>OZ038379.1:43059161-43659161 GCA_964036045.1 Eutreptiella sp. 'Long Island Sound 2002' | reverse complement strand
GGCCCCTGATAGTCCTTGGATTGGTAACAGCACGGGGTCTGACTGTGTCAAGCTGCAGTGCCTTAGGTGGAGCCCCGCACCACGACTGCTACCATGTGGAAGTGAAGAAGAGCTGCAATACTTGCAGCAGGTGAGAAGGAGTGCTGCAGTGCTTGCGGCATCTGAGAGAGAGTGCTGTGGTGTTTCCAGAACCAGTGCAGCACCCCAGAAAGTCCCTGGACTGGTGACCGGATTGCGGCTGGCTGCGTCATGCCAAGGCCGCCCCGCTGCGGCCCGAGATCTCACCATGTGGCAGGTGGGGTGCGGGTTGCACCTCCTCCCCGTAGTACCAGGTTTGGTAACGGGATAGGGGCTGGCTGCTTCGAGCTGCCGTGTAACGTCCAAGGCTACAAGACGTGTGGCAGCTAAGGTGAGTTTATGCGTGCGTCCACCCTCCGCGCCGCTTTTTGGCAGATCTGAAGGCATTTGGAGTGTGCCTATGCAAAATTTATTACTTTTGGGCGAACCGGAGACATTTGGTGTGTGCCCATGCAGAATTCAATACTTTTCGTAGAACCGGAAGCATTCGGTGTGTGCCAATGCAGATTTTTTTACCTTTTGAGAATCTCAAGGCATTGGGTGTGTACCCATGCAAGAGGTATTACTTTTGGCAGAACTGCAGGTATTGAGTGTGTGCTCATGCACATTTTGTTCCTTTTGGCAGAACTGCCGGCCTTGGGCATGTGCCAATGCAGAGTTGATAACTTCTGGAAAAACGGGAGGCATTGGGTGGGCAAAGTTATTACTTTGACAGAACTGAATACATTAGGGGCCCTTTGTGCACACGACCTGCATCAGGGCCGGGCTGTGTGGTTGGCCCTGTAGCTGCCAATTCCATGTGGCGTGGACAATGACATTCCGGGGAAGGGGTGAGGGGATTCCCAGAGCGACGCACAGGGTGTTGCACTTGCTGCATTATTGTCCCACTCTGTCCCAACCGGGACCGCGGGCAGCTGCCTCCAGCAGACAGTGACACCTTTAATTGACACCATTATACCATGACACCACTTCCCAGCGCACGCCCACACATGGGTGACCCCATGGTCCCACCGCACGAACACCAACCCCATTGTGTCATGGTATGAAGAACATGAACCCCAGACGTTCCTCACCACAAAACCCACCTGGCCCCGCACCAACCCCACGAGGATCGCTAGCCGCTACGGCATGTACGAACCAGGCAGAACGAGCAAACAATAACACGCCTACTTTCAACCCCAGCCGTCATACCACAAGCCAGAACAATGAACCAAATCCTCACAGCCGAAACCTTAACCCGGACACGGCCTACATCCTCCACTACATCTACTCCTACCTCACCCAAGGACAACAAGACGTATCATCCCCGGTCAAAACGCATCATCTCAAAAGGGATAGGGATATACGCCACCGCCGTCTTGCAACCCACGACCCTGGTAGCCCGTCTCACCACAGGCCTCACCATACACGCCTACCTGCCCATGAACCGGGTCCGCTACCACAACATGAGCTACACCACCTACAGGGCCTCCTCGCACGGGGAACTCGGATCCATGGCCAACACCATCACCAGACTTGCAGCTAAGCTACCCGCTCACCTCCCACATACCGTCAGAGTCTGGTTCGTGGTGGATGCCACTGTTGACACACACCTACTCCTCCGCAGAGCACGGCAACCGCTCAAGAAGGCCACTGCAACCAAACTCGGCACCGAAGCACTGATCTTCTGGAAAGCCCTTCGCGGCCTCCCACCCTACGCTCAGCTCCACATGGTGAAACAGGAGTCCCATAGGCATCAATACAGGAGGGGTAGAGTCGACAGGCAGTGCACCAACTCACTTCGCAACTGGCGGCCCTTCAGATAAAAGACTTTGACCACAACCAAACACAGCTCCAGCACCTACACCCTAAGCCAGAACCCCATCAGCGCCCGGACTGGGTGCCAGAAGACGCCCCCTATACCTCACAGCACAGAGCCTACCACTACCCTAACCCCATACAACACCTCGCCCGGGTGCTCGGCAACGCGGACAGCGGAGCGCACATCGAGGATCTCAGGAAGACTCTGCACATTCCCCTGTACCACTCAGCCCTCCGCCCGGCCCGCGTCCTGGCCCACCTGCAAAAGCGAAACAGGCAGGACCTCAGAGAGCAGCTACCACTTCTCAGCATTGTCGCCCGGTGGCTGGCCCGCAAACACATCCGCATCCCGGAAGAGCACACCCACTGCTCATGCCACTACACGAACGAAGAGGACTGGGAACACTTCAAGACATGCCCCCTCCATGCGGGGTGAAACACACTGGTGGGTTGGTTCTCAGCGGATACCCTGCAACAACACGAAGGCTGGCTGTCACAAAGCCACACACACCAGGCCATACAGCCACCTGTTCAAGGATCCCCTGACCATGGAAGCCACCATGAGAGGGGCACTGACGCAGGCCCAGCACCGGCACATAGCCCAACACGCAGAAGGCCTGATGAAGGCAGTGCCATACCTCCAAATGGAAGAGGTCTGCAGGGCAGCGGCCCAAATGGCACATCGCAAACTCCTCCTGTTGGAATACACAGAGCGACCCACCAACACCCCCGAAAGGGTACACATGCCGCGTCTCATCGATTACCATGCGATACAGGACTCGGACGTGCACTGACCTACTCTGCAGCCCACACACGCCCCCGATCTCCATCCGCAGTTGTCACAGGGCCACCGCACCGCAAGCAGCCGCCACAGCCCAGCAGCGCCCACCTTACGTCCGCAGGCCCATCTGGCACTGCCCAGACCAGCCGCAGCCACTGTAAAACGCACACACATCGACACGGACGCGCTGGACCTCAACAGCCCACCCTGCACGACCCCGACTGGCCCGAAGCACCCCCCCTGACACGCAGCATCATCGGCGCCTCAAGCTCCTCCATGCAGCCCTCCAAGGCAGGACCCTGGATACGCTGGTGGGCTGGTACCGCCTGCAGGAGCACTGGACTGCCCTCACCGTCAGGGTCCTCTGGGACTTCACCATCCCAGGGAATTGCTGGCCGAGGACATCGTGGACCCCGTCCCCTGGAGAACTCGCCGGCAGGCGGGAGATCAGCACGTCTATATGCCCCCGAAATGAGTGGACCCAGGCCTGACACATGAAACCGACACGTGCACCAACAAAGAAATCACAAGTTTTCGATGACCCCCAGCGGAAAAAGAGAACAGGGCAAACCCAGACAACGCAGAGGAATTGGGGAAAGGCCACCGCACCCCACTGCGACGCCCCTCATCAACACTGCCAGCCTCGGCACCCCCGACGAGGACCCCCCTCCCGCACCAACAGACAGCGAGCAGCCGTTGCCGGACGTCTGGTGTGCAGTCATCGAGCGCCGGCACTATTACTTAGTGCACTCCGCAGCGTCCTCGGTCCCACAACCAATTCGGCCATGGGTCCTCACAGTCACCAACACAAAGCTCGCCCCGGTAAGCACATCCCCGGAACATTGGGGAAATCCATCAACCCACACAAAGTCCTCAGGGGCGTCCTCCACCCGGGGGACCGCGGCCCAGCTAACACCACCCCGGCCCGCCCCCGGGCCAAAATCACCTCGGGTGAGGTAGGATACCACCTAGGGTTGGCCATGGTCTGCCTATCGCAATCCATAAGGCGGCGCTGGCCGACAACAGGTGCAATGCTCTGGATCTGGGCCATACCCACAGCCCACACACAAATGGAAGCAGGCCCAGACACACGGAAAGACCCAGGCGTGGGGCCACAATAAGGCCTCACCTGCGGCTACTGCGCCATCCAGAGAAATCTCTGGCGCGTAGGCCTCATTCCAGCCCTGAAATATCCTTCCCTCACTACGGACCAAGAGGTGCACCACGTGCGCACACACATCTGCGAAATCCTATCCGGAGCCGCGGTAGAGGGCAAACTCCATGTCAAAAAGCTGACACGACACCACATCTGAGCGCAACTGCGAGCGACCACGAGCGCCAATCCGCCACACACCAACCTTGCCCCACATCCCTCGCCCCTCCCGTCTTGCCCTCCACTCAGTGGCCCACACTGGTTCATCGCACCGCCCCCGCAACTGGCTCCCCCGCCCCCTTCCGGAAACCCTCGGACGCCCGCCACGGCCAGCTCGACGACGCGCTACCCGCAGCCACCCGCACCCGGCGAGCCACAGAGGCCTGCCACAAAATACCCCTGGGTCCCACCACAAGCCCAGCCCGCCCAGCAACCCACACACGCGCACCACGCACAGCCCGCTCACCCGATACCCATCCCCCCCCCCACGCGACTGCAGCCCACGAGAACTGTTCCCCCCCCGTGGACACTGAGACACATATCCTTGCAAATTGCAGGAGACCACCCAGGACCAGACGAGCTGGTGGAGACCGCAGTCCCACACCTCCCTGGCACGCCCCTGCCGACCGGGTCGGCCCCACAGACCGCCGGATTGCAACCTGGCCGATGTGTTTTGACAATAGCTAAACCAAGTAAAATCAATCCGTGCCACATTTTCAAAAGACACTTCCGGATTGGCAGTCCTCAATGTAACACGGCAGCTGTACTCGGGCACAATAACCTTGAGTGAATCCCAAATCCGGACGCGTTTCGCTGTAAATTACAGCCTCATCAGCTGTCAAACAATGAATATGCACAGAATGAGTCCAAATTTTTTCACAACCATCCATTCATTCGAATGAGCAACCATTCTACAAATCATATAACAAATTCCACAACTTCACATTCCCTACTCCTCATTCCTCAAGCATGATCTCGCGACCCTTGAAGAGTGGCACGCACGCTCCTGCGGAACAAAGCCTTCAGGTTATTAAGTGGTTTGAGGATAGCAAACAAATTCATATGATTCATAAACTGCAGGCGCCTTTTTAACACATAACAAGCGCGCGGCCTCATAATTGACACGCCCCCATGGTGTTCTGCATGTAAAACAGGTGTTGTCTTATAAAAAAACTCCCTTTCCCCTCCCCTGACACCATGAGTATCCACCACACCGTTTTCTGCCTGTGACAATGAAGCACCATTGTGGTTAGGCTCATTGAGTGGTGTGTTCTCACTCTTCCGTGCCCCCAACCCCAAGAACTTATGCCGTTCACTCCAGGGAATGAGGTTATTCCTAATTACACGCTGTGGGTATTGCAACCATACAAGGGCATCCACCAACCTGTTTGAACAAATAATATAGTACTTCTCATCCGAACAAATCCGTAGGTATCGTACAAACTCGGTGTGTATCCAGGACTCGCGAATATGTCTTGGGACATTCGTGGTCCATGGCATATATGCACACACGTGTGTGCTCTTCCAAAAAAACGAAGTTCTCAACGGTTCAACGCTGATGAATCTTACATCCAAAAATGTGACCCCTATCGCACTACCCAACGCATCAAATGCAAATGGCAAGTCCTTAGGATACATACGCTGTAGGCACGTTTTAATCATCTCGGTCTGCAACACGAGCCCATCATATAAAAATCTTAGCAAAGGGATACCCGGTGGAAGTGGTCATTTCAAAGGAGCGGAGCGTCAACTGCGCCCATGGGGGCGCCCATAGTAAATCCATAGCATTGCACAAAAAGTGCAATTCCCGGGTTCAAAAATACGGAGTGGTGGTAGATAAATTCAGTAGCCAAAGCCCCAACAAGGCCGGCGCTTGGGACACATCCAAAAACGGCAACTCACTGATTAACAAATCCTTCGCCTCGGTTGAGATGGATGCAAATATGAATTGCATGAAGTCTCTCTCATATGTAGACAAATGTGAAAGCACCTCCCCATCCAAATCATGAAACCAATCTCGGGTGTATAATGCGTTGAAATCAAAGTTAGTTAACACCAAATCATCATTTCCCCTGCGTGAGTTCACTTGTACACGGAAACGTGCCAATAAATCGTGTGTATCACGCACCGGTGTGTTGAGCTCATCAAACACTTCATCCAGCTTCAATAGAATTTGGCCTGCGGTTGCCATTAGGATAGACAAAGCCGTGGTCGACCAATCTATTAAGCCTACGATAGGACGCGATGCCCATTTGCCATTGGCGTCAACACAAAGTGATTTATGCGATTTTAGGAGTAACCGAAATCGTGGCAAATGTGACACCACTCGCGTGTCTAAAAAAACACAAATGAAATCATTAAATCCCTGGCCCGCCCCTGCCGACCGGGTCGCGCCCCACGGGCCGCCAAATTGCAACCTGGCCCCTGCAGCCATCCCCCCCGAGCCGCAGGCTGATTAGACGGCGTCCATCCTTCCAGCGGTTACAGTAGCAGAGGCCGCCGAAGCCCGCAAGGCCGCCCCGCCAGCATGGCAGCACAACCCGCATCACCCAAGACCACGACCACCCCCTCATCGTCATCCTCATCATCCTCCTCCCCTGCCTCCTCGCCCATCGCCTCCACCATCCTCCACAAAGCGAAGTCCAAAGCCAGGGCAACAGAGCTGCCCCCGCAACCAGAACTCCACGCCCACTGCATTCGGCGCCCCCCTACCCCCAGAGTAAACTGCCAACCAAGTGGCGGCCACACAATGAGACCACATCCAAACCCTCGTCCCATTACCCATCACCAAGCGCCCCGCCATCGAGCCCACACAAACCACCACCAGCCCAATGGCTACAAATGATGCCCAAGGCCCATGTCTCACCAGAGCGCCACAGGATGCTGTGGGCATACCCGCAGCACTACTACCGTTGCCCCCACCAGCACCAACACCATCAGCACCACCACCAGCACCAGCACCACCACCAACACCACCGCCACAAGCACCAAAACCCCCCAACCACCAGCACCCACCACCTCAGCCCCATTGACCCTACCTCAGCTACCGGCAGCCCACCATGCACAGGCAACACCACCACCCAGCAGGGCCGCAATACCCAGCGCGGCAGCCCAGCCAGACTACCCAGCCTACGAGCATCAGTACCCACCACCAACCCCCCCCCCCCGAGGAATTATATCCACACAGCTACGTCAGAACAGGCCAGCCGCACCTCCAGGGCCACCCACACCTCTGACAGCTTCCTCGGGCACCGCTGGACACGTACCAGCTGCCATCCCCACCACCGCACCCTCGCAACCTAGCGCTAACCCCCTACGCAGCGGAGCCACAGGGGGCGAATGCCTTGCCCCCCCTCCCTACCCGGCGGAACTGCAAGATACCCCGCTGGAATCGCCACCGCTCCTGAATGGTTCGGCTTGCCGCGCAACGAAGCCCCTGCCCGAAAAGGAGCGTCGCACCACCTACCCCCCTGCACGACCTCCCCGCCCCAGGATCTCCCGCTCCGCGTGGCGCCAGCGCGTGACCCCTGCTCAAAGGCCCTGCTTTCGCCCCTCCAGCTCCGCGGGGCACCGCTGCTGATATCCATCGACTTGTCCCCCTTTCGAGAAAAACGGCACCTGCGACCCAGCCTTTCGAGCTCCGGACGCCACGGACACTCGTTGCCTGCCTCCAAACCGCGCGACCGTTGCTTGTGGACACCAAGCTCGGAGTCCTCCTCCGACCCAAACCGCGCCTTACCCCCCCCCCCAACTCACTTTGTGGTCTGCCCCCGCCCTGAGGAAGCCCCGTTGCTGGATGCGGTAGGCAGGAGGGGCAAACAGGGAGGGGGCGCAACATCGCCTCCATGCGTTCGAGGAACTCCTCACCCGAACACCCTATTACTCCAACGAGACCGCTTCAGAGACAGTCACAGCCCCAGCGCAATGGCAAACACTCCTCCTGACTCAGCCCCCCCCCCTACGGCCTGGCAACCCTCCACCGGTGGCTCCAGACCACCCAACCCCAGTCAGGGCCATCGGCACTTCCCTTTGGACGAACACGCGCCCATCACGAAGGCACTGGGAAAGCTCAGGGCAAAGGGAAGAGCCGCAGCAAGAGGGCGGGGAGAGGCGCAGGATGAGAGGACTGCAACCAAGGGAAAGGGACACGGGGAAGAGCACTCCACAAGAGCGAGGGGCAACCACACGAAACAAGGAGCACCGACACCAGGAGACTGAAAGGCAAAGGGCAACAGCACCGGGAACGCGGAACGGCACAGGCATAGGATAAAAGCGAACACCAAGGGGAGAAGAACACACCAAACCTACGAGACCAGCACCGCCCCACGCCCGCGCGCTGGGTCAGTGTAGACCACCCTGCCCTGCAAGGTCCGGTACACTTGGAGGGAAAAAGACGGGCCCCCCCAGAGAGCACAAGACACCACCACACCAGAATACAGGCCCCAAGGAAGGTCAAACCCGGGAACACGCGCCCGACGTGCCAGGCTGGCCGGCCCACGCAGGCCCGGCGCAACACCAACCAAACAAGCCGCATCCACCAGGCCGAATCTCACCCACCTGCCATCAGCTGACCGGCGTGCTGGAGCCAAGACGGGGCACCTGCACAGAGTTTCAGCAGCCAAGGCCCACCCAAAACAGACTGGCCCAGGGGACAACCACTGCGCAGCCGGACGGCGCCAACCATTCCACCAGCCTGACCCTCCCCGCTGCCGCTGCCAAGCAGCCCACAGGGCGAAGACGAACTAAACAGACGAAAGCTGACCTCGGCCTAACCCTCTCCTTCATCCGAAGAGCACATCTCACCCTGACAGTGGTGGTGAAAAAGCCACTGGCACGAAAAACCACAGGAAGGCAGCCCGAACACCACACACTAACCGTGGGCCTAACCCTCCGAACGAAGCGGCGGAAGCCTCGAGGCGGCGCTCATCTGGCCCCCGACAGAGCAACCCCCCCTCCCTGCACCCCCCCACAGCGAGCAGACCTGTCAGGAGGCCAGAAAAACCAGACACAGCCCCCTAACCCCACGCACAACCCGGGGGACCCGCAAAAACAACCACGAGCTAAAAGAACGTTAAACCCGCTGACCGCCAACGAGCGTCCAAAGGCAGGCAACCCCACCCCCTCTGACCCAAGCGCGCACAAGAGCACCGGCTGGCGCAACAGCCCCGCCGGAAGTGCGACACCCTGACCCTTACCCAGCCTGACCGGCCACTGGCCAACGAGTGTACAGCAACCACAAGGCGAACTGAGCCGGGACGAAGCCCCTGGCCACACCACCCACCACAGCGACATACCAGCCGGAAAAACCACAGCGACCCGTGCATGCGCCAGCACAGGAAGGCGAGAGGGAGGACAATGCAGACGTCCCACCCCACAGCGCGCATGAAGAAAAAGGGAGACCCCACCCATATGCGAGCAGGAAGCTGCCGGAACACACCTTAGGAAGGGCCCTCTCCACCGAACACATGAACGCGCAGGTAGGTAGGTAGTTGCACTCGGTCCTGGAGAGGCGCCCCATGGTTCCCCCTGGCGTCGCCCCTGTGACGAACAGGAAGAGGATCCGCGCGTGAAGAGGGGAGGCGGCTTACATCCCGGTAGACCTGACTGTTGGCCCCCAACCAAGCGGCCCCGGGCAACACCAAGAGGGCTGATCGCCGCCAGCGTGACGTGCTTGTCTCGCCCGGAGGGTGTGCCCCCGTGCTTGCGCACGTCCCCTCCTTTGGGCCGAACCCTAGGGTATCACCGGACTTCCTGGCGTATCCCGTTCCCAAGGCATGCATGCATGTTCTTGATACTAGGGTTTGGAGGTGCTTGGGTGTCGCACGCTCCGCCTCGAGTCCCAAAGCAGCGCAGGCCTTAGGATGCAGCCTTACCCCCGGTCTCCGGATCTCGTTTGGCCGGGTCACCTGCATGGCACGGGCTGCCTCAGTGCCCGGGCTGTGGGGACTGGGTTTCCTACTGTTGTGCGGCGTTTGTGTTTGGGTCCGGTCTGCGCTTAGGTGTGGGTTTTGTTAACCCCGCCAGTCCTGGCTGGGGTCTTGGGTGGGTGTGTTTGAGCACAGTTTGTGGTGTTGTCCCTCTAGTGTCGGCTGTTTGTGGTGTTCGTGGTTGGGGTTCGGTTTCTGCCTGCTTATGGGACGTGTGTGGTTGCGTGGGCGCCCCGCTTGCCCCCCGCCGTTTCCGGTTCTGGCGTGCGGTGTGGGCGTGTGTGCTGGGCCCGGGTCTCGGCTGTGCCCAGCCCTTCCTGGCTGGGTTGTCGGGGTGTGTTTTTTGCGCTTTTTTTTTTATTCTTTTGCTGGGTGTCCGTGTCCCGGGCCTTGTGGTCCCTGTCCCACCATCCCCTTTCTTTCAGTCTGGGCTGCTGGCTCTTTTTTTTTTTCCCGTGGTGTGTTTCTGCTTGTTTCGGTGTCCCTTCTCCCAGTGGGCCGCTGTTCCTGGCTTGGTGTTGCCGGTTTTGGCTGGGTGGTCCCCCTGTGCCTCTTTGGGGGTCCTGTCTTCGGTGCCTTCTGGGGGGGGGTTTGGCTGCCTCTGGTGGTGTTGGCGGGCGTTTTGGTGGCTGTGGGCTGTTTTCGCGCCCCCCCCTCCTGCCCCCTCTGTTTTTGTTTTTTTTTGGGGGGGGGCTGCCTGTTCCTCCCTCTGCCTTCCCTGGGCTGGCGCACGCACTGGCCCGCATTCAGTGCTGTCTTCCGGGCTGCTGTTGTCAGTTGCGTTCTGTTTGGCTGTGTTCAGGCCCCATGGGTCGGGTGGGCTATGTACATGGTGGGCTCGGCGCCCCTTCTTGTCGGGTTAGGTCCTGGCTCTGCCGGCAGGGCGGCTGCGCCAGGCGGCTGCTTGTGGCTCTGGGTTAGGGGGCTGGGGTTGTTCGTGTTCTTCCCCCTCTGCGGTGCCGGTTTTAACCTTCTGGGTGGTCCGCCACCGTTGTTGCCAGGTGCGCTGTGGCCCTGTGTGTGGCCTGCGGTGCTGGTGTGTGGCTTCCTGGTGCGGCGCCTTCCAGGGTGTGCGGTGGCTTGCTTCGGTTAGTCCTTCAGGTTAGGGTCAGTTGTGTCGTGTTGTGCCGCTCTGTGCCCCGTCGCGTCGCGTCGTGCTGTGGCGCGTTGCACTGTGGCGCGCTGTGGTGCGGTGTGCCGTGGTCTCGCGTTGTGCCGCGGTGGGTCAGTAGAGGTCAGCCTGGCCTGTGTCGTGCTGCGGAGTGTGGGCTGGAGTGCGGCTGGCTGGTGGCTGGGGGGTGCGGTTAGGTGTGGGTGTCTCGCTGGGTCCGTGGTGTGGGGGCCTGGGCGTGCCGCTCGGGCTGGTGGGTCGGGTAGGTCGACCGCGTGACGGTCCGTGGGGTTGCCCTCCCTGGGGGCCTGTGCCTTGGTCCCGTGTCCTCTGGGGGTTTCGGTCCCCAGTCCTGGCCGCTGTGGCCGTGCCTTTGTCCTCTTCCGGTGCCTGTGAGGTGGCCCTTGTGGCAGCCGGGGTCGTCGCCTGGCGCCGAGGGCGTGGTGGTGCGCCGTGCGGCGGCGTTCCCTGCGGCTTCCTCTGTGGGTGTGGCCCGTTCTCCCCGTGTAGGTGTGCCCTCCATTCCCCGTGTGGTTTTCGGTGGCTGGTGGGTGTGCGCTGGTGTGATCCGTACGGCGTCCGTTGCTTGCTTCGGCGGTGTGTGTTGGGGGGTGCGCCCCCGGGAGTCGTGGGGCGTTCGGTGGGGATGGGGCGGTGCTGGTCCCCCCGTCGTGGTATGTCCTTCCTGAATGTGGGTCGTGGCGTTTGCCGTGGTGCCCTTTTCCTCCGTGCCTTGGTCCCCGCTCCCGCCCCTTTCTGGTTCTTGGGTGGTTTCCTGCCCCCATGTGGTGTCTGTACCGGCGTCCTGTCCCTGTGAGTGCCTGCCCTCACTTGGGGCCCCTGCGTGCCCTCTTGCCTGAGTGCCCCTTGGTGTCCCCCGCCCTTCCCTCGTCCTTGTCCTCCCCCTTGCTGGTGTGGTGGTGGCGGGAGGGGCGGGGTGGGGAGGGGGCGCCGACGGTCTGGAGGTGGGTGGCCTGGAGCCACTAGCGGAGGGCTCGGGGGGTGTAGGGGGGGCGGAGGCTCTGGACCGCATCGCGGAGGAGGGCCTCCCGCTTGTGGCATGCTGGCCACCGGGGCGGCCTCTTTGGGGTTGGCGGGGATGCGGGTGCGCACCTCCTCGAAGGTATGCACCATGTGCACCCCATCGTGCCTTCCCGCTCCCCCGGCCCACTTCACCCAGCAGCGGAGTTCCCGCAAAGCGGGTGCAGACAACCAGGCGAGGTGGGCGGGGGCCTGGGGGGGGGAGGGGTCCGTGCCCAGGGTCCTGGAGCGGCAGGGGGAGGACGTGGACCTGCGGTGGGGGCGGGGGTGGCGGTGCCTGGGGGAGCGGGAGCGGCGGTGGCGGGGGCTGGGGATGGAGGACGGGTTTGAGCGGAGGGGGGAACGGGAGGGGGAGGTGGACATGGGGTGGCGGTGGCGCGCTTGGTGGCGTCCGGGGGAGCGGGAGTGGTGGTGGCGGGGGCTCGGGGTGTTGGATGGGTATGAGCGGCGGGGGGAACGGGGAGCCCGGCAGGGACTGTGGGGGGAGGGGGAGGTGGACGTGGGGCGGCGGTGGCGTGCCTGGCGGCGTCAGGGGGAGCGGGAGCGGTGGTGGCGGGGGCTGGGGCCAGGGGTCTTGTATGGCCGGGGGGGGGATGGGGACGTGGACATGGGGCGGCAGTGGCGCACGTGGTTGTGCCCGGGGGAGCGGGAGCGGCGGGAGCGCGGTCTCGGGGGGTCGAGGTGGCACCTGGGGGAGCGGGAGCGGCGCGAGTGGGTGGTTGAGGCGCGGTGGCGGTGTGGGGAGTTTGGGCGCCGTGCGCGAGTGTGCCGTGCGGGGGGGAGCGGGAGTCGGGCCAGTCAGGAGGCGTCCGCGGGTCCTGGGGGGCTTCGCGTGGTGCCGCCTGGTACCGGGGGGGTGGGGGAGGGCCCCCGTCGTCCATGGATCCGCCACGTAGGGGTGTGGTGGCGGCAGCGGCTGGTGGTATGGGTCGAGTGACTGTCCTTGGCGGGGTTGGGCTCGGGAGGGGCCCTTCGGCGTGGACGTGGTGGCCGGGGGGATACGGATACGGTTCCTGGTACGGGGGGGGTGGCTCGTACCGGGGGGGTGGCCCCTGCCGGTAGGTGGGGTAGGCAGGTGGAGCGCTCGGTGGCCCCCATCCGATTCGCTGGTGCTGTTTGTGCACGGGGGGTTGTGGCCTGGTTGGGTAGGGCGGTGGGCAGTGGTAGTGGTGGAGGTGGTGTTGGTAGTGGTGGTGGTGGGGCCGCTGGTGTTGATGGTGTGGGTAGTGGTGGGGTTGGGGTTGCGGGTATGGCCCATGGACCCCTTGTGGGTCTTCGGGTCGCCCTTGTGGGGGTGGGGGGTTGGGCATCGTGGGCAGTCTCTGGGGCTGCAGTATGTCGTCGGCAGGGGGGGCGGTCTGGGGGCCGGGCTTGACGGTGACGGTGGTCGAGGGGTCCCACGTCCCTGGGTTGGTTTGGCCGGCGGTGGTGGTGGTTTGCGGGGGATGGATGACGGGGCGCTTTGTGACGGGGATGCAGACGAGGGCTTGGACGGTGTCGTGTTAGGTGGCCGCCTCTGCGGTGGTGGTGGGTGCCGGTGGGAGGGGGGTGTGGGTTGTGGTGGGTGGGGGTCCTGGCCTGGGTGATGGTCCGGGTGGGGGTGGTGTCGGTTGGGTTTGTGTCGTTGCGTTTGGGGTGTAGTGTGTGCTCGCGTGGGCACCAGCTTGGGTTTGAGGTCGGGTTTGGGGTTGGGGTCCGGTTCCAGGTTGAGGAGGACCTCTGTCTGGAGGTGTGAGGGCGCCGATGTCGGGTCGGGGGTCTTCCCGGTGTGTTGCCGGGGTGCCCGGGTCGCCTGTGTGGGGGTCGGGGGGTCGGTGCGTGCGGCCGCGGCTTTGACTTTTGCCGTGGCCTTCAGGATGAGGGCGGCGGGGAGGGGGGGGTCGGAGGATGAGGTGGAGGAGGTGGACGAGGCTGAGGATGAGGAGGAGGTGGTGGACGCGGCCTGGGCTGTGATGCGGGCGGGCTTGCGGGCGGCGGCTTCTGCTGCGGCCACGGCGGGGAGGATGGAGGGCATGTCCTCGGGCTGTAGGTTGGGGGCGGGCAGCTGGGGGGGCCCGGTCGTGACCTGGCGGCCCGGCGGGCAGATCTGGTCGGCAGCAGCGGGGGAAGGAGGCGCGGGGCTGTGGCCTTCTCCTTCTGGCCTTGGCTGGGCCCGGGTCCTGCAATGTGTGAGGTTGTGTGGGTTGGCGTGCGCGGGAGAGCAGTTCGCGTGGGCTGCAGTCAGGGGCCGGGGGGGTTGGGCCTGGGTCTTCTGGGGTGTGTGCGGGGGGCGTGGGCGGGCCACTTGGTGGGGTGGGCGTGCCGCGGGGCGCGGGGCTCCTCTCGGCGGGTGTGTGTCGGTTGTCGAGTGTGGGGGGTGGTGAGGGGTGTCCGGTGGGTGGGTCTGTGGCGGGCGTGTGCTGGTGTTCAGGCGGGTGGGGGAGGCCCGTGTCGGGGGGGCCGGGGGTGCGCGCGATGGTGGGCGTGTGTGGGTCTCCGGGTGAGCAGCGAGAGGGGACCATGGGCGGGGATTGTGCGGTGGGGTGTGTTGTGTCGGTGTATGTGTCCGCTCGCCGCGGCGCGCTTGCGTGGCCAGTTGTAGGCTGGGCGGTTTGGAGGAGAAGCTTGCTGTCTTCTGCTGCCGCGGCAAGGATTTCGCAGACGAGCTTGCGTATCTGGTGGACCTCTTGGTCAGTGGTGGGAAGGCGGTATGCTAGCTTTGGGCTAAGACCCGCGCGGTTGAGGACCCTGTGGATGGTGTTGTACCCGCAGGTGAGGGATGGCTGCGGGGGGGGGGGGTTTGGTCGTGTGTCCGGGCCCGCCTCGACTTGTGTGTGGTCGGTGGGGATGGCCCAAATCCAGGGCACGGTCCCCGTGGGTGGCCAGCGGCGCTGGATCCAGTGGGTCAGGCAGAGCATGGCCAATCCCAGGTGGTAGCCCGCCTTCCCTGAGGTTATTTGGGCCAGGGCGCGGGCTGGGGGCTTGTCCCCTGGCTGGAGGACGCCCCTGAGGACCCTGTGCTGGGTGGTGGGGTCCCCTACTGCCCCTGGTGGGGCGGTCTCTGGGGCGAACATGGTGTCTGTTCCTTTGATGAGTAATTGCGGGACGGGGGACGTAGCCGTAGCGGCTATCACGTAGTAATGCCCGCACTCGAGCACTGTAACGCAGACCTCCGGGGGAGGGGGTCACTGTCTGAGGGTGGGGGGGGGAGGTCCTCGTCTGGGGTGCGGAGGCCGGCAGTGCGGAGGGTGGTGTCGCGGGTTGGTGCGGTGGCCTGTTCCCACTGCTCCGGGCGGTTCGGGTCCGCTGGGTGGTCCGTCTCCGCTGGGGCCCGTCGTAGGCGTACGGTCCCTTGACACGTGACGTTGATGCCGGTGTCGTGCGTCAGGGCCTGGCCCCACTCGATGGGGAGGATTCAGACGTGCTGGCCCTGGGTGTGTTTGCGGGCTCACCAGAGTACGAGGTCTACGATGGCCTGGGGTGGTCAGGTCCCGCAGGGCTATGACGGTGAGCTTGGTCCAGTCGTCTTGTAGGCGGTACCAGCCCAGGGGGTGGTCGGGGCCCTGTCTTGGAGGGTTGCTTGGAGGAGGTCGGGGTCGCGGATGGTGGCCGGTGTGAGGGGGGGGTCCCCCGGGTCCTGGCGGCATGGGCTGGATGGGCTTCCGGGGTCCTGCGCGTCTACGTCGACGTATAGTTGGCCCTGGTTGGGCTGGGCCGGGCGGGGTGGTGCCTGGTGGCTTCTTGGGTGAGAGATGGGCCTCGTGGCGCTGTGGTGGTGTCTTGGAGGCCTGTTGATGGAGATGGGGGGCGCGTGCGGGGCGCGGAGTGGGCTAGTGGACGTCTGGGTCATGCACGGCATGGTAATGGATGAGACGCTGCATGTGTTCCCTGGCGGTGGGGTCGGTGAGTTGCTCTGCGTGTGTTAACAGGAGGTGTTTGCGGTGTACCATTTGGGCCGCTGCTCTGCGGACTGCCTCTAACTGGAGGTGTGCTGCTGCCTCCATGGGGCTTTCCGTGTGTTTGGTGAGGTGTTGGTGCAGGGCCTGTGTCACCGCCCCTCTCATGGTGGCTTCGTTGACCAGGGGATCCCGGAAGAGGTGTTCGGTGGCCTGGTGGGCGTGGCTGTGGGTTGGCCATCCTTCGTGTTGTCCTAGGGTTTCCGCTGGGGACCAGCCCACTAGCGTGTCCCTGCCTGTATGGAGGGGGCATTTCTTGAAGTGTTCCCAGTCCTCCGGGGTGGTGTGGTCGCACGGGCAACTGGTGTGTTCTTCGGGGACGTTGATGTGTTGACGACCCTGGTGAGGAATGGTAGTTGCTCCCTGAGGAGCTGGATGCGTCGTTTTTGGAGGTGGGCTGGGACGTTTGCTGGGAGCAGCGCTGAGTGGTAGAGGGGGATTTGCAGTCTGTCCTGGAGCTCCTGGATGTGCGCCCGGCTGTCTGCGTCGCCGAGCACGAGGGCGAGATGTTGGATGGGGTTGGGGTAGTGGTATGCTCTGTCGTGGGAGGAATAGGGGGCGTCCTCTGGTACCCAGTCTGTGGTTCGATGGGGCTCGGGTACGGGGGGTATGTGTTGGAGGTGTGTGTGGTTGCGGCCGAGGTCAGGGATCTGGAGGGCTGGTAGGTGCGTTGTGCGCTGGTGTACTGGCTGGTTGTCCACCTTACCATTTCCGTATTGGTGTCTGTGGGACTCTTGTTTCACGATGTGGAGTTGGACGTAGGGGTGAAGGCTGCGAAGGGCTTTCCAGAGCAGCAGTGCCTGGGTGCCAAGGCTCATCGCGGTGGCTTTGTGAAGTGGTTGCCTTGCTATGCGGAGGAGCAGGTGTGTGTCGACAGTGGCGTCTACCAGGAACCAGACCCGGGCGATGTGCGGGGAGTGGGCAGGTAGGTGGGCCGCGATCTCGGTGATGGCGTCGGCCATGGCCCCTAGCTCCCCGTGGGAGGAGGCTGCATAGGTGGTGTGGCCCGTGTGGTGGTCCATGTGGTAGTCTCCCCCGGTGTGGATTAGCTGCAGGGTGCCCCCCCCGGTGATGGGCGTGAGGGCAGATTCGCCTGAGGCGTCGTTGAAGAAGAGCCGGTCCGCCGGTGATGGTTGTGGGAGGCGGCATGGGTTCATGGGCAGGTAGGCGTATATGGCGAGGCCCGTGGCGAGGTGGGCTACTGGGGTTGTGGGCTGCAGGATCGGGGTGGCGTACACCCCTATTCCTTTGGAGATGATGTGTTTCGCTTGGAGAGACAGGGCTACGAGTCCCTGCTCCGGCTATCCTTGTGTGAGGTAGGAGTAGATGTAGTGGAGGATGTAGGCTGTGTGTTGGTTTAGGTCGTGGCATGTGAGGGTTTGTGTTCGGTGCTCCGGTGTGTGGCAGGAGTGGTGGAGCGGATAGTAGGGATGCTCGTGCTTGCCCGTTCTGCCTTGCTCGTACATGATGTAACGGATGGCGACCCCTGCCGGGTCGGGGCGGGGCCATGTGGGTGTAGTGGTGAAGAGCCATTTGGGCGCGTGGTCGGGGTTCCATGCTACCGTGGGGTTAGTGCCGGTGCGGTGGAACCATGGGGCTACCCATGCGTAGGCCTGTGGTAGTAGGTGGGTTGTGGGGTGGGTGTGGTGGCGTGCTATGAGGTGTAGTACGGGCCATGGTGGGGTTGGCGCCTCGGGGTCACAGGCCCAACATGTGCGTGGCATGCTCTGGGGGTCATGGGGGACCCGTCGTAGGTCTCGGGCGGTCATGTGGTGCTTCGGTATGCGCCATTTTGCCCCGTGGCGGATGACGGTGGTCTGCGTGGGTTTGGCTTCATTCGGCACCAGTAGTAGGGTTAGTGGCGGGACTGGGCCCGTCACCGGGGGGACGGGTTCGTGTTTCGAGCCGGCGGGTGCGTAGCCTG
Organism: Eutreptiella sp. 'Long Island Sound 2002'; assembly: GCA_964036045.1. Classification (NCBI taxonomy): domain Eukaryota; phylum Euglenozoa; class Euglenophyceae; order Eutreptiales; family Eutreptiaceae; genus Eutreptiella; species Eutreptiella sp. 'Long Island Sound 2002'. Next base: position 43,641,411 of record OZ038379.1, on the reverse strand, counting down.
GTGTTGCTGGGATGGGTTGGGGGTGTTGCTTTGTGAATTCTCGGTAGGCTGTGTGCATGTCTTTGCTTCCCGGCAGAGTCTGTCCCGCTGCTCGTGCCGTCTGCGTAAGGTACTGGTGAAAGAGGCGGTATTGAGGCCATTCGGAAAGCTGTAGAAAGGGGCTGTGGTGTGCCCCGCTGTGGTGCAGGACCCGCATTTGGGGGAGGGTGACGTATACTACGGTGATGGAGTCCCCGACAAGGTCTATGGTGCGGATGGTGCCCTTGGGGTGATGGTGGAGGTCCCCGCAGAGGACCGCTAGAGGCCCTCCCTCTGGGCACGTGTGGTTGGTGAGTATGGCGTGGTGTGGGGATGGGAGGAGAAGCTGCAGGTGGTTCCACAGGCGCGTTTTCATGTTGGTGGGCATGCCCGTCACATGAACGCGCACGAAGGGGACGGAGCCCACAGATTGGACAGAGCGCCACCCCACTAGAAGAAACCGACCAACCAGGGGAGGCAAGGGCGAACAGCGACAAAACCGCCAGCAAGAAAGGCGAACAACAACCCAGCAGAAAAGAACAACCCCCCCCAACCAGGCAAGACGGCACACAGCAGCCAAAGCACCGACCACCAGGAGACCAGGAGGCCACCCCACTCAACTCAGCGTGAGACCCCAGCAGCCACAGGGCCCTCTGCCAGAATAGACGAGGAGAAACCCACCCCAGCAAAGCCGACAGCAGGCCCGAAGAAGGAAGTGCAGGGAGGAACATCCACAGAGCCCTCCACCAGCAAAGACGAGGCACCACAAACCCCAGCAAAGCCAGCAGCAGGCCCCCACCCGGAGACGTGGGGAGGCGCACCCAAAGAGCCCTCTGCAGGGAATGCCGAGCGGCAAGTGACCCCATCAAAGTCAGCAGCAGACCCGAGCCAGGAGCGGCAGAGAACTGCGTCCACAGGGCCCTCTACCAGGATTGGCGAGGAACCACAGGACTCAGCAAAGACAGCAGCGGGACCCAGCCAGGAGAAACGGGGAAAAGCACCAACCGGGATCTCTGCCAGGATTGGCAAGGTACCACCCATCAGACCATAGCCAGCAGCATGTCCCGGCCAGGAATGGTGCGGAGCTGCACCGACAGAGCCCTCTGCCAGGGCTGGCAAGAACCACCCACCCCACCATAACCAGGAGAAGGCCCCAGCCTGGAGTGGCGGTGAACTGCGCCCACAGGGCCCTCCGCCAGGATCGGTGAGGGAGCAACCACCCCAGGGGCTAAGGCTGCATCCTAAGGCTTGCGCTGCTTTGGGACTTGAGGCAGAGTGTGCGACACCGAAGCACCTCGGAAGCCGAGTACCGAGCCGATGCCGCTGGTATGCCTAGGGAACGGCTTACAGCAGGAAGTCCTCTGAACAGCAGGGTACTGCCCAAAGGAGCAAGCACGGGAACACACCCTGGCGGCGTGATATGTACGTCACGCTGGCGGCGATCAGCCCTCCCCCTGTTGCCCAGGGCCGCTTTGTTAGGGGCCACCAGTCAGGTCTTGTGGGATGTAAGCCGCCTCCCCTCTTCATACGTGGGGCCTCTCCCTGTACCGTTCCAGGGGCGATGCCAGGAAGAACAGCAAGGTGCTCAACCAAAAAAATGCGTGTGCCATCTTCTAGCGAAGGTGTGCGGGTAGCCTTCTGCTCAGAAATAACAGAAGCCACATTTCTGAAAATTGCCAAAATTTGCTTTCACCCTCCTCCTTTCCTGCATGAACTGCGATCACCGAATTACAATCTGTCAAATTCGCCGTGATCTGAATTCCACAGTCATATGCCAGAAGATGCATTTCAAGTGATCTGTGAATCCCAATATCATCCGTGATCATAGTCAGCCACCATGGGCAAAGGAAGAGAACGAACAGGACGCAAAGGCGGCCATGTTAAGGACCGCAGTGACAGCATCGAGCAAGAGGTGAAAACAAGCAACGAAATGGGCGAAGTCCGCCGTAATCAGCAATTAAACGAAAGACGACGAACCCAAGGCCAATTTCAACAAGAAATGGAATGAGTAAGAAAAAGTGCTTTTCCATTGCTTTGGGACATACTCTAGTTGTATTAGAGATGCACTGAGCATCCATGCATTTTTATCTTAGTATTGGTCCAGCCAAAAGTGGTGAGAACACATTTTGACCTATGGAACCAAACACCCAATCAGGATATGGAGTGGACCGCTTAAGCCCCTTTCAATCAGAAGTAAAACATCTTTTCCTGAGTTGACTGAGCACTGACATACCTAAGGTAGAGCCTATGAATTTATCTATGTTTTTCCATGAATACTTATCTGCCCTAGTGGTATGCACCATAGGGGGTTAGGCACCTATTTTTGAGAGGTCCTGGGTTCAATTCCTGGTCAGCCTAACTAAGTAGGAAGATCCCATGTGACATGGCAGTGGCCTCATCGCCACATACCATGCCACCTCAGCACATATGGGACCCAAAACAAAGAGTGCACATCTCCTAAGATGGCACTATGGAGAGAGAGTGATCCTGAGGCAGTTTTCTAACTCTTTTCCCAAAACATTTCAGCTATCTCTGTGAATATGCATTCATTTGTATCCTGAGTTGCAGTTTCTGTGAATATCTGATCATCTTTCACTGTTTACACTGCAGCCCTTCATGCTTTGATCCTGAATTACCTTCTCCTTGCATACTATTGGCTTGGGCTATCCTGGATTGAGTTGGCTTTACTGTATTTGAACAAACAAAAGCTTTTCATCATCCAAAACCAGCAGCAGGACACCCTACAGCAACAACAAGCAGCAGGAGAAGCAAAAACACAGTGCTGAAAACACTATAAACCTTTCTGGTAGCAAGAGGCAGCCTGTCTCTGTGCACCGGCAGCGACCCCGCGCCGTACAACCAGTGCTCCGAGCAGGCAAACATAAGCAGAAGGGTGGATTAAGATGGATCCAGGAAGAGTGGACGCCGATGTGAACACAGCGCCAGCGCCAGAGGCACCGGCAAGGCCGGCGCCTGCTGCTGTACCTTCGGTGGAGCCCTTACATGGGCCAATGGATACGGCGGAGGACTCCTTGGATGGCCTCCAGACAGCCTTTGGGGCTCTGTCGGTGAAGGAAGTGGTCTCTCAGCCTCAGCCTGTGAAGAGGAAGAGAGAGAACGAGAGCGAGAAGGATGCTGGGGAAGGAGCAGACGAAGGAGAGGAGCAAGGGCAAGACCCGACGGATGTACCTACCTTCGAAGGCGCACCAAGCGCTTCTGGCCTCCAAGCATCACCCTCTCCCATAACCACCACACTCCCAGCCGCCACAACATCCACTTCCACAACCAACCTACCTATGGCAGAGGGCACAGGCTTTACTGGCATGCCTCCCTACCCCGCCTATGGTATGGGCCCACCAACCACTGCGCTCCATGAGGCAACTACTGCCAGTGAGCCTGTGGCTTCCAGCGCTGCGCCGCGATGGTATGCAGCTGACTATCCCCATCCACTCCACGCCACTGGAACCTACATGGATGTTCCTGGGTATGCTCCTGGTTATGCACCTGGGTATGCACCCCTGAGTGGGTTGAGGAAAGGACCGGAATCTCTGGGCGGCAGGAGTAGAGGATCGGGAAGATCCTCCAACAGGTCCCTGACGCGGTCGGAGATCAATGAGGTGCTCCGAGGAGCCACTTCGCAAATCGTGAGCGACCTCACGCAAGAGATCAGGGAGAAACTGCAGCCCCTGATGATCCCGTCCCATGCGTCACCTACGACGGTGGGAATGTCCCCCCACCGAGTACAGGCTAACCACCTGGCGGCGGGGTTGACAAATACCCTGGGGAGCCTGAGGAGCCCACCGATGCCGACTCCTGCAGCAGTACCGAGAAGTCCATTCGTCCCGAGGACAGCCCAGCCGCCCTACAGTCACGTGACGAACTCGACGAGGGCCGAGCTGGACCAGCTGGGGCTGACAGCCCTAAGGGCTATGGTGGACGTGGAGCCTTATGGCTTCAGTGATCTAGGCGGAGACCCCTCCGATGATGGGCCGCCTTCGATGACTTCTTCTTCGCCATCGGATGACGAAGACCCTGAGGACCCCGAGGACCCCAAGGGTAAGAAGAAGAAGAAGAAGAAGAAGAAGACCCGACGCCCTGAAGGACGCCGAGCTCAGGAGGCGAAGGCTATTGCCACCTCCAAGATAGTGGTGAACCTGCCTGAATTCACAGGCAAGGACCTCAGCGAGTTCGCTGAGACCTTTGGCCGGTTCCTACGACTGACCGGCCAAACCCACGCGAGTGGGCGAGTGAAGTGCGACCTGCTCCTGCAGTGCTGCAAGACGAAGTACCTGGAGAAGCAGGTCAGGCAGATCGTCACCAACTCCGCCAACTTTGCCGACGTGTTGGTTGCCCTGGAGAGGCAGTACCCAACCTACGAGACCGACCTCTCCATCAGGGCCGAGATCCAGAACCTGCCCGGCCTGCCCAACAACCCCAAACCCGGCAGGGTCTCCGAGCTGTTGGCGGACCTGGACCACTGGGCTGGACGACTGACGCCCGGTTCCTACAGCAGCGACGACCTGCTGTTTTGGTTGTGCTCCAAGCTCCCCCGTGAGCTATGGGACGAGTGCCGTCTGACGGCTGAGCGCAAGGCTAGATCCCTCCGCTACGAGGATCTATGCGTGCTGCTCCTTGAGATGGCGCTGGAGAAGGAGAGCGACCAACACCTGAACCACTACCGTCCTGGTGGTGGAGGTTCTGGAGGCAAAGGGTACCAAGGGTCCCGACCTGGGCAGGGGACTACCCCCAAACACGCCCACGCCCGCCTAATGGAGAACGTGAAGGAGCTATTCTGGTGTGATGCCAGAGATGAACAGGGCCACCTGCAGCATGCCTCCGACTGCGAGCAGCGAGACTGCTTTGTTGTCCAGGGGAAGCAGCAGGAAAAGATCACCGGCGCCAAGGTGAAGATGCCGGATCATTACCGCTGCACCATCACGTGTGCATTCTGCGGTAAGCGGAAGCACTATGAGGACGAGTGCTACCATAAGCAACGCCTATCGGCGAAGCTTAGGGGGGAAGATCCTGGCAAAAGCTCAGGCAAAGGTGGAGGCAAGGCCAAAGGCAACGACTCCGGCAAGGGCAAGTCGAAAGGACGTGGTCAAGGTGGTCAAGACAAGGGTCAAGGCGGACGAGGAGGAGGCGCTAATCGCCAGAACGACAACAAGAACAAGGACAAGAACGGAGGTAACCCCAACCCTAATCCAGGGGGGAACTCCGAGCCCTCTGGAGGGCAGTCTGGACCTACCACACGCTCACAGACGCAGGCCCAGCAGGAACAAGGAGCCAAGCGTGAGCATGAAGGTGGTGACGACGGCAACGCCAAGAAGAGAAGCCGTTTCATGAGGATGGCCCGCAAATTGCGGAACAAGGGGTTCGAGGTGACCTGTCCCGCGGAGTTCTGACGGGGACGCTCTGGTGGCACCCAAGACCTGGTGTTTTGGGTACGTATCCGACTAGGGGGACGTGAATACCTGGGGGTACTGGATACTGGAGCCACAATATCGATAGTGGCCAAGAAAATTTTACCTTGTGGGAGCCTGAAGAACACCATGACCACCGCCGCTATACGGATAAGGGATGGACATGTGGTGCACAGCTGCGGGGACTGCGAAGTGGAGGTACCTATGGGCTCCAGGACTATCGCCCATCGGTTCTATGTGATGGACACTGATGCCTTCGACTTTGTACTGGGTACTGACTTCTTCGTGCAGCACTCCCAGATACAATCCCTGACGCTGCAAGCGCCCTACCTCCTGTACGTGGACCACGGCAGTGGCAGAGAGTCTGTGCCACTGGAGCAGTCGGAACATACCTCGAGTTACCTGAGACTATCGAAGGAGGAGCCCTCGAACATGATGGCGGCCTCCAAAACTGAGGACTATCAACTATTGGGGGAAGTCCTAGACCAAGGTCTGAAGGAACTCTCGAGAAGACCTAAGTGTGGAACTGTTCGCCAGCGACAAGCAGCATGTACTGGACCTATACTGCAGCAAGGGGAAGAACTGCAGCTACAAATTTTACTGGCCCTCTTTCGGGATGGCCTACGGGAACCCCAGATTCAGTGAACTGGGGAAGGTGCTGACCAAGGTGGCCTTGGAACGTTCCCGTATGGTCCTGTGTTCCCCCGATTGGGGAGCCCATGGGGGCAACGAGTACTGGCGAACCCTCCTTGACAAGCTGAGTATCAGCTCTGTGCGGTTACCTGATGAGGCCATCTACGTGCCTCTGGGACGCAAGACGCCCATTGGGAAGCCCGGATGGGGGAGTATGCTCAGCGTGGTGGACGGAAGTCTTACCACCATCCCCTGGGAAGACCTGGACCCTACTCTGGTCCAGGCTATACAACGAGAAAGCGATGGACTCGCCTTGGGTGAGTTGAAGGATCGCTTACGACCTCAAGATGCTGTTGAAACTACACCCGGAGGAGATGAGTACGTCGTGACTGACACCAACGCCCCCAACTCTCCCTGTCATGTACCTGTTCCTGATGGAGTCTCTGAGTGTAAACTATCTGAGCTACCTAGCTCTATCCCCTCAGACGACGAAACTGAGCACGACGCCTTCTTCGTGCAGACTGCGGTGGAAGAAGTGGAGAACGCCGAGTACGTCGCCCCACCAAAACCCCTACTCTCCATGAGGGTGGAAGACCCCGTGGATGAAGAGCTTGACCCTCGATCCAGGCTCAGGGAGTATGTGGATTCCAAGAGGAAGTTGATGGCGAAAAAGCTATGCTACGCGAAGCCTACCCGCAGCTCATGGCCACTGAAGCAAGGACGGATGGGAGACCTATCCCAACTGAAGGAGGACCTCGAACAGAAGATCACCACCTGGCAAAGGGAGGTAGATCTCAAGCTCATGAAGAGCGTATGGGGTGCCCATGTGAGGACCCCAGAGGAGGACGACCTCTCGGAGGAATGTGTATGTGAACCCCCTAAAGCGTGCCTATGTTGCCATCGTCCACCGGAGATGGTTGAGCAAGACCTTCTGTATGCCTACCAAGGGCTGAAGGATGCTACCGCGGGCGAAGAGTCGGTGGAGGACCACCTCCCGACGTCTATTCAAGGGGCAAGCAACTTACACTCCGACGAGGACATGGAGGACAAGATCAAGGTACTGGACCCGCGGGTGCAAAAGCTGATAAGGACCTATCTGGAGGTGTTCGGAGAACTACCCCCTCCAGCCTCATGCGACAAGCTGGTACAGATGGACCTCAAGCTGAAACCCGAGTTCGTGGGTCACAAGATCCGGAGGAGACCCTATCCAGCTCCTAAAGAGCAGGCCGACGAGATTGAGCGACAGATACAAGAATGTATCGACGCTGGCCTAGTCCTGGAGTACAAGGATGGGGACTACCCCCTACACTGCAGCCCCTGTTTCCTGATGGCTAAACCTGGGTCTACAGCCAAACGGCTGGTAGTGGACTATGGAGAGCTGAACAAGAAGACGCTGAACCACTCAGGGTCCATTCCCAATATGGAGTCTACCCTGGAGAAGATAGCCTCCTGTCGCTACAAGACCAAGATGGACAAGCGAAGTGGATTCTGGCAAGTGGACCTGACGCCCAACGCGCAGGAACTACTGGCCTTCAACACCCCTCAGGGGAGGGTATTCAAGTGGAAGGTCATGCCATTCGGCGTGGCTAACGCCCCCGCTCTGTTCCAAGAGCTGATGAACAAGATCTTGTCCATCCTACGAAGGAGACCTAAGGTGCAGGAGCTCATATCCCGTGGGGCCCAGATGGAGGCTCACATCGACGATGTATGCCTCGGGACCAATACCCAGGAGGATCACCTAATCCTCTTGGGTGAGTTCTTTGCGGTCTGCCAGGAGAACCACACACGACTCAAGCTGGAGAAGTGTGAGTTCATGCAGGAGACCATGCAGTACCTGGGGTTTGACGTTGGCTATGGGTGGTGGACCCCAGCGGCCTCTAAGGCCAAACCCCTGATGGATGCCAAGGTACGACACGAAGACCCCAAGAAAGGACTTCATGATGTACGCAGTTTCATTGGGGCGTGCAACTTCTATCGCCGCCACATCAAAAACTTCACCTACACCAGCGCGGTACTGACTGACTTGATCAAGAAGAGTACTACTTGGCGCTGGGGCCCACAAGAGCAACAAGCGTTCGACGAGCTCAAAGACAAGGTAGCCAACGCTAAGTGCTTGGGCGTGCCTAGGGCACAAGGGGAGATTATCCTGGTGACCGACGCCAGCAATGTGGGCGGTGGTGGAACGTTGTTCCAGTGGCAAGCACTAGAGAAGGAGGAGTTCGACTCGGCCATTTCCCAATGGGGGACGGAAGGTCTCAACCGAGATGGAACCCTCAAGCACAGCTACCCTGACGACAAGTGGGTCCTAGTACCTCTGGGCCACTGGAACTGGAAGTGGAACCAGGCCAGGGGGAACTACTCCACCTATGAGCAGGAACTGCTCACGGGTATGCTGGTGCTATCCTCACAAGCACGACTGTTGGGGAGTAACCCTGTGGTCTGGCTATGCGACCAAGAACCGGTCCGCAGTTTCCAGAAGGGCCCCCCACCTGAGAAGGCCAAGCTACGTCGCTGGTGGACCTACCTCAGTCAACTACGGCTGACGGTACACCATATCCAGGGAGTGAAGAACGAGTGTGCCGACTACATCAGCCGCAACAACTTCGACGCCCTGATTGGTGCCCGGTCTGAAGCGCTGGCTAAGGAAGCGTTCAGCCGTATGGACGTACACCTGGACCTGAACATGACCATGATACGCCCCCTGGATGGACTCCAACAATCGGAGTACCTACAGGAGTTTGGGGATATCTACCGGCGCCTGGAGAAACGCCTTGAACCCCTCCTGGTCAACCAAGACCAGTGGAAGCGGGACAAGAGCTACCTCTGGCACGAGGACCGCATCGTGGTGCCTAGTGACCGAGTCCCAGCGCTGCTGAAGTGGACCCATGAGTCCAGTGGTCATGTGGGTGCTGACCGTACCCTGAGGCTGTTCAAGCAGTGGTTCCACACTACGTGGACTGACGACCAGCTGCGGAAGACGCTCCTGCCTATCGTGGACAAGTGCCCGTGCAGGTCCTGTAAACCAGGGGATATCAGGGACAGAGGTCTCTACTCGACCCTGCCCATCCCTCACTGTGCTAACAGTGTTCTATACGTGGACTACACGGAGATGCTGAAGTTCGGGGGCTATGACTTCGCCCTCGTGGTAACCTGTGGGTTGACCAGGTTTACCAGGGTGTTCCCATGTACCAAGCACATTACCGGAGAGGAGACTATCAAGATACTCCTGGAGGAGTGGTTTTGTGTCTATGGGGCGCCCAAGGAGATCAACTCCGATGAGGACGTACGAGTACGCTCAGATACTGGCTGGTACAAGAGGGTCCTGAGGTCCCTCAATGTCCAGGTGTCTACGGGGATTCCCTACTCTCACACGAGCAACCCCCTATGTGAGCGACAGATTCGTGTCCTGAAGGAGAACGTCAGGATATGGTGCAAAACTGAACGCACCAGAGACTGGGTGAGACTACTCCCCGTCATATCCTTGATGATGAACTCCCAAGAGAGTTCAGCTACTGGCTACTCGCCACATCAGCTATTCATGGGGCGCCCGGCATGGTTCCTACATGCCCCCTATCCAGAGGACACCCATTCTTCTGTGGGTGAATGGGTCCAAGAGCAACAAGCGAAGGTGGACAAGGCCAAGGCTATGCTCCAGAGAGTGAGGGAGCGTCAGTGGAACAAGAAGAACAAGCACTGTGTACCGGACACCTACCAAGAAGGGGACTGGGTGCTGGTGCACCACAGTCGACTATTCGCCTGGCCACGCTCTACCAGCGATGACCCATACTTCGGGCCGTACAAGATCCTATCTGTGGATGGACACCGTATCACCGTGCGGTGTTTTCCCCGTCTAGGGGGGACCCTGGTGTGCGCCGCTCAACACCTGAAGCGCTACCATGATCCTGAAGACCTCTGTGGGGAGGAGTGGGAGCTGAACGACGAGGAAATCGCCGCTCTGGACCTACAAGGGGCTGCCAGCCCTATGGAAGTTGAAGGGGAACTCCCCGACATGAACGCCGAGGAGATGGCTAAGGAGGGCTTCTACCTGGTGAAGTCTGTCCTACGCCACCGCTATCGCCAGGGTTGGCGCTTCCTCACCCTCTGGGAAGGGTTTGGAGTCGAAGAGGCCACCTGGGAGCCCTTCTCTGCATTTGTTCTACCTGAGGGACGCCTAAACTCAGTTCTGGTTGACTACTTGTCCCAGAACAACCTTGGTGAGTTGTTGAGGCTCGCTGAGACGCTTGCCTCCAAGAATAAAGCTAGGGACTGAACCTTACCCTTACCTGCCAAAACGTATGTGTGAGTGTGCTAGCCCTAAGGTCCTGAGAGCAAGCCGCAGAAGTGGTGTCCTAATTATACCCAAGTCTGCGCCCTTGCTGAACCTGGAGGGTTGGCTTATTGATGCCACGGGGTACGCCCCGGGTCTCCCCTCCCCTTTGCGCCCAATTTCTGTGCTGGCGCAAAACCTTGGGGGAATACCCAGAGTGTTAATCCAGGTATTGTTTTCCCTACCTACCTGTCTACTACAGGGAGGGGTGGCCAAAAGCTATGAAGGCATGCAAAACGCCTGTTTGCTATGTGGCCAAAAACACTAACCTAACCCACTGTCACAGCCCACCAACCCAGCTAAAATTGCAGGAAAAGGGTGGGACAGTGACACGCCCCCTACAGGTCCTACACACCCTACAGTGGCACCATCCTGGTGGGCGAGCACTGGGCAACTGGCTCTAGCCCCCACTCAGGACTACCACTCCTACACGCACACTCTACTTGGGGTTGCGAAGAGGAAGGTCTCGAGGGTCCTAGCGGCCCACCTGTGAAATGACAAGAGAACACAGCGCTGCTAAGCAACTGTGGCCTCACAGGGGACGCCACAACGCGTTTCCCCTGCAAGGGCTTGGAGGGAGGGAGTGCTCTCGTGTGCAAAGCGCAGATGTCGATGAAGTCGGACTCCCTGCTCTGCCACAGGCGGAGCGGAGTTACTTGTTTGTGTGATCTGCGCCCCTGTTTAGCAGGGCATAAAAAAATGCTGCTGCACCACTCACCCTACCTGCCCACCTGTAAAACAAAGGCAAATGAAAGGGCGTTTGCGGCGGAGGAACCAAGGCACACTCCAGGTATTATACCCTTCTCAGTGTGCCCTATAATACGCTGTCCGCAAACACGCTGCATGGAGCAGCTACCCTTGTCAAGCAAGCAAGCGTTAAGGGACTCCTCAGGTTCTCTTAAAGAACGTACCGAGGAGCCCCTGGGTAGCCTAAACAAGGTTTACCGTGCGCACTTCGCGTGGCCTACCCTTTAATGCGTGTGTGCATGCACGAGTATGCGACAAGTTCGTTGGCAAACCTGCCCATCTACGCGTAAATCTTGACTCCACCAGGGGGTGGCCCCGCCTGGGCGTACCTACCTTACCTACCGCTGGGAAGTGAAGCAAGGTGAGAGAACAAAAGGGGCGCACGCGAAGAACGTTGCTATGCACTTGTGTGTATGACTAATCACCCTGATCTGACCGCTAATCATCTGCAATCTTTCTAATCGATCCCTCTACCGCGTCCTATCGTGGTTATCGTTGTTAACGCTGCTACACGACTCGTTCACGGAGACACGAGACGAGCAATGTGTATGCGGCATGCAAGACGAGCATACCTGTAGTTTATACCTGATTCATTGAAGTCTTTTCAATTGATTTTCGAATTCTTGAATTTTTGAAGCTTCTATTAGTGTGGGTGGAGTCTGTATGTTTGTTTATTAATGTGTGTCTCGTCATTTTCAAGACTACGTGATACATACGTTTATAATTCCATTATTTTGCCATTTTCCGGCGCTTCGCTAGGAGCCGCTCCTGCGCGCCGCCATTTGGTGCGTATGAATTTCTGGATTTAAAGAATCCAGAGATGACTATAATTTCTATAAAAATGTGCTTTTGATGCACAATTGGATTCTACTCAGGTGTGTCGTTTCAGAAAAATTCTACGCCGTCATTTGACGGATTTTGGTGTCGTCGCTTCGTTTTTGCGTGGATTCGTCCATAATTCTCCCATTCCTGCCTCTGCAGATACCCACGCGCAGCCTCGCTGAGTAGGCCGTGTTCAGGCCGAAACGCAGGTGCCGGGAGAGACTGAGCAGAACCAAGACCCCACCAAGGGGCAAATTAATTTCTTTTCGACTCCCTACGCCCTAAGACAGGTCACAGGTCGCCAGCAGGTTTACGAGAACCCATGCGAGTGTGTATAATGTGTCTTGCGTTTGGGTTGTGTCGACGCTGCGTCTTGGAGGAAGGGATGCATATGCACATGTTTGGCATGCTCCCAATCTAACCCAACCAAGCCACAGGAGCCCCGGCAGCGCCAAGAGCGCTGAGTCTTCTGTAGGAAACTGTACAATCAGAGCAGCAAAAGGACGCCAGCCATGGTGAGCGCCCATTTTTCAGTGTGAGGGAGACTGTAGGTATTTTAAAGTAGATGTGGAAACCAAGGAAAGGCCAAGAAAAATTCCCTTTTTCCTAAAATGCGACAGTGGTGGCCACCACAGCACAAGGGGGGAGTAAGAAAAAGTGCTTTTCCATTGCTTTGGGACATACTCTAGTTGTATTAGAGATACACTGAGCATCCATGCATTTTTATCTTAGTATTGGTCCAGCCAAAAGTGGTGAGAACACATTTTGACCTATGGAACCAAACACCCAATCAGGATATGGAGTGGACCCCTTAAGCCCCTTTCAATCAGAAGTAAAACATCTTTTCCTGAGTTGACTGAGCACTGACATACCTAAGGTAGAGCCTATGCATTTATCTATGTTTTTCCATGAATACCTATCTGCCCTAGTGGTATGCACCATAGGGGGTTAGGCACCTCTTTTTGAGAGGTCCTGGGTTCAATTCCTGGTCAGCCTAACTAAGTAGGAAGATCCCATGTGACATGGCAGTGACCTCATCGCCACATACCATGCCACCTCAGCACATATGGGACCCAAAACAAAGAGTGCACATCTCCTAAGATGGCACTATGGAAAGAGAGTGATCCTGAGGCAGTTTTCTAATTCTTTTCCCAAAACATTTCAGCTATCTCTGTGAATATGCATTCATTTGTATCCTGAGTTGCAGTTTCTGTGAATATCTAATCATCTTTCACTGTTTACACTGCAGCCCTTCATGCTTTGATCCTGAATTACCTTCTCCTTGCATACTATTGGCTTGGGCTATCCTGGATTGAGTTGGCTTTACTGTATTTCAACAAACAAAAGCTTTTCATCATCCAAAACCAGCAGCAGGACACCCTACAGCTACAACAAGCAGCAGGAGAAGCAAAACCACAGTGCTGAAAACACTATAAACTTTTCTGAATGTGATCAACAACCTGATCAACCTCAAACTTCCAAAAGCGACGAAGGAGAACAATGAAGCCCCAGAGAAAAGCAAAGCACTCTCATGACCAAGATGGGAATCCAACAACTCCAAACAAACATCAAACTCCCCAACATTCTCAAAGGTCACATCAAATGGAACGCAAACGAATTCAAATAATAATGGCCCTGCAATTTGTCAAGATGTTCCTTCAAGCTCAACCCAATGTCAACCAACTCCTTCACCTCCCTCAACCAATTCTTCTCTTGCACCAACCCTGAACCAGCCTAAAGATTCAACAGCGAAAGGTAAATACTCCACCCCCTCATCAAAGGTCCGCACCAAAAACACCTCACTCCCTCAACAGCTAGACTGGAACAAAGCTCCACAGATTTGTGACTTTTCAAGGCAACACACAACCCTTTTTTCTCGCCAACGGTCCCTTCCCCCGGAAGTTATCGCCAAGGAATGGAACTCCTCCGAACGTTTTGAAGCCGGCATCTTTATGACCGACACACAACACATTCAGAACGGAGCTCTCCAACAAGCCAAATAAATTTCTCTTGGCGATGATTTCAACAAAGACAAGCTCTCTCTTGTCCTATCCACGTCCGGGCGACCCCAATTTGCACCGACATTTTTGATCAAGATGTGGAACACAACACCTACAACCATGTTCTCACCCTCTTTTAATTTGCCCACGACCTCACCTCCAAAAAAATTTCTTGAAAGGGAAAGTCTTCCTCCCTGTACTCGATGCAAGCCTCTCCCCCGCGACACCATCATATCGGACTACCACCCAATCTTGCAAAAATTCATAAGGTACATGGACAACATTTCCTAAATTGACACATATAAACCGTACATCAATGAAAACAAAAACATCCTTTCTTCACCTCCTCTAAAACAAGCCACATTCAACAACACCACCAGCATGATGATCATAACCATTGACACCTAACATTCTCTTACCAACCACGACCACACTCTCCAAAAGACCCCGCCACCACCAGACTAAGTGTTGAAATTTCAAAACAACTGCTCCACGACGGTAGCCGGGAAAGTGCTTATGATTTCATCAACAAATCACTCCAAGGCAAACTACATGAGGAGGCCTGAATTGCTCCCTCATGGGCTGACTTTCAACGAGCGTCTCTTCCAAAAAACGCCCCTCCCCCATATCCAAACACCCCAAAGGCAACCAAGACGGCGAATACTTCTGCTTCGAAATAGATTGTCACCCGAAAGAGGTCGAAGAACTGGCGACCATACTCGCACAACAACACACTGTCACATCTTAATCCCCATTAGTGATTGCATTTCCTCTTGATCTTGCCACCCACCCCGACACCTTTGTTGCCACACTTTGTAGAGGAAGCCCTGCAGCTCCACCACCTGAACTCCTTAACCAACTAACGAGCATCCCAAGAATTGATGAATTTCTGAAATTCGTGATTGTTTGAACCAAATACTCTATCCCCTTCCATGTGGACTCCGAATGCATCCCTTCCCCCACTCATTCCAAATTGGCAGTCCCCATTGGTTGAACCAACTGCTTTGGCATGCTCGGCTTGTTTTGCTATACCAACTCAACAAGCACGTCCTCAAGTCCTCGAACGGCGTGGTTGCCGAAGCACCAGCCGCAACCACCCACATTGCTCTTGCAAAAGGAGCGGCTATCTTTGGTGAAATTGAAAACATCATCCCGCTTGACTTCTCGTCTATGTCATTTGGAACATCACTCCACTACGAAATCACTTACACCATACCGACCCTCCACAGGGATCAATTTTACTCAAGGCCAAAGCATCAATCTCGAAAATCAACAATCTCTAATACAAGACAAATGCCGCAGTACCAACCAAGAACACATCCTTGAATGGTCTATCATCAAACAGCTTGGAGCTGCCTTGGGTGCCAAGAGTCACAAAAATCAAACCCTCACACATAAGACCCCAAATGCCAAAAGTGAGATTCCCCTTCTCCTTGCCTACGTTCAACTCTCTCCTCGCCTTCTTAATTGCCAATATGGCGCCTCCGAATCTATTCGCCAATTCTTACTTCTACAAGGTTTTCTCCTCTTACACTCTCCCCCCCCCAGGCTTCTTCAGATCGTTTCGTTGTGAATTCGGTAATCAAGTTCCCTTTCTTACGAGCTCTAATCGATCCCCATGTAGACATGAAAGCATTCTCCATATGTCAGTTTATGCATTCCCGTCAGGGCTGTCACTCTAGCTGCTACAAATCAGGGTATGACATACAACATCCGTTGTTAAAAAAATGCATTGAAATTCGTGCTTCAATTATTGGATTCTCCAATGCACGTAATAGCTCGAACATCGCCCCCTTCACGCCTCTCACTTTTCTTACAGCAATTCCCATCACCCGCTTTCCCCAGCAACTCCCCAACCCACATGTTCAGGTTCTCAAATCAACTCGATTTCCAAGAATGAATCAAATTCAAAGCAAGAAAGAATCATCGAAGCTCTCCCAGGAACTACAAGGTTCTCCTCCACTCGCACCTGCACATCACCACTACACAGACACTGAGACATCACTTTGCACCCTGCACTACAACCACACAACACGGGCCAGAACCCAGCTTCACTCCCCATTCATAAATTGCAATTTTGCTATTTGTGCTACATTTCACTCCCGGGTCACGAGCGCCTCGACATCATGGAGTCCCTCACATGTCAATGATATCCGGACATTGATGATTCCTGAATTACCCTCTGCTATTTGGTTCTCCTCCCCGGTCACGAGCGCTTCATTATCTTGGATTCCCTTGCCTATCCAATGAAAATCATAAACGAGACGGTCACGAACTTTTTTTGCATTGCTTCCCTTTGATAATTGGTTGTCTTCTTTGATCACGACCGCCTCGACATCTTGAAGCCGCTTGCCCATCGATTGGTATTCAATACCCAGAGAGTCACGAATTGTTTTTGCATTGTTTCCCTCTGTTAATTCGGTCCCTTCGTTGGTCACGAGCGCTTCGACATCTTGGAAACCCTTGCCTATCGAATGGAAGGCAAAAACCAGAGTGTCTCGGACTTTTTGTGCGATACTTCCTTTCTTGACCACCTACGCTTCGACTTCACACCACCAACACACCCAAGCCCACATCCACACCACGAACACCCTCATTGTCATATCATTATCCGTCAACCGAAATCATCGCCGATCCTAACACTGAACCCCATGGTGACAACAACCATAACACTGCACACCCCTTAATCATCCTTCGCCAACATCTTAATGCGACCAAACACACCACTGAATTCTTTCTAAAACCGCATTACAGATAACGACGCAGAAAAACTGGCAAAAACATGCATGACATCCAAGCCAGTATCCTCCATCACTTTAACAAAAGAACAGACATTCTCTGCCTTCAAGAAATCCCCTCAAACATTACCCTTGACATTTCCCTGGGCCTCACTTTTTTCGACAACTATGCCCCCGACAAAACAGATGGAACCGCAATTGCTATACACAAGCATCCCACTCCCAAACGTCGCAAAACCCGCGACACTAACATTCACGTTTGCCTCGCAACCATAGACATCACCCTACCGGGATACCCCACATTCCGCATCTTCAATATTTACAAAACCCACGTTCATTCACACCAACAACGCCTTGCCCACATCATAACCTCTCTGCAACAAGCAGAACCAATCCATCTTCACATTGGAGCCATGAACACTCACTTACAACCAGATCTAGACACCAACAACATCAAACATCCAAAGTCCTGGCCTTGGCTTTATGATCAACTATATCCCTCAACCCCCGAAACTCACTCCCAACGTTGAGATCTAGTTCGAATTCAGAACCCCCACCTCCGTCAATGGACCAGACCTCAAATCAAACGTCTACCCGACTCTCAATCTCGTATCGACCTCATTGTTGCCTCCACCTCCTTCATCTCCACTCGCAACCAACAAAACACCTATATTAACACTACCATTACAAACAGCGACCACTACCCTGTCATCTCCAGGATCAACATACCAACTAATCCACTAAATATTTACGACATTCCGCACGCAGACATCTACGACAGAAAACTGAACAAAGAAGAACACAACAAAACCGTCCATCGCCTCCATTCTCTGCACACATGGACCCAAAATAACATGCCCTCTATACTTGACTCTCCTACTGATGACTTAATGAACACTACAAACAACGTCCTCTGCTCCCTTGTTCATGCCTACAAACTTGTCACCAGCACCATCCCCACAAAGCCACTAAAGTCGAAAGGGCTTCCACCCACCTACTCAACACCCTCAAAGCCTCGGCCACTCTAACCTCCATGCAAGCCAAAACGCTTGGACACTCCTTGAACAAATGGACTGAAAACAAAAAAGAGGCAATCCCAAAAACGGCTTCATTTCTCTCTCATGAAGGGACGCAAAAAAAAAAAGTCCCTTATTAACATTTTCACCCCCCGCCCCACCACACCCATCGCTTTATACGACACGAAAAAGAATCTGACCTCCAACCCCTACTCTCTCCGTGAGTGTATGGGGACTCCCCTACTGCCTTAGCAGGACCTCCAGACTTTCAGATTGACCTTCAACTGATCGACTCCCTTATGGAACTCTCTCCCTCCATCCCACACGATGCCCCTCACCCTAGCTTCACCGAAACCACCTTCAACACTCTGCTTTCAAAATCCAATCGAGTCGAAGCCCCAGGCTTCGACAACACCACCTCATACCTCTTTCATCTTGCTCCAAAAAATGTAAAACACCTCCTCTACCAAATAAGCTCCCACTTCATCAACAACCCCGTCCCCAAACAATGGCTCACCGCCCGAATCTTCCTCATTTGCAAAAAACACGACCCTCACGACCCTGTCAACTGTAGACCCATAGCCCTACCCCAAACAATCTATAAAATTCTCGCCGGAAATGCCTACGGCGCCCTCACCTTCTACGCCACCAAGAACCAACTCCTCCATCACTACCAATACGGAGGCATTCCCAATCACCGCACCACAGATCACATATTAACCATGATCTCCAACATCTCTCTCCACCCCAACATTTACCACCTCTACCTGGACAGGAACAAAGCCTTTGACTCCGTCCACCCCCAAGCCTTATGGCCAATTCTACAGAAGTAGAACATTTCCATACACATTATCTCTCTCCTATCCTAAGCTTGTACTCTCAACCAGCTACTCCCTCTTTGCCACCATGACCATCAGGGGGCTCAGACAGGTTTGAGGTTTGAGGTTTGATTTTGAGGGTACTAGACGCCTTTCGGCCCCGGGGGGCCACCTGGTCGGGCCAGGTTATATCCTCCCCACAGGGTCCTAGTGGGGGGCCCTCCAAGACGCACCTCCTGCCTGGTGGCGGAGTCCCCCGGGTTCACAGAGCTCGGAGCCCCGTCCGTCCCCGGCCTCCCCGTTTCGCCACTCCCCGGTCTGTGCATCAATTCGCAGCCGTGGCTGCAGGCGCTTACCCACTGCGTCGCCCCCCTAATGCGTGGTCGCCCGGGGCGCCGGCGCCGCCGGGCCCGTGCTACTGGCTTGTCGCCAGTGGGACCCCCTTGGGCTGGCGCGGAGGCTGCCTAGCCTAGGGGTTGGGGCGTGGCGCTGTGCGCCACTACTGCCTTGGCAGGTGCAGTGCCCCGTCTGTGTGTGTGCGCGGCGCTCGCGGCCAGTTCGGGGGGTTCGGGTCGGTACCTGGTGTTGTGTCCTTCTCGTTTCCCCCTCCAAGCCCCCCGTGTTCCGCGCTGCGTGTGGCGGGTCGTCCCGTCCGGGTGTCCCTTACCCTCGCTCGCTGGTACGCGGTTCCACACGGTCTGTGCGTTCCGCGCGCTCGGTCCGGTTGCTCTTCTGGTAGTCCCCGCGTGTCCCTTTCGTGTGTGTGCGCTCGCGCTCTCGCGGTGTCCGCTCCCCCCCCCCCTGGGTGGTGTGGCGTGCGCACCTCGCTTGGTCCCGGCACTGGGCGCTGGTAGGGCCGTTCCACGTTCTCTGTGCCCCTCCGCGTGTCCTGCCCCGGTCCCTTGCTCCGTCTGGCGTGCTTGGCGGGGGGCGGTCCGGTCCCGGTTCCCCCCTACTTGGCTTGGGGTTGTGGGGGTGGCGGCAGGGCGTTCCCCGGGGGGGGGTGCCTTCTACCGTTGCGAGGGGCGTCTGGGGTCTTGCGCTCCCCCTCCCCCGACTGCCCGTCCACTGGGCGGGCTGACGGGGTCCGCGATCCACGTGTCGTGGGCGCGGGCGTGTGGGTGTGGGGGCCCTGCTCTGTCCCCTCGGCCGGCACGCCCTGTGGGGGCTGCGCGCCGCGGGGCGGGTCCGTGGCGTTCATGTGCTGGGGGGCGGGCTGGGGAGGGGGGGGGGCGTGCGCCGTACCCCCCGGTTGTGCGGCCGGAGGGGGGCCTGTAGGGCGGGGGGTCGCTCTGCCTCATTCCGTCCCTCTGCCTTCCCTGGGCAGGCAACAAAGCGGGTGTCACTGGCGTTGTGCTGTCCCTGCGGGGCGTGGCCCCCCATACCACTCCGGTTTGTGCTCACCAGGCTTCTCTGGGTACGATCTGTGCGGTGTCCTGGCGCGTAGGCGCGGGCTCGCTTGTTCTTCGCGGCCCCCATGGGAGCCGGCGGCTGGGGCGGGGGGGCGGGTCGCGCTCCGGCTCCTTTCTCGGGCGGGGGGGGGGCCATCCCCCCTGCCTCGGGGGGTGGGGGCCGGGGCCCCCGCGGCCCGCGGGCCGTTGGGGGGGCGGGGGGGGGGGGGGTGTCGCGCCGCGGCCTCCCTGCTCCCCCTCTGGGCGGCGGCCTGCGGTACTCAATCCTGGCCCCCTTCGTGTCGCCGGCGCGCTCCCTTCCGGCGTGCGCGTGCGGTCGGGGCCGAAGTGCCGCCCCGGGCTGGGGGGGGGTGAGGGGCGGCCCGTGGACCGCTCCCCTGGGGGCCCTTGCAGACCTGAACCCCCCCCTCTGCCCTCCCTGAGTGGGCTGTGGTCACGGGAGGGTCATGTGGGGCGCGGCCTCCATACTGTCCTGGTGTGCGCGTTGCTCCGGCACGCCAGTGTGGGCTCCCGGGAGCTGGTCCAGCCGCCACTCCCCCCCCCGCGTCGCCCCCCCCCGCTCCGGGGGGGCAGAGGGCCACACCCGTGGCTCCCCACCTTGGGGGGGGTGCGGGAGGGGGGGGGGAGTGGGGGGGGCCCTCTGGTCCCCTTGGGACGCCTCCTGACGGCTGGGGGGGGGGCGGCGGCATGGCAGTCCCGGCTGGGGGGTCGCGCCCTTCCCCCGCCCCCCTCTATCTAGAGCCGGACCCTCGTGCAGGCCCTCGCTGGGGCCTCTCGACCCCCCGGCCGTTGTCGCGCGGCGCTGGCCGGCCGGGGGCGGCCGTGAGGGTTAGCCGTCAGTGGTTAGCGGGCTGCAGGGCAGCAGGTTCTCCCCCGCGCTCGTTGTATCCGCCCTCCCTCCCGCGGAAGGTGGCACGCTCTCATGCGTCGTGACCACGCGGTCATGGAGCCGCGCCCGATGATCCACGGTGGGAAGAGGGCGTCTTGTAGGTGCTTCGAGAACCCCCCCGGCAGGTCCTGGTACGGGTGGGGGCCCTCTTGGGACGGGCACTCCAGAGTGCCATTCACGACACGGAGGGAGGCTACGAAGTCCTTCACAGGGCGCGGGGGAGGGGGAGGGTGGTCGCCCTCCGCCGCAGTGAGCCACCGGTGTGCCCGGGGCGCCGCGCTC
This sequence comes from Eutreptiella sp. 'Long Island Sound 2002', assembly GCA_964036045.1. NCBI lineage: Eukaryota > Euglenozoa > Euglenophyceae > Eutreptiales > Eutreptiaceae > Eutreptiella > Eutreptiella sp. 'Long Island Sound 2002'. The sequence goes on along the minus strand of OZ038379.1, from coordinate 43,620,286 downwards.
TGGGGCTCGCGGAGGAGTTGCTCCAGCCGGTGGTTGCGAAGCTCCCATGCGAAGTCCCCCAGCCAGAGCATGTGGTGGAGGAAATCGTCCAGAGAGGTCCCTCCCGGCAGGTCGTATCGGGCTATGGCGCGGAGTTGCGCCTCCGCATCCTCGGGCACCAGTCCGGAGCAGAATACCTCCGTCCATGTGGCGCCTGCGGAGCGCCACGAGGCCACCCACAGGGCTTTGTCCCAAGTTGGGAGGTGGCGGGCCGCCTCGTGTACCGCCTGGCGGTAGTGGGGCCAGAGGAGCTGTGAGTGGGCGCATCCCACGTGCATGTGCACCGGGGTCACCTCCGGGCCGCCGCATAAAAGGCACGGTTGCGGAGCCTGCGCTGCACCGGCGTGTGGCCGTCTCGGGCCCGCAGCGCCCGGCGGTTGGTGGCCGTCGCGGTGAGGTCCCGGGCGTGGACATAGGCCCTGACGTGGGCCGCGCCCAAAGGTGTGTGTCCCCGGTGCGTCAGCGCATGGTCTGTCTGCGCCCGCTGCGCAACCTCGCCGAGCAACCGCATCGTGGGGGGCCGTAGATCGAGATGGCCGTCACGGCCGGCGACAGTGAGCTGGGCGTGGCCAGGGTCCGGGGGCGTGTTCTGCAGGACGGTGTCCTGGGACGCCGCCCAGTCCACCTTGTGCAGTAGGGCGTCACTGTGGTGCGAGGTGGCTCGGACGTACCAGAACGGGTGCCCGGCATGTTGCCCTCGCGCGCACAGGCTGTCCCAGGGCCACCTCAGGGGCATCTGGTTGACCACCTTCGCTGCGCCCGCGGGGACCCCCGTGGTCCGCTCGCGATCTGCGTGCCGCAGGAGGTGGAGGATGACTTCGGCGTCCACCGTGTGGACCCATGGTCGGTGGGTACCGTATTGTAGGGGGAGGGAGGCGGCCACCCCCTCCCCGTAGGGCACCGTGCCCGAGATGGCCACCGCCCAGGTGCGGGTGACGTCGGCGGCGAGAGCGACGCTGGTGGTGTGTTTGCAGGGTCCGCCCCCGGACGCGCCGGAAGAGGTGTGGCCCCAGGCCTCTGGGATCCAGTAGTATCCGGTGGGGCGGAGCTACCCCGCGTTGACGTCGGCGGAGTGCCACCGGACGTCGGGGTGGCTGCGGGTCAGTTGATCCACGCTCAGCGCCCTGGTGTCGCCTGGGCTGATCGCCGGGTGGTCGTGCAGCCGGATCTCCGCTCCGGTGATCGTGCTTGCCCAGGACCGAAGTGCCGTCACATGTTCCTTGAGCCACGCCGGGCCCCCACGCTGGTGCACCACCAGGTGTCCCGTGTCCTCCGGCTGGTCCTCCAACGCGTGCACCGCCATGTGTTGGTCGTGCGGCACCCCCGTAGCTACCAGCAGGGCGGTGCCACGGGGGAGCCAACGGGGTTCGGGCTGGCCCGTCCCCACCTGCACTATCACCCACTCGGCCCGGAGCTGCGCTTGCCCCGTCGCTTGGGCGCATTGGTGGTCCGTGGTCACCAACCACAACGGCGTCGGCGCGTGGGGCCGGGGGCGCAGGGGCTCGGGCCATGCCACGTCCGCGTTAGGCTCTTGCTGCTCGCTTTCCGCGAGCACGTTGCGGAGGATGTACATGAGGGCTGCCAGCAGGTGGTACGCTGCCCCCTGCGTGGGGGAGGATAGGCCGTCCCGGCGGCGGTAGCCCCCGACGTGGAGGTGCAGGCCGTCCGGGGTCACCCGTGGGCCGGTGTGGGCGTCCTGCTTAGCCCTCGTGGGATGGACGAGTCTCAGGAGGGGGTCCCGCGTGCCGGTGGTGTGGAAGAGGTGGACCAAGGCGTCGCGCCACCAAGGCTGGTTCGTGGGCTCCTGCTCACGGCGGCAATAGTGGAGGTGTTCATCGGCGCATTGGTTGAGGCACCCCCGCACCGCCGTCGGCCACGGGTCGTCGTTGTCGGGGAAGGGGTGGCGTGGCCCGTGGTGCCCATGCCACGGCGTTGTGTTTGGCACCGTCAGGCGGCACGTGTCGCGGTGTCGCAGCTTGGCGGTGCGCAGCGTGACGATGTTGCCCGGCGGGGTTTGTAGCTGGACATGGGCCGCCCTTGGGCACGCGATGGGGTTGTACAGCCCCACTCCCAGGGCGGCCAGGGCCCGGGGTATGCGGTGGACCCAGTCGCCTGCCGCCAGAGTTGCGAACTCCGGGACGGGGTAGTGCACCTCGGGACATATGCCGTGCGCGCCAGCTATTTCCCAGAACATCTTGGTGACCTCGGCACGCACGGAGGTTGAGCGGTGGTGGACGAGTGTACCTACGAGGGCCACTGCTGCCTGCTGGCACCGCGTGGGCACCCGTGTGAGCCCCAGGGTCCGATCATCCTGCAGGCTGTCCCGCGAGGCGTCGAAGGGGTACCGCGCCCTGTCCTTCGCGACCTGGACCGTGATATGGTCCAGGTGGCGTGCAGTGTCGGAGTCGTCGGCGATGAAAGGGGCGATGTACTGCGTCACCCCCCCGAGGATCGCCGAGATGACGTCCTGCACCACTTTCAGTGGCGCGACGGTGTTAAGGCACCAGTGGTGCACCGCCGCCAGGCGTAGCTGGTGCTTGCGCTGCAGGGAGAACTCCCCGTCCGGCTGCAGCTGGAGTCCCAGGTAGGGGACGGAGTCCGCCGCTGGTACCCAGTGCCATGGGTTTTCCAGGTGGGGGCAGAGGCGCAGCTGCAGGCCCGGGACCCCCTCCGTGGTGGCCATGGCGCACTTGCGGGGTTTGAGCTCCATGCCCATCATCCCCAGGTACGCGGCCACCGCCTCCACGCCCTCGACGAAGTGCTGCAGCGTGTGGGCCACCACCAGCAGGTCGTCGATGTAGGCCTGGATGAGGCCGTGCTCGGCCCCTCCCGGCGGGCGCAGGCGGTGCCCCTGCGCCCTGAGCAGGGGCTCCAGGAGGAGCGCGCACAGCAGGGGCCTCTCGGGGTTGCCCTGCCGGACGCCGCGCAGCATGTAGACGGGCTGGGTTAGCCCGTGTGCTGTGACGATGCGCAGCCTGGGGCACGTGTGGAGGAAGAGCAGGAGGTCGATGACGTCCGGCGGCACGGAGAGGTGGCGCAGGATGAGGTGGAGGGCGCCGTGTGGGGCGGTGTTGAAGGCCTTGCGGGCGTCGAAGGAGAAGACGTAGTTGGGCGTTCCCCGCTGGAGCTGCCGCTGCGCCATGAACAGCGGGGGGCCTGTGTTGGAGCCAGGGAGGGCCCCTTGCTGCCAGTCGCTGGCGAGTCCATGCCGTGTGAGCACTTCCGTGATGCGCTGGGTGAGGGGGCCCGTGAGCAGCTTCATGTCCAGCTGGCCCAGGGCTATCGGCCTGTAGTCGTCCAGTCTGGCAGAGCCCGGTACCTTGGGGCTGAGCCAGATGTGCGCGTCCCTCCAGTGCATCGGCGACGGGGCGCCGCGGAGGATGGCCCGGAAGGAGTGGACCAGGAGCCACTGGACGGGTGCTGGAAGGGCCTTGATGAAACGGGCCTCCACGTGGTTGGGACCTGCGGCCTTGCCATCGGCCTTGTCCAGGGCGGACTTCAGGTCCTGCATGGAGTACTGCTGGACCTGTGTCCAGGCCCCTTCAGGGACCCGGGAAACGTTGCGGCCGAGGACCGCCTGGAAGCCTGGGAGGTCCACCGGGCGTTTGTCATACAGTTCTTGCCAGAAGGCGCGAACTGCGAACATCACGTCGTGGGCCTCCGTGAGGACCGTTTGGGTGTTGGGGACCCGCACGTTCCAGAGGCCTGACGGGCCCAGGGGCCTCTACCTCTATGGCTCCCCGCACGGCTTTCCATCGCTGGGCGATGTCGGGGGCGTGGCGCCGCCAGAAGTCCTTGATGGCGCGCTTGCGGTCTGCCGCCAGGAGGTCGCGGAGCTGGCGAATGTCCTCCTCGAGGGCCGCTGCTTGCCTCTCCAGCTCCTCCTGTAGCTGGCCCTGTGTGGTCGGGCGGAACCCGGGCGACACACCCTGCAGCTCCTCCGTGAGCCAGAGCGCCGCCTCGGACCGGATGCCATGCCGGGCCGCGTCCTCCTGGTACGCTGCCGGCGCGCGCGCTGCCAGGTGTTCATAGCGGGGGACCGCTTTCGAAATCCAATCCAGTCGAAGCCCCAGGCTTCGACAACACCACCTCATACCTCTTTCATCTTGCTCCAAAAAATGTAAAACACCTCCTCTACCAAATAAGCTCCCACTTCATCAACAACCCCGTCCCCAAACAATGGCTCACCGCCCGAATCTTCCTCATTTGCAAAAAACACGACCCTCACGGCCCTGTCAACTGTAGACCCATAGCCCTACCCCAAACAATCTATAAAATTCTCGCCTGAAATGCCTACGGCGCCCTCACCTTCTACGCCACCAAGAACCAACTCCTCCATCACTACCAATACGGAGGCATTCCCAATCACCGCACCACAGATCACATATTAACCATGATCTCCAACATCTCTCTCCACCCCAACATTTACCACCTCTACCTGGACAGGAACAAGGCCTTTGACTACGTCCACCACCAAGCCTTATGGCCAATTCTACAGAAGTAGAACATTTCCATACACATTATCTCTCTCCTATCCAAAGCTTGTACTCTCAACCAGCTACTCCCTCTTTGCCACCATGACCATCAGGGGGCTCAGACAGGGATGCCCTACGTTCCCGGTTCTATTCAACTGTTTGTTGAACCTATGTGTCGTAAACCTTCGTCTCAGCTCCCATCCCACACCTTCTCCGCTCTATTTTCCTTTATTGACGACATGCCCTACAGACCGCTTGCCCCAAACTTTGCACCCTACACTCTCCTTCGTGTCCAGCGTAGTTCCCAAATACGGCCTCTCCTTCAACGCCACCAAATCAGAACTACACGGCCTCAACAATGCACCTCACATCTCCACTACCATCCAGTTCAGCACCTGCAATTAGCACAACAGGCCAACGCAATACTACAAATACCTTGGTGTCTTCTCTTTAAATTCTCAACGAAATCAAAATATATGTCTGCTCTTGAAACACCTTATCAACTCCTTCTTCAGCAGCCTTCTCCCACTATCTCTTTCTCACACCGAACTCATCAAACTCTCTGACATTGAACTTATCCCTATCCTTGCCCGTCGTCTGATCTACAATTCTCTCCCCAACAAACTTCTCGACACGGTTGAGCATTCCATATGGGTCAATATAGCTTCCCAATCAGGCTCTCCCACGCACTCTGAATAGAAAGAAATACTCGTCCCGCCATACCCTTGGTCTTGGCATCACCAAAATATCTCACATTACTCACACTCAAGCCATAAACCGCTTCCTTCGTTATACATCAAATGAAGGTCCCCCCACAGCCAACTGCTCCATCCAACAGACCCTGTTTCACCACGGCTTAAGGTCCAACCTACTGCAGGACATGCTCATTACTTCAGCCGATCGTTTCTCCATCCAAACACACACAACATTCCAAACCACAACCCCTGCCACGTCCGCTCACTCCCACTCAGCTCAGCCATTCACTTCGCACTTCTCGACCCAAACAATAACAACAACTCAATGCTTTGATTCCCTGGCACATTCACCAAGCACAACGCCAACTCTACATCAGTCCAAGCCTCAGACAACGTTTTCAACCTTCACGACACCCACCAATTCTTTTTTGCCACTCAAATGAGTAACAAGCTCTTTACTTTATTACCACTCCGGCCCACCCGATACGAGCGACCAAGCTGCAAAACTTCCTCATCCCATACACAAACACTCTATCTACTACATATCATTTCCAACTGCAATCTAATCACAACATCCCCCGCACCGCCGTCGGCCACGGGTCGTCGTTGTCGGGGAAGGGGTGGCGTGGCCCGTGGTGCCCATGCCACGGCGTTGTGTTTGGCACCGTCAGGCGGCACGTGTCGCGGTGTCGCAGCTTGGCGGTGCGCAGCGTGACGATGTTGCCCGGCGGGGTTTGTAGCTGGACATGGGCCGCCCTTGGGCACGCGATGGGGTTGTACAGCCCCACTCCCAGGGCGGCCAGGGCCCGGGGTATGCGGTGGACCCAGTCGCCTGCCGCCAGAGTTGCGAACTCCGGGACGGGGTAGTGCACCTCGGGACATATGCCGTGCGCGCCAGCTATTTCCCAGAACATCTTGGTGACCTCGGCACGCACGGAGGTTGAGCGGTGGTGGACGAGTGTACCTACGAGGGCCACTGCTGCCTGCTGGCACCGCGTGGGCACCCGTGTGAGCCCCAGGGTCCGATCATCCTGCAGGCTGTCCCGCGAGGCGTCGAAGGGGTACCGCGCCCTGTCCTTCGCGACCTGGACCGTGATATGGTCCAGGTGGCGTGCAGTGTCGGAGTCGTCGGCGATGAAAGGGGCGATGTACTGCGTCACCCCCCCGAGGATCGCCAGGATGACGTCCTGCACCACTTTCAGTGGCGCGACGGTGTTAAGGCACCAGTGGTGCACCGCCGCCAGGCGTAGCTGGTGCTTGCGCTGCAGGGAGAACTCCCCGTCCGGCTGCAGCTGGAGTCCCAGGTAGGGGACGGAGTCCGCCGCTGGTACCCAGTGCCATGGGTTTTCCAGGTGGGGGCAGAGGCGCAGCTGCAGGCCCGGGACCCCCTCCGTGGTGGCCATGGCGCACTTGCGGGGTTTGAGCTCCATGCCCATCATCCCCAGGTACGCGGCCACCGCCTCCACGCCCTCGACGAAGTGCTGCAGCGTGTGGGCCACCACCAGCAGGTCGTCGATGTAGGCCTGGATGAGGCCGTGCTCGGCCCCTCCCGGCGGGCGCAAGCGGTGCCCCTGCGCCCTGAGCAGGGGCTCCAGGAGGAGCGCGCACAGCAGGGGCCTCTCGGGGTTGCCCTGCCGGACGCCGCGCAGCATGTAGACGGGCTGGGTTAGCCCGTGTGCTGTGACGATGCGCAGCCTGGGGCACGTGTGGAGGAAGAGCAGGAGGTCGATGACGTCCGGCGGCACGGAGAGGTGGCGCAGGATGAGGTGGAGGGCGCCGTGTGGGGCGGTGTTGAAGGCCTTGCGGGCGTCGAAGGAGAAGACGTAGTTGGGCGTTCCCCGCTGGAGCTGCCGCTGCGCCATGAACAGCGGGGGGCCTGTGTTGGAGCCAGGGAGGGCCCCTTGCTGCCAGTCGCTGGCGAGTCCATGCCGTGTGAGCACTTCCGTGATGCGCTGGGTGAGGGGGCCCGTGAGCAGCTTCATGTCCAGCTGGCCCAGGGCTATCGGCCTGTAGTCGTCCAGTCTGGCAGAGCCCGGTACCTTGGGGCTGAGCCAGATGTGCGCGTCCCTCCAGTGCATCGGCGACGGGGCGCCGCGGAGGATGGCCCGGAAGGAGTGGACCAGGAGCCACTGGACGGGTGCTGGAAGGGCCTTGATGAAACGGGCCTCCACGTGGTTGGGACCTGCGGCCTTGCCATCGGCCTTGTCCAGGGCGGACTTCAGGTCCTGCATGGAGTACTGCTGGACCTGTGTCCAGGCCCCTTCAGGGACCCGGGAAACGTTGCGGCCGAGGACCGCCTGGAAGCCTGGGAGGTCCACCAGGCGTTTGTCATACAGTTCTTGCCAGAAGGCGCGAACTGCGAACATCACGTCGTGGGCCTCCGTGAGGACCGTTTGGGTGTTGGGGACCCGCACGTTCCAGAGGCCTGACGGGCCCAGGGGCCTCTACCTCTATGGCTCCCCGCACGGCTTTCCATCGCTGGGCGATGTCGGGGGCGTGGCGCCGCCAGAAGTCCTTGATGGCGCGCTTGCGGTCTGCCGCCAGGAGGTCGCGGAGCTGGCGAATGTCCTCCTCGAGGGCCGCTGCTTGCCTCTCCAGCTCCTCCTGTAGCTGGCCCTGTGTGGTCGGGCGGAACCCGGGCGACACACCCTGCAGCTCCTCCGTGAGCCAGAGCGCCGCCTCGGACCGGATGCCATGCCGGGCCGCGTCCTCCTGGTACGCTGCCGGCGCGCGCGCTGCCAGGTGTTCATAGCGGGGGACCGCTTTCGAAATCCAATCCAGTCGAAGCCCCAGGCTTCGACAACACCACCTCATACCTCTTTCATCTTGCTCCAAAAAATGTAAAACACCTCCTCTACCAAATAAGCTCCCACTTCATCAACAACCCCGTCCCCAAACAATGGCTCACCGCCCGAATCTTCCTCATTTGCAAAAAACACGACCCTCACGGCCCTGTCAACTGTAGACCCATAGCCCTACCCCAAACAATCTATAAAATTCTCGCCGGAAATGCCTACGGCGCCCTCACCTTCTACGCCACCAAGAACCAACTCCTCCATCACTACCAATACGGAGGCATTCCCAATCACCGCACCACAGATCACATATTAACCATGATCTCCAACATCTCTCTCCACCCCAACATTTACCACCTCTACCTGGACAGGAACAAGGCCTTTGACTACGTCCACCACCAAGCCTTATGGCCAATTCTACAGAAGTAGAACATTTCCATACACATTATCTCTCTCCTATCCAAAGCTTGTACTCTCAACCAGCTACTCCCTCTTTGCCACCATGACCATCAGGGGGCTCAGACAGGGATGCCCTACGTTCCCGGTTCTATTCAACTGTTTGTTGAACCTATGTGTCGTAAACCTTCGTCTCAGCTCCCATCCCACACCTTCTCCGCTCTATTTTCCTTTATTGACGACATGCCCTACAGACCGCTTGCCCCAAACTTTGCACCCTACACTCTCCTTCGTGTCCAGCGTAGTTCCCAAATACGGCCTCTCCTTCAACGCCACCAAATCAGAACTACACGGCCTCAACAATGCACCTCACATCTCCACTACCATCCAGTTCAGCACCTTCAATTAGCACAACAGGCCAACGCAATACTACAAATACCTTGGTGTCTTCTCTGTAAATTCTCAACGAAATCAAAATATATGTCTGCTCTTGAAACACCTTATCAACTCCTTCTTCAGCAGCCTTCTCCCACTATCTCTTTCTCACACCGAACTCATCAAACTCTCTGACATTGAACTTATCCCTATCCTTGCCCGTCGTCTGATCTACAATTCTCTCCCCAACAAACTTCTCGACACGCTTGAGCATTCCATATGGGTCAATATAGCTTCCCAATCAGGCTCTCCCACGCACTCTGAATAGAAAGAAATACTCGTCCCGCCATACCCTTGGTCTTGGCATCACCAAAATATCTCACATTACTCACACTCAAGCCATAAACCGCTTCCTTCGTTATACATCAAATGAAGGTCCCCCCACAGCCAACTGCTCCATCCAACAGACCCTGTTTCACCACGGCTTAAGGTCCAACCTACTGCAGGACATGCTCATTACTTCAGCCGATCGTTTCTCCATCCAAACACACACAACATTCCAAACCACAACCCCTGCCACGTCCGCTCACTCCCACTCAGCTCAGCCATTCACTTCGCACTTCTCGACCCAAACAAAAACAACAACTCAATGCTTTGATTCCCTGGCACATTCACCAAGCACAACGCCAACTCTACATCAGTCCAAGCCTCAGACAACGTTTTCAACCTTCACGACACCCACCAATTCTTTTTTGCCACTCAAATGAGTAACAAGCTCTTTACTTTATTACCACTCCGGCCCACCCGATACGAGCGACCAAGCTGCAAAACTTCCTCATCCCATACACAAACACTCTATCTACTACATATCATTTCCAACTGCAATCTAATCACAACATCCCCCTCCTCAATTTGTGGCGATTGGAATTATTGAGGCTTCCATGATCTACTCATGGAGCTGGTGTGGCTGCCCCACGATCGTCTTCGGCACAGACCTCATAATGGTCAGCGCCGTGTTTAATACTTCTATTTATTTTCTATATATGCAGCTTGGACACAGAGCGCACCGCAGAGCGCGAGTCGCGGTCGCCAGATCAGAGATGTGACCGTCAGCATTGACTACAGGAGTTTATGAAACTGACAGATTTATAGTTTAAAAAGCCTTTTGAACGCTGTAGTTATAATTATTGTGAATGCCCAAATTGATAAAGACTATTGTAGGGTTGATAGTTCACCAAAGGGTCAGGTACATGCCCTGTTCTTTGTATGTTACGTGTCTGCAGGTATGCACCAGTGGTGAGGCCCGGCAAGGGTATATGAATCTTTCGTACAATGGGTGTGGATGAACCTCATGCAGAAGGATACAAAAGACGACATGAAGCGTATTGAGCTGGCATGCCACTGACGGGGTTCAGCTGTTGTTTGCAGGATCTTTGGGTAAAAGCATGGCGTTTCCGAAACAGCAAGCAGAGAACATCGGATCAAACATGGAGTGAACAAGTCCACGTGGGAGAGCAGCAAAGAAGTTCCACCCAAACAGCTTCCAAAGGGAAATGGGTAGGTATCGAACTCCAACAATCGATAGACCCAACCCTCAAGGAGCCGCCGGATAACTCCAGCTTCCAGGAAACAGCCGCCAAACACCAAGATCAGGAGGACTGAAGGGGCTAGGGCTCTGGCCCTGTTACACTCCACACCAATCCCACCTACTCCATTATCTACACCGACAGATTGGACGACTGCAACTGCCCCAACCTGTCCGGATTAGCCGCGACTATCTCCCTTCAACCCAACAACCACATGATTGTCACTTCCCCCTCTCCTCTCAAAGGATCCTATCCCGCAGAAATTTATGCCATCATCATCTCCCTTCTCCATCCTCAAATTACTACCCTCTTTCAACTGGTCATCTACGCCAGCGACAACTTGAGCACTTGCCTCACTCTAAGTACCCTCCCTCATCTTACTTCTCCCCCTTTCACAACTAGCAACAACTCCTTTGCACTTTGGTACAACCTATACTGGCATCATCTCCAACATCTAAAACACAGCACTATCCTATTCATTTGGATCAAATGATATGCAAACTTCCCCGGCAACGACATAGCGGACAGTGTTTCCAAAAGGAGCACAACCCATTTTAACTATCTTCTGTCTCTCACACGTTCAACGCTAATAGCCCTTAATCAAACTCCACAACCCGGCAAAATTACCTCTGACCTCCCAAAGCATAAACTACCAGCTCATCAACACAACAATATTCACCTCTCCCTCAGCAACCACCTCTTCGTCAAATCCTGGTGGCTTTCCACTTTTACTTTCAAATGGGTGAATGGCCTCATCTCTTGCAAAGGCTACCAACCCCACTTTATCCTCTACAAGTATCTTTGCCCTCTTTGCAACCACGACCACCCCTTGGACCCCATTACCTTATTCGCTGAGTCTCATACCACCAACGCAATTTGGCATGACATCTTCAACATTGGGAGTGGGCACTTCCACAACAGCATCGCCACATGGTGGACCACCGCCTCCAATAGGAAACCACTGCAACTTCATCCGCACCCTCATACCGGACACGCTCAGCAATCAACTACGCACACATCCACCAGACACAACTTACCACTCCAATACCAAATCGCTTCACCAAACCCTCAAGCACCGACAGAAACCTCTCGGCAACCTGGTAAATGATACCAAGCAATGGCTCATCGATAATCCAATCTCTAACCTCCATCATCTACTTCCAACATCTATCGCTAACCCCTCGAATGAACCTCTTCCTTTCTACAACACATCAACCACCAGTCCCCACCCATTGCACTTCCCTTCCCCTACAAACAGAACGCCAATCAACAAACAACTACACGCTAAACACCCTACCACAAAACCTAAATGCCCCACCAAAACTTCAGCCATACGACTTCAATACGTCGCACCCGGGCCACTACATCCTCACATAACGAACCACATACCCCCTCCAAACAATCACTAGCCAAACAGGATCCCACGCCTAAACAACCCTTCATCACCTCTCCACATATATTGTCAAGCCCTCGGAACCAGCCACGTCCAACCGAGCATTCTCAGCAACAATTCTCTGGAACCCCCCCCCAAAACAGCCAGTATCCACTCACAACCAGGCCTTCAGTACCCGCAGCACTCAGCCCAACAGCGTCAACAGCACTAACCATTCCTGGAACATCCTTGTGTCACCTCCACCTTCCTCCAAAACCAGCACACGCGATATCCACAACCAAAATCACCGGAGCAAGCCCAGGGACCTTACATTCACTCGTAACCAGCCACATCCACTCGAGCATTTTCAGCAACAAATCTCTGAACCCCCCCCCCTTCCAAACAACCAGTGTCTACTAACAACCACGCCTTCAACACCCCCAGCACTCAACTCAACAACGTCACCTGCATTAACCACCCCTGAAACAACCTCATGCCTGGTCCACCTTCCTCCACCACCGACCACCATCCCTGACCACGCCAAGGAATCCTAAAAAGACACTTCCCGCGACAACAGCCAGCAAACACCCCAAACACTATCCCCCCCCCCTGAATGTCCTGCTCCCTTCCTTCGACACTCTTTCGGCCCGTCTCAGCAACATCATCCCACCCTGCAAAAACTCCAACTACGGCACCTCTCACCCTGATACACACAGACAATTACCTAATCCCAACAGCAGCTTCTCAAACACCTCCAGATACTTCATTATACCAAGCACTCCCAGCATTAATCCTTGAAACATCCAGTACACATCAGCCTCACAGTGCAGGACACAGCACCGTCACAATCCCTTGGACAGCAACCCACCCAGACAGTGCCCCAAATTGACCTGCCAGTGCCCCCGGGCCTGGAGTATGAGGCGACCACTTCTGTGATGTCCGCTATGTAGTATAACTTACTTTCTTTGCACTGCCCCACAGCCGCAACGACCCCAGCCGGACAACCCACTAACCCAAGCCTCGGGGATGTGGGTTACACAATGTATATTGGGCTGGCCTCCTGAGGACATTGCAGCAGTGACTGTGGACTTGTGTTATAAAAAGAAAAAAAGGACACAGCACCGTCCCCACACACTGCACCCCTACATGCACAGCACTATGCACCAGGAGTCCTTAGAGGTCCATTGAGTCTTCTTTGCTGGAATCCTCAATTACAATGTTTCTTTTCTATTCTTTTATTCGGGACCATAAAGGGACGAGCGCAAGAATTGAGCAGAATGAATGAGTTTGTACTTTACTAATTTTCAGTTTACGCACAGCACATCCAGTCTGACTTCAGTCAATGCCAGATTGTTTCAGTGTGTTTGTTTCATGCCCCTGCACTTGCTCACTTCTCTTTGCTCAGTCCATTCGTCCATTTTTCAGTGTGACACTTTTTGTTTGATTTTTGTTATGCCTTTATAGGCTATATATCCCTTTGCATCAATCATGGCAGATGCCTCCACCAGTACTTTACCTCTTTCGGGCCCCTCCTGCAGCTCATGCAGTATTTTTCACCATGACTTGCTTTGTAAATACTGGCGGCTGTCCTTTGGAGAAGTTTGGCTCACCATGAACACTAACTTTGCCGAGGGTGAGGCTGCCTTCATGCACTGCCTTTGGCGGGGGCCCGCCATGCCTCAGAAAAAAAAAACAGGAGGCGCTCTCCACGACCGAGTACACCGACCTACCTACCTACCTACCTGATAATGATTATCATACAGAACACCGTGGAGCCTCCCAGCATACTCAATATGGATTGGATTGATGGTAGTAGGTATCAATCTGGAACGGTTTCGGTGTTCAAAGCTCGGAAGTGGACGCACTTACGCCACTTCCCATTTGCTTTTCAAAGTAACAGACACCCCGCTCCGTACAGGCTTGAGGACGCTCCAATCTGGCCAGATAGGTGCAGTCTGTCCAGGTGAGGTTGAAGGTCAACCAGTTGGCTCGAGGGCATTTTCTAAGGGTGTACTGACGGAGGTTGGTCGTCTGTGTCAAGGCGTATTCGATGGTGTCCTCCGCGTCGATGTGGGGGTAATTCCGTAAACTCGGCTCATTCCCGTTCGTGGAGACCCGCCCATTGGTGTATTTTTTTGAAATTCCTGAAGTCCGCTGCCATCGTCCTTCTTGATTCCATGCTCTGCATTTTATGTTCCGGCAGTGCGGCTTGGGGCATACTGCACAGAAACACCTGGACACAGGTGTGATCAGTTCGACAGGTCTTTAGTTTGATCTTTGGCAATGACATGTACTCAATTTAAATGTCGCTGAACTGAAGCTGGTTCCGATCTCATTTGGCAGCACTGTTCTATATTTCAGCAATTTCTGCGATTTCAGCGATTTGGCATATGAATTCAGGAGAATTACAAATTTATACTATTTAGAAGCCACAGCATGAAGGATTTATCATTTCTGGATCAGACCAGGCCTGCTTTGTGTGCGCCCCTCTAATGTTCGTGTTGGCGTGCCCGTGCTCTGTGTTCTTCAATGCGCGCCGATCATGTGAAAGTTCTTCCCAACGGGTTCTAATAGTGTTGAAGTCTATCCTGTTGCCAAAATGGAAGCGAATCGGAAGCTAGGGCAACTTCAGTGGATGATGGAAGGCCTGCAATTGTGACATGGCTAAACCCTCGATGTGGTGCCTCCGCCCACACCGGCCGGCAACGTAATGCGGTATGAGTACACGTTAATGGGCACATTCGCTTCGGCTCTTGCCACGCCTACGCGTATGGGGGATCACAAGTCCCTTGAAGGTGGAGGAGCCCTAGTGGAAGCGAAGTAGAATTTGATGTGGCTGAGGTAGGCGCACCGGAAGGAAAAGAAAGTAAGTCGGTCGTTGCACCGCCATTATTGTCTTCTACTTCTGTTCTTTGTCCTTTGTTTGCCTTGTGTGTGAGTCATTGTAAATCAATCTTTGGATCGAGATGGTGTGTGTGGAACATGCACTGGTTGAACATGTTAAAGCTGGAGAATTGCACGTATGCCCTCCTTGCTCACCTCTTGTATGCTCTCCTACTTCGTTCACCTTCGGTGATATCATATCATTAGTCGAACACGGTTGGTTGTCCACTATCCCTCCTTTGTGAACTTGCACTATGGCATGAGGATAGCTCACTTGATTTGGCAATTGGGTATAGGGATAAGCCGCAATCAATGTCGGAGATTCTGGCTTTAAGTGCATGCATGCCCCCATGGGTCATGGCTAGGCGAAAGTCTCTCTCCATATGCATGCTCCCATGGGTCATGGCTGGACTATGTGCTCGGGATTAGGTTTTGGTGAGGCTATCTCTCGTCGGCCATGGATTGGTTGGGTTCTCCCTCCTAGGGCATGGATGCGTTAGGTTCTCTCTCACAGGGCATGGATTGGTTAGTTTTTCTCTCCTGGGGCATGGATCGGTGAGGGTCTCTCTCCCACGATATGGACTGGACCAGGATCATCTCTCTCAAGGCCTGGATTGGGGCGGGACCATCCCCTTTTGAGGTGGGACAATCTCAGCATGTGTCAGATATGGTCTCATTGTACCCAGGTATCTCTCCATGTGCACTCTCTCTGCGGGCCGGGCCGGACATTTGGATAAAAGCATGGCTTTTCCGAAACAGGAAGCGGAGATCATTGGATCAAACATGGAGTGAACAAGTCCACGTGGGGGGGCAGCAAAGAAGTTCAACCCAAACAGCTCCCAAAGGGAAATGGGTAGGTATCGAACTCCAACAATGGATAGACGCAACCCTCAAGGAGCCGCCGGACAACTCCAGCTTCCAAGAAAAAGCCGCCAAACACCAAGATCAGGAGGACCGAAGGGGCTAGGGCTCTGGCCCTGTTACACTCCACACCAATTCCACCTACTCCATTATCTACACCGACGGATTGGACGACTACAACTGCTCCAACCTGTCCGGATTAGCCGCGACTATCCACCTTCAACCCAACAACCACATCATTGTCACTTCCCCCTCTCCTCTCAAAGGATCCTATCCCGCAGAAATTTATGCCATCATCATCTCCCTTCTCTATCCTCAAATTACTACCCTCCTTCAAGTGGTCATCTACGCCAGCGACAACTTGAGCACTTGCCTCACTCTAAATACCCTCCTTCATCTTACTTCTCCCCCTTTCATCACTAGCAACAACTCCTTTGCACTTCGGTAAAACCTATACTGGCATCTTCTCCAACATCTGAAACACATCACTCCCCTATTCATTTGGATCAAATGACATGCGAGCTTCCCCGGCAACGACATAGCGCACAGTCTTTCCAAATGAAGCACAACCCATTTTAACTATCTTCTGTCTTCCACACGTTCCACGCTAATAGCCCTTAATCAAACTTCACAACGCGGCAAAATTCCCTCTAAACTCACAAAGCATAAACTACTAACTCATCAACACAACAATATTCACCTCTCCCTTAGCAACCACCTCTTCCTTAAATCCTGGTGGCTTTCCACTTTTACTTTCAAATGGGTGAAGGGCCTCTTCTCTTGCAAAGGCTACCAACCCCACGTTGTCCTCACCAACTACCTTTGCCCTCTTTGCAACCACCACCACCCCTTGGACCCCATCACCTTCGCTGAGTCTCATACAATGAATTCTTCAACATTGGGAGTGGGCACTTCCACAACACTATCGGCACATGGTGGACCACCACCTCCAAAGGCAACCACCGCAACTTCATCCGCACCCTCATACCAAACACGGTCAGCGATCAACTACGCACACATCCACCAAACACAACTTACCACTCCAATACCAAATTGCTTCACCAAACCCTCAAGCACCGACAGAAACCTCTCGGCATCCCCGTAAACGAAACCAGGCAATGGCTCATCGATAACCCAATCTCTAACCTCCATCATCTAATTCCAACATCTACCGCTAACCCCTGGAATGAAGATCTCTCTTTTTACAACACATCAAACACCAGTCCCCACCCATTGCACTTCCCTTCCCCTATAAACAGAACGCCAATCAACAAACAACTACACGCTAAACACCCTACCACAAAACCTAAACGCCCCACCAAAACTTCAGCCATACAACTTCAATATGTCCCACTCCAGCCACTACATCCTCACATAACCAACCACATACCCCCTCCAAACAATCTTGAGCCTAACAGGATCCCACGCCCAAACATCCCTTCATCACCTCTCCACATATATCGTCAAGCCCTCGTAACCAGCCACGTCCACCCGAACATTCTCAGCAGCAATTCTCTGGACCCCCCCCCAAACAGCCAATATCCACTCACGACCAGGCCTTCAGTACCTCCAGCACTCAGCCCAACAACGTCAACAGCACTAACCATTCCTGAAACATCCTCGTGTCACCTCCACCTTCCTCCAAAACCAGCACACTCCATATGCACAACCAAAATCACCAGATCAAGCCCAGGGACCTTACATTCCCTCGTAACCAGCCACATCCACTCGAGCATTTTCAGCAACAAATCTCTCAACCCCCCCCCCCTTACAAACAAACAGTATCTACTGACAACCACGCCTTCAACACCCCCAGCACTCACCCCAACAACATCACCTGCATTAACCAGCCCTGAAACAACCTCATGCCTACTCCACCTTCCTCCACCACTGACCACCATTCCTGAGCACGCCAAGCAACCCTAATAAGATACTTCCCACGACAACAGCCAGCACACACCCCAAACACTATCCCCCCCCCTGAATGTCCTGCTCCCTTCCTTCGACACTCCTTCGGCCCGTCTCAGCAACATCATCCCACCCTGCAACAACTCCAACTTCGGCACCTCTCACCCTGATACACACAGACAATTACCTAATCCCAACAGCAGCTTCTCAAACACCTCCAGATAGTTCATTATACCAAGCACTCCCAGCATTAATCCTTGAAAAATCCAGTACACATCAGCCTCACGCTGCAGGACACAGGACCGTCACCACACACTGCACCACTACATGCACAGCACTAGGCACCAGGAGTCCTTAGAGGTCCCTTGAGTCTTCTTTGGTTGAATCCTCAATTCCAATGTTTCTTTTCCTTTTTCTTTCGGGACCATAAAGGCACGAGCGCAAGAATTGAGCAGAAAAGAACATCCGACGTGCGCGCGTGTGATGACAGGCGCAGGCCTTATTGATCTTCTCCGTCCGACAGGACAGCGCCTTTTTTCACAGCCATTGGACGAATTCCTCACGAAAATACACCTTTCTCTTCTTTCTGTACGTTTTGAATCGTTATTCCTCAGTCTGCGCCAACTTGCGGATTTTGCCTGGATAACCATGCCTGGTACCCACCCCAAGTCAAGGACTTCGTCAAAAGCTACGGATAGGTCCAGCGGTAGTCTCCGCAAAAAGACTCTGGAGTCTCACTCCATGTCTCGTGACATTCGTCAAACCATCCTTTCACGCATTAACCCCGAGTAATTTGCGGTGGCAATTGACGTTGAAAGATTGTCCACGGCATCAGACCCCTCTTCTATGTTCCTTCCCTTCCCATAAATCACCTCCCTGGACGATAAAAAAAATACGGATCAACAAGAAAAAGAGAACCCAAAAAGAGGTCACGGTGAATTTGCTACTCCGGCTCCACGGCTGCCACACGGCACGGCAAGCTCATCCGCTCCAAACCCTGAGTTGGCATCAATTGTTGGAAAGGAAAAAAATGATGCGTTGGCATCCACTGTTGATAACGAAAAAAATGATGATCAAAAAACAGGTGTCAACGAAGAAGAGCCCTTGAATGTAGATCGCCTCAATTCACGCTCTTGCACCACTACCGGTGAGACCGCCCCTTCCCAACCTCCTAAAGACTCTAACCATGATCATATTAGCGTTGGCCCCGGAGAGCGGCCCCATGCTTCAATGGCCGAAGATGGACAATGTGTGAGCGATTCAAGGCATGCTTCTGCCTCTCCTTCCCCAAACACAACACCCGCTAAAGTCACACGGTAAAACACACACGATGACACCGCGCAATTACCGTATACACCACCACCACTAGCGCCCCCATTGATTCTTGAACACAACCCCATCAAGGCCCTTGCGCAACGAACCTTCCGCCCACAAGGAGCGTTGCCCACCGGCTTCCCGGATAGGACAAAAGATGTCCAAGGTAGAAAAATTCCGGTCAAAGGCCAAAATGGGTTTTCCAAAATTGACATCTTTTCCCACACGCCCACCACATACCACGATACCTCACCTCTTCCACCGCCGGATCTTTTGGCGGCCCTCTCCCCATCCCCACAAATACTACTCTTTGGTGATGGACTCCCCTACCGTGGCTTCCTAAAATGTTTTTCCGTTGCCGACACGGCCAATTTTGAATGGAATAACCTCAGAGGCTTTGTCTCTTTCGCCATCCTACCGAACTTCATGCCATTCCAAGATGAGCCGCCCTTTCTATCTCACCGCACGATAGTGAAACGAATTTTTGCCATGCTACGAACGGCGAAAAAAATAGACAAACCCACCACCGTTTGGCTTGCCTATAACGCCCGGGGTAACGTCGCCGACGTTGAACTTGCCGCCGTGCTAGATAGGCGCATTGACCTTGTGCCCACACTCGCATTCTTGTGGCTATCGGTAGTCTGTCAAGTCGTGCACATGGGAACACGCTCTCCAACCACCCACGATGTGACCACCTCACCCACCCCGCTTGATCAACCCTTAGTTTTTTTCCAACTCACGTCTACCCCACTACCAAAAAATCATGTGCCTCAAACGATTGGATACTTCCCCAAAAATGTCGACCCCAGCGATCCAATCCCAGCCAATGTCCACACACCAGAATCCTCCCTATTCCAAATCCGGGTTGACCTCCCGATTGATATCACAAGGGTAGTCGACGGGGTTGAGGTTAAGTGGCACATTTCTGGATCCCTTCCCCTCATGTTGATGTTGAACGGGTTAAACCCCGATGACAACTCAGCAGTCCTCAAGGAACTGACCATACCGAGGATCACCAGAACGTTTTGGTCGGTGGTGATAAACTCTGCACCCGAAGGATACAAACTATTCGATTTTCTCATGCCCTTTGACGTCCTGGGCAATTTACGACAAACAGCCAGCCCTCATGGACATGGGCGTGTCCATTGGCCTCCTTGACCGCTCGGTCAAAGAATCTGCCCTCATTATCACACACCAACCCCGTTTCCAAAAAGATGGGCCCCGTAGACGCAAATTGCCATTGGATGAGGTGCGTACAGCCCTGGAAATGAACCCACCCCTGTACCGAAAATTCGCCTTTTTGGTACTACTGAATAAATATGATGTCCTAGGAATGGTCCACGACCCCATGCTTATCCAACCAGCAGTGCAAAAAATTGAATGCCTGGGCAAAATGATTTGCGTGTCTGCCCACACGAACAACAGGATGTCCTACAAGGATTTTTCCCGCGAGGTCGAGCCCCCCTACGCAACCGCCTGCTACCGACCCACACTCAACGTCCGCGACATGCTGAAGTCTGCCTGCTCCTCCGGACCGGGTGAGAGCCATCAAGTCTTCCAACAGTCAGGCTTACTAATGGTAAAATACCAGGCAGTGCAATCAGCAGCAACTGCTTACGGCGCCACAATGCCCGGTCCCATTTATCTCACTTCAGGCAATGCCGACAGGGATATCACTATCCCTCTTATGGACGGCATGGAAAAGGTGAAACTCATACCACTCCCTCAGCCTTTGCTCAACGAAACTAATTTGGCGGCTGCTACCAGTGACCTGCCCGAGTTTCACATCCCTGATTCAGCGTCTGCCGCCCACCCCTCCATCATCCCCTCTGCCCCACCTCCAACACCCGGCTCTGCCTACCTATAAGTCACTTGACCAATGCACTAGCCGTCCAAACAGACCCTACTTCAATGTGTCACGCGCGCTCGGGCTGTACAACAACAGGTGTTCACCATCCGCTGGATCGGTAGACGCTCTGCACACATTTCTGGTTGAACATCTCTTGTCCCGGTACACCACGCGCTCACAGTCCGCTCTCTGTGTTGCATTCCATCGCCTTATGCGCTCCCTGTGCGCCATAGCGTCCCTTGTCGCCACACATGCATTGGCCCTCACCTCATCCACCGTTTCTTTACTCTCGTTGATCAAGGCCCGCAAACCCCCCCCCGATTGCATCCCAGTCTGCGCCGGTAACCCCACTATCCACCACACAAACTAGAGACCCCCCTACCCCCATACCCCCACCGAGCCAACCGCCAGGAAACACGTCAGTCACAGTATCCCACACAGGCGCCGCCCTCTCCCACCCCTCCCTAAACGTCGGAGGACCTGACATTACCCCAAACCGGTTTTGCCACCTCCTCTCGGGCTTTGAGCCTCTGCCACATGCTATAAGCCTACAGGAATTCAAACCATCCCCCACCGCCCTCATCCGGTACTTCGAGTGTGTTGCCCCTCACTGGGGTTATCACCTACTACACAGCTCCCCCTCCTCCAAAAAAGGAGTTGCCTTACTTGTACACACCTCCATCTCCCCGAAGCCCCCCCCGCTGAAAGTCCACATCCCTGGAGTGCTGATCTCCACACAGCTGCACTTACACCCAGACCCGCTCATACCGTACAGGCACATTGCTTCCTTTTACGGACCACACTCCCTCGAAGAAAAAAGCGTATGTGAGCCCCACATAGACGCACTACTACGCAACTCCTACCTAATCATGGGTGACCTCAATGGCACCACACACCCCACGCACACCACGACTCTGCGCCACAACCTCCGGCCCTGGCTAGCGGCGAAGGAGAAAGCAGGCTCACTAGTTGACGTGTTACTCCCACAGGTGGATGGCGTCCCTTACACAAGGGTGCGCCGTTTTGGTGGCACCAAGAGCTACATAGACCGAGCATATGCCACTCAGTTGTACCAGAACTCATACGAAGTGTCCTCCGCACGCGTCATTGATTTTTCTTCTGTGCACGGAACCTCCGACCACGACCCGATACTTGTGTCCACCATCCCCTGGACCGCCCCACACCTCCCTGAACCACGCTGTGCGCTCTGGAACAGACGCGACATCCAGTTGTACCGTTCCCTCATATCCCATGCCCTGCAGGACTGCCCTATGCCGGAAGTATACCAAGATGTCGAGTACTGCTACCGCAGATTCACGGATTGTATGCTCTCTGCCATGAGACACATCAATGCTTCCCGCCCGCCCTCCTCAAGCCAACAAGTTGACGTCTCTGACTGGCATCAGCTAGTAAAGCAATTAGCACGCCAAGCAAAACGGCGCTCCAATATATTTTTTCGGCGAATCAAACACACCCTGCTGAGTCTTCCGTCACCCTCCACACTCCCCGTTTCCACAAGGAAAATACAACGCATCCTCCAGCGCAACTCACCTTGGTGCATGTCCGCCGCCACACACATACCACGCACGCTCACGATGCACAACCTACCGCCACCCAGCTTCAGCGAACTGCGAGCACTGGCCCGATCAGCTCGGAAGAAGTCCCCTGGGCCGGACAGAGTACCTCCGTATCTCCTCTCTGTACTACCCGACTCCTTTTTTCTCCGTCATCCACACTTGCCCAACCCTCTGTTACGAGGCAGGATATGTACCACACTCGTGGCTCGTCTCTGAGACCTTCTGCATCTACAAGGGCGAAGGTTCTTGGAGGGATCCAGATAGGTGGCGCCCCATTGCCATGAGCAACAGTGTCTACCGTTTGCTCATGCGATGGGTTTATAAGCGCATCTACCCCCTGCTATCACCCCATCTGCACAACCGCCAGTTTGGTGGACGACAAGGAGTGTCCACAGCGCACGCCACACAAACATTCCTAAACCATATGGACACGGGCACAACATCAGAGGCAATATACGCCTTCGACATGTATCGTGCCTTCGACAGCCGGCCTAAGATACTGATCAGGAAAGTCCTGGACCGAATGGGGACGCCACCCAAGTTACTGCTCTTAATCCAAACGGTACTTGAGTATGGCTCCACGTTAATCCGGGGAGCCCCCAATGAGATTTTCCGGACCACTCACGGGGTAAAGCAGAGGTGTCCACTATCCTGCTTCCTTTTTGTGCTGGTATTCGATATACCCCTGCGCTTCCTTGCCTCACAGGGTGTCGTGTTGTCTGCCTTCGTTGATGATGTGTCCATACCAATACCCCCAAACACCGGCCCACACACCGCGGCACTCGTCCAGCGCGGCCTGAACCTGGTTGGCTGTCAACTCAACGTGTCCAAAAGTGAATGCCTGCCCCTCATCTCCCCACAACCCCCCCCCCCTCCCTCCCCAAGCAGTCACACCCCCTCCAACCTATCTAGGCTGGACCCAGCTTCTGGTCCCACATGCCTTGCGAGTCCCTACCTGATTGGGCTGACACCACCTCATGCACCTCGGTCACCCATTGCCTGCATGCTTTCAGCAGAAAGCGGGCTATAAACTGATCGTCGATGAGCTGCTCAGCCAGCTGGCCGATCTCAGCGCACACCCCATACAAACCCTCGATAGGGTACTGCTTGTCAACACAGTCGTACTGCCCCGGCTACTCTACCGATGCGAGTGCTTCCCGCTCCTCAGTACGCAACTGCAGGAACTGTCTAATGCGCTAGAGCGCTTTGTTTTTGCAGTGTCTGGGTTACCCTCGCTAGTTGCCAAGAAAACGCTGTACAAGCATCGCACACGCGGGCTTGGCCTCGGTAGTTTAGCCGTTCTGTACCCCACCTGTGTACTTGACTCCCTACCCAGGAACCCCCTGCCAGGTGATATGCGAGTGGCCGCCGATACGATCTTCTCTGCCCGCACACTCTTCACGAGTGCCTTGTCTCTATTAGGACCCCCCTCCTCATCCAGCATGCTACCACTGACAGTGTCCTGGAGATCCAGAAGCGCATTGCGCGGAGCTGTTGAAATAGCGTCAGTGGCAGGCATCACAGCATATGTAGTACCGAATACCGGCCCCGCGCCCGACTGCACCTACACTGACGGCAGTCGTTTGGGGTCCCCCCGAGCCTCCGGCGCCTCTGCTGTCCTACCGGATGGCCGCATTGTCCTGTGCCGCATACCCGGTAACCCGAACTCGTACAAAGCGGAGGTGATAGGCATCCTCCTCGGCTCGTACTTCTCCCCCCCCCACGCACGCTTACGAGTGGATTGAAAGGGAGCCATTGCCTTCACAACTGGATCCAGACGCCCAGTGCGGCACTCCAGGTGGGTGTTACAAGCCAGACAATCACTCCTCTCCAAGAACCAGTCTGTTGAATGGATTGAGGGACACACTGGCCATGTACACCAGGAGCGGTCCGATGAGTATGCAAAATTTGATTCCACCCTACCCCAAATCCCCCCAGACTCCCCACAATCCCCCTGGCACATTGTGTACGGAGGGGAGCTTATGCTGCCCCCACATTAAGTATGGACCCATGACCTCGTCGTCCAACACTCCCATGAACATTTTGACCCCTCCTCGTAGAATCCACTGAACGTTCGATGTCTGGCATAGCACAAGTGGCTTTTTGGGCTGCAGTCCAGAAATACGTATGCCCACTATGCTAGGTTTTGGAAAGATGAATCGTCCCCACACCCGTGCTCACACTGTCACCAACCCCACAACCTCAGCGTGCACGGCGTGCTCGCCCACTGCACCCCCTTCCATCCCCTGGTCCAGGCGTGATTGTCATCCTGGCCCCAGCCCCCCCTGCTCACCGCGTGGCGCGCTACAGCACTCCGCAGGGACCTCCGCATCGTTGGCCGGATGGCCGTGCCCGTTTCCTTGTACCGACACTTGTGCCACAACCTCAGGGGCTCACGGTCTGCTGGGAAGTGTATTGGCTGCTTTCAGTCACAGGCACTCGACGTCGTAACCTCAGCCCTCGCCAGAGAAGTCCCCAAATCATCTCCGAAGCCGAACCCCTTCAACCCCCGAGATTGGGATCGTCCCTCCCGTCCAGTTTAACACGACCAAACCCGACCATCCCCCCCCCTCCCCAGAGTCGTGCCAAGCGCACCACCGTCACCCGCCCCACAGGCCAATTGACCAATGTAACCGCCACAAGGAAGCCTGTGGACCCAGTTGATGCACCCAGGCACGCCCCTGCCCCCTGCACAGCCTTGCTTTTTCTCGCCACACCGCTCTGCGATTCTTGTCCTCCACTGCACTGCTCACCAGACCAACCAGCCACCATGCATAAGTAGTATGCCACCCCCCACGTGCACAGCGATCTCGTCTCTCGCACGGCACCATGATGCCCCCACATGACTGCGCCTGCCCCCACCCCCTCGCCACGCTCTGCCGCTGTACCTTGCCTTCAGGTTGGCCCTGAATACGACGAGTGAACCGCGAGACTCCTACCTAATGTAAGTGGATCCTGCCATCAGGGCCCTCTACATACCACAGGCAGTACTGATTGCTTTCGATGGAAGTGCCCTTTTCACAGTACCTATTGCCTTGTGAACACCCCAGCCCAACCTCACACTGTCTCGGCGACACGCCTTGCCAGCGCACACCCCACACCACCTGCATGTATGTCCATCTCCCTATATCTCCCCCAAAACATGACTGGACCCGAGCACTGGTAGCTGCCAGCCCCCGAGTACCCCCACACGCTCACGTTACCCCCGGGAGAGTGAACGGGGCGGCTTCTTGCGGTGATACCACCTTTGTTCATTAGCTTGCTATATTTTGGCACGGTTTGCCCATGTCTGCGTTCCCAACCGGCCGACCCACTGACCACTGACCTGGAATGTGGGTGTCCAAGTGTATATTGGGCTGGCCCTCCTGTGAACATTGATATGGTGCCTTTGAACTGTGTATGCCCAAAAAAAAAAAAGAATTGAGCAGAATAAATGAATTTGTACTTTACTAATTTTCAGTTCACGTACAGGACATCCAGTCTGACTTCAGTCAGTGCCAGGATCTTGCAGTGTGTTTGTTTCATGCCCCTGCACTTGCTCACTTCTCTTTGCTCAGTCCATTGGTCCATTTTTCAGTGCGACACTTTTTGTTTGATTCTCGTTATGCCTTTATAGGCTATATATCCCTTTGCATTAATCATGGAAGAGGCCTCCACCAGTATCTTACCACTTTCGGGCCCATGGTGCAGGTCATGCAGTATTTTCCACCCTGACCCGCTTTGTAAATACTGGCGGCTGTCCTTTGGAGGAGTTCGGCTCACCATGAACGCTAACGTTGCCCATGGTTAGGCCTCCTTGATGCATTGCTTATGGCGGGGGACCGCCATGCCTCAGAAAACAAAACCAGGGGGCGCTCTCCACGACCGAGTACACCAACCTACCTACCTACCTACCTGGCAATGATTATCATACTGAACACCGTGGAGCCTCCCAGCATACTCAATATGGATTGGATCGACCGTAGTAGGTATCAATCTGCAACGGTTTCGGTGTTCAAAGCTCGGTAGTCGACGCACGTACGCCACTTTCCATTTGCTTTTCAAAGTAACAGACACCCCGCTCCGTACAGGCTTGAGGACGGTCTAATCTGGCCGGATCGATGCAGTTTGTCCAGGTGAGGTTGAAGGTCAACCAGTTGGCTCGAGTGCATTTTCTAAGGGTGTAGGGTCGGAGGTTTGTCGTCTGTGTCAAGGCGTATTCGATGGTGTCTTCCGCGTTGATGTGGGGGTAATTCCGTAAACATGGCTCATTCCGGGTCGGAGAGACCCGCCCATTGGTGTATTTTTTTGAAATTCCTCAAGTCTGCTGCCATCGGCCTTCCTGATTTCCATGCTCTGCATTTGGTGTTCCGGCAGTGCGGCTTGAGGCATTCTGCACAAAAACACCTGGACACCGGTGTGATCAGTTCGACAGGTCTCCCGTTTAATGTTTGGCAACGACATGTACTCGATTTCCATGTCGCTGAACTGAAGCCGGTTCGGATCCCATTGGGCAGCACTGTTCTATATTTCAGCAGTTTCAGCGATTTTAGCGTTTTTGCATATCCATTCAGGAGAATTCAAAATTCTACCATTTATAAGCCACAGCATGAAGAAGGTATCATTTCTGGGTCAGACCAGGCCTGCTTTGTGTGCGCGCGCCCTTCTAATTTTCGTGTTGGCTTGGACGTCCTCTGTGTTCTCCAATGCGCGCCGATCGTCTGAAAGTTCTTCCCAACGGGTGCTAATAGTATTGAAGTATATCCTGTTGCCAAAATGGGAGCGAATCAGAAGCTAGGGCAACTTCAGTGGATGATAGAAGGCCTGCGATTGTGATCTCGCTGAAGGTAGGTAGGTAGGTAGGTGCACTCGGCCGTGGAGAGGCGCCCCTTGGTTCCCCCTGGCTTCGCCCCTGTGACGAACAGGAAGAGGCTCCGCGCGTGAAGAGGGGAGGCGGCTTACATCCCGCTAGACCTGACTGTTGGCCCCCAACAAAGCGGCCCCGGCCAACACCAGGAGGGCTGATCGCCGCCGGCGTGACGTGCTTGTCTCGCCGGGAGGGTGTGCCCTCGTGCTTGCGCACGTCCCCTCCTTCGGGCGGAACCCTAGAGGTACACCGAACTTCCTGGCATATCCCATTCCCAAGGCATGCATGCAAATTCTTGGTACTGGGGTTCTGAGGCGCTTCGGTGTCGCACGCTCCGCCTCGAGTCCCAAAGCAGCGCAGGCCTTAGGATGCAGCCTTACCCCTGGTCTCTGGATCTTCTTTGGCCAGGTCACCTGCATGGCACGGGCTGCCTCAGTGCGCGGGCTGTGGGCACTCGGTTTCCTATCGTTGTGCGGCGTTTGTGTTTGGGTCCGGTTTGCGGTTGGGTGTGGGTTTTGTTAACCCCACCAGTCCTGGCTGGGGTCTAGGGTGGGTCTGTTTGGGCACGGTTTGTGGTGTTGTCCCTCTAGTGCCGGCTGTTTGTGGTGTTCGTGGTTGGGCTTAGGTTTCGGCCTGCTTATGGGACGTGTGTGGTGTCGTGCGCGCTCCGCCTGCCCCCCGCTGTTTCCGGTTCCGGTGTGCGGTGTGGGCGTGCATGCTGGGCCCGGGTCTCGGCTGTGCCCCGCAATTTTTGGCTGGGTTGTCGGGCCGTGTATTTTGCGCTTTTTTTTTGGCTTTGTGGTGTCAGTTGCTTGGCGTCCCTGTCCCGGGCCTTGTGGTCCCTGTCCCCCCATTCCCTTTCTTTCGGCCTGGGATGCTGGCTTTTTTTTTTTTTTTCGTGGTGTGTGTCTGCATGTTTCGGTGTCCCTCTTCCCGGTGGCCGCTGTTCCTGGCTTGGTCTTGCCGGTTGTGGCTGGGTGGTCCCTCTGTGCCTCTATGGGGGTCCTGTCTTCGGTGCCTTCTGGGTGGGGGGTTTGGCCGCCTCTGGTGGTGTTGGCGGGCGGTCTAGTGGCTGTGGGCTGTTTTCGCGCCCCCCCCCCTCTCCTGTTTTTTTTGGGGGGGGGGGGCTGCCTGTTCCTCCCTCTGCCTTCCCTGGGCTGGCGCACGCCCTGGCCTGCATTCAGTGTGGTCTTCCGGGCTGCTGTTGGTGGTTGCGTTCTGTTTGGCCGTGTTCCGGCCCCATGGGTCGGGTGGGCTATGTACACGTCGGGCTCGACGCCCCTTCTTTCCGGGTTAGGTCCTGGCTCTGCCGGCTGGGCGGCTGCGCCAGGCGGTTGCGTGTGGCTCTGGGTACGGGGGCTGGGGTTGTTTCTGTCCTTTCCCCTCTGCGGTGCCGGTTTTAACCTTCTGGGCGGTCCGCCACCGTTGTTGCCGGGCACGCCGTGGCCCCATGTGTGGCCTGCGGTGCCGGTGTTTGGCGTGCTGGTGCGGCGCCTTCCGGGGTGTGCGGTGGCTTGCTTCGGTTAGTCCTTCTGGTTAGGGTCAATCGTGCCGTGTTCTGTCGCTCTGTGCCGCGTCGCGTTGCGTCATGCTGTGGCGCGTTGCACTGTGGCGCGCTGTGGTGCGGTGTGCCGTGGTCTCGCGTTGTGCCTTGGTGGGTCAGTGGAGGTCAGCCTGGCTTGTGTCATGGTGCGGAATGCGGGCCGGAGTGTGGCTGGCTGGTGGCTGGGGGGTGCGGTTAGGTGTGGGTGTCTCGCTGGGTCCGTGCTGTCTGGGCCCTGGGCGTGCCGCTCGGGCTGGTGGGTCGGGTAGGCGTCCATGGGGTTGCCCTCCCTGGGGGCCTGTGCCTTGGTCCCTAGCCCTGGTCGCTGTGGCCGTGCCTTCGTCCTCTTCCGGTGCCTGTGAGGTGGCCCTTGTGGCGGCCGGGGTCGTCGCCTGGCGGTGAGGGCGTGGTGGTGCGCCGTGCGGCGGCGTTCCCTGCGGCTTCCTCTGTGAGTGTGGCCCGTTCTCCCCGTGTAGGTGTGCCCTCCATTCCCCGTATGGTTTCCGGTGGCTGGTGGGTGTGCGCTGGTGTGATCCGTACAGCGTCCGATGCTTGCTTCGGCGGTGTGTGTTGGGGGGGTGCGCTCCCGGGAGTCGTGGGGCGTTTGCTGGGGGTAGGGCGGCGCTGGTCCCCCCGTCGTGGTATGCCCTTCCTGGGTGTGGGTCGTGGCGTTTGCCGTGGTGCCCTTTTCCTCCGCGCCTTGGTCCCCGCTCCTGCCCCTTCCTCGTCCTTGGGTGGTTTCCTGCCCCCATGTGGTGTCTCTCCCGGCGCCCTGTCCCTATGGGTGCCTGCCCTCACTTGGGGCCCCTCCGTGCCCTCTTCTCTGAGTGCCCCTTGGTGTCCCTTGCCCTCCCCTTGCCCTTGTCCTTCCCCTTCCTGGTGTGGTGGTGGTGGGAGGGGTGGGGTGGGGAGGGGGCGCCGATGGCCCAGGCCTGGGGGTGGGTGGCCTGGAGCCATTGGCGGAGGGCTTGGGGGGTGTAGGGGGGGCGGAGGCCCTGGACCGCATCGCAGAGGAGGGCCTCCCATGCCGCTTGCGGCATGATTGCCTCCGGGGCGGCCTCGTTGGGGTCAGCGGGGGTGCGGGTGCGTATCTCCTCGAAGGTATGCACCATGTGCACCCCATCTTGCCTTCCTGCACCCCTGGCCCACTTCAACCAGCGGCGGAGCTCCTGCAAAGCGGGGGCAGACCACCAGGCGAGGTGGGCGGGGGCCTCGGGGGGGGAGGGGTCCGTGCCCGGGGTCCTGGAGCGGAGGACGTGGACCTGTGGTGGTGGTGGGGGTAGCGGTGCCTGGGGGAGCGGGAGCGGGGCTCGCGAGGGCTGCGGGTGGAGGACGGGTACGGGCGGAGGGGGGAACGGGAGGGGGAGGTGGTCATGGGGCGGCGGTGGCGTGCTTGGTGGCGTCCGGGTGAGCGGGAATGGTGGTGGCGGGGGCTTGGGGTGGTGGAAGCATATGGGCGGCGCGGGGAACCGGGAGCCTGGCGGGGCCGGTGGGGGGAGGGAAGGTGGAAGTGGGGCGGCGGTGGCGTGCCTGGCCGCGCCGGGGGGAGCGGGAGCGGTGGTGGCGGGGGCTGGGGGTGGGGGTCTTGTATGGCCAGAGAGGGGAGGGGGAGGTGGGCATGGGGCAGCGGTGGCGCTCGTGGTGGCGACCAGGGGAGCGGGAGCGGCGGGAGAGGGTGGTTGAGGCGCGGTGGCGGTGTGGTGAGTGTGGGCGCCGGGGGCGAGTGTGCCGTGCGGGGGGGGAGCGGGAGAGCCGCCGTTTGGGGGACCGGGTCTCATCGCTCGGGTGGGGCCAATCAGGAGGCGTCGGCGGGTCCTGGGGGGCTTCGCGTGGTGCCGCCTGGTATGGCGGGGGTGTCTGGTACGGGGGGGGTGGCCCCTGGTGGCAGGTGGGGTATGTGGATGGAGCGCTCGGTGGCTGCCATCCCATTCGCTGGTGCTGTTCGTGCACGGGGGATTGTGGCCCGGTGGGGTAGGGTGGTGGGCAGTGGTAGTGGTGCGGGTGGTGTTGGTGGAGGTGGTGTTGGGGCCGCTGGTTGTGGTGGTGTTGGTAGTGGTGGGGTTGGTGTTGCGAGTATGGCCCTTGGACCCCTTGTGGGTTTTCCGGTCCCCCCTGTGGGGGTGGAGGGTTGGGCATCGTGCGCGGCCCCTGGGGCTACACTATGTGGTGGGCAGGGGGGGCGGGTCGGGGGCCTGGCTTGATGGTGACGGTGGTCGAGGGGTCCCACGTCCCTTGGTCGGTTTGGCCGGCGGTGGTGGTTGTTTGTGGGGGATGGATGACGGGGCGCTTGGTGACGGGGATGTGGACGAGGGTTTGGACGGGGTCGTGTTGGGTGGCCGCGTCTGCGGTGGTGATGGCTGCCGGTGGGAGGGGGGCGTGGGTTGTGGTGGGTGGGGGGTCCTGGCTTGGGTGAGGGTTTGGGTTGGGGTGGTGTTGGTTGGGTTTGTGTCGTTGCATTCCTGGTGTTGTGTGTGCTAGCGTGGGCGCCGGCTTGGGTTTGGGGTGGGGTTTGGGGTTGGGGTCCGGTTCCAGGTTGAGGAGGACCTCTGTCCGGAGGTGTGAGGGCGCCGATGTCGGGTCGGGGGTCTTCCCGGTGCGTTGCCGGGTCGCCCGAGTTGCCTGTGTCGGGGGGACGGTGCGTGCGGCCGCTGTTTTGGCTTTTGCCGTGGCCTTGAGGATGAGGGCGGCGGGGATGGGTGGGTCGGTGGATGAGGTGGAGGAGGCTGATGAGGCTGAGGATGAGGAGGAGGTGGTGGACGCGGGTTGGGCTGTGATGCGGGCGGGTTTGCGGGCGGCGGCTTCTGCTGCGGCCACGGCGGGGAGGATGGAGGGCATGTCCTCGGGCTGTAGGTTGAGGGCGGGCAGCTGGGGGGGCCCGGTCGTGACCTGGCGGCCCGGCGGGCCGATCTGGTCGGCAGCGGCGGGGGAGGGAGGCCTGGGGCTATGGCCTTCTCCTTCTGGGCTCGGCTGGGCCGGGGTCCTGCAATGTGTGAGATTGTGTGGGTTGGCGTCCGCGGGGGGGAACGGTTCGCGTGGGCTGCATTCAGGGGCCGGGGGGGTGGGCCTGGGTCTTCTGGGGTGTGTGCGGGGGGCTCGGGCGGGCCACTGGGTGGGCCGGGCGTGCCGCGGGGCGCGGGGCTCCTCTCGGCAGGTGTGTGTGGGTTGTTTAGTGTGGGGGGTGGTGAGGGGTGTCCGGCAGGTGGGTGTGTGGCGGGCGTGTGCTGGTGTTCGGGCGGGTCGGGGAGGCCCGTGTTGCGGGACCTGGAGGTGCGCGCGATGGTGGGCGTGTGTGGGTTTCCGGGTGAGCAGCGGGAGGGGAGGGGCCTGGGCGGGGATTGTGCGGATGGATGTGTGTTGTATCAGTGTATGTGTCCGCTCGCCGGGGCGCGCTTGCGTGGCCAGTTGTAGGCCGGGCGTTTTTGAGGAGAAGCTTGCCGTCTTCTGCTGCCGTGGCAAGGATTTCGCAGACGAGCTTGCGTATCTGGTGGACCTCTTGGTCAGTGGTGGGAAGGGGGTATGCTAGCTTTGGGCTAGGACCCACGCGGCTGAGGACCCTGTGGATGGCGTGGTACCCGCAGGTGAGGGATTGCTGCGGTCTGGGGGGGGGGTTTTGGCCGCGTGTCCGGGCCTGCCTCGACTTGTGTGTGGGCGGTGGGGATGGCCCAAATCCAGGGCACGGTCCCCGTGGGTGGCCAGCGGCGCTGGATCCAGTTGGTAAGGCAGAGCATGGCCAATCCCAGGTGGTAGCCCGCCTTCCCTGAGGTTATTTGGGCCAGAGCGCGGGCTGGGTGCTTGTCCCCTGGCTGGAGGACGCCCCTGAGGACCCTGTGCTGGGTGGTGGGGTTTTCTTACTGCCCCTGGCGGGGCAGTCCCTGGGGCGAGCATGGTGTCTGTCCCTTTGACGAGCCATTGCGGGCCGGGGGACGTACTTGTAGCGGCTATCACGTAGTAGTGCCAAGGGGGGTGGTCACTGTCTGTAGGTGGGGGGGGTAGATCGTCGTCTGGGGTGCGGAGGCCGGCGGCCCGGAGGGCAGTGTGAAGCCGGTTCGGACTCCCGTGGCCATCTTTGGGTCACTTGGGGTGTGTATCTATGTGCCGGCAAGCCGCCATTGGCTGATATTATACTCTCTCATCCACCTGACCTAACCTGATGTGATAGTGTGATAGGTTTGACCATTCCGGCTATGAGCGGCCATATTCAGTACCGAGGCGCAGCCACCTGAGATTTATATATCAGAATATCAGGAATCAACAGGGTCTTTTTATCATAATGTCCGCCTTCCGTTCTGATGGTTAATGTATCGGCGACTGTCAGTTGGCTCGCGATTCTGCGGTAACCGATTGGTTAACTGTTATTTCCAGATATTTTGGCGGAAACCCCGATGAAGGGTCAGATTTCATCAGTAAAGGGTTCGTTGCTTCCGCAATTTTCTAAATATGCACTCGAAATTTCAATCTGAATTTTTCGCGATGTCGAAATCAGATTTTCGACTTCGACATCGCCGCACTTGATTTTGTCTTCTTCAAGTGGTCCATTCCCTATGCCCAAATCAGGTTTCCCTTATACTTGCCACCCATTTGACTTGGAGATATGAGGGAAACAGAAGTGAATCGTGGGACCACCTTGGAGGGCCATATCTACGCGCCAGAGTGAGGAAAGAGAAAAATGAAGCTTGCGTTGCAAGCGCCTCAGTCTCAACTTATTTTTAGTAGGGTCCAACACCTCAAGTCGCCACACACACTCGTTGTATCATAGGATCATGGTCAACATGGTAGAAACTTGTTTATAACTTGTTGACCATGTGTCCGGACTTGATATTATGACTTTCGAGTGTAGCGCATGAGTCCTGCAATTGCATAGCATTTTTTTTTTAGGTTCCCACGTCCATTTAACCCAAAGCTATGACCATGGAGGGGCATGGCATACCATGGTGGGAGCCAATTTTAACGGCCATGTGTGATATTGGTAGTATATGTCTTGATATGCTCACGCCCATGTTATATATCTTCGTGTGGCCGGAGAGATGGAGAGCCACACGTGACAAGGGCTTTGCCCATGTCCCAATTGTGGAATTCAAAGCGCTCGACTAAGTCTACCGCGTATGTATTGCTCATGGTATGTTTGGCAAAGAGATCCATGAGTGCACTCCCATTTTCATGAGGTATGTGGATATGAGTGGCAAAGGTATCTCCATGCGCCTGATTGGGGATCCAAGTGAGGATTTGTTTGCAAATGGTTCGAATCATTTGTGTATTGAACCATGAGCGGATATCATGGGTGAAAATAGAGATATACTATCATGACTTTGGACATATTTTCATGTTTTTGACCTCAATTTTGCTCATTTTTGCGTTTGGTGTACTTATCTGGTCGGCAAACAGCAAGAAGCATTTGGAGAGTCGAACCATGGTATGTTGTTCATATGTTGAACACCATTGAACACCATCATATGCCGGATCGCGTACTCCATTTGGCTTGGCGCACGAAGGATTACAAGATTTGGTCTCAAGATCATGGGCTGACTTGGGCAGTGCGTGGCGCCCATATCCGAAGGGGTTTCGAGGGTAAGGTGGGGATGTACATGGGCATTGACCTTTGGTCTCTATCCTCCATGAATACTGAACTTCAATTCCATGCATACTTTGAGCCTTTGGATAAGTGGTAACTTCAATTTTGAGCATATATTTCATATATGGCCAATATGATGTGAATTGGCAGTTTTTGGCATGTTATGAGGTCAAACTCATGGGGCATATCTCTCAGCCCATTCGACTCCAAGTCCAACCAAGTATATGTCAGGCTAGGGCATGGTCCCGAGTGCCACTCTAGGCCATGACACGCCACCTCCCCTATTGGGCTAGGATTTAGAGGCTTGGGACTGAACACATTGTTGGGGTTTATGTAGTGACTTTTGACACATGGCATTTAGCCATCTTATTTGACTGGGTTCAGGGCATCATGTTGGTGAGTCAGGGGAAGGTCTTGAGTCCAGGGAATGAGGGGTCTATGGCTGAGTCTGTGTATGTTTACCTCTTTCCCCAACTTTGCTTTATTTGTGTTCATATGCCAATTTCAGGGCTTTCCTCTCTGGTGCAATTCTTGTACATGCCCGCCACCGTGGGACGACCGGTGTGCTGAACGGAAGCCCGCAGCGGGGATTGGATTGTGGATTGGATTATTGCTGTATTTGTGGGATCTGGTTGCTGTTCAGGGTTGAAGGAGGATCTTATTTTCTATATTTTTGGATTTTGGACCCTGGATTTTGAGGAATGCAAGCATTGATCAGGAGCAAGTCAGCAGGGGTTACAGGCGGAAGGGGCACAGCGGGGGCCGTTCCTGGTACGGACCTTCTTTACGGTAGCAGAGGCGTACCTGCTGCCCCTACCTACCGCCGACCCGGGGACTTGGGCCCTTATGAGCCCTGCCCAAGTACGCCCCAGGTGCGTATCGTGGACTCGGTGGAGACCACGCCGGAAGTGGAAGCCCGAAGAGAAGTACGACGTTCGGGAAGAGGAGGACTTGACATGGAGGACCTGGTCTCCATGTGTGAGCGTCGCTGCCGAAAGGCATGCAACCTCCGCTCCGCCGCGGAGGACTCTGAGGAGACCTGCCATTCAGGCAGCAGTGGACGACGGGCCCGGCGCTACCGGAAGCGCGGGTCACCCAAGCCCGCGGCAGGTGACGCCGGGGCTTTGGACACGGACCCAAGCCCGGTCAGGCTGTGGGACTCCGAGGGGCACTCCGAGGGCTATCGGACAGCCTATGACCAACCTTTGGAGTCGGAGGAGACGGCCAGATCACCCACAAGGGCGAACACGGCCCCAGAACCAAACCTGGAGCATGACGCCGAGGCGTTGGAGAGGCCTGCCAGAGCCAGGACAGCGCCTGTGGCCTAGCACAAGGAGCCAACGCGGGATAGCATGGGCGACACACCCATGGCGGAGGATTCCGAGGCGCCGGGAGACGCGGGATGCGCCGGATCAGGTGGAAACCACGCTGAGTGCCACTGCGAGCACGTGTCCTTCCTCATGGGCAAGTACCCAAAGATGGGGATGGACGCCATCGTACATCGCCTCGACCGCCTGGACAACGCGAAGGACGGCCTAGAGGAGGACGTCGCCGGGATCCTGAATGACCAGTCGGCTGCGGAGAGAGACATGGCGGAGCTGCGAGCGGAACGGGACCGGTACCGGGGGAATCAGGAGCTGGCCCTGGAGAAGCAGCAGCGAGTGGTGGACAGCCTCCTCCACCTGGTGGAGG
Source organism: Eutreptiella sp. 'Long Island Sound 2002' (assembly GCA_964036045.1). Taxonomy (NCBI): domain Eukaryota; phylum Euglenozoa; class Euglenophyceae; order Eutreptiales; family Eutreptiaceae; genus Eutreptiella; species Eutreptiella sp. 'Long Island Sound 2002'. Next base: position 43,584,511 of record OZ038379.1, on the reverse strand, counting down.
ACATGTCGGGACGCCTGAAAAGGCTAGAGGAGCTACAGCCCCTCACCTCGGGTCCGGAGCTCCCGGCAAAGCCGGCAGCGGCAGAGCTGGTGGAGCGGGTTAAGACCCTCAGGAGCGCCATGGATAAACCCATGGGCGGCCCTACAGAGGCACCCTACGCGCCTCCGCGTGTTGACCCGGGTGCGCTGCCGTTTGTTCCCATGTTCAGCGAATCCACAATGCTCGGGGAACACACGGCACCGACTGGGTCCATGCGGGAAGGGCACGTAACCACGGACCCGAGGAGCCTGACGGTACAGATGTCCCATGCCGCCCAGGATCTACCGATCACTACGACTGCCCATGCAGCTTTTGCGGAAGAGGAGATCCAGAGCCAGACCATGCAGGGGCGATCCATGGGAAGCGCCGACGGAAATGGTCGAGGTCATCCAGGCGGAGACCTGTGGGCGAAGGACCCCAATACGGGGATATGGACGGCCGGTGGAGCAAGTCCTTCCCGCATTCCAAACCCCATGGGTTCTGGCCCAACTGGACCGCACTCCATGGAGGAGAGGGATGTACGGGGAGTGTACTCACACCCCCCGGCCACAGGTGGTATCCGTCTCGGTGGAGTGGTGGCTGGGGATGTCGGAGACGCCATCATGATTGACGACCTCAGGGGAATCGACATCCCCTACTATGATGGCAACCCCTCCAACCTGGACGACTTCATCCTGGATTGGGAGGACTTCGCCGAGGAGGTCGTCGGCGAGATGCGGGGAGCGCCGCGGGACAAGTGGGTATGTCGGACATTCCCACACTGGCTGGCACAGGACCTGAAGGAGGAGCTGCGGGATCAGATCCGGGAAGGATTGATCCATACGGAGCAGGCCTGCCTCCAGTGGTTGGAGGATGAGGAGCGGGTGGACGCTCCGACCCAGAAGCTGGAGGACTTGTGGTCCATCCCGCTGCAGCTGGACCGCGGTGAGTTGCGGGTCCGGGAGTGGAACCGGTACCTGCGGAAGTACCGACGGAGCCTCAAACTGGTTCAGGACTGGAACGAGTCCAGCGAGATCTGTCACTTGCTGGAGGACGTCCTCCCCGGCCACTGGAAGAGGCGAGTGGAGGACAAGGAGAAGAAGCGAGCCAAGAAGCCGGTGGCGGTGAGGATCATGGCGGCGGAGGATACCCATGCGGGTATCATGGAGTTCTTCAGGAGGAACCTGGGCCAGCCCAACTGGATGTTGGGACTGAAGAACGCCGTGTACGTGGAGGTATTTGGAGACACCATGGGGCAAAGGTTGCTGCGCCTCAACAACGTGGAGTGGAGGCGCGGGGAGCGGCTGAGGATGCAGGTCATCTTCGCCCGCATGAGCCTGGACGAGATTGTGAAGTACATCACGGTGGAGTTGAAGCTCAATGCGAAGAACAAGGCCCACGTGCAGGATCGACATGGTCATGGACAACGAGGCCACCGAGAAGACCGCCACCATCGGAAGATCCAGGAGGACATGACCAACTCCGCGGAGAAAGGCAGTGGGAGTGGCCAAGACCACTGGACCTGGTCCCAGGAGGATCACGAGGAGGCCCATTTCTTCGCGTTTGTGGCGCACAACGTGAGGGACCATGGGCAGGATCGGTCCAGATGGAGCCGGGTGGGACCCAAGAAGGGCAATGAGCCAAGGAGGATCAGGAACCCACCGCTCTCGTTCCGGGAGTACAGGTCTCAGCACGACGGGTGCTGGGTCTGTTATGGCAAAGGAAACAACCACGCACACAACCACCGTCAGTGCAAGGTGTATGAGGCGGACAAGAAGGCCTACTTCGCCGCCCACACCGAGAAGAAGCCCAAGGAGCAGCGGATTGACGATTGGAAGGCGAAGGGCGGAGAGGGGGGAAAAGGCCAAGGCAAAGGCCAAGGGAAAGGCGGAGGAAGAGGCTATGGTGGTGGACCTGGCGGGGACCGACGAGTGAGGTCGATCGGGGAGGTTGCTGAGGACATGTTGAAGGCGTTGGAGGAACTCAAAGCCCAGCAACGTGGTGGACAAAGTCCTGGTGGATCGCAGCCGGACGGGGCTGCGGGAAGCCAAGTCTAGAGGAGCCCCCACGGGAGTGGGACCTCGGAGGTCTCTCCTCCGAAAATCAGTGGAATCCCAGAGAAAGCGGAGGCACATCGGGTGCCGAAGAAGGCTCCAGAAGAGCCAAAACCACTGAGTTTCACCACTCCCAACCCCTGGAGCGCCCTGCCAAGGGAAGCTTATGTGGGCAAGGGACGTGGTAAGAAGGAAGGAGCGACCACGCAGAGCCCCGTGGACGGGCAAGACCAACCCAAGATCTACACCATCTGTGACCCTCGAAGTCCTGATGCACCCGGACGTGCTAGAGTTGCATGCCGTGAGAGTCGTCCATACACCGCATGGTGACGAGCGGCAGTTGCACTTGAAGGTGCGTGTACGGTGCGGACAGAAGGAGTTGGTGGTGGATGTTTTGGTGGATACGGGTGCCCAGGTGAGCCTGGTCCGGAGAAGATTGTTCAAGGAGGAATCCCTGCAGCCCAGCCGTAGACCGGTACGCTTGAAGGTGGCCAATGGAGAGATTATGAGTGGTGGCACCCATGAGGCCACTATCAGTATGGAATTTTGGGAACATGAGCGCTTGAACCGCCCTGATCTGGCGAAGGAAAGCACTCTATCCGGGAACTTCTATGTGGCAGACATTACAGATTGGGATATGATCATGGGGTATGACTTCATGGTGGCAAACGCCATTGGAGCCCTTCCCCATTGTGCAACGCTGGGCTGGGAGGATGATGAATGCCTCACATGGCTGTCCACGGACTATGCATGCGGATCATCCCAATGGAATGCTGAGGAAGAGGATCGGATCGTCCAAGCGGTGCAAGCTGTGCGTGCCAAGTCCAGGGGAGACCGTGGAGTTCAGCTCACGGAGTATGGAATGGCCCCGCAGGTGTATGCCAGGATGATTCAGACGCTCGGAGCCGAAGCGCCCGGGATGCCCCACTTTCGCGGAAGTGTAGGAGGCATTGGCATCGAGGAGACTCAGCCTGGCATAGGCATTGGGGTTTGAAGGAGTGGGGGCCCATGTATTGGCATGGCTCCCTGGATAACACCAGACGTACGGTGGAGAAGATCATCGCGGATAGGGCGAAGGGGATCCTGGTCATAACCGGCATAGGATCCATCCCATGTCCGCTGGAGGGTCTCAAGTCGACGCTGGACTCCATCACCCTGAACGAGATGTTATTTGGGCCAGAGGAGGAGTTGTTCATCGACGCCAAGGGTGTATCAATGCCCTCCCCGGGTCAAGCGTGGGGTATCAAGGCTTTCCTGGTGGATGGGGCGCAAGCCCAGCCCACGGGTGATGAAGCATTCATCCGTAGGGTGAAGGCGGTGCCCATGAAGGTCATGTTTGAGCCCAACAAGGGGAAGGATCAGCCAATTGATGGCATTAACGTCCTGTTCCACGCCGAGATCGACGACGTCGTCAACTACATGCGGATGGGGATGCACGACCGCGTGGCAGCCAAGAAGAGGCGGGCCATGGTCACATCTCCGCATTGGTGGGATGACAAGATGTTGGTCACCGACAAGTACGAGAAGGATGAGTTCGTGGCGAGGGTCGTGGATCACATCGCGGACCCATATGATGGTCCGGTTAGATCGGACCCGCCAACGTGGGATTTTCCAAGAATGGGGGCCGATAGTCACAGTAACCAGCCCGACGCCGCAAATTTCCGGATATTCTCGGTGGGAAGTGCACCCCACGACGATGAAGATGGCATATCAGAAGAGGAGAAGTCGGAATCGGACCCAGAGGAGGCGTATACCGCAGTGCGGTCGGTTGTATCGATTCCGAAGCAAGCGGCTGAAGAGGCCCAGGTTAACCCTAAGGTCGCCGAGCTGAAGGAGAGGCTGATCAATGCCTATCTGCGGCTATTCAGTGGCGTCGCCAACAAGAACCTCCCAGATCGTGGGAGGTTTGGCACAGCGAGGATCAAGCTGAAGCCGAACCCCAAGATCTATCGTCATCGGGAGTACCAACTTCAGGGCGATCGGGCCGAGGCCATGAAGAAGCTGTTGGCGGAGTTCATTGAGGGGGGATGGATCGAACCCTCTGACAGTGAGTCGGCCAGCCCAGCCTTTATCGTGCCCAAGAAGAAGAAGGGCGAGTGGAGGTTGGTGGTGGATTACAGGGGTTTGAACGAGCAGACCGAGCACGACTCGTACTCGCTTCCCCTGATCGACTCCATCCTCCAAAAACAACAGAAAAAGCGGATTTTCACGGTGTTAGACCTGAAACACGGCTATCACCAGATGCTGCTACACCCGGACTCCAGGCCCTGCACCGCGATGTCGACGCCGCTGGGGCCCATGCAGTGGAAAGTGGTGCCTATGGGCGCCAAGAATGGCAACGCCGCTTTCCAGCGCATGATGGAGGACCTACTCGGTCCAGTCCGGGATTGTGCCGACCCTTTTGTGGATGACATCATTATCGGGTCCGGCACGGAGGACATGACTGAGGACGAGCTCATCGAAGCGCATGAGAAGGATCTGCGCCGAGTGCTCAGCGAGCTGGACAAGCACAACATATATGGTGTGCAAACCCACCAAAGCCTCACTCTTCGTGAAGGAAGTGGAGTTCGCGGGTCACGTGGTTGGTTACGGGCAACGCCGTCCCATGCCTGGGAAGCTGGCGTCCCTGCACCACTGGGAGAAGCCCCAGACCATCAGCGATCTCCGATCCTTCATGGGGTTCTGCAACTACTATTCGGGCTATGTCCGGATGTATGCAGAACTGTCGGGGCCGCTGCACAAGATGCTGCAAGTGGGCAAGTTCGATGGCCGGAAGGGGAGCAAGAAGAAGCTTGCCTGGACCCTTGAGGCCGAAGATGCGTTCAGCCGCCTGAAAAAAGCGACTCCTGGGGCAGCTGGGACTATTCCTTGTGGACCCAGACAAGGGATTCGTGCTACGGACAGACGCCTCGGACTATGCTGTAGGGGCAGTCCTCGAGCAGATCCGGGACGACAGGTCCCACGTACCCGTGGCGTTTCGGAGTCGGATCCTGGCTGAGGGCCAACGCCGCACCTGGACCGCGAGGGAGAAGGAGACGTACGCCATTGTTTGTGCGCTCAGGAAGTGGTCTGGCAACATCGGATTGCAACTGGTGGTGGTTTGCACGGACCATCAGTCCTTGCAGAGCTGGCACAAGGAGCACGTCGACACCCCCTCGGGACCGGCGGCAAGGAGGGCCCGATGGCATGAGACGTGTGCCAAGTTCGACCTCAGCGTCGTATACGTCCCGGGGAAGGACAACACTGTGGCAGATTGCCTCAGTCGATGGGCCTACCCCGCGGGCAAGGCTTGGATGGACATATCCAGCCATGGGGACGCCGAGGAAACCGAGGAGGCCAAGCGCATCATCGAGATGGAGAAGGCCATGGAGCAAGAGGGGGTCAAGTGCTTTGTGGTGATGGCAAACCGTACGGACCTGGCCAATTTCAGGCTGCCCGCGTCCAAGCTATTCGAGAGGAAACCCTCGAGCAATGGATGGTGGCCCCTGTAGACCTAGTCAGGTCGGTGCTCACAGAGAACTGGTCGGATGACTACGCGGCATCCGAGCACTGGAGCAAGTACTGGAATGCCGTGAGCGCTTCGTCGGACGACGAGTGGCCTGAGGGCTTGACCGAGGATGGGGACAAACTGTTCCTCAAGGACAAGCTACTGGTCCCTGAGAACCGAGTGGAGGAGCTCATTGACCACTGGCACAACGCCCAGCTCATGCGTCCTGATCTGGACAAGATGCAGCAGGACCTGGAGTGGCGCTTCAAGTTCCCACCGGGGTACTACGCCATCCTGGACAAGTACTGCAGCGACTGCGCCGTGTGTCGGTCCACGAAGAGCCCCAACCACTCCACAGCGGGCAACCCGGTGTACACGGCTATACCGGAGGCCCCTATGCGGTCCGTGGCCATGGATGTATTCGCCATGCCTGAGGTCACCGTGGAAGGAGAGACCTACGACTGTGTCATCCTGGCGGTGGATAGGCACAGTGGGTATATCGTGGCGGTCCCTGGCAAGAAGTTCAAGAAGAAGGACAAGAAGGACAAGCATGGAGTGGGGCTGCAGGCCAAGACCGTCGCAAATGCCATGATCAGGCATTGGCTGACGATTTTTGATGTCCCGGCTGTCATCTGCAGCAATCGGGGCAGTCAGTTTGTGAAGAGGTGGTTCAGGACGATGTGCAAGCACATGGGTATTCGGCACGCCAAGACCGTGGCGTACCACAGCCGGACGAATGGCCGAGTTGAGGTGGCCGGGCGGCAGATGTTCGAGAAGTTCCGCCAGCTGCACATCGACGAACCGGGCCGGAATTGGTATAATTCGCTGTGGGGAGTACTCCAAGCGTATCACGACCTTCGGAGACCCACTGGACTGTCGCTGCATCGTATCCTGTTCCTACGGGATCGAGTGTCACGCACTCTCCCGTGGTTGAACCATGGCAAAGTGGCCCGGGATGCGAACTCTATGATGGCTGAGGCGCACGACACGGCGGCCAAGGTGTGCAAGGCACTTCAGGACGAGGATGACAAGAAGGCCAAGTACTTCAAGCAGGGAAAGGTCCAGAAGTATGCTCTCCAAGACACCGTGTGGGTGGAGCGGCACCACAAGGATGTCCTGTCCAGTCATCGGCAGGCATCTTGGTATGTGCCGGGGGTAATCGTGCGGAAGGTCGGGCAGGATGTGTATGCAGTTCGTGTGGGGGATAACAAGATCCTGGACCACGACCATACCCAGCTTCGTCCCCGAGCACTAGACCCCAGCGGACGTCCCGTCACCTTCGAGTTCACGGCCGGCGATGTGGACTCGGACGACGAGGGTGAGGACGACGACTTCACCGCCGAGAGGATCCTGGCGGACAAGCCAGACCCGGGGACGCCTGGGGGGAGGCTTTATAAAGTCCGTTGGAAGGGATTCGCCGCATCCAGGGATTCGTGGGAGCCTCCGAGCAGTTTCGTGCCGAGGTACACCACGGTCTGGATGGACTATCTGAAGAAAAAGAACATTTCTTTGGATGTCAAGGACGTGTTGGTCCATTTGGTGGCTGCAGTAGCACCGTAATGGATCCCTCTTGGCACTTTTGTTTGCTTTTGTGCTTGGGAGATGGGTGAGGGCGTTCATCCGGGGATTCTTCGGCCTTGATTGGCCATATACCCCCTTCACTCGGTCTCCACATATATATTTCATTGTGGTATACTTATTTAGGTCAACCGACGACGTTTTTCTATCTTTGATCCCCTTGGTCCATGTTGTAGATCAAGAAGGAAGTGGATATGGCGTAGGGCACCGATTATCAGTGTCCTCACCCCTCCCTTGGGGCGTGGGGGACGCCTACGACGTGTGTGAGGCCTCCATGTGTCCTTGGGACATGGGGGGAGGGGGTTGGAGCCCATTGGGGTCCTTCCGTCCTCTCTTCAATGACTTCCGAGCGGTAACAACGCTCTGAGAAGGGGGGTGAAGCCGGTTCGGACCCCCGTGGCCATCTTTGGGTCACTTGGGGTGTGTATCTATGTGCCAGCAAGCCGCCATTGGCTGATATCATACTCTCTCATCCACCTGACCTAGCCTGATGTGATAGTGTGATAGGTTTGGCCATTCCGGCTATGAGCGGCCATATTCAGTACCGAGGCGCCGCCAGCTGAGATTTATATATCAGAATATCAGGAATCCACAGGGTTTTTTATCATAATGTTTCCGTAATTTTTCCGCCTTCCGTTCTGATGGTCAATGTATCGGCGACTGTCAGCTGGCTCGCGATTTTGCGGTAACCGATTGGTTAACTGTCATTTCCAGATATTTTGGCGGAAACCCCGATGAAGGGTCAGATTTCATCAGTAAAGGGTTCGTTGCTTCCGCAAATTTCTAAATATGCGCTCGAAATTTTAATCTGAATTTTTCGCGATGTCGAAATCGGATTTTCGACTTCGACATCGCCGCACTTGATTTCATCTTCTTCGAGTGGTCATACTCCTTTCCCTATGCCCAAATCAGGTTTCCCTTATACTTGCCACCCATTTGACTTGGAGATATGAAGGAAACAAAAGTGAATCGTGGGACCACTTTGGAGGGCCATATCTACGCGCGAGTGTGAGGAAAGAGAGGAATGAAGGTTGCGTTGCAAGCGCCTTAGTGTCAACTTATATTTGGTAGGGTCCAAAACCCTGAGTCGACACACACTCGTCGTATAATAGGATCGTGGTGAACATGGTAGAAACTTATTTATAACTTGTTGACCATGTGTCCGGACTTGATATTATGACTTTGGAGTGTAGCGCATGAGTCCTGCGGTTGCATAGCATCTTTTCTTAGGTTCCCACGCCCATTTAACCCAGAGTTATGACCATGGAGGGGCATGGCATACCATGGTGGGAGCCAATTTTAAGGGCTACGTGTGATATTGGTAGTATATGTCTTGATATGCTCACGCCCATGTTATATATCTTCGTGTGGCCGAAGAGATGGGGAGCCACATGTGACAAGGGCCTTGCCCATGTCCCAATTGTGGAATTCGAAGCGCTAGACTAAGTCTACCGCGTATGTATTGCTCATGCTATGTTTCGCAAAGATATCCATGAGTGCACTCCCGTTTTCACGGGGCATGTAGATATCGCGGGTTGGTACGGTGGCCTGTTCCCACTGCTCCGGGCGGTTCGGGTCCGCTCGGTGGTCCTTCTCCGCTGGGGCCCGTCGTAGGCGTACGGTCCTCGACGCGTGACGTTGATGTCGGTGTCGTGTGTCAGGGCCTGGCCCCACTCGATGGGGGGGATCCAGACCTGCTGGCCCTGGGTGTGTTTGCGGGCTCGCCAGAGTACGAGGTCTAAAATGGTCTCGTGGAGGCCGTTGCCTGGGGTGGTCAGGTCCCGGAGGGCTTTGACGGTGAGCCTGGTCCAGTCCTCTTGTGGGCGCTACCAGCCCAGGGGGGTGGTCGGGGCCCTGCTTTGGAGGGTTGCTCGGAGGAGGTCGGGGTCGCGGATGGTGGCCAGTGTAAGGGGGGGGTGCCCCGGGTCAGGGGTGGGTGGGCTGGATGCATTGCTGGGGTCTTGCGCGTCTACGACGACGTATGGTTGGCCCTCGTTGGGCTCGGCCGGGCAGGGCGGTGCAGGGTGGCTTCTTGGGTGAGAGATGGGCCTCGGGGCGCTGTGGTGGTGTCTTGCAGGCCTGCGGATGGAGATCCCGGGCGCGTGCGGGGCGCGGGGTGGGTTACTGGACGTCTGGGTCATGCACGGCATGGTAATGGATGAGACGCTGCATGGGTACCCTGGCGGTGGGGTCGGTGAGTTTTTTGCACTGTGCATCCCCTCAATCCCCGGGGTGCTAGGGGCTGTGTAATCTTTCACAGCGGGCTTTCATTCTCAATTGAGTTCAAGAAGCTGCAGGTGGTTTCGGAGAGACGTACTGCTCAGTAAGCTAAGCAATGCCGCTCGTTGTTCTATGAACAAAGGGAGATATAGGTCGTGGTAGGTGGAACGAACTGCGGGTTAATTTCTGACACGGGGAAATTTATCGGTTCGAGACTGTTTTACGCAAAATGTTTCAACATTCAAGTAAAATGTAGTGGGCCACTTTGGTTTTCTTCCATAAAAAAAAATTATAAAAAAAAAGGTTTTGACGTACGGATGATACATGTTAGACCTGTGGTGTGTTACTTTGTGTGATGCCATAAAGCTGTGTGCAGAGCTTCCAGGACTCAGGACTTGCTCTCGTCGTCGCCTTGTCACCTTGTGGGTGGTGCCAGAACTCTGATTTGCTTGTCTCCTTGTCTACCAGCATCCTGACAGCAAAGCGGTCACACAGTAAACTGCTGAAATCATATGAGAGTATAATGTATACAGTAAAAGTATTGCCTGGGGATCACCTGAGGTCTGGAGTGTCAGAGCAGCTGGAGCATGTGCAAGTGTTTTCGGGCATGCCATTTCTGGATATCACAATCCATGAAGAAGTGGAGCAGGTCACTTAAATGCTGAAAAAACTTCTTATGCAAAGAGTCTGCAAATAAGTCACCAATTGCAACCATTTGCTGGACTTCGAATATGTTACGTTTAACATTTTCTCCCCACGTCGTTGTCCATGGTATAATTGACTCTTCGAAGGTGGTGTCTTGGGACCATGGGGTTTGAAGATCGATGGACGGTAGGGCGAGCTGTGTCTTCGTGCGGACGGTCGTGATTGGGGAGTCGTCAGCGAAGTCAGCTTCTGGCGGGTCTTGCTCCGTGATGTCATACCATGAGCGGTTTGATTTGACCTTGGCTAGGTAGTGTGTGATGGAGGGCCCTGGCAGCATTCCCTGGGTTCTCAAAAAGTTGGTCTGTGTCGCCTCCGTGTGCTTGAATGGGTCGTACAGCGGCTGACCATTGGTGTTAAGTAAGGCCATCTTGCGCCAAGCTGCGCTGAAAGGCTGGTCTTTTTGATTTGATTTGATGGTGAATCCGAGAACTCTCCGGTTCGTGCTGATGTTGTTGCGTCCAAAGGATTTGTAGAAGCTGGTTTCGTGGTCGTGGCAAATTTGCTTTCTGCAGGTATCCTCAAATTCTTCAAATTGCAATAGTAACAGCTGGGCATACGCGGTCGAGGACTTTTGCAGCACTTCTCGATGGTGATTGAGATACGTTTGTGCGTGTGCATTGGCTATAAAGGTAGGTAGGTAGGTATCTTCGGGAGCTCGGGATGCCTCCATTGCAGGAGGAAGGTCTTACCAAGGGGAAGTCCTGTCCCTCCGACTGCCCTATGTCAGGTGCCTCTTGAGCCGCTCCCGCATGTGCTTGGGAAGGCATTGTCGCGGCCACCCGGTCCATGTGTCCCAGGTGGGAGAGTGTCCCCACATGTGTCCATGAGTAGGGCCACATGCCCCCTCCTTTGGGCGGCAGCTCTGGGGGCTGCCCAGCCGTGTGGAGTCTCTCTCACCACAAGGGGTATTGCTCCCGCTAGTCTACGGTACGACCGCCTCACCCTTGTGGCTTGAGTTGCGGGGCCACTCTGCTTGGTGACCCCCTCCTGGACTGTGTACCGGTTCGCCTGTCACCGGTTGCTCCGATGGCTCCGGGTGATGTTTGCCATGGTCCCGATGCAGCCTGGCCGGGCTCGGACCAGTGGCCTTGGAGTACCGCTCCTGCCACTGGCCCGGTGGGTCGGCTGGGTCGCCCCAGTGCGTCCGACCCATGAGGTATTGGTTCTTTCCTGTCGCTCGGCCACCCTACCTGTGTGCAGTGTCCTGGGCCGCTTGGCTCCTGTTCACCAGTGTGCCCGCGCGGTCCGCTGTGTTGCGTCTGCGGTGTCCTGGGCCACTTGACTCCTGTTCACCGGTGTGCTCGCTCGGTGTGTTGTGTTGCGTGTGCGGTGTCCTGGGCCACTTGGCCTCCGTTCCCCGGTGTGCGCGCTGTGTGCGGTGTGCGTGTGCCATGGGTGGTTGTGTCCCTCTTCCTCCCCCCCTAATTTCTTTTTTCTTTTTTCTTTTTTTTTTTGATGGAAAAAAAAAAGAAGAACAGGGGCGCGCGTACACTGCAGGCACAGGCACGGGCAGCTGGTGCGGCGGTGCAATAGTGTTGTGTCCTCTGGCGTGTGTCGTCGGTGCTGTGGCGGCGGTCACGCCCAAGGGGTGCGGTTCGCGCGTCCTGATGTACACGGGCTTAGGTCAGGGTGGGTTTGGTGAGGTTTCTCTTTGCTTCTGGAGCTGGCTGGTTAGGCGGCTGTGTGGGCTGTGGGTGTGGGCTGTGGTTACGTTGTTCCCTCGGCGGGCCTGGTTAGGAGTCAAGGGTTAGCGGTTTCGGGGTGTGGCTTGGGTTTGAATTGTGTTTGGGTTTTGGCTCTGTTAGGCGGTTGCGACGGTAGCGGGCCTGGGTTCGGTGCCTTTGGGCGTAGTGGTGCCCGTTGTCGTGTGCGTTGGCGTCCTTCGGCGTCCGGTTCGTTTGGTGACTTCTGGGCGGGGCCTGGCGTGGCGCCCCGTGGTGGTGGTTTGCTGGGTAACGGGGTTAAGTGGCGGCGCCGCCCGCCGGGGTGTCAGGCGCGTCGTGTTGTGTGGTGCGCAGGGCTCCTGGGGTGCTGTGGGTGCCGCCAGTGTCGGTGCGCTGACGCTTGTCGGGTGGTGAGGGGCTGTGTTTGTGCGGGGCTGGGCTTTGGGTGATGTCCCACAGGCGGATGCCGTCTCGCTGTGTCTCCTGGAGGGTCTCCTGCAGGCGCCTGAAGACATACGGGTGGTCCTGGGGCGCGGGAGGTTGCGGGGTTGGACTCCCAGGGGGTGGAGCGCATCGGCCAGCATGGCTTCCCATCGAGCCCCCCGCCGGCCGGAGGCCGCAGTTCTCCACCGACCCCTTGCGGGGCCGATGGACCAGGCCCTCGAGGGAGGGCTCTCCCCGGGGCCAACTTTCGCAGCTCCCAGAGCTGCGTGTGGGTGCAGCGCTGCCACCACCGTCCCTCGGCGGGCCTGCGGTCTTTGGCGGAGGAGTGGGCGTGGGTGGGTGTGACGGGGTCGTGGGGACCGGTGGCGGTGGCGGGCCTGGGGGATTCCTTGTAGTCCTGTTTTGTGGGGGTGCGCGGGGAGTGGGGGCGCGCGCGGATGTGGACCCGCGGGTGTGCGCGCACGGTCTCAGCCTCGGGGTTGGGCGGGGACTCGCGGCGGCGGCGGTAGTGGGGCATGCGCTGTATGTGGGCTGTCATCGAGGGTTGGTAGGGGGGCGGGGACGCTGCTGGCGGACCCTGGCGTCGTTCTGGCCTGGTCGGGGGCGGTCCGTGGGCCTGGGGTGCGGGCTTTGAGAGGTGGCGGGACGAGGTGCGTCGTGCTTCGGCCGCGGCGCGCTCCGCTGTGAAGGTGGTGGCGGCGGCGTCGCTGACAGCTGGGGGGCGCCGTGCTGGACGCTGCTGCCTCCGGGCCTGGGACGGCTGGGGCCGAATGTCAAAGAGGACGTCCTCGGGGGGCCGGGCTCGCCCTGCCTTCGTGGCGCCGGGTTTGGACTTGGCTTTGGCCTTGGCTGCAGGTTGCGGTCGTGGCGCGCTGACGGGTTTGGGTGGCTGTTTGGCGGCGGTCTTGGGTTTCGGCTGGGTCGCGGGTGTGGGCCTCGTCGGGGCGTGGGCCTTGGCGGCGGCGGGGTTGCTCGCTGTGGGGGCGGGTTTGGGGGCCCGTTTGGGAGGTGTCCCCCGCGGCCCTGGGGGTTGGAGTGCTGGATGAGGACGTGGTGGTGGTGGTGGATGAGGTGGTCGTGGTGGTGGAGGTTGTCGAGTCGGAGGCGGGGGAGAGGGCTGTGGGAGACGGCGGAGGGTCCTGGGCTTCGGGGGCGGGCGTATGATGCTCGGTCCTGTAAGTAACGAGAACGAGGGTGCGGGTTCGGGCACCGGGCGTGTGCGCGCGTTTTCCATGGTGATCCGTGCGTGCTGGTGCTGGTATGGCGGCGTTGTCTCGGCTGCGCGGGCACGTGGGTTACCCGGGGGGTGGTCATATCTGCTCCAGGACGTGCGAGTGTGTTTGCTGGAGGTAGTCGAAGGTACGGAAGAAGCATCGCTGGATGCCGGGCATGTCCTCCTCTGTGAGATGGGGGTAGTTTTGGGTGCAGGTGTCTGGGCCCGGCCACAGCAGCGCCATGAGGCGGGCTGCCACCATATATGGGCAGAGCTGTAGGGTGGTGGGGCGTGGGGGGGTGGGTCCCCTGCGGTTTGGGGGGGCTTCCCTCTGCTCGGGGCGCAGCGTGACCACCCACACCCACCGGTCCGTGGGGATGTCCCAGGTCCGTTGGGTCCAGTTGGCGAGGCAATACATCGCCCTACCAAGGCCCTGGCTGCCGCTGCGGATAGAGAGCAGCGTGTCCAGGGACTTGCGTTCCCACGTGCCCCAGATGTGGGGGTCGTCCGGGTCGTCCCCCCTGGCGTACGTGTCGGGGCCTGGGTTGTGTGGGGGGGGGGCGTAGTCGGCGGGGAGGAGGGAGTCGGTGCCGTCTACCACCCAGTGGTCAGTGGGTGCGTGGTAGTGGGTGGTGGAGAGGGTGTAGTGCAGATTGTACATGAGGGTCATGTACGTGGAGGGGGCTGGCTGCCGCTCGTCGGGGTTGGGATGTCCCCCGGGACGTGGTGCCGGAAGTTGCTCAGGGAGGCCATCCGGGCTACCCATGTTTCCCGCTCCCACTCTTTGGTGTTGTCGGGGGTGGCGCCAGGTGGGGGTCGGGCCATGTTGGGCTCGCGGTAGCGGGTGCGGCCCTGGGTGCTGTCCCGCTCCGGCACGGGGTGTCCGACTAGGTGTCGCCGCCAGTCGATGGGGAGCACCCAGATCCGGCTCCCCGTGGGGGGCGGGCTCTCGCCGTCTGGGGTGGCGCGTGGGGGGCGGTCGTGTCGGGCGACGTGGAGGAAGGCGTCGAAGAGAAAGTCTCGGACGCCTTTACCAAGGGTGGCCGCCTGGACCAGGGTGGCTGCCCGGATGCGGGTGCTAGTGCCGAAGGTGCGGAGGCACAGCACGACGTCCTGTTCCCCGAGTCCCCGGAGGTGCTGCCGTACCGCTGCGGGGTTGTGTAGGGCGTAGGGTTCGGCTGGTGCGGCGGCTGGTGGTGCGGGGTGTAATGGGGGGGGGGGTGTGGGTTGGGGGGGGTGGTCGTCGTTGTCGCGCGTGGGGTCCGGTGATGGGGTGTCTTGTGGCGGTCGCGGGAGGGGGGATTCGCGGTGGCGTCTGTCGGCGGGGGCATCGACGTCAATTGGCTGGTGCTGGCTGCCGCGTGTTGCGTACGTGGCCTCGTCTCCGGGGGGGGCGGGGGGTGGTGGTGTGGGGGTGGCGCTGTTGGTGGTGGGGGGGGCGGGGATGGGTGTTGTGCTGGCTGGGGGTCTGGTTGTCCCTGTGGGTCGTGTGGGTGTTGCATGTGTGCGCTGTGCGGCCCTTGCGGTTCTTGACTGGTTGTGGTGCCGGGGTGTGGGTGGGAGGCGGCCGCATGGGCGTCGGGTGGGGCTGTGGTCCGTATGTAATGGGTGGCTGCTGGCCGATGGTGCTCGCTGGTATGAGGTGTGGGTGGGGGGGCTGCTGGTGGTGGTGGGGCGCTCCTACTAGGCCCTGGTGTTGCTGGTGTGTGTGCGCGGCTCCCTGCGGGTCCATGGGGGTGGTACCCTGGCTCGTGTGCCGTGGGCCCGTGTAGCGGGGGCGGCGGTTGGTGCTGGACCGCGTGGTGGTCCCGTTGAGGGTGTGCTGGTTGTGTGTGGTACCCCGGCGTTGGTGGGTGTGGTGGTAGGGGCTGGTGGTGGTGGAATACGTGATGGTGTGGTGCGGTGATGTGTGCTATGTGGGGTGGGTTGTTCGTGGGGCCTGGTTGTGCTGGGGCGTGGTGGGGATGTAGCTGGTGGGGGTCGTTGTAGCATGGGGGCATTAGGGGGTAGGGGTTGGGAGGGACGGGGGCGTGGTGGTGGTGTTGGTGGTGCCGTGTCCCCTGGCTCTGCGCGTATGGTGGTCCTGGCATGGTGTGGACGTGTGTGGGCGGTGGTGGAGGACTGGGCTGCAGAGTTTGGGTGCTGCGGTACGGTGGTGGTGGTGGGCGCTCGCGGAGGCGGTGTTGTTGGTGTGCCCCGGGGGTCTGGGCGTGGGGTGGTGCGGTGTGCCTGGACCCGGGCCCTGGTCGGGGCGCCCCCCCCCGCTGGCGGGCGCGCTGGCGGGCCCCCTGACCTGTCTTGGTCTTCTTGGCCTGGTGGGTGTCGGGGGCGGGTGAACCCCCCTGTCCCCGTGGGGGCGACAGGGGGGCGGGCGTGCCAGCGGTGTGCCTCTTGGAGGCTCGTCTTGAGGCCTCTGACGTAGGTTTCCTGGTCTGTGAGGCCCATACGTGTGGCGGTGGCCTCGTCGGGGGCGGCCAGGTGGGCGTCCCTAAGAGACGCCCAGCCCTCTGGGGGCTTCTGTTGTGCGGGGTGGGGATGTGGGGGTGTGGGGGTAGAGGAGTGCGCTGAGTGGGTAAGGTGTTCCCTTCCATCGGCCGAGGGTGGTGTTGAACCGGCGGCAAGTGATTCAGAGGTAGGCTGCTATCTCCTCTGGTGCCGTGTCGGCCCACGCTTCTGGCGTCAGGGCTGCTGCTTGGGGGGCCGGGAGTTGTGGGTCTGGGAGGTGTAGGTCACGGTGGTGGAGGTATAGGGCGAGGAGGATGTGGCGGGCCGCCACGTTCCAGCCGCCTCTGCTGTGGCGTAGGGGTGGGCTGTGGGGGGGCAGGGGTGTGCTCCCCGTGGCCACGGCTATGGTCCATGCGTGGTCCGCCGCGTCTGCCACGTAGTACCCTCCGAGGTGGTCCCGGAGGGTGTCGGTGAGGAAGCCGAAGAGGCTGGGGTGGCTGGCGGGGGGGGGTGCGGCTGGGGCCGCGGGCCGCTCGCGGTGGTGGGGGTTGAGGTCCCCGCAGTGGGGGCAGTGGGTGAGGCGGTGCGCGGCTCCCAGGCAGACCCAGTGGTCTGGGTTGCAGGGCAGGGCTGTCTGTGGTAGCCGCTGGCGTACGCAGAGGGGACATGCGGTGGCTGGCGGTTGGTGGTACCTGTGGACGGACGGCGGCGCGGGGGGATGGGGGCTGGTGGCGCGCGCATGCTGGTTGGGAGTGTGTGCAGTGCCTGTGGTGCCCGTATGTGCTGTGCCAGTGTTCTGCTCGGTGGACGGTGTGTAGACGTGGTGGGGGTTCCATGTTGGTATGTCACGGGGTAGGTTCTCATGGTTGGTAGAACAGGAGTTTGAGGAGGTTGGCTTGGTCTGTTTGGGGCACGGTTGCTGCATGCTCCAGGTATTTGTGGGTGCGGTATGTGAGCTGCTCTGCTGTTTTGGCAACAGCCGTCCGCTGCATGTGCGCCGCCGTGGCCTGGGGGTCCTCCGCATGGGTGCGTAGCAAGGAGTAGACGGCAGTGGGGACGAGGCCCCTGCGGACCGCCTTGAGTACCTCCGTCTGCTTGAGGACGGTGGTGAGTTGCTTGGTCGCCGAGGACTGCGTCAGCCATCCGGCGTGCTGTGCGATGTTGTGGGTTGGGTTCCAGTCTGTGGTGGTGTCCAGTCCTCTGTACAGGGGGCGCACCTTGAAGTGGTCCCAGGTTTCTTCTTCCGTGTGGCTGCAGATGCATTTGGTGTATCCTGCGGGGACGTGGATCGAGCGGCGCGCATACCATCGGTGGTATCGGATGAGGAGGGGAAGGTATTCGAGGGCGAGTTGGAGTCGGGGTTTTTGTAGGTGTGCTGGGAGGCTATCCGGGCACAGGGCGGAGTAGTAGAGGGGGGTGTGGACGGAGTCTTCGAGGCGTCGGAGGAGTTCGGTGTTCGCTGGGTGGTCCAGTGTGATGGCCAGTTGCTGGATGGGTGTGGGGTAGTGGTACTGCTTGTCTCGATCTGTGTACGGCGTGTCCTCGGGCATTCATTGGGGGGGCTGTGTGGCCGGGGGTATTGGAGCAGGTGCTGCAGGTGGCTGTGGTGTGGGGTGTCCAGTCGCACGTGTTCGAGCCCTGGGGTGTGGCTGGTGTTCTGGTGTTTGGCCTGCGTGTCTGCGCGTCCATTGCCGTATGCGTAGCGGTGTGACTCCTGTTTGATGATGTGTAGGGCGTCCTGGGGTTGCATGCCCCTGAAGGCCATCCATGGTCCCAACGCTTGTGTGGTGAGGCCGGACTCGAGTGCCTTGTGGAGGGGCAGGTCCGCAAGGCGCCTGGTGAGGTGGATGTCGACCGTGGCGTCCAAGACTACCCAGATGATGCCGGGCCCGATCGTTGTGGGTGGCGGTCTGGCGGTGACGGCGTCTGCCATGGGGCGCAGTTCGCCGTGGGAGGACGCCCCAAAGATGGTGGCCCCGGTGTGGTGTTCCACGTGGAGGCCGTCTGCGTGCTGGATGATGCGCACGGAGGCGCAACCGACCGTGGGGGTGCGTTGCTGGGTGCCGGATGCGTCAGTGAAGTAGATGATCTCGGTGTCGCTGGGTATGGGTAGGTGGGCAATTGCTGTGGGGTGATAGACGTAGATGGGGTTCCCTTGGGCGGTGCTGGCGGTGATTTGCGTGGGTTGTAGTAGTGGCGCTGCATAGACGCCTATCCCCTGGGTGATGATGGCCTGGGCTCGTGGGGTGAGTCGGAGGAGGCCCCTGTATGGGCGCCCCTGGGTGATATACGCGTACATCAGGTGGAAGAGGTATCCCGTATTTGGGGTGTAACCTCTGGCACGTGATGGTCTGTCGCCGCTCCTTGTCGTCTTTGTCGCCGCGGAGGGTGGGGCATTTGTGCTGTAGGGGGCGCATGGGTGCCTCCTGAGGTCCTGCGCGGTGTGGGTCGCAGCGGTCCTACTCTATGGCAACGCTGTCCGGCTCTGCCCGCTCGTTGGTGAACGTCCATGTCGCCGTGGGCTGTTCGGGTCCAGGCTACGTGCGCCGGGTGGTCTGGGGGTACCGTGTGAAACCAGGGGGAGGGCCATGCCTGCTGGTCGGCGGTGGCGGCGGCGGTGGGGGTGTGGTAGTGGGTGGAGATGAGGTGTAGCAGGGGCCACGGAGTGTCGAGGGCTGCCAGGCCGCAGTGCCAGCACCTTCGAGGTATGCCCTGGTCACTGTGTCTGACTGGTGGTACATCGGTCTCCGGTGCATTGTGTTTCGGGATGGACCATGGGGCATGGTGTTGCTGGACAGTGCGGGTAGCATGTTTGTGGCCGTTTGGTGCTAGTAGTAGGATGGTGGGTGGTGTCCAGCTATCGGCTGACGGGCTGGGCTCCTCCTGCGTCGTGCCGCCGTTGTTGGGGGTCTCGTACTCGCTCGGGCGGGGCCGGGGGTGCTGGCGCTGGAAGGCTGTGTACCCCGTGTCGATGTCCCTGGGTCTGTCATGTCGCGCCCTGCCTTCGTAGCACATGCGCGGAGGTACGCTTGGAGGTCGTGGCGTGCTGGCCATTGTGGGTCGGAAAGGAACGGGGCGTGGTGGGCGTCGCATTGGGCCATGATCCTCATCTGTGTTGGGGTGATATACACTATGGTGACGGTGGCCCCCACGAGGCGCAGGGTGTCCACCTCGCCTGCCGGGTGTCGGTGGATGTCGGTGTGCGTGGCCACGAGTGGCCCCTGTTGATCGCAGTGGTGGGTCGTCAGGATGGCGTGTGTGTGGTGCGGTAGGAGGAGTTGTAGCTGGGCCGAGATGCCAGTGCCCACGGAGGTGGAGACGCCGTGTTGCGCCAGTATCCACCGGGGGCAGGTGTTGCGGGCCATTTGCGCTTCCTTTATGCGTATGGCTGCCGCCTCGCGAACTTCAGGTTGGTGGTTGTGTGTCACCCTGTGTAGGAGGTGCGCTGCGTGTTTGGCATAGGCCATGTCGACCAGGGCGCCTGTATTGTCTCCGTAGTAGCGCCAGTGGGCCATCATGGCCTTCTTGGGGAAAGAGGTGGGCCAGCCTCCGTGTTGCGCCCATGCCTTCGTCACTTGCTGTCGAGCGTGGCGTAGGGCGTCTTGGGAGCGCGGGAGGTGCAGGGCTTGGTACCCGATGGCTGCGTTGAGCACCGCTTCCATGAAGTACACCAGGCCCTGCGTAGACAGGAGATCCCCCCTGGCAATTTGGGGTAGCCGGGCGAGGCGCTCTTCCAGCTTGCTTGGGAGTGTGATGTGGTGGTGCCGCGTGGCTCGTGTGACTCCCAGGTGGACTGTGGTGTCTTCGGGGTGTAGGGGTTCGCCTTTCTGGATGTGGGGGGTGGGGGTCCTGGCGTCGGCCAGCCCGACTGATTTGCGGGGGTGCACTAGGAGCTGGTGGGCGTCCAGGTAGGTTGTGGTGAGTTGCAGAATGGTGGACGCTTGCTCGGTGGTCGTTGGTAGCCCTGCGTTCTCAGGGTCGTGGTGGCGGGTGGCCGTAGTTAGGAGGTTGTCGTCCGCGAAGTTGATGAGGGCTGACTGTAGCGGGTATGGGGCGTACCCCGGGTATACCCGTGCTAGCTCGAAAGCAGGTGGTGGGGTGACGAGGAGGTAGAGGAAGGGGCCTTCGGCGCCTCCCTGGGGGACCCCGCTGTCTGTGCCGGTCCAAGGGGTGAGGCCTGCAGCTGTGATGACGGCGTAGAGTCGGGTCTGGATGTACCCGGTCATGAAGGATAGGAATGGGAGGCCCATGGCATCCCATACCTCCGTGAGGAGCCGGTGTGGGGCATGGGGGAACGCGCCTTGGACATCGAGGGAGGCGATAATCATCTCGTAGGGGTTCATGTCCAGTGCGGTGTCCTGGAGGAAGATGGCCTCGTGGGGGGACCTGCCGGCCATGGCTCCCCACATGCTGGTGGGCACGTGGGCGAAGACCGCCGGCGCGATGCGGCCTAGGATGAGCGTCCACACCAGCTTGACTTCGGTGGTGGCCCAGACTATGGGCCGCCAGTTCCCCGGCTGCGCCCAGTTTCCCTCTTTGTAGCGGGGGTGGACCAGGTTGGCCCACTCAGGGGGGATGGGCGTGGCGCCCGTGACGATGTCCCACAGGCGGGCTGCCAGGCGGCGTTTGACGGGCAGGGTGAGGCGTTGGTACGCTTCGGCCGGCAAACCGTCGACGCCGGGTCCGACCCCCTTCTTCAGGCAGTCTAGGGCGCGTTGCAGTTCTGAGATGCTGAAGGGGTCGTGTTCGATGGCGCGCCGCTGTTCCCGGTTGAAGCCCCTGGGCACATGCTCGCGGATGGTGTTTCTGGTGTGGGGGTCGAGCTGGTGGAGGGCGTCCGCGTGTTGTGCCTGGAAGCTGTCCAGGACTGCCTGGAGGACGGCATAGGGGTCATTGGTGAGGCCTCCTTCGGGGATGCGCACCGCGTGGATGGTACGGCGCCCCGTGTCCTCCAGGATGCGGCTGACGTACCGCAGGGACTTGTACGGCGTGTCGTTTCTGCCGTATCCTTCGCGTTCCTGGGCTGCGGCCGCTATGCGGTGGGCGTGCCATTCCTGGAGTTGGTGGCGGCGGGTGGTGAGGAGCGCAGGGAGGTGGGCGTCCCGGTCTCGTGCCTCCGGTGTGCTGGGGCGTAGCAGGGTGGCGAGGTCCTCTTTCGTGGTCCAGATGTCATGGACGAGTTGTTGGAGGGTGAGGTCTGGTGGTGCTCCCGAGTGGCTGGTGTCACGCTCCATGCCGCATGCTTGTGCCGCCCGGCGCATGGCGGTGGTGAGTGTCGGTGCATCCGGGCAGCGCAGGATGGCGTGTAGGGCCCTGTTATACCTGTGCCAGGCGCCGTGGTTGTCCTCGGCCGGGAACTGCAGTGTGGGTGGGAGGGTGTCGTCAGGCAGGGTGGCAGCGGGTGGGGGTAGGTTGGGGATGATGAGGTCGATGTAGAGGGGTCGGTGGCCCGTGCCTGTGGGCGGGAGGTCCCTGTAGGCTGCTTCGTGGACGCGCACCGTGGTTGGGTCCCCGTAGCACGTGTCGATGCGGGATGGGTGGGTGCCGGCTTGGTGGGGGTAATGAGAGGGTGTGCCGGTGAGTCCTGCCGTGAGGTCGGTGAGGCCCAGTTTGTGCATGGCGTCCCGGACAGCTATGTCGGTGGCTGTGGGTGGGCTGGTGCGGTCGTCGTCGGTGGGGGCCGCGTTTAGGTAGCCTATGATGATGGTGGGTGCCAGGAGGGAGAGTCGGCGGTACGCCAGGCTCAGGGTGTCCAGGAAGTCCTTGGTCTCCTCCCTGAATTGGACGTGCCTGAGTAGCACGTTTAGCTGCCATCCGGGCCCCACGCACTCGTACGCCCCGAGGCGACCATCCACTCGGAGGTCGGGATGCGCATGCACCGTGACCGACGTCTTGTGGTAGAGGGGAACCCCCTGTTGCCAGTGGGCGTGATATTTGTTCCCCTCCGGGTCCACAATCGGTGCTCGTTCGGGTTGGTCCGCTCTGCAGAGGGCTTGCTCCAGGAACCCCAGGAGGTCTGCGCCTTGGGGGTGTGGCCCGGGCATGGCTTGCAGTGTGGCGGCCTTGGTGGGGTCATAGGTGACCGCGGGCTCGTTGAGGATGTTGATGCGGGCGTGGGCTTCCGCAGGTGCCGGTCTCTCGGGACTGGTAGTTGGGGGGGCGGGCCGTGTCCGGCCCTGGCCCCGTCAGGCGTCGAGGAGGTCGATGACGCCCTGAGCTGCGGGTGCCTTGCGGTTCGGCTTCTGGGGCTGGGGTAGGGCCCATGCATTGTGGACTTCGCCCGTGTACTCGGTGCCGGTGAGGTGCTCCGTGTCGGGGGTGAACAGCTGAATGGGGACCATCTCACGACCGGTTCGGTCTCGCCAGAGTTCGATGATGCGCCCCACCTCCTTGTCGTTGGGGGTGGCCGGGTCCCACTTGACGTGGATCCTGAACCCTTGGTGGTCCCTGGTGACGAGGTAGCAGTGCTTGACCTCCCCTGCGGCCCATATCCACTTGGAGGGGCCCGCGGCCGTGGCGTACTCGAAGGGCAGCTGCACCCGGGTACCGATGGCGTATTCGGGATACAGGGCAGCGGCTTCCTCTTTGGTCCAGCTCTTCGACTTGGCTCTTGGCTTGGGCGCGGGTTTGGCCTGTGCGGGGGCCTTGCGCTTCTGCGCACCTTGGCGGCGCCGGGCAGCGGGTTGTTTCCGTTGGGGAGGTGCGCCCTGGGGCTGCTGTACGGCTGCGTGGCCCGGTGCAAACACGGGGTGTTCGCGGGCGGCTGGGACGTCGGGCTTGGACGTGGGGACGGGGTCCTTCAGCTGGAACACTTGCTTGGTCATGAGGCCGAGCACTTCCTCGGCCTCCTGCAGGGCGTCGGGCGGGTCTGTGGGCCAGGTGAGGAGCCGGTGCCCGGTGCCTGCCCCGTGGCAGCGCATGTGGGCCGTGTAGCGGGTGGCGTGGCGTGTCCACGCTGGGGTGCGTTCCGGAGGGAGGGGGCCTTCTGGCACCCCCTGCGCCCAGTAGAGGGCGTAGTGCAGGGCTTCCCAGGCTGCCTCTGGGGCGTAGGGAATGCGAGCGGCGAGTCGCAAGCAGTCCCCTTCGCGTGGTGGGGGCGGGACCTCGTCGTCGGGGGCGTGTGCCGCTGCCCGTCTGACCTTCCACCGTCCACCAGGTGTCCCGGTGTTTGAGAATTTGGACCTCCGTGGTGGTCAGGGGGGCGTCCATGGCGTCCCAGCTGACGAGCTTGATGGGGCGGACTTGGGGATGGGTCTTTTGGGGGGCCCGCATGTTGAGGATTTGGTGGATGTCCTCGGCGGTAGGCCCCCTGTCGGGGGCGTCCTGCGCTGCCTGGGCTAGAGGTGGGGAGGGGCGGTCCTCCCAGAGGCGGGAGGCGGACGCCGTCGCGTACATAGCTGCGATCAGGACGTGTTCCGTCAGCCCTTCCACCATGAGGTGGTTTTCCCCCTCCAGGTCTCGGGGGATGGTGGCTTCCGCCTTTAGGGTGAGGAGTGCGATGGCGCGTTTGGGTCGAGGTGTGGCGTGCGTCGGCTCATCTGGCGGGCGTCCGTCAGATGGGGTGTGGGGGGGGCGCTTCTGGAAGGGGGATGGTCCCACCGCCGGGTGCTCGACAAGGTGTAGCGGTATGGAGTGGTGGCGGTCCGCTGCGGGCAGGAGGTAGGGGTGTGGGTCCCCGGGTATCGTGCCGAGGTATATGCCCCCCCTGTAGGTAGGGGTGGGCAGGGGTTGCTGCAGAGCGCCTGCGCATGGTAGCGCGCACCGAGGGTTGCAGTGGGTGCATTGGGCTGTTATGGGGTGCGGTACCGCGTACACGGTGAAGGGCCCTACCGCGCGCTGGATGTGGCGGGGGATGATGGTGCGGAGGTCCGCCGGCCGTGCAGTGCGGCTTTCGCCATAGTATATGCAGAGTGTGTCCTCCAGTGCCATTTTGGGGCGTAGCTTGCGGGCCAGTAGGGTCAAGGTGCTTTTGTGGGTGGCCTCGGTGACGGTGCCGGGTCCAGCGTTACTGCGTGGGAGCAGGTGGTTTTGGTGGTGTGTAGCAGCCCGTCTGCGGGCTGTGTGGAGGGCGGTGCTGTCGGCGGGAGGGGGCGCGTGGTGGTAGGGCCTTTTGCGCGGGGTCGGGGCGACGTGTAGTGGATGCTTCCATCCCGGCCGGGGTGGGTGTGGCGGTGGCTGGAGGCCAGGGTAGGTGGTGAAGGTGTATATGATGACTGGGGAGCGCTCATGCGTGGCCTGGAGGTAGTAGTGGTCGCGACACGACGTCCTGGGTGACGATGACGTTTCGCGTTGGTATGTCGTAGTGGAGTGCGGTATTGGGGAGTTGTTTGGTGATGCGTGCCGTCGCGTCCTCCGCTTTGGGCGCGGTGTCGTGGGGGTCGAGGATGTGGACGGCCCACGTATGGTGGGCAGGGAGGTCGAAGTCTGGTAGGGTTGGATGAATGGGGCGTCCCCGGAAGTGTGCGAAAGCCGGGTTGTGGCGTGCCGCCGTTTCTTTGATGATGGACGGTGCCCATCTGGGTGGCGCCCGGACTTGCTGGGCCATGGCGGCGACGGCGTGGGCGATCGCTGTGAGGTCTGGGCCGATGTCAGGCTGGTCTGCCGGTGGCTGCAGGCCCCCTTCTTGTGCAGGGTGGTGCCACCATAGGGTGTAGCCCTTTTGCGTGTTATCGTGGGGGGTGTGCATGAGGCCCTGGTGGTTGGAGATGGCGGTCTTGAGGGCTTCTGCTGCCTCGCGGTGGAGGGTGCGCGTGTAGGCCCAGACTCCGGTGGGGAGGGCCGCCCCGGTGTGGGATTCGGCCGTGGTGGGGGCCGGCTCGAGGGTTTGACTGGTGAGGGAGGGTCTGTGCAGCCCTTCGTGCAGGGAGGCGCACACGTGTGCCCACCTCTCCGCCCATCCCTGTTGGGCGCTTCCTGTGTCTGCCCCTGTGGGCAGTCGCACGATGACCACGTGCCAGGGGTGTGACCCCGGTACTACGGTGGGGGGTGTGGTGTGCTCGTGAGCGTGCAGCCATACTGCGGTGTCTGTGTTCGCCGTCACGTAGTCCTCTCCCTCCGCTGTGTGGACGTTTTTGACGGCAGCCTCTCCCTCTAGGGTGAGGAGGAGGTGTGTGCCGGGGGGCTGCGTGTGCGTCTCCGCGTCCCGGAGCCACAGGTACGTGAGCGCCACGGTGCTGGGGAGGATTTCCCCGCACGTGAAGGTGCCTTCGGGTGATGACGACTGCAGGGGCAGTGTGCAGCGTCCCCGCGAGTCGTTGGTGGCATGGTAGTCGTGGGGGAGGTGACGTTTGGTGAGCCGGTGCGGCATGCGTTCGGTGGTGGCTGTGGGGGCTGCGTCGTCCTCCTGGGGCTGGGCTAGCGGCAGCGCCTGTGCATTGGGTGTGGCGCCGGGTAATCCGCTGTGGGTGAGGATGTAGAAGCCCTCGGGGGTGAGTTGGAGGACGATGTCCCACTTTGCCGTTTGCTCTGGGGACCACTGGTGGGGTCCGTCCTGCGGTCTGTGGAGGGTGACCTGGTGGCCCCATCTCCAGCTGTGGTAGGCGAGGAGGCTGAGTCTGCAAATAAGTCAGCAATTTCAACCATTTGCTGGACTTCGAATATGTTACGTTTAACATTTTCTCCCCAGGTTGTCGTCCATGCTATAATTGACTCTTCGAAGGTGGTGTCTTGGGACCATGGGGTTTGAAGATCGATGGACGGTAGGGCGAGCTGTGTCTTCGTGCAGACAGTCCTGATTGGGGAGTCGTCAGCGAAGTCAGCTTCTGGCGGGTCTTGCTCCATGATGTCATACCATGAGCGGTTTGATTTGACCTTGGCTGGGTGGTGTGTGATGAAGGGCCCTGGCAGCATTCCCTGGGTTCTCAAAAAGTTGGTCTGTGTCGCCTCCATGTGCTTGAATGGGTCGTACAGCGGCTGACTATTGGTGTTAAGTAAGGCCATCTCGCGCCAAGCTGCGCTGAAAGGCTGGTCTCTTTGATTTGATTTGATGGTGAATCCAAGAACTCTCCGGTTCGTGCTGATGTTGTTGGGTCCAAAGGATTTGTAGAAGCTGGTTTCGTGGTCATGGCGAATTTGCTTTCTGCAGGTATCCTCAAATTCTTCAAATTGCAATAGTAACAGCTGGGCATACGCGGTCGAGGACTTTTGCAGCACTTCTCGATGGTGATTGAGATACGTTTGTGCGTGTGCATTGGCTATAAAGCGTTTGGCGTCAGACAGGATGGCTTCGCATAGTAGTTGTTCACCTCTTATGAGTTGAACAACGGGAGAGCTCTGTTCATGAATTGTGGTTCGGAGCGCTGATTCCTCAATTTCCAAAACCAAAATAAGGGCTTCTTTTTGCAAGGCGGCGAGTTCAGATGCGCACGCCTGGGACAGGGTGTTCCTTGCAGTTGCCTCGTCGAGCAGGACGCAGTCTTCATCGCCGAACAGCTGCCTTGACAGTGAGGAGTCGTTTCTCGTAGTTAGCTGCTTGCTCGTAGCCTTCTTAGATTTCCGGTTCTTCTTTTTCCTTTGACATTTTGAGCGAAACTGGAAGGTCGTGGTTTTTTCTGGTGACGAAGTTACACGGAGAACAGTGAAAGGATTGTCGTCCTTTTTGTTTTGCACTGAAC
Organism: Eutreptiella sp. 'Long Island Sound 2002'; assembly: GCA_964036045.1. NCBI lineage: Eukaryota > Euglenozoa > Euglenophyceae > Eutreptiales > Eutreptiaceae > Eutreptiella > Eutreptiella sp. 'Long Island Sound 2002'. The sequence continues at coordinate 43,558,070 of OZ038379.1, read as the reverse complement.
CATCGTCGCTTGAGGAGCCAGATTGCAGGTCTGGCAGGTTGGCAGAACTGCAGGATAGCGGTTCGGAGATGCTCACATCAGGTCTTTGGGAATTGAGCGACTCGGTATTCACCTTGTCTGGCCTTTGGCTTGTCGGCGGTGACCGCCATGTGGGCGACTCGGAGTTTTCCTCGTCTGGCCCTGGGAGAGTCGATGATGGTTGATTGTAGGATAAACGGCGTGATGGCGCTGTGTTGTTGTACTGCGTAGCGGGCGGTGGTGGTGTTTTTTTAATGGGTGAGGTCGGCGAGAATAAATTTTCAGCAGGAGAAGTGAAAGGTGGCGGGGGCTGTTTACTCTGTGGAAATGGTGATTCAAAACATGTTGCTGTTGTTACCTGGCTTGAAGGAACAGGTGTGGCAGGGGAGACCTTAGCAGTGCTTGTCGGCGACTCTGCTGATGCGTCGTCTGCCTTGGCGGACTGCGTTTTGTAGTGGTGCATGAGAGAGCGAGAGATGTTTAAAGTGGGTTCTTCGGGGACAGGTTGTGCTAACGGAGGGGCTCCGGAAGCGTTACGGATGATCTCTGTGATTGCATTTGTTATCTGTAGATTTGACGCTGCGACGGTGCTTAGAATTTCCAGCGACTGCTGGATGCGCTGTTCGGAATGATGCATTTCACGTGGAACTTTATGCTGCAACATTGTTTCTGTTACAAAACTAGGATTTATGGCGTTAAAAACTGAAATAGGCCTTGTTTTCTCTATTTCTGTTTTCTACATTATTGCGGCACGGACGACAGGAACGGTTTACTCGTGGGGTCGGTGAGTTGCTCCGCGTGTGTTAACAGGAGGTGTTTGCGGTGTACCATTTGGGCCGCTGCTCTGCGGACTGCCTCTAGCTGGAATTGCGCTGCTGCGTCCATGGGGCTTTCCGTGTGTTTGGTGAGGTGTCGGTGTAGGGCCTGTGTCACCGCCCCTCTCATGGTGGCTTCTTTGACCAGGGGATCCCAGAAGAGGTGTTCGGTGGTTTGGTGTGCGTGGCTGTGGGTTGGCCATCCTTCATGTTGTCGTAGGAATTCCACCGGGGACCAGCCCACTAGCGTGTCCCTGCCTGTATGGAGGGGGCATTTCTTGAAGTGTTGCCAGTCCTCCGGGGTGGTGTGGTCGCACGGGCAACCGGTGTGTTCTTCAGGGACGTGGATGTGTTTGCGGGCGAGCCATCTGGCAACCCTGGTGAGGAATGGTAGTTGCTCCCTGAGGAGCTGGATGCGTCGTTTTTGGAGGTGGGCTGGGACGTTTGCTGGGCGCAGCGCTGAGTGGTAGAGGGGGATTTGCAGTCTGTCCTGGAGCTCCTGGATGTGCGCCCGGCTGTCTGCGTCGCCGAGCACACGGGCGAGATGTTTGATGGGGTTGGGGTAGTGGTATGCTCTGTCGTGGGAGGAATAGGGGGCGTCCTCTGGTACCCAGTCCAGGGGTCTGATGTAGCTCGGGTACGGGGGGTATGTGTTGGTGGTGTGTGTGGTTTCGGCCGAGGTCAGGGATCTGGAGGGCTGGTAGGTGCGTTGTGCGCTGGTGTACTGCCTGGTTGTCGACCTTACCATTTCCGTATTGGTGTCTGTGGGACTCTTGTTTCACGATGTGGAGTTGGACGTAGGGGGGAAGGCTGCGAAGGGCTTTCCAGAGCAGCAGTGCCTGGGTGCCGAGTCTCGTCGTGGTGGCTTTGTGAAGTGGTTGCCTTGCTATGCGGGGGAGCAGGTGTGTGTCGACAGTGGCGTCTACCACGAACCAGACCCAGACGATGTGCAGGAGGTGGGCGGGTAGGTGATCTGGCTAAACCCTGGATGTGGCGCCTCCGCCCACACCGGCCGGCAGCGTAAAGCGGTATGAGTACACGTTAATGGGTGCATTCGCTTCGGCTTCTGCCACGCCTACGCATAGGGGGGATCACAAGTCCCTTGAAGGTGGAGGAGCCCTAGTGGAAGCGAAGTGGAAATCGATGTGGCTGAGGTAGGCGCACCGGAAGGAAAAGAAAGTAAGTCGGTCGTTGCACCGCCAGTATTGTCTTCTACTTCTGTTCTTTGTCCTTTGTTTGCCTTGTGTGTGAGTCATGGTGGATCAATCTTTGGATCGAGATGGTGTGTGTGGAACATGCAGTGGTTAAACATGTCAAAGCTGGAGAATTGCACGTATGCCCTCCTTGCTCATCTCTTGTATGCTGTCTTACTTTGTTGACCTTCAGTGAATTCATATCATTAGTCGAACACGGTTGGTGATCCACTATCCCTCCTTTGTGAACTTGCACTGTGGCATGAGGATAGCTCATTTGATTTGGCAATTGGGTATAGGGATAAGCCGCAATCAATGTCGGAGGTTCTGGCTTTCAGTGCATGCAAGCCTTCATGGGTCATGGCTAGGCGACAGTCTCTCTCCATATGCATGCTCCCATGGCTCATGGCTGGGCTATGCCCCCGGGATTTGGTTTTGCTGAGGTTACCTCTCGTCGGCCATGGGGTGGTTGGGTTCTCTCTCCTAGGGCATGGATTGGTTTTTTGCACTATGCATCCCCTCATCCCCCTTAGCCCACGTAAACTGCACCCTGTTTTTCACCTCAAGGGCGGCATTTGTGTGCAAAAAAAATACGAGCAGTTTCCGCGTGTTTCCACCCAAGAACTGAGAATTACAAAACGAAGGAATCTCAAATATTTTTTTTAGGGAATCAGCGGAATGCAAGTAGTCAGAGGTAAGAAAAAAACGCTTTTTTTGGTACGTTGACTGCGCGAGGCCTCGCGCACTCAATCTTTGGGAATGTGTATTTCCCAATGGCCCTGAATAAACACTATTGCATGCCAAATGAGGCTCTGATGTCTCAATGGGTGCCTCATGGTGTATCGTTCGGGACAATCAATGGATGTCTTGTACACGTCATGCACTATGTAGGGTGTAATAGATCTAAATAGCGGGTTGCCCTCAGTCCTTGTTAAACACACGATTTTCAGACCGTTTACCTACAAATGAGGTGCCCAGCCCCCCATTATTTGGGGCTGTACAACAGTTTGTCAGAAGCGCTAGGTCACAGGACGTATGAAGCAAGTGCTCTAGAGGAGGATAGTCTAATCGCTACTCTTGTGCTCACTGTTTTCACAGAATTTCAAAAGGGAGGAATCTCAAAAAGCTCTTTGGAGGCTTTCGGCAGAATACAAGTAGTCAGGGGTATTCAAAAACCCATGCTTCTAGCATGTTGAGTGCGCGAGCCCTCGCGCACTGAGTGTCCCGCTGTGCAGGTCTTTAACCCATATTGAATCTTGCAGTTTTGCTCTTGCTCCATCCTTGCTGCATGCCACTTCAGATGTCAAAACGTGATCTCAAAAAAGGCTGAAAATCTCACTCCAGCTGGCTGAGTGCGCGAGGCCCTCGAGCACTCAGCCTTCCATAGGAAGTATTTTTTCATGTGGACATGTACAGGATGTGTGAACAGCGCCCATCTTTAATAGTTTTCCAGACGATCCAAAAATTGGTATTCTTCAAATCCGGCAACAAGATTTTTTTTCGGGGAAAATGACCGGTACACCCTCTGATTTTGGACTAAAGAATGGTTATTTGACCCCCCTAAAAACAGCACAAAATGGGCAAACCTGATGAAAAATGCATTTTTTGTGAGGGTTTGAAAAACAGTATTTTCAAGATGGCAAAAAAACTTTTTTCTTCGGTGACGAAATCTAGGTGCTTAGGTGAAAAAAGGGGGTACAGTCCGCGTGGGCTAAGTCCCCGGGTCGCTGAGGGTTATTTCTTCTCTCCTGGGGCATGGATTGGTGAGGGTCTCTCTCCGACGGTATGGACTGGGGCGGGATCATCCCTCTCAAGGCCTGGATTGGGACGGGACCATCTCTCTCTTGGATGGCCAATCTCCCCATGTGTCAGATATAGTCTCATTGAACCCGGGTATCTCTCCATGTGCACTCTCTCTGCCGGCCGGGTGTAGGTCTCTTCATGTGACCCCGGGCATCTCTTTCTCCTTCTCCATCTCACATGATGATTTGTGTCAGGTACTGCCGTGAGGTCACTCTCCAAACTCATACTTAGTGCTCCTCATTGCAATCACTCTACATGTGATCATTGGTGACTCATGAGTCTGGACACGTTATGTGGGTTCCCATGCCGTAATTTGTGTTCATGGAGGCCATCGTGTCATGGTTGATCCACGGTGGGACATTTCTCATATTGCGAGCTCATGTTCCTCAACTCCAGTTTTGGCCCCCATGTAGGCAAGGTGAGGATTGGCCATGTGGGCCACGCTTATGTTGTATCCGGTGATACAATTGTGTCGTCTATCATTTCTTTGTGTTTTGCCATGTACCATATGGATGTCATTGATGTCATTTTGTGGCGCATGACCCCCGTGAATCAATGTCATTTTTACGAATGTGTTGAACCATTGTTGTTGTGTTGGCATGGTGTCATATGTCTGTAGTTCAATTGTGCATGGTAGTTAAAATAGATTCTTTGAGTAGGGATGCAACATTGTCTTCGATGTTTGCATACTCCAGGGCTTCACTTATACTTCTGTTTCTCCCTCTCTCTTTGCCCGACGTAGTCTTATTTGTTCCCCTCACCATGATGATGTCTATGTATTGCTGTGGGTACACCCAATCCAGTTTGGTGATTGATTGTTTGGACTTCACTGGTCACTCAGATTCATTGTTCAAGTATTTGGTTCTTATTGCAAGGGTTGCCCACGGGTGTACATACGGGATGTGTTTTAACTTTGTCACCAAGAGTTGTCAAGGGTACGTGCAGGAACTTTGAGATTTGGATTTGCTAAACCATGGAAGCATTGGTCAGGTCCTGGATGATCGGAGTCACGGGGAAGAGAGTGGAGAATTGGGGTGGAGGCTCGCACTATGGCAGGGGCTGGTCCTGCAGACCACCTTTATGGTAGCAGAGGTTTACCTGCCGCCTACCGTCCCCCGGGGAACTTGGGCAATCATGAGCCCTGCCCAAGTGGACCCCGGGTCACCATTGACGAAAACATCCGGTAAGTCGTGCTTGAAGCCCGAGAGGGGACAGGATATTCAGAAAGAAGAACGGGTACCGACATGGAAGACATTTTCACCTTCTGTGAAGGAAAATGTCGAAAGCAATGTCATCTCCGAGTACGCGCGCAAGAATTGGACGAGGTCACTAGGCGCTACCGCAAACGGGGTTTGCCAAAACCATCCAAGGGGGATGCGGAACGGCGCTGGAAGCTGAGCCCCGTCCGCGGGATTCTCAGTGCTGCGTCGGATTCCGAGGGATATCTAACTTGCTACCAGTTTCAGAAATCTGCACTGACGCACTGTACCTGAGCTGTTGAAGCTGCACTGATATCCGGGCCTGCACCTGCGCTGGCAGTGCCCACGAGCATTAAAAAAAATGAAGGGCCCGACTGCCAGCAAAATCAAACAGAAATCCAAAAAAGAATAATCCTGAAGCCGTACCTGAATTTCTGTGCAAAGCATGGCCATTCAATCATGTTATCCTGATCCCAATTCTTGCAGGACTCCTTCGGTTCAATGAAATTGAATCTGCCAGTAGGCAAAAAAAATAGAGAAAGTGCACCAGTGAGGCTTCACGTAAATGCGCGCACTGAGATGCGTACTTTTTATTCACCTCACTGTAAATCAATGGTCAAAACACATGCAAGTCAAAGGGACAGAGTCAGAAGTAGGTGAGGTTTGTGTCACTGGTCGCCATACCACAGGCAATGGTCTTAGTTGCCTGGTGATACACATGCCAGGCATATTGGCAGAATGAACAAAGAGCAGGCAGACAAACAAGAGGGGGGACACTCTGACTTGGTGACTGGATGACAGGCTGGCACACTAGTGCTCCAGACTGCCACTGCACTGCTGCAGGACATCTGCAGGACCAGCCTGTGAACTCAGATGCCTGTGATGTATGACTGTCTGTCTGGAAGGCCTGCAGGACCTGTCTGCAGCACACAGGCGCCTGCATGACCTGTCCATTATGCACAGGCATGTGCAGGCCTCTGCAGACGTCTACATGTCCTGTCTGTATGTCCGTATCTGTGATCTACAGGCCCTGTGACCTGTAATCTGTCATCTGACCTCCCTGTGATTTACAGGCCCTGTGATCTTTTGCCTGTGATGAGATATGGAGGGGGGGGGATGTATGTCCCTGTCGAAGGCCGCCATTTAGACAACAAAAGGAACCCCAGAGGCCTATTGGGGAACTAACCCAGGCATGGGTCTGCAGGTCTCCCTACAAAAAAATAGAGACGCAAACACTTTCAGAAGCCTGCGAAAAAATAGCTAAACTGACTAGGCTCGTCTTTGAAAAGACAGAGAAACATGCATAAATAACACCTCCCTTCTAAGACAGCTAATCTGAAGCTGTCCTGAATCACTGTCATGCACTAGGGGGGTGGGCGCAGGACTGTCCATTCTAGACTGAGTGGTTGGGGGGGGCAGGAACTTTCATATTGTACTGGGGGAGGGCAGAAACTGTCATACCGGTCATATCTGTCATGTCTGCACTGACACCCGCACCCTCACCTGCTCCCAGGCAACCCCAATCCTGCTCCCAGACAACTCCAATCCTGCTGTACACAGCCCCTGGAAACCTGAATGGTAGGTTTCAGGGAATCCCATGCCTGTACACACTGCAAGCACCTGCCCTGAGCATTAATTAGCAACCCTGCATGTCCCACTTCTCTCTGATCTCTGATCTTTTAATATCTGGATATCCTGATGTCCGATCTCCGGATCCCATGTTCTCTGGACAACTGATCGCTGGAAATTCATGTCTTGCCGGCAGACAGAGAGGGGGAACACTGACGACGCCATGACAGAAAAAAGGGATGCACAGATGCCATAACATGCGACACATCCCGGATACCCAAATCCAACCCGTGCTGGCGGCAGTATTTCAGCCAGTCCTCGTTCATTTCATGTAAAACCTCACTGGCCTCCTGCCACTCCGGCTTGGGGGATCCCTTGTAATTAACCAACCAGTTTAAAACGTTTGGACGTGTTTGTTTATCCCAACCCCGATTCGCAAAATCCTGATGCTTTAAAGTTTTTTCAATGATGAACCTTTCAGAATCACCAAGGTCTCCCCATCTGCATAATAATGCAGGGGTGGGGCATCATTTTTAAGGGGGGTAGGCATGGCTTCAAGCGCTTAACCTCCAACTCCTGTTCTCCGTACGGCCTATACTGGCCATCAGAGATCTGCTGCAAAATTTCAGCCAGACCGACCCACAATCTGTCCAGCTTACTTCCAGAGCCCGGCTGGCGGTGCACCCGTATCCACACACGTTCCCCAGGCTGGAACACCCTTGTAGATCGAGCCTTATTGAAAGCTGCAGTCAATTTTGCATATATCTGTGTGAGCTTGGCGCGGACATTATTCCGCTCGGACTCAACCCGTCTAAAAAACTGCAGCGCATCCTCAGACCCATGGTCAGCAACCAACGGGGGAAGCTCTCCAAAGCCAACAAGGTGTCGCCCAAACAACAGCCTCTGCGGGCTATAACCTGACATAGGCCCAGGCAAGTCGTTGGCTGACCAGATGGCAAGGGGTAACAAATCCAACCAAGTGTGCTTATGTTTTACCTTCTGTGCCAAAACTTGTTTCCGAAAATTTACGTAAAGAATCTATCACAACCTGAAGGGCAGACTCAGCACATCCATTACTACGGGCACGATATACAGGGGAACGGTACTCCTCGATACCAGACAATTTACAGAAAGTACTGAAAAAGGGAGCATCATTGATTTTATCATTGTCGCCAAACAGCTCCTTGGGTAATCCAAAAAAAGACACAACTTGTTCTAAAAACAAAGAGGCAAGTTGCTCAGACGTCATACGCTCATTACAGGGAATTGCCCTGACATATCCTGTCAGGCAACACACAACAACTAACACACTGTCATATTCCACCTTGCTGCGGATGACAGTAGGCAGATGACACAAATCCATAGCAACAGAGCTTAGTGGATATTCTGGTAGAGGGTAGTGTGTCATAGTGTCGGGTTGAACACCCTTTCTACCCTTGAACGCTTGACACACTTGACAGTGTGAAACAACTGACTGTATACGCTTGTACAAGGCATGATACTGCAGTTTATAGACCACACCTGCGGACATTTCATGCACAATGTAACGACGATTGAACAATTGGTGTGTTTTGTATACACCAGGGTGGGCATAAGTGTGTACACCAGATATAACATCATCCAGAAGTCTCAGAGAGACACAAATAGGACCCTCAAAACGTACACGTCCAGCATGCAATCTGAAATGACCTGAAAACCGCCTGGAATCCAATACATCCCTTACGGGGCCAAACACTGGGTCAGAGGAATGATACTCCTCCCAGTCCGAATTCAGCACACTGGTATCAGGCTTGAGGGGTACTGGTTCTAAGGGTCGGACCTCAACAGCACTGAGATCAGACCCACAGTGTATCTGGAAATCTACTTTTACACCACGCCCCGCTGCGTGTAGGTAAGTACAGTCAGGCAAAAGCAAAAGACACCCATTTTCATCCGCAAAAGCAGGACAATGGGCAGGAGACCCTTCGGCAATATTGTGCAACTCGGATTCAGCATGACCCTGCAGAAGCAAATCACGTGCTTCCTCAGGGCTAGAAAAATACGCTGGCACACACTCTGTACAACCTTCCACCTGACAACCCCTGATCGTCTTATACTCACCAAACGTGTCAGGGTGCTGTTCCCTCAAAAACTGTTGTGAACGCACATTTTCCTGACGCTCACTCTCATTCCAGGACTCCACATCCTGAGCTGACCCATGAAAGGACACATCCTGTGCCAGTCCTGGGCATCAGGACCATCATTGTCCTCTCCCTTACAATACTCAATTACTAAATTAAACCTACTGAGAAACTCCTGCCACTGTCCCCGGCGTCCCAATGGACCGGACACGGTGCACAGGTCCTCCTTCTACCACTGTACTATAATACTGTGATCAGTTTGTACTACTACTTCCTGATTACCTATCCAACTCTGAAATTTCAGCATACAACACACTACAGTGTACGTCTCCTTCTCATGCACTGTCCACCCTATCTGTCCCTGTCCCTTGACCTTGTGGTCATTATCCCAGTTACCCTGGAGCTTTCGAGAAAAAGGGACACAGGATGCCACTGGCCTGCTCCTGCTCCAATATTCCGCTGATAGCATAGTCGGATGCATCAGTCATCGTGCATGGAAACGGGGTAAATACAAAGAAACTTTACGCTCCAATGCTTTTGTTCTGCTATTGAAGCCCTCCTCCATCTCGGGCGTCCATTCACTGGCAGCCTGCTTAGGAGTGAGGCGTATGCGTTTACGCTTCTGGGGGGGTAGGCCACTACCATCAGAGTCGGTGGAAACATTAACCTCATACAAATACCTACCCTTCACGGCACCCATAAGTGGTGCCGCATACTTAGCATAGTTTTCAATGTAGTTACTATACCAATTGGCTAAATCAAGAAAATCAAGGTCTTAGCGGTCTTAATGGTATTCTTATCTCATAGCCACAACGCTTCAGTTTTGTATTTGAGAATGATAGAAAATTCTGACTGCATATCAGGGTTCGGAGAACCATCAGGAAGGACAGGGGGCGGTGAAAACCAAGGCTGCAAAAATGCTGACTGATCATCCAGAGCATGGCTATCAAACAACCCGCAGAAGGATCATACTTACAACTGTGACCAGTGCTGGTCAATACATCATCAATGTATGGGTCACTAAAGGGGCAATTTCGGACCACCCACTGTACTAGACGCTGAAAGACTTGTGGCCCGACTTTAACCCCCATCGGAAGAACCTTCCACTCATACACAGCGAGAGGGGTAATGAAGGCCTGTCGGATGCCAACACTCCTCTTCCAGGTGCATTTGATGGCAGCCATCTTCCAGGTCAATCAGGGAGAAAAATAAATTTTCCCTGTTGTTTGGCTATCTGATGCTCAATTACAGGCAGAGGAAAATTTTGTCCCTTCAATTGCATATTTAAATACCTGTAATCAATCACCAGACGCCACTTGCCATTGGGCTTGGGCACCAGAAACAGCCTACTGACCAATTCAGCTTTCCCTTTGCACTCCTGGATCCATCCTCACTCCTCGAACCCTTTGACCTTCTCCGCCCGCACCTGTTCCCTGACTCCCACCGTACGTATAGCTTTGCAGCTATGGGGGACAGGGCTGTAAATAAGATTCATCTTAACCTTCACAAACTCACCCCGTTTGCTGTTATCAATCTCATCATAATTTTTACGCGTAAAAACACTGCGCTGAAAGTCTGATATGAGCGCCTCCTGTAAATGTGTACACTCAGACAACTGCTCATCAGCCTGCACAACAGAATATACACTGCGTGTGAAATTATCTCCAGCCACATGGGTACCACGTTCTACTGTGTCCGGTGGCGAAAAACCATAATCAACAGAATCAGCCCCACTGTGAATAACACTCACAGTGGCGTCAGAAAGAAAAGAAACGTCCATCCAGTACAACCGGTCTATCTCTGAGTGGGGTGTTTTGGGGGCACTGTTGGCGACCCTTACGCAACTGTGGGGCACCTCGACATTTCTCATGACGCGGTAGCCCTGAATCAAGTAAAACATATCCAGGATGGTAATAATTTACCATTCAAATACTCGTACAACAGGAATCTGGCTGGTACATCCAGCCAGTCTACCACAACCTCAACCAACAGCCACCACCAACTGGCTTCTTTGGTGGCAGACAGAGGAGCAATGCCCCTATTCCCCTGAAAAACTATTTTCTCTGCCACACGCGGCCACAGATGACGTGGGGGGTGAACCCATAAAGTGTCAAGCCCCCAGTTCTCATGTAACCCATCCTTCCATTCCTTCTGAAAATTTTGAATACCATTCACTGCAAAAGCATCACAGATTCTAGGCATCCGATGCTTTTGCATCCATGAACACAGAGATTCTACAATGCACCGACTAATATTATACTTACAACTACCCCACACACGCTGAACATTGTAACTGGGTCCACGTAATCTACCCTGCTGCCTTTCCAGCGAAGAAAGAACACGTGAATACATACAAGCTGGTGGTCGTACAGGCGACTGGCGAATCAATTCAGGAAAATTTAATTTCAGCAAGACTCCGATGTGGAATGGTATCCACATTCACCGACCCCATCTCCCTATGGGGTGAGAACTGCAGAATCCCGGGATATCCCCATCCAGCCATAAAATGATCTGGGGCCCAATTCCCTTGGTGACTCGAATCAGTATCAATCTCATCACTCATACATTGATCCTCCGACGTATCCGAAAAATCGACATTCAACACTGCATCAATAAGCTTGTCAGGCAAGAAATCCTGAGTGACTCCTGAAGGAGGACACGTAATCGTCCTAACAGAGGGGCACAAGACTGCCCCTGAAGGAGGGTCGCAAAAGACCCTTGCGTACAGTGAACTCCCTTGATGACAATGCATCCAGATTAAATATAACAACAGGACGATATTCTTACAAAATTTGGGCGCTGAACTGCCCCGCTTGGAGGGCACATAACTGCCCTGTGAAAGAGGCTTTCCAGTCTGAGCATCAAAGAAATGTAACAAAGAGGGCCGGAGACTGCCCTGCAAAGTAGGCGTGCCAGCCTCACCTAACAGCACACTGAAAATAATACTGTACAACAGAGTGGTTGAAAGTACAGAACACACATTACTATGCACACAATGTGTGTGTCCGTGTGTCATTAGTTTCAATTTTTTCTACCGCGGACGCAATGGCGCGCACACCAGTGCTTCCAAAACTGGACAGACAGTGGCAGCTCAGCAAATTCCTTGGCTGGAAGTGCATTATGGACAGGTAAAACAATCAGTTGGGCGGAGCAGTCACTGGCAGAAACTGACGGAGATTCATCACCCGTATTCTCGAGCAGGACGTGCACACTTCCTCGATAGTCCGCATCAATGACACCGGCACGCACATGTAATTTTTTTCTGACAGCAAACGCACTGCAGGACGCAATCTGTGCATATGCGTCAACAGGAATAGCTACAGCAATATCCAGTGGCACCAGAATCTGAGATTTGGCTGGCACCACAAAATCGCGTGGCGATCTCAAGTCCAAACCGGCGGCATGTTCTGTGCCACGCTCAGGCATGCAAGCAGTAGATGACAGCCGCTTCACCATTGTAAAGTTGACAGGCACCAGAGTTTCACTCAGCCTGTCACCTGTCAGCAAATTTATAGCCCCCACAGGAAGCGGCTGGAGCCAATCATCTGCTGAGGCTGTCCCCACAGTTTTCCCAGGCGTCTCTTTGGGTAGATGCCTAAAATTAAAGTGGTTAAGGTCCTACCATAACACAGGACGAATTTGTTCTGTCAACCTGCTCTCCGATGTTCTGTCACCCTTGGATTCTGATTCATTGTTGAAACCTGAGATGGCAGTCACGTGGTCACAGGATTGGCCTGAAGCAGGGGGAAGGAGAGGAAGACACAGCAAACACCAAGCTGCAGAAACAACAGGATTCGTGAAATGCACTGAATGTGACCAGAGCGTTGCAATATTGGCCACGTAGGAAAGCCCAGGACCACCTGCTGCAATGTGGCCTCCTGGGTAATAGCACATACACAGTCTGCCTCAATGAATTGACATTCGACACAGCGTTTCTTGTGACCTCCTCAGAAACACCAACAATCTTCGACTGGTACTAACAGTTCGACAGATGGTATAAAAGCCAGGGCGTATTGTGAAAAGAATGGGAATTTCAAAAGAACGCGATTGCCGATATCCGCCAAATAAATATAAACATTGTGACACGGAAAAAACCTGGACCGCGTTTACCCATAATGGGAATGTTCATGGTGACTGTGACTCCCTTGTCACCACCGGGAATGGGGGTACACCCTGCACCCACCAGCCGCACTGCACGTCGTGCCTTTTCAACCAAACTCTGGAGAAACAACTGTCTGCCGTCAACTGCCACAATTTGACACCCAATATCACTCAAAGTGGTGACCTGCAAAGGGGGGAGAGAAAAACATTTCCGAAAATGTATTGTAGCATCCACCAATACTTCGCATTTGTCATTGAGTCTCTTCACACTCAAAGGCTTAGTGGCATCCCTATCCCTGGTCGGCAATGCACTGGCTGAAGTCTTTGCAGACTGTTTAACAGAAAAAATGGGAACCCTCAGGTCTGCACGTACAGACCGCAAATAAATCCACTGTGTGGCCTGGCTGGTGGCTGGTTGGTGAAGGGGCTCGAGCCACAGGGCTTCACCGGATCTCTGAGATCTGTTTGCTGGCCCCCCTTCGTCCTACTCAGAATCCTCCTGTGGCATCTGTATTTTGATTTCTTCAACCTCACGAATCTCCTTGGGCACCATAGGGTTATTCACATACCGTTTCCCCGTAACCTTCTCAATTTCCTTGGTCAAGGACCGTCAGGTGGGGTACTCAGAGGCCATGTGCCCGCACCCCTGACACTTAGAGCAGATGACGTCAGCAGTGAGGCTTTTACTATATTTGCGCGCAGAGTCAGCACGAGTTCTGTTGCGCTCACTGCTACGGCGCCCAGATTGGCCATCACTCCTACTACCACTCCTACTCCTATCACAATGACGATCACGATCACGGTCCCGACAGCGATCACATTTACGGTCCCGGTCCCTGCTGCGACTCCTGTAACGGTCCCTGCTGCGACTAAGGTCACGGTCCCTGCTATAGCTACGGTCCCGATGGCGACTATAGCTACGGTCCCGATCGCGAGAACAGCCATGATCCCGATCTATATCACGGCTTTCGTCCCGATCTCAACTTCGGCTTCTATCACGGTCCCGAGGCGATTCACCATCCCAAGATAAGCTACGATCACGCGAATAGCTGCGCCTCCGGTCCTGTGAGCCATATGTGCGATCCCTATCACTACGACTACGATGTCGCTCGCACTAGCCATCACGGGAGTATCGGCGCTCCCGGCTACAACCTCGGTCACCCGTGTATTCAGCCCGGCCCCTACTCTAAGTACGCTCGCGCTCACGTCCCGAAACCTCATGAACACCAGCAGAACTTGGGTGTAACAAATGCCGTTCTGCCCAGCTACTCTGTCGATGGGCAAGGAGAGAGGGCATAACAAATGCATACAGTTCAATGTATGTAAATTCCTTGCCATACAGTGCCATATGCTTGAAAAGCTCGTTCTTGATTAAAACCCAATGGTGTGTTTCCCCATGGACCCGTGCAATTCCCTTGCAGTACTCACATATGATGCGCGTGATGTGAGAATGGGCATCCCATTGTGTCACGCCACCCCGTACCTGACGTCCATGTCCAATGAAGCGTGTGAAACTTATATCACTCTTCACGTCCAACATCCCCTTCCAACTGAAGCGCCTCCCAAACACACTTAGCAACATAGGGGTTGGAGACACGCATCCCAAAGGCAGACACAATGTGCCACAACTGTTGAAACGTGACCATTTCTTGACGCAATTGCTCGCCCAAAAACTCCTGGTTGTGTAGACACCAAAATGCGTTTTTGCATGTCCGCACTAAACCTGAACCCGCAAATATCGTACCAGTCACGGTACAGCACCAACCAGTCAAAAATTGGTTGTTTCTCCGGGTCATACAAGGGAATGGGATATTGCTGTTGCAGGGTACGGATGACAGCCGGGTCAATCCATCTGTCAGGCTTGGAACCAAAAACACCATGACTTCCATCAACTTGATACTGTTGTCCCTCGGGCACACTCTGAGGAGTAAACTCCACACTAACCTGACAAACCTCGGAAAAAGCCAAATCACCATCAGGCACACCGCTCGGAACTATGTCCCATTTCTCTGTGTTTGTTAGTGCCCGAGAATGAATGATTTTACCCTCTTCATCCGATAGCCATGCTGTTTGTGAAGGAGGTTGTTGCGGAGTTGGCGGCGAGGGAGGAGGCGAGGATGGTGCTCGTGATGGTGGGAAAGGGTGTGGCGTGGACGACGTATTTGAAGCTTCATTGTGTTGTGAATTCGTGGCATACGGGCTATGCACAAACGGCTCGTGGGCACTTGGTGCACACGAAATATGTACCGGACACAGAACAGAAATAGGACAATAGGAAGACACACTGTCAACAGAATTTTGAACGGCAGTGCTGTGATCACTTGTTTGCGGAGTAGATCGTGGAGTGATTGCGGATTTCTGAATAGGACACACTTGAACTACGTGAAAGCAAAAAATCAAGCAAGAAACAACAGATGCATGGACCGACATTTTCAACCCAAAGAGCACACAGAAATACCAGGTCTCAAACGTGCAACTCCAGAATTTTGTTCATTGCTCAGTGTGCCTGACCTTGCCTGTCCTTAGCTAAGAAGGGATCGCATGTGTAACATCATATTTGATGAGTTGGGCAATGCTTGTTGATTCACATGGCATACACACGAGTGAATGCATGAACCATTGAGAACATATGTGTGATTGTTTTGCACATGTTGCCATGCAAATATTTATAAGACCTTTTGTGTGAATCAAAGTCCAAGTTGTGTTAAGCATTGTGTACTTGCTTTGCATGTGCACCCGACATTTGCATTGCATTTGTTCCTCTTTTCTAGACATTTGAGGACTGGAGTAGTATGTAGTGTGTTGTGGTCTTTTGTGCCGTTGCTTCCTGTTTTGTGTTTGCCTTGCCTTTTCTTTTTGGTTGCAAATCTGGTAGAGTCTCCTTCTTGGTAGATGGTAGCTGTTTGGTTCTGGAATTTTCCTAACCGAGCTTAGTTCACTAAAAATATTTTCCTTCTTTCTTGATACTTAAATTTATCTTTTTCTTCCGGAACTCACGTGGTGTGTGCTTTTTTGAGACATGGCGGTTTCCCGCCCAAAACATCACCACAAACTGCTCACAATGCGAGGTTCCTCGAAGGACAGCCGCGGGAATGGAACCCGTACAAAAAGATCATGCCACTGTAAATTTCCCTGGGTGCAAAGCACTGCCAAGAGACGCACCAATAGCGAACAGAGAGTGACAAATGGTAATCAAATATTGCTGGGCTACCAACAGGAGATGAAGCAGTTTGAAAGGCGTGATGAAATTAAAAGAGATAGGGCAAAATTCAGTGGTCTGTAAGGCTGAAAAAGAACCTGACCTCTGTGACGGATGGCTCATCCCAGGGAGACAGAGTCCACAGGTGAGCAGACATATAAACAAGAAACAAGGGCATGCATCTGGGAAACAGGGACATCTGCAGAAATACAAAAGAAAATTAGAAAATAAATAAGGCCTGGGCATGCAGGTTCCAGTGAAAATGGGGAGCCTGCTTGTCTTGATTGTCTGAAAGATCCAGTAGTCTGTGGGACTGAAAAGGAACCTGAGTTCAGTGACAGATGGATCATCACAGGAAGACAGAGTACACAGATAAGCAGATATGTAAACCAGAGTATGCCAGCACCACGAAAAGAAACAGGGATGAATTGGCGAGTGTGATATGGGGGGGGGGGCTGTGGTTATGGGAAAATGGGGGGCAGGTGGGGTCTAAGGTTTTTTTGGGGGGGGGGGCTTTCATGCATCTTGCTGGGGGGGGGGGGTTCAGCCTGCGTCGTTTTGGAGCAGAGTCGAGAAGTTTTGGAAGGTGGTGGCGAGAAGTGGTGCAATTGGAATGAGGAGATGAAGTTGAGGGAGAAGATGTTGTGTTGGGGAAGTTGTGGGGTGTGAGGTTCAAGCGGTGGAATTTTGATGAAGGTTTTGTTTTGTGAGAGGAGCGAAATTGGTAGGGGTGTTTGTTGGTGGGTTTGTTGTGTGTTTGTTTCTTTGGATAAGTGAGTGTTGTTGGAGCGCTTGAGGAGGTGCTGAAATCAGACATTGGTGTAAACCAGGGGTTGTCAGGGGCGTGAGGCTCGAGGTGATCAAGGTTCAGAGGGTTGTTAATGAACCAGTCTCTGATGGACTCCAAGGCCTTCCAGAGGGGTTTGCGACGATGTTGGAGGGCTGTGGTGAGTGAGTTTAAATGGTGAGCATAAGTAGTGTTTCTGTGTGGGGTTCGGAGAAGGTTGCTGAGAGAGTTGAGGACAAGGGTTTTGAAATAATTTCGGACTTCTCCCCTTGGAGCGGTGGGGATCCAGTTTGTTACAGTGTGGCGGAAGGGTAATGGCCATGTGTTGTTGAAGAGTTCGCGAAGGTGAATTGTGGAGGTGCAGTATGAGAGAGTTGACAGGGGGTCCAAAGGGTGAATGTGGGAGCACATCGGGCATTCAAAATCATTGAGAATGAAGTGAGGTTTGTAGCCTTTACAAGAGAAAAGGCCGTTCACCCATTTAAATGAAGACACGGAGAACCATGAGGAGTGTAGAAAGTAGTCATTGCTGAGTGAGAGATGGATGTTGTTGTGATGATGTTGAGGGAGTTGGGTGGTCAAGTTTTTGTAGGAAATGTGCCCGGGAAGTATGCTGAAACCGATAGTAAGGATGGGGGAAGTGACTGACGGGAGGTAGTTGTTGGGGTGTTGGTATTGATTGTGAGGAATCCAGTTTGCAATAGAGTCAGCGACTTCGTTTCCCAGGATGTCGACGTGTCCTTTGCACCAAACGAAGATTGGAGCAAGTTTTGATTGGTTGAGTGAGGCCCATATCAAGTAGTACCAAAAAGAGAAAGGGTCGGTGGAGGAGGACAAAGGGAAGTGGGAGTGTGACATGATGTAGTTTAAGGTACTGCAGGTTGAGAGGTTGTCGATTGGGATGATGATGGGTTGAGGTAGTGAGTGTAGAGGAAAGGTTGTGAGCATGAGTACGCTGTAGATTTCTGCGGGGTAGGAGCCTTTAATGGGGCATGTGGAAGTTATGGCTAGCGTTGAGGAGGGGGTGGTGATAACGGCGGCGGAGCCGGATGGTAATAGAGGTTTGGTAGGGTTGTTGGAACCATCAGTGTAAATGATGGTGGCGGTGGGGTGATGTTGAATAGCTTCGATGAAGTCGTGACAGCCCCAATAGTCGAGAGTGCCGCTGGGGGGTAGAGGGATAACATCTCTGAGATCAAACTGGATGTATGTTCTGGTGGAGCGCGTCGAACTGAAGGGGTAGGGGAAGGGGGTAGAATGTGTGCTGGAGAGTGAGATGGTGGAGAAAGGAGATGGGTCGAGGGTTTTGTGTGAGGGGACTTTAAACCGGTGGTGTAGTTTCAGGGTCATGATGGCGTCTCCAAAGTCTACGTCTGTGAATGTGGGGTTTTGTTTGATGATGGTACCTGTTGCCCATCGTTGGCTGGGTGTGGGGTGAGTCTTTGTGCGGGTGTAGGAGTAGGAAGTTGGAGCTGTGGTTGAGAGGAAGCATTCAAACTGAACTTGGATGGTGGTGTAGAGCGGGATGGTGGTGAGTGGGGCTGGGTTTGAGTTTGGGACGTTGTGCAGAGGTTTGTTGATGAAGTTTGCTGAGTCGACAGAGAAAGATTGGAGAAGGTTTGGGGCTGGGGTTGGCTGAGAGAGAGCGAAAAGGACAGCTTCATTGGTTGGTTTCGGTCCTTCTTTGAGGAGCTACCGAGTTATGAGGGTGACGGTTTGCTGATGAACTTTTAATTTGAGGGAGGTTATGCCCAGCTGCAAGTGAGCGGAGTTCCCATATTTGGTTTTTGTTTGGGTGAGTTTGGATAGATGGCCTTGTTTTGAAATGTAAGACCATATAGCGCTGTCGAGGGAGTTGAGTAGATTTTCTGGGAGTGAGTTGTAAATTAGGCGGTAGGTGAGAGAGGGAATGAGTTGTGAATTGCTGAGTTTAATAAGCTCGGTGTAGGAGAGAGGAGGAGGGGCTAGGTCGTGGAGGAAAGAAGAAATAGTGTTAGTGAGGAGAGAATGCATGTGTTTGTTTTGGGTTTTGTTAAAAAAGTATGTGCCTAAGTATTTGTAGTGTGTGCGGGGGTTACCTGATTTGTCATATGTGGAGAAATGTATGTGTGGGGAGATGCGGATGGTAACGTGTGGGGTCTTGTGGAGTGCGTGAAGTTCAAATTTTTTTTTAGTTAAAAAGTAGTCTGTATTTGGGTCCGGTGTGGAAGAGGAAGTTAAGGGTTGTGCGGAGAATTTTGGGGTCAGAGGATTGAAGAGCGAGATCATCTATGAAAGCGTATAGGTGTTGTTGCTTTGGGGGGACGAGAGTGAGTAAATGGCGAATGATGGGGTCGATGAAGAGGCAAAACAGGATTGGAGAGAGGGGACATCCTTGTCTGAGTCCGCGGGTGCTCATTGCCTCGTGGAGGGTGTGATTGTTGACGGAGGCGAGATCAGCAGGGTAGCTGTAGAGTTGTTGTATGAGAGTAATGATGAGGGGAGGAAAGTTGTAGTTGCGTAAAATTTGGAGGAGAGCCTGATGTGGGACGGAGTTGAAGGCTTTGTTGAGGTCGAGATAAAGGTGGTATAGGTCGGGGTCGGTAGAGAGGTTGGAGATCATGGAGAAAATGTGGTCGGTGCATCGGTGGTTTGGTAGTCCTCCAAATTGTGAAGAGGATAAAAGGGAGTGTTCAAGGGTGAGAAAAGTGATAACGTGATTGGCGTAGGAGGCTAGTACCTTGTAAATTGAGGTAAGTAGTGAGATGGGTCTGTAGTTGGAGGGAATTTGAGGGTCACCTTTCTTAAAGAGTGGGATGACTTTGGCGCGAAGCCATTGATTTGGTATGGGATTGTGAAGGAATTAGGAGCAAGCTGAGAAAGGGAAGTGTTTGATGTGAGGTGGGGAGATGTGGAAGAGGAAGAAGTTGGTTTCGTCTAAGCCTGGTGCTGTGGTAGGGTTTGCCGAAGCAAGAATGTTGTCGAAGAAGTCCTTGGTGAAAGAAGGGCCCTCGGGGTCTGCGGGAATGGATGGGGAGTTTGCCATTAGTTCGTCGATAAGGTTTGGGTCGATGTTGAAGTCCTTCGGTCCCCCAAGGGTGGCAAAGGTTTCTCCCATTGTCTGGCACAGGAGGGTGGGGTCTGTGATAATGTTGCCTTTGTCGTCTTTCAAAGTGATGGGAGTGTGGCTCTGGTGAGTGGTGAGGTTGCTGATGGCACGTTTTAGGTTGTACCCCTTTATAAGACAGTGGTGCATGTATTTGGTTCTTTTTTGGTTTAGCTTGTCACGCCAGGTGTTTAATTTCTTCTGGAGTTTTTGTGTTGTGCGAGTCGTGATGGGTTTGCTTAAGTCGATGGAGTTGATGTCTGTGGTAAAGGATTTTTCCAAGGATGTGGGTTTGTGGGAGTGTTGTGTGTGCGTGACAGATCTGTAGGCTTCAGTGATGGAGGAGAGAAGGGAGTTCAATGTAGTGGAGAGAGTGTCTGGGTCAGTGTCGCGGGGAATGTTGCTGTGTTGTTTGCACCAGGCGTCAATCGGGGAGAGGAGGTCAGAAAACTGTTTTCGTTGTTCTTGGTTAAGTGGTTTGAAACAAATGGAGGGTTTTGGGGTGTGGTGTATGTTTATTGGGTTGGTGGCGAGAGTGATATAGGTGGAGACAGGATGATGATCAGAGGAGAAATTGTTGGTGTGGATGTGGGTTTTCAGAGGTGGGAATGAGGTGTGGAAAGAGTGTGAGGTGAGGATGAGGTCAATGCGTGATTGATTGGGCAAACGGTTTGAGGCGTACCGTGTGAATTGGGTTGAGTCTGGGTTCTCTTTTCGAAAAAGATCGATGAGGGAGGTATCACAGATGTTTTCGGGAAGAAGTTGGTTTTGGAGCCAAGGCCATTGTTTAATGTGTTTGATGTTTTGGGTGTCTAGGTGAGGTTGGGTGTGAGAGTTAAAGTCACCTAGTATGGTGTGAAGAGGGAATTTGTTTAACAGTGAGTCGAGGATGCGTTCCATTTTTCGTGTGAGAGCGGCGTGGTATGTCTTGTAAAGGCAGATGAGTGCAAACGTAGGGTATCCAGGGAGAGAGATTTGGATGGCAGTGATGGTACCTTCTGAGTGTGTGTGGGAAATGAGTTTTGTGAAAGGGCTGATGTAAGATTGGACAAGGATTGCTGTTCCGTTGGAGTTTGTGGTGGCGCCACAGTAAAAAGTCGTGAGGCCCAGGTTGGGTGGAGGGGTGGGCTTTTCCAGGACTTCTTGAAGGCAGAGTATGTCAGTGTGTGTCTGAAAGTGTTGCGCAATGATGGCGTTTGTTGTGTCCTTTCGTTTTTGTATGATGTGAGTTGTGAGTTTGAGATGTGTTTTGGTGATGACAGTGTTTTGAGGAGGCGGTGGCTGAGCGAGGTGTTGTTTCGTCTTTAAAGTTGGAATATTGGAGAGGGGGGGACGTGTGGAGGGTGGGTTACACATTTTTCATGTCTGAGTTGGGGGGGGGGGGTTGCCGTGGGTGTGTGGGGAGGGTGGTTGTGAGATGGTGTTGTGAGCTGAGAGTGTTTCGATTGGCCTGGGATAGACTGGATAGCTGTGTGTTGGCGCTGGCCGGAGACCAATTTTTCAGGCGGCGGCTGATACCAAAACGTGTTCTGGAATTTGAGGACAACGGGCGCGAGCTGATTTCATGGATCGGACTGCCATGGAATTTGGTCCAGACTGGCGTAGAGGCCTTTCGTTTGGGAATACTACGAGAGCAGGAGGCTTTCAGGTTCTGGTTGGAACCAGTGTAGCATCTTCGTTTAGGCGAGACCTGCGACTTGCTTGCATTTGTACCATAACCAAGGAGAGGAGCATGTACCCTGGTGTAGGCGGCATTTGAATGAGGTCCAGGCTGGGGTTTCCACCAGGGTTCTGGTGTTTGCTCTGGGATTCCTTTGGGATTCTTCATTGAGGCGAAAGCTGGGATCAGTTTGCATAAGTAGTGCCCGGTTCCATCGATGTGTAAGGCAGAAATCTGTGAATCCGCTGGCTTTACTTGTTGTAGAAGGAGAGGTTGATTTCGATGCGATAGACCCAGGAGGCGATGTGGTAGTAGTTGAACAGCTGGAAATCGATTCACCAGCATACTTGAACTTGAGCAGCAGCGGAAAAGGAGAGGAGCATGTACCATGGTGTAGGCGGCAGTTGAATGAGGTCCAGGCTGGGGTTTCCACTAGGGTTCTGTTGCTTGTTCTGGGACTCATTTGGGACTCTTCACTGAGGCGAAAGCTGGGACCAGTTTACATAGATAGTGCCCGATTTCATCGATGTGTAAGGCAAAATACTGTGAAACCGTTAGCTTTTCTTGTTGTAAAAGGAGAAGTTGATTTCGATGCGGTAGTCCCAGGAGGCGATGTGGTAGTAGTTGAACAGCTGGAAATAGATTCACCAGCATATTTGAACATGGGCAGTAGCGGATAATTGGCACTTGGTGTTGGTGTTTGTATTCACCCAAATTGTTCCAACGGGTTGTCTTCGGTAGCGAATGAATTGATACTTTCGCAGGTTTCTGGATATCCCACGTAGTCAGGCATGTCCACAAAATGTGCTCGGAGAAGTCATCTGGTACGGGGGGTTCCAAGGCTTTGGGGGCCCACAAGGCAATTGGCTTTTCTTGAAGTGGTAGAGAGACTGGATGCCACGCGTGGTGCGGCGAGGTGCGCAACAGATTGGAAACGCATGTGCGGCTGAATAGAGGAAGAAATTTTTGGGTGGGGGGTTGATGCATGAAATGTGGTTCAGTCATATCGCATTTTTAGAAGGGGGTCTTTCTGAAACTTTTCCAATTGTTTGGAGGCTCCAAAAACGGTACCAATGGTGAAAAGAATTTGTTCAGATTTTTGTTTTCCTTTGGAGTGTGTGGCAATGATGTTTGCACGGATGTCAGGGTCGGCGTCGTAGTATTTGAAAGAGAAAGAATCAACGATAGAGTTGTTTGCGATGATGGCACTTTCACGATTGTCATACACAAATTCGTAGTGAATGCGGGGCCCTGATTGGTAGTGTTTGACCTCCGAAAAGGAGCCGAAAAGGGCCGCAGCATAGTTAGCTTCTCTGAAGGACGTGTGGGGAGGAGCGATCATTGATACGGTGTTGGGTACCTCAGGGGGGTGAACATTCGCCAATTCATCAAAGGATGCATCCAAAGTGGGAGCCACCTGTAGGCAGTATTTGCCGTCAACTGTACGGACAAAAATCAATGCTCGCTTTTGGGTTGTTGCGAAATTTTCTTCGAGGGTTAAGCTCTCCGGATCAATTGCGTTTTCATAAGAGACATGAACAAATAGAGAGTTTGCTGATCTTGGGGCCACATGTAAGATGGTTCCAGTGTTTGATTCCAAATCAAGCATGTTAATTAGTTCACCGAAAGGTATGCCTTTTGTGTAGGCATTCTTTACCAGCTTTGATGGGAATGCCATGAACGTGTTGGCGTCCTCGTATAGGATTGAAGGGAAAGCAAGGATTGTGCGGCTTACTTGTTGAGCTTGCTCATACCATATTTTTTCGGCGAGGACTGTTGCTTCGTCGGGCGGCACCTCAATGTCCCATCGGGCCCACTCTTTGAGCGGTGACCATCTCGGGTGGAATTGTGATCTTTGGTAGGTAGCGAATTCCGATTGGACACTTTCCGCTTCTTCCGGTACTTGTTTTGATCCGTAGAAAAGATTGATGTAGTTGTAGATGTTCGTGTGTTCATCGGCGTTTCCAAGGATGCTTTTGTCGACGTTGATCCTCACAAAACATTTTTGATGAACCTTTTCGTCTTCGTAGCCATGGTGAGAAAGTTGGGTGGATAGGGAGTGTTGATCTTTACCCGGGGGATTCATTTTGAATATCTTGCATTTGGACTTGTTGAAATTGCGGTAAGATGACTCATTTGAGACGAAGCATACGAGAAGTTTGTCTCCACTTGGGCGGGTGCTTTGGGTGAGGCAACATTGATCATTTTTTTGCGGTGTTGGTTTCATGAAGTGGACGTGTTCAAAGAGGAATGTGTGGGTGCAAAACTCCGCCATTGCTTGTAGAGCTCTTCGATGGTCTATATCAAAAGCGTTCCTTTCATTGATGAGTGGATCATTGACCGTTAGGGCGATTGCACCTTGTACTTCTTCGTGGGATTCTTTCATTGCTTCCATCATTTTTTCGATGTTTGTGGTGAGGGAAGGTTCTCCATCTTCTTTTTCAAATTGGCGGCGGTTGCTTTTTGGTGGGAAAGCCCAAAAATGGAAACCGGCTTGGATTGCTTGGAACGAGAGGTCGTCATCACCTTGTGCACAATAGCCAAGACCTTCTTCGTGGTATTTGTATTGATCCTTGTTGTTGTAGATGTTGTTCACACGGTCTCCAAAGAGATCAATTTCAAACTTGATTTCGTTGTACACCTTGTCGAGGATGGGGCCCGGGGTGGTGTAACCTTTCGCATCAAAGATGGTGTTGTTTCTCTCAATGAAAGTGAAGGTTTTTCCTTGTCGGACGGTGTGGTGGGGCGGTTTTTCTTTGGTGTGGATTTGCTTGATAATGTGGAAGCGGGATTCTGTGTTGGTGAGGGCATTTCGATATGAACCATGGGAATCTCTTTGGATTGGAGTTGAATTGGAAGGCGTGGGCGAAGAATTTGAGGGAGAACTTGACGATTCTTTTTGTTTACCTTTTCTTGAGCGGCTTGGCGTTGACGGTGCTTCGCTTGGAGTTGAGAAAATGGGAGAAGACGAGTTTTCGTAAGCAGAAACACGTTGAGCTACTAGAGACGATTCTCTTCTTTCCGCGACGGATTGAGCTCGGTTGCGTTGACGTGGTGTGTGCTTGTAATTAAAGCCCCAGCCCATGCGATTAATTGCTGCTTGCTTTTGCGCGTGAGTTTTAAGTATCAGGGTTCCAATGATGATGTCGAGCCAAGGGTCCGAGCCGCGATTGCCGGAGTCCGCGGCCATTCACTCGGAACAAGCCCCTCGGGATGAGACGTCATCGCCATCTCTGTTGGGGCCATCAGCTTCTTCGCCGTCACTAGGCAGCAAGACACCATCGCCGCCGCCCGTTCATGGTGCGTCACATTCCCCCGCGCCGTCATCGCCAGCCATGCCCCTTCCGCCTTCTTTGTCATCTTCGCCCTCTGGGGTGCAATCATGGGCGCCCTCATCAACGGGCTCGTCTTCCGTTTCCACCACGGTCTTGGTCGAACAACAAGTGGTGGTAGACGAACAACTACGGGCACTAATCAATCAATTGGGTGATGGGAATCAATTACCTGATGGAGTTCAAGTGGGTGGTGTTCGTTTTACGGGCTACAAGGGTGAAGCTGCTCATGATATTTTGGGTCCACCACCAAGTCCTATGTCGCCACTTGGGGTTCAAGCGGGCCATCATTTTGAGGAGAGCAATGCCATTTTTTTGCCTTCCTCAGTTTCACAGGACTCGTTTGTCTCCGGAGCTGCTTCGCCAGTGAGTTCCTTACCATCTTCGGGATTTTCAAGTTCTTCTTCGCCTTCGTCATGTCCATCTCGCTCGGGGATCCTGTTGGCGATGCTGGGACGCGCTGCGATCATGCTCACGATCAACATGGTATGGTGCCCTTGGCGCCGTCATCGCCATCTTCACCAAATCCTTTACCGTTGCCGAGTTCTCACTTGTCCCCGCCTTCATTGTTGGTACAACCGTCGTTGAGTCCTTCGGCATTGAGTCCATTGCGATTGACACATTCGCCCCCTTCAAGAATTTTCGGTTCCTCGCAGTGCTTGGAGACGACGACGCCGTGTGCCCCGTCGTCGCGGGCGCCACATCCCGGGAGTTCATCGCCATCGACTTTGTCTTCGTTGCCAGGTGCTGCGGTGCCATCGCGGGCGCTGCCTTCTTCCAGCTCCTTGCCGTCCTTGGGGACGCTGCAGCCGTGCGCCTCCTTCTCTCGGGGTCCGCCATCGTTGAGTGCATTTTCACCATCGTCCTCGCGTACCTCTTTGCCAACGCCACATTCTTCGACAACATCGACATCATCACCTTGTGAGGCCCGCGCTGCGGGCCAATTGACGCCGTCCTCGCCTCCGCCCCTGCGGGAATCCACTTTTGTGCCATGTTCGCTGCCGCCCTCGCGCTTTTCGTCTCCTTTGTCATCATCGCCGGTGCCGTGCCTTGGAGGCGCCGGCAGCGGATGCCTCCTGGCCATCGAGTGTTTTTCGACGTTGCCGCCTTTGGCGTCATTGGCGGCGCGCAAACATTCGAGTCCTGCCGCTCTTTCCCCCATCGCCAGTGTTCCCATGGTGAACGCGGACCAACGAGGTCAGTACAACACCGCCTCAACATTTCAACACGCGATGACTTTTGGTAGCTCTAATGCTGACCAATGCGGTCATTCCACTCATGTGTTTGTTGAGGATAGCAGCCTTTTGCAGGCTGCCCAAGGTTTCAGTGCGAACGCGGGCAAATGCGGCCAGTACCACTCAGCAGTTTGTTAGCCTCCGCCTGTGTGTTATGCGAGGCTGCGGCCGAACACCCGGTCTGATTTACTTATTGTGGAGGAAATTAGTCTGGAGGCGCTGCCCAGGGGCCAATATGCTTATGAGACGTCTGCTATCCCTCGGGTAACATCTGGACTGCCGCATGGTGCTGTTTTAGATGCTTGGTTAGATTCTGTAACGAGACAGCCACACGCGTCCATGCAGCAGAGAATTGCTGTTGCTGGTGTAGAGGAAAGGGACGTTTGCGGCACCCAGCAGCCCAAGGCCTTGGGTCCTGGGACAGCGCGGCTAGGCGCCTCCAACATTTTGCCTGCATGCGTCAGAAGTGCTGTTACTGTAATACAGCCTGTGACAGCGCTGCCAGGCCCCTCCGCAATTCAAGACTTGCCTGCATGCGTTGAAAGTGCTGTCCCTGTAATACAGCCTGTGACAAGTTTGCCCACAAGTTTACAGTTGCCTGAACATGATGAGATTGCTGTTGCGAAGGAACAACCCAGCGTCAGTGAGACAGCACAGCCCAGCGTCTGTCATGACCAGTCTGGTGACCACGTGGACGCAGCCGCCCTTGAACTGTTGTCAAATTGGTCCCAGCGTCCCGAGCCTTCGCCCTTCGTTACACGTGGTACTGTGGACGCGGCCGCCCTTGATCCATTGTCAAATTGGGCCCAGTGTCCCGAGCCTTCGCCCTGTGTTACACGTGGTACTGTGGACGCGGCTGCCCCTGATTTGTTGTCAAGTTGGGCAGAGCGTCCTGTGCTGCCTGCCGCCCGTGGTCTCCTGTCAGTAAGTAGGGGTTCTATTGCACAGGTCGTAGGACACACTGCACCGCACTCACAAAACACCCCTTTTTCTTGCTCGGGTGTAGCCTCCGGCGACTTTTATGCTTTGGACCCCGAAGGTAGGCAGATCATTGATACAGCAACTTCAGCGGGGGCACTCGGATATTTGACTGCCCTGCCACCGAGCAGTGGTTTGCCGCTATCCAGTGCTTTGATGCCATCCCATCTTCTCTGAATCTCAGACATGCAGCTGGTCCGTCATTGTTGGGGGGCGTGGGCATGTCTCAGTGCAGCGATGCATCGCCAGTCCTGTCGGGTGCCCCAGATCCGCTGGGGAACCCCCCTCCTGGCCTGACATATCAGGCTGGTTCTCAGGTTTCTGTTGGTACTCCCTCCTATGCTCACGCCCCCGGGGTACGTCAGCCCTATTCTCTTCCACAGGGTCCTGTGGGACCCAACTTCTTTTGTCGTTCTATATCGGCCCATTCACGTGTCGTTTGCACCCCCTCACCTATGATTTTAAATCTCAATTTGTCACATAACTCAGTATCTGGGCATCTTTGCAAACAGCATGGAAATCCCTACATGACTGCGAAGTCGATTTTTAAAAATTCGAATCTTTTAGAGAATGCATTTCTGATCTGGCATCGCACTCACTAAGGATTTCCCGTAATCGCAGATTCATTCGCGATTTAGCGGCAGCGACGCGAGCGTAAATAGTTTGTTTGGTCGATTTGGGGCGTACCTTCCACAGCACGCAGGAACTGAAC
This sequence comes from Eutreptiella sp. 'Long Island Sound 2002', assembly GCA_964036045.1. NCBI lineage: Eukaryota > Euglenozoa > Euglenophyceae > Eutreptiales > Eutreptiaceae > Eutreptiella > Eutreptiella sp. 'Long Island Sound 2002'. The sequence goes on along the minus strand of OZ038379.1, from coordinate 43,530,264 downwards.
ATATAGGGTTGCGTAACTAAGCATACTTGACATCCTGAGCACATTTGTGGTCCCCTGCCCTCCCCAGCTGTAAGGTTATGGGCAATTTTCATCCTTTCCCCCCCCTTTTGACACTAAAAACGGCCAGAAACGGCCATTGTGCGCTCCATAGAACGTTTTGGCCCGTAAAGACCTAGGTGTCTGTAGGGGCTGTTTCTGTTTCCCATCCAACCTCTGGTGGACCTGTATCTGTTTTGCATAATTCTGCTTCTCTGTCTACGGCTGCAAGTATGTCTCCCTCCCCAGTAGAGGGTAAACATTCATTCCATTTTTCTGATTCTGATTTCGCGGCTATGCCATTGGTCGATTCCACCGCTGCCGCGGATATGCAAGGTCCTTAAATGGCCCCCAAAACATCCAATATCCGGCGGCCGCATGAAATCACACGTGACATGCATACGAGCGGGTTGTCGGTTGTGGAGGTAGATGTCCATAGTTCCCCTAGGGGTAGCACGCACCACTCTACCCCCTCATCAACACTTGAGGAAGCTTCAATAACTTTTCACACTCCCCGCAAAGCAAACTTTTTTTCAGGGCCGTATACATTTACTACCCATTCCCCACAAGCGGTGGTAGGAATGGTGCCCCCGAAGGCTCCACACCCTGAGGTTATCCAAGACGTTCACTTGGGCAGCCAGGATGACCCTTTGGCATCCAGCCAACTAGGTTCTTCGCCTCAAGTCCAAGTAGATAGCTTGGACGACCCCATAGCCCGAGACCCCTCCTCAGGACACCCCGGTATACCCATTGCCTCAATGGATCTTAGCGACCCCGTACCGTGCCTAGCCACACCCGTTGTCTTCTGTCGGCGTGTGCTGCCAGGCTCCCCACAGCCCGATGTGGCCTCCCTGGACGGTATGAGCCCGCGTTTTTTGATAGCGAACATGGATACTGATGGTTCTGATGTCACCCCGGGGTGTAGGGGCACCCACCATCCGCCTTCGCAGCATGTTGCATTTTCTCCAATGAGTGAGGATGAGAGGCTTTTGAGTATGAGCACCATTCCACCTGACTGTTCACCCCCGCCCCCGGCCTTTGAGGCAGAGCCCATGGTGGCTTGTATGCATTCTGGTGGGGTGCCTGCTTACGATCAGGCACCTGCACAACACGCCCCTATCCCTGACACAGGACATCAACACCTGACGTACCATAGTCCGCAGCCACATGTGGCTTCTCTTGATAGCATTTCTCCACCAGGTGATTAAAGGGTGCTGTTCGCCAGTATGGACGTTGATGAGCCACGCCCCGGACCACACCCATATGTGGCCTCACTTGACGGCAGTTGTCCTACAGCTCCGCAAGTGCTTAACGCCAGCATGGACACTGATACCACACATCAGAGTCCACAACCATATGTGGCTTCACTTGACGATAGTTGTCCTACAGCTCCGCAAGTGCTTATTGCCAGCATGCACACTGATACTACGCATCGGAGTCAACAACCATATGTGGCTTCACTTGATGGTAGCTGTCCTGCTGCCCCACAGGTTCTTGTGGCAAGCATGGATGTTGATACCCCCAGGCAGGGCCCTGTTTCAGGTGCGGGCCCGCAACCTCGACCTGACTCTCTTGATGGGACCGCACACAATGCTCCGCGGGTTCTCATTGCGTCTATGGCTGTTGATAACCCCGAGGTGAATCCCAGAGTCCTGATTGCCAGCATGGACAGCGCGGCCACCCCCTCCATTCCCGGCATGGGTACACCGCATCAACCCCAGGATTGCCGTGAGCATTTTGATGTTCCCCCCCGTGTACAGTTTGTTCAGTATCAGCCCGCTGTTCAGCAGGGACATCATGGAGATGGCCCAGTGCATAATGCACACCCGTTGTGGTACCAGCACCACGGCTGGGCTGATGCCCCACCAGGGGGCCAGGGTGTTCTTCGTGCGGACGGTCCGCATTTTAGTGCTGCACACCAAGCTCTCCGGCTTGACTTGGATAGGTATGAAGCAGGACAACCAGGCAGTGGTCCGGGTGCCGCCCCTCTCCCGCAACATACACACCATGCCGGTCCCCCGGCAGGTGGGCGGGCTGCTGATCCGCCACATCATGCATACCGGTTCCTCCGGCTGGTGCGCCAGTGGGCCAGGTTCAATCCCATGCTGGGATTCCATCTCAGCATGCACTCCACGCCCACACCGGGAGGTTTCAGCCCCGGATGCGGTACAATACCCCCGGGAGAAACAGCCCCCCCAGGAATGCTGCACAGGTGTCTCCCTCAGAGGTTCCGGAATCCTCGGACCTGTACCAAGTCCTTTGGCCTCGTGTGGGACCACCGTTGGCGCCTGAGCCCTGGAAGCGCCGTTTCCTTCCCGTCAACGGGAAAGCTGCTGGGATGGCGATCCCCTCCCCACCCCATGACGCTGTTCCTGTTTTTGGCGTGGTGGAACCTCAGGCTCCTGCCTACGAGAACATTGCTGCTGCCACTGGGGCTGCCAACTCTGCCTTATTTCTGGACCCTGTGGGGCCTGCAGCTTCCGCTCGTCCATCTGCTTCTGCATCTTCTGGTCCTGTGACTAGGACTGCCGCTGGTTTTGTTGAACCCCCCATTGTCCCATCCCCCTGGACCCACATCCTGCTCCGTTTCTGGAGATCGTAGGACGCTGGGGGTAGCTCCAGGTACAGCCCCAGTTGCTGCGTCAGGCTCTGCTTTCCATTTTGGGAAACACCGTTGCTCGGGCTCTGGTAGGGTCTCTGGAACCACTGGTAGGGTCTCAGGATCCACTGCATGTACAGTGCCAGCGGCGTCTGCCACCGTTTCAACTCTGGCCGGTCATGGCCTGCTGAGTACGGCTGACTGTCCGTGCCGCGACACCTCTGAGCTTGATGAGCTCAAAGCAAAAGTTGCCGACCTTGAGTTGGCTTTCCGGCCTTGATCGGCTGGAACACCACACCCCCCCCGTAGCCCGAGCCCGCATTGATTCTTTTGGAACCTGAGATCACTTTTGATGAGCCCGAGTCGCGGGTGCCCCCTGTAGAAGTTCTTCGACATCCCGTCGAGTCGGCTCCAGCCCGCACCCCATTTGTCAGCCGCCTCACTGGCCGCACTGTACATGTCGCAGTGACACCGCCCACGATGCTATATGGGCTGTTTACGGGCGGTATGCACGCCCCTCCTGCCTTCAGTGACACAACAACTCCTACGGCCCATATTAGCGCAGTGCCTGTGGGCGGAAGCATGCCGGTCATGCCAGGTCTTTTCCCTGGAATGGCAGTCCACCCGACTTTTTATCAGCGTTTTGACGGGGATGTCATGTCCACTTGAGGGGGAACCTTTTGAATTTTTTGATTATTCCTTTGATTGCCCGGGGTGGTTTAGACGTTCGGGTATCCCTGAACTCCACAAGGCTGAACAGCTAGTGTGCTCGCTTCGCCGTGACCTGCAGAAAAATGTGCGTCGCAAGCAAAACGAGCACATGTCGCTAACCTTTGAGGAGATATGGGCGTACCTGAAGGATGAGTATGGTAACCTCCCGGATAAGCTTGTCCATCAAAAGTGGCTCCACTACCCCCCTTCTTCGGAGTGAACTTTGAGCACGCTACAACTTTTTTTGGATGGTTATGTAGAGAGACGGGAGGCATGGCGGACGTTGTGTGGTAACGTGTCCCATACTGAGGACTGTGAGTGCCTGATGGGCAAGCTGCCGGAGTGGCTCAAGGTGGAGGTCGTCGATGAGGAATCCAACAAATGTTGTAAAGAGTGTTGGATTTCTATCGCCCGGCTCCTCCCCAGGCTATGGACACACAGGATCGCTGCTTTCGTTTCCCAGGTCATTTTGCGGGCTGAGGTTAGCTCCTCGTTTGAAGATTCTGGCCTCTACCGCGTACGCATTGGGCAGGAATGGCAACGATCTCAGGTGCTCGACGCTTTTCAGGGTAACCGCCGGACCGTGAATGGTAACCCTGTCAGGGTGACGGAGTGGACGTTTCAGTTTTGGGCCGAGGATGTATTCCGCGAAATTAAGCGGCGCCTCGGCCGGAAACAGGAACTTGCAGTTGGGCGCAAGGCTGAGGGTGTCAGTTCGTCCCAGGAAACTGACAAGACGAAGGGTGGTGAGTTGGGGCTTGCTGTGAATCAGGTCAGTCGCCAACTGCCACCGCCGTCAGGCCGAGACCCCTCTCCTTGGCCGCATGCGGATCAGGGCGTGTCGTATCCCGTTGGACCTTCCCCGGTGCCACGCCCACAGCGCAAAAATCTGCGGCCTTGTTTTCAGTACGGCTATCACTCACACACTGCCCCTCCTGCACCTACTTCTTCCTCCTTTGCCAACCCAAATCTGGCCCCTACTGCGTACGCATTGGGCAGGAATGGCAACGATCTCAGGTGCTCGACGCCTTTGAGGGTAAAGCCGGACCGTGAATGATAACCCTGTCACGGTGACGGAGTGAACGTCGATCGTTTCGGGCCGAGGATGTATTCCACGAAATCAAGCGGCGCCTCGGCCGGAAACAGGAACTTACAGTTGGGCGCAAGGCTGAGGGTGTCAGTCTGTCCCGGGAAACTGACAAGACGAAGGGTGGTGAGTTGGGGCTTGCTGTGAATCAGGTCCCTTGCCAACTGCCACGGCCGTCGGGGCGAGACCCCTTTCCCTGGCCGCATGCGGACCACGGTGGGCCGTATCCCGGTGGACCTTCCCCGGTGCCACGCCCAACGCGCAATATTTCGTGGGCTGGTATTCAGTACGGCTATCACTCCAACACTACCCCTCCTGCACCCACCTGTTCCTCGTTTGCCTCCCCCAATTCGCTGGCCCCTCTGGACCATAGTCCATCACGGCTGATTAGGGGTGGTATGCCCAGGAGTCAGCCCCCTGTATATGGGGAGCGGCCATATTCGCCGGCACCTGGCCGCGGCAGTGGCTATGGCTATGACCCCCAGGCAGGCTCCTTTGGGCACTGTCCCCGCCCTCAGTTTTCTCGGGACCGCCCCTCTCAGTATGGTCAAGGGTACTCTGCTAAGCAATAATCAGAGTATACTCCTCAGCAACGGCTGGGCTATTTGTCATATTAGGATCGCCTGTCATATGCCCCCGACGCACAGCATTCTGCTGCGTACGGGTCTTCAGGTAAAGGTCATTTTTCAGGACAGTAAAGGAGGTCCCTACCAGGACCGGCCCCTGCTGTGCCCCTTCCGCCTGTAACCCCTGCTGACTTGCTCCTGATCAACGATTGCATTCCTCAAAATCCAGGGTCCAAACTCCAAAAATATAGAAAATAAAATCCTCCTTCAACCCTGAACAGCAACCAGATCCCACAAATACAGCAATAACCCAATCCACAATCCAATCCACACTGCGGGCTTCCGTTCAGCACACCGGTCGTCCCACGGTGGCGGGCATGTACAAGAATTGCACCAAAGAAGAAAGCCCTGAAATTGGCATATGAACACAAATAAAGCAAAGTTGGTAAAAGAGGTAAACATACACAGACTCAGCCATAGACCCCTCATTCCCTGGACTCAAGACCTTCCCCTGACTCACCAACATGACGCCCTGAACCCAGTCAAATAAGATGGCCAAATGCCATGTGTCAAAAGTCACTACACAAACCCCAAAAATGTGTTCCCTCCCAAGCCTATAAATCCTAGCCCAATAGTGGAGGTGGTGTGTCATGGCCTAGAGTGGCACTGAGGACCATGCCCTACCCTGATATAACCTTGGTTGGACTTGGAGTCGATTGGGCTTGGAGAACTGCCCCATGAGATGACCTCACAACATCGCAAAATCAGGCAAATCACACCATTATGCCGAAAAGTCAATTATATACTCAAAAATGCATTTGGCACATATTCAAATGCTCCACGCATGTGTCAAACCGGATACCGACCAAAGGTCCATGCCCAAGAATATCACATCATTGGCTCCGAAACCCCTCCGGTTATGTAGATGACATGCTTCACAAATCAGCCTATGATTTTGAGACCTAATTTTGTGAGGCCTCGTGTGCCAAGCCAAAGTGACCACGTGATCCGGCATGTGGTGAGGTACAACACCGAGGCAGATGCCAACAACTAAGCAACATGCCATAGTTCACGAATCTGTAGGCACTTTACTGTTAGCCGACCAGTTGAGCACATAAAACACAAAAATGAGCATAAAATGAGGTCAAAAACATGCAAATAATGCCAAATTCAAGATAATTACAATAGTATATAACTTTGCTCACCCATGGTATCAACATATGATTGAAAGCACAATTGCTTAACACCATTTGCCAACAACCCCCCCACTTGGATCCCCACATAGACGCATAGGGACACCTTCGAACCCCCTCCCAACACGCACCACGAAAATCGGAAATTGATAATGGCGCTTGTGGGTCGCTCCGTAAGCCCTCCCACATGCACTATATGAGCGGTAGACTTAGTCTAGCGCTATGGAGTTCACCATTCGGACATGGGCGAAGCCCTTGCCACGTATGACTCCATATATCCTCCTACAAACAGAGATATATAACATGGGCATGAGCATATCAAAGCACATACCATGCATATGACACATACCCTCAAAAAGTGGCTCCCACCATGATGTGCCATGACCCTCCATGGACATAACTTCACGTTAAAAATACGTAGGAACCCAATGAAACTTGCTATGCAACCCCAACACTCATGCGGTACACTCGAATGTCGCAATAAAATAATCAGTTGCACGGTCCAAGAGTTTTATATCCCTTTCTACCCTCTTGACCATTATCCCTTGCTATACCGGGCATGTGTACACATCAAAGGCGTTTGATGCTTCGTGAATTAATTTGAGACCAAGGCAGTTCCAACCGTATTCTCGAAATAGATAATCCTCGCCGTGAGCCAGAGATATGACCTTTCAAAGTGGTCTCACGAATCACTTTTGTTTCGACTATATCTCCAAGGAAAATGAGGAATATAACAAAAGGAAGGTTGATTCGTGATCGGGAAAAATGTCGGACCACTCGAGATTCGTCATATCAAGTGCTGCGATGTCGAAGTCGAAAATCCGATTCTGAAAGTCTGAAAAAATCGGATTAATTTTGCGAGTGTATAATATGAAAATTGCGGAAGCAACGAACCCTTTACTGATGAAATCTGACCCTTCATCGGGGTTTCCGCCAAAATATCTGGAAATGACAGTTAACCATTCGGTTACCGCAAAATCGCGAGCCAACTGACAGTCGCCGATACATTGACCATCAAAACGAAAGGCTGAAAAATCATGGAAACATTATGATAAAAAAACCCTGTTGATTCCTGATATTCTGATATATAAATCTCACCTGGCGGCGCCTCGGTACTGAATATGGCCGCTCATAGCCGGAATGGCCAAACCTATCACAGTATCACATTGGGTTAGGTCGGGTGGATGGGAGAGTATGATATCAGCCAATGGCGGCTTGCCGGCACATAGATACACACCCCAAGTGACCCAAAGATGGCCACGGGGGTCCGAACCGGCTTCACCCCCCTCCTCAGAGCGTTGTTACCGCTCGGAAGTCATTGAAGAGAGGACGGGACCAATGGGCTCCAAACCCCCCCCCCATTGTCCCAAGGACACATGGAGGCCTCACACACGTCGTAGGCGTCCCCCACGCCCCAAGGGAGGGGTGAGGACACTGATAATCGGTGCCCTACGCCACATCCGGTCTCCTCTTGATCTACAACATGGACCAAGGGGATCAGAGACAGAGAAACGTCGTCGGTCGACCTAAATAAGTATACCACAATGAAATATATATGTGGAGATCGAGTGAAGGGGGTATATGGCCAATCAAGGCCGAAGAATCCCCGGATGAACGCCCTCACCCGTCTCCCAAGCACAGAAACAAACAAAAATGCCAAAGGGGATCCATTACGGTGCTACTGCAGCCACCAAATGGACCAACACGTCCTTGACATCGTAAGAAATGTTCTTTTTCTTCATGTAGTCCATCCAGACCGTGGTGTACCTCGGCACAAAGCTGCTCGGAGGCTCCCACGAATCCCTGGATGCGGCGAATCCCTTCCAACGTACTTTATAAAGCTTCCCCCCAGGCGTCCCCGGGTCCGGCTTGTCCGCCAGGATCCTCTCGGCAGTGAAGTCGTCGTCCTCACCCTCGTCGTCCGAGTCCACATCGCCGGCCGTGAACTCGAAGGTGACGGGACGTCCGCTGGGGTCTGGTGCTCGGGGATGAAGCTGGGTATGGTCGCGGTCCAGGATCTTGTTATCCCGCACACGAACCGCATACACATCCTGCCCGACCTTCCGCACGATTTCCCCCCGGCAAATACCAGGACGCCTGCCGATGCCTGGACAGGACATCCTTGTGGTGCCGGTCCACCCATACGGTGTCTTGGAGAGCATACTTCTGGACCTTTCCCTGCTTGAAGTACTTGGCCCTCTTGTCATGCTAGTCCCGAAGTGCCTTGCACACCCCTTTGCCGCCGTGTAGTCCGCCTCAGCCATCATAGCGTTCGCATCCCGGGCCACTTTGCCATGGTTCAACCACGGGAGAGTGCGTGACACTCGATGCCGTAGGAACAGGATGCGATGGGGCGACAGTCCAGTGGGTCCCGGAAGGTCGTGATACGCCTGTAATACTCTCCACAGCGAATTATACCAATTCCGGCCCGGTTCGTCGATGTGCAGCTGGCGGAACCTTTCGAACATCTGCCGCCCGGCCACCTCAGCACGGCCATTCGACCGGCTGTGGTACGCCACGGTCTTGGCGTGCCGAATGCCCATGTGCTTGCACATCGTCTTGAACCACGTCCCCACAAATTGACTGCGCCGATCGCTGCAGATGACAGCTGGGACGTCAAAGATCGTCAGCCAATGCCTGATCATGGCGTTGGCGACGGTCTTGGCCTGCAGTCCCACTCCATGCTTGTCCTTCTTGTCCTCCTTCTTGGACTTCTTGCCAGGGAGCGCCACGATATACCCGCTGTGCCTATCCACCGCCAGGATGACACAGTTATAGGTCTCTCCTTCCACAGTGACCTCAGGCATGGCGAATACATCCATGGCAACGGACCGCATAGGGGCCTCCGGTATAGCCGTATACACCGGGTTGCCAGCCGTGGAGTGGTTGGGGCTCTTCGTGGCCCGACAGACGGCGCAGTCGCTGCAGTACTTGTCGAGGAGGGCGTAGTACCCCGGTGAGAACTTGAAGCGCCACTCCAGGTCCTGCTGCATCTTGTCCCGACCAGGATGCATGAGCTGGGCATTATGCCAGTGGTCAATGAGTTCCTCCATTCGGTTCTCAGGGAGCAATGGCTTGTCCTTGAGGAACAGTTTGTCACCATCCTCGGTCAAGCCCTCGGGCCATTCGTCGTCCGACGGGGCGCTCACGGCTTTCCAGTACTTGCTCCAGTGCTCGGATGCCGCGTAGTCATCCGACCAGTCCTCTGTGAGCACCGACCTGACTAGCTCTACAGGGGCCACCATCCATTGTTCGAGGGTTTCCTCTCGAATAGCTTGGACGCGGGCGCCCCGGAACTTGGCCAGGTCCGTACAGTTTGCCATCACCACAAAGCACTTGACCCCCTCTTGCTCCATGGCCTTCGCCATCTCGATGATGCGCTTGGCCTCCTCCGTCTCCTCAGCGTCCCCATGGCTGGATATGTCCATCCAAGCCTTGCCTGCGTAGGCCCATCAACTGAGGCAATCTGCCACAGTGTTGTCCTTCCCCGGGACGTATACGACACTGAGGTCGAACTTTGCGAACAGCGCATGCCATCGGGCCCTCCTTGCCGCCGGTCCCGAGGGGGTGTCGACGTGCTCCTTGTGCCAGCTCTGCAAGGACTGATGGTCCGTGCAAACCTCCACCGGTTGCAATCTGACGTGGCCAGACCACTTCCTGAGCGCACAAACAATGGCGTACGTCTCCTTCCCCCCCGCGGTCCAGGTGCGGCGTTGGCCCTCGGCCAGGATTCGACTCCAAAACGCCACGGGTACGTGCGACCTGTCGTGCCTGACCTGCTCGAGGACTGCACCTACAGCATAGTCCGAGGCATCCGTCCGTAGCACGAATCCCTTGTCCGGGTCCACCAGGAATAGCCCCAGCTGCTGCAGGAGTCGCTATTTCAGGCGGCTGAACGCATTTTCGGCTTCAGGGGTCCATGGCAGCTTCTTCTTGCTCCCCTTTCGGCCATCGAACTTCCCCACCTGCAGCATCTTGTGCAGCGGCCCCGAGAGTTCTGCATACATCCGGACATATCCCGAATAGTAATTGCAGAACCCCATGAAGGATCGGAGTTCGCTGATGGTCTGGAGTCTCTCCCAGTGGTGCAGGGACGCCAGTTTCCCAGGCATGGGACGGCGTTGCCCGTGACCAACCACGTGACCCGCGAACTCCACTTCCTTCACGAAGAGTGAGCCTTTGGTGGGCTTGCACACCATGTTGTGCTTGTCCAACTCGCTGAGCACTCGGCGCAGATCCTTTTCATGCGCCTCGATGAGCTCGTCCTCAGTCATGTTTTCTGTGCCGGACCCAATGATGATGTCATCCACAAAGGGATCGGCACAGTCCCGGACAGGACCGAGTAGGTCCTCCATCATGCGCTGGAAAGGGGCGTTGCCATTCTTGGCGCCCATAGGCACCACTTTCCACTGCATGGGCCCCAGCGGCGTCGACATCGCTGTGCAGGGCCTGGAGTCCAGGTGTAGCGGCATCTGGAGATAGCGGTGTTCCAGGTCTAACACATTGAAGATCCGCTTTTTCTGTTGTTTTTTCGAGGATGGAGTCGATCAGGGAAAGCGAGTACGAGTCGTGCTCGGTTTGCTCGTTCAAACCCCTGTAATCCACCACCAACCTCCACTCGCCCTTCTCCTTCTTGGGTACGATAAAGGCTGGGCTGGCCCACTCACTGTCGGAGGGTTCGATCCATCCCCGCTCAATGAACGCGGCCAACAACTTGTTCATGGCCTCGGCCCGATCGCCCTGAAGTTGGTACTCCCGATGACGATAGATCTTCGGGTTCGGCTTCAGCTGGATCTTCGCTGTACCAAACCTCCCACGATCTGGAGGGTCCTTGTTGGCGACGCCACTGAATAGCCGCAGATAGGCTTTGATCAGCCTCTCCTTCAGCTCGGCGACCTTCGGGTTCTCCTGGGCCTCTTCAGCCGCTTGCTTCGGTATCGATACAACCGACCGCACTGCGGTATAGGCCTCTTCTGGGTCCGAGTCTGACTTCTCCTCGTCCGATATGCCATCTTCATCGTCGTGGGGCGCGCTTCCCACCAATAATCTTCGGAAATTTGCGGCATTGGGCTGGTTCTTGTCGCTCTCGGCCCCCATTCTTGGAAAATCCCACGTCCGCGGGTCCGACCCAACCGGACCATCATATTGGTCCGCGATGTGATCCATAACCCTCGCCACGAACTCATCCTTCTCGTACTTGCCCGTGACCAACATCTTGTCATCCCACCAATGCGGAGATGTGACCATGGCCCGCCTCGGCCTTGGCTGCTACAGGATCATGCATCCCCATCCGCATGTAGTTGACACGGCTCGGGACAGGATGTCAATGCCATCAACTGGCTGACCGTCCCCTCCTTGGGCTCGAACACGACCCGTATGGGCACCGCCTCAACCCTACGGATGAATGCCTCATGACCAGTGGGTTGGGCTTGCGCCCCATCGACCAGGAAAGCCTTGGTACCCCACGCCTGACCCGGGGAGGGCATTGATACACCCTTGGCGTCGATGAACAACTCCTCCTCTGGCCCAAATAACATCTCGTTCAGGGTGATGGAGTCCAGCGTCGACTTGAGACCCTCCAGCGGACATGGGGTGGATCCTATGCCGGTTATGACCAGGATCCCCTTCGCCCTATCTGTGACGATCTTCTCCACCGTACGTCTGGTATTGTCCGGGGAGCCATGCCAGTACATGGGCTCCCACTCCTTCAAACCCCAATGCCTTTGCCAGGCTGGGTCTCCCCGATGCCAATGCCTCCTACACTTCCGCAACAGTGGGTCATCCCAGGAAGCGAAGACGTCCGTCTCGGGTGCTTCCGCTCCCAGCGTCTGGATCATCCTGTCATACACCTGCAGCACCATTCCATACTCCGTGAGCTGAACACCACGGTCTCCTCTGGACTTGGCACCCACAGCTTGCACTGCTTGGACGATCCGATCCTCTTCCTCAGCATTCCATTGGGATGATCCGCATGCATAGTCCGTGGACAGCCATGTGAGGCATTCATCATCCTCCCGGACCAGCGTTGCACGATAAGGAAGGGCTCCAATGGCGTTTGCCACCAGGAAGTCATACGCCATGATCATATCCCAGTCTGTAATGTCGGCCACATAGAAGCTCCCGGATCGAGTGCTTCTCATCGCCAAATCAGGGCGGTTCAAGCGCTCATGCTCCCAGAACTCCATACTGATAGTGGCTTCATGGGTGCCACCACCCATAATCTCTCCGTTGGCAACCTTCAGGCTGACCGGTCTCGGGCTGGGCTGCAGGAGTTCCTCCTTGAACAATCCTCTCCGGACCAGGCTCACCTGGGCACCCGTATCCACCAACACATCCACCACTTTGTCCTCTCGTCCGCCCCGTACTCACAGTTTCAAGTGCAACTGCCGCTCGTCACCATGAGGCGTATGGACGACTCTCACGGCATGCAACTCTAGCACGTCCGGGTGCATCAGGACTTCAAGGGTATGGTCACGGATGGTGTAGATCTTGGGCTGGTCCTGCCCATCCACGGGGCTCTCCGTGGTCGCTCCTTCCTTCTTGCCATGTCCCGTACCCACATGTACTTCCCTTGGCAGGGCGCTCCAGGGGTTGGGAGTGGCGAAACTCAGTGGTTTTGGCTCTTCTGGAGCCTTCTTCGCAACCGGATGTGCCTTCGCTTTCTCTGAGATTCCACTGATTTTCGGAGGAGAGACCTCCGAGATCCCACTCCCGTGGGGGCTCCTCTAGACTTGACTTCCCGCAGCCCCTTGCGGCTGCGATCCGCCAGGACTTTGTCCACCACGTTGCTGGGCTTTGAGTTCCTCCAACGTCCTCAACATGTCCTCAGCAACCTCCTCGATCGACCTCACTCGTGGGTATTGGCCAGGTCCACCACCATACCCTCTTCCTCCGCCTTTCCTCTGGCCTTAACCTTGGCCTTTTCCCCCGTCACCGCCCTTCGCCTTCCAATCGGCAATCCGCTGCTCCTTGGGCTTCTTCTCGGGATGGGCGGCGAAGTAGGCCTTCTTGTCCGCCTCATACACCTTGCACTGACGGTGGTCGTGTGCATTGTTGTTTCCCTTGCCATAACAGACCCAGCACCCGTCGTGCTGAGAACTGTACTCCCAGAACGAGAGCGGTGGGTTCCCGATCCTCCTTGGCTCTTTGCCCTTCTTGGGTCCCATCCGGCTCCATCTGGACCGATCCTGCCCATGGTCCCTCACGTCGTGCGCCACAGACGCGAAGAAATGGGCCTCCTCGTGATCCTGCTGGGACCCGGTCCAGTGGTCTTGGCCACTTCCACTACCATCCTCCGCGGAGTTGGCCCTGTCCTCCCGGATCTCCCGATGATGGCGGTCTTCTCGGTGGCCTCGTTGTCCATGACCTTGTCGATCCTGCACGTGGGCCTTGTTCTTGGCGTTGAGCTTCAGCTCCACCGTGATGTACTTCACGATCTCGTGCAGGCTCATGCGGGCGAAGATGACCTGCATCCTCAGCGGCTCTCCGCGCCTCCACTCCGCGTTGTTGAGGCGCATCAGCCTTTGCCCCATGGTGTCGCCAAATACTTCCACGTACACGGCGTTCTTCAGTCCCAACATCCGGTTGGGCTCGCCCAGGTTCCTCCTGAAGAACTCCATGATGCCCGCATGGGTATCCTCCGCCGCCATGATCCTCACCGCGACCCGCTTCTTTGCTCGCTTCTTCTCCTCGTCCTCCACTCGCCTCTTCCAGTTCCCGGGCAGGACGTCCTTCAGCAGGTGGCGGATCTCGCTGGCCTCATTCCAGTCCTCCACCAGCTTGAGGCTTCTTCGGTACTCGCGGATGTACTGATTCCATTCCCGGACCCTCAGCTCTCCGCGCTCCAGCGGCAGCGGAATTGACCACAAATCCTCCAACTTTGGTTGGGGGCGTCCACTCGCTCCTCGTCCTCCAGCCACTGGAGGCAGGCCTGCTCCGTCTGGATCACTCCCTCGCGGATCTGATCCCTGAGCTCCTCCTTCAGGTCCTGCGCCAGCCTGTGTGGGAATGTCCGGCATACCCACTTGTCCCTTGGCGCTCCTCTCATCTCGCCGACGACCTCCTCGGCAAAGTCCTCCCAAGGAGGGGTTGCCATCGTAGTAGGGGATTTTGATTCCCCTGAGGTCGTCAATCCTGATGGCGTCTCCGACGTCCGCAGCCACCACTCCAGCCAGACGGATACCACCTGTGGCCGGGGGGTGTGAGTACACTCCCCGTACATCCCTCTCCTCCATGTAGTGCGGTCCAGCTGGGCCTGAATCCATGGGGTTTGGAATGCAGGAAGGACCTGCTCCACCGGTGGTCCATATCCCCGTATTGGGATCCTTCACCAACAGGTTTCCACCTGGGTGGCCTCGACGATGCCTGCTGGCGCTCCCCATGGTTCGCCCCTGCAGGGTCTGGCTCTGGATCTCCCCTTCCGCATAAACTGCATGGGCAGTCGTAGTGGCCGGTGGTTCCTGGGAAGCGGTATGGGACATCAGTACCGTCAGACTCCTCGGGTCCGTGGTTATGTGCCCTTCCTGCATGGACCCAGCCGGTGCCGTGTGTTCCCCGAGGATTGTGGATTCACTGAAAATGGGAACAAACGGCAGCGCAGCCGGGTCAACACGCGGTGGCGCGTAAGATGCCTCTGCAGGGCCGCCCATGGGTTTATCCATGGCGCTCCTGAGGGTCTTAACCCGCTCCACCAGCTCTGACGCTGCTGGCTTCGCCGGGAGCTTCGGACCCGAAGTGAGGGGCTGTCGCTCCTCTAGCCTTTTCAGGCGTCCTGACATGTCCTCCACTAGGTGGAGGAGGCTGTCCACCACTCGCTGCTGCTTCTGCAGGGCCAGCTCCAGATTCTCCCGGTACCGGTCCCGTTCCGCTCGCAGCTCCGCCATGTCTCTCTCCTCGGCCAACTGGTCATCCAGGATCCCGGCGATGTCCTCCTCTAGGCCGTGCACGATGGCGTCCATCCCCATCTTTGGGTACTTGCCCATGAGGAAGGACACGTGCTCGCAGTGGCACCCAGCGTGTCTTCCACCTGATCCGGCGCATCCCGCGGTTCCCGGCGCCTCGGACTCCTCCGCCATGGGTGTGTCGCCCATGCTATCCCGCGTTGGCTCCATGTGCCGGGCCACAGGCGCCGTTCTGGCTCTGGCGGGCCTCTCCAACGCGTCGGCGTCATGCTCCAGGCTGGGTTCTTGGGCCGTGTTCGCCCTTGTGGGCGGTCTGGCCGTCTCTTCCGACTCCGAAGGTTGCTCAAAGGCCGTCCGATAGCCCTCGGAGTGCCCCTCGGAGTCCCACAGCCTGACCGGGCTGGGGTCCGTGTCCATAGCCCCTGGCGTCCCCTGCCGCGGGCTTGGGTGACCCGCGCTTCCGGTAGCGCCGGGCCCGTCCTCCACTGCTGCCTGAATGGCAGGTCCTCTCAGAGTCCTCCGCAGCGGAGCGGAGGTTGCATGCCTTTCGGCAGCGACGCTCACACATGGAGACCAGGTCCTCCATATCAAGTCCTCCTCTTCCCGAACGTCGTACTTCTCTTCCGGCTTCCAATTCCGGCGTGGTCTCCACCGAGTCCACAATACACACCAGGGGCGTACTTGGGCAGGGCTCATAGGGGCCCAAGTCCCCGGGTCGGCGGTAAGTAGGGGCAGCAGGTACGCCTCTGCTACCATAAAGAAGGTCCCTACCAGGACCGGCCCCTGCTGTGCCCTTTCCGCCTCCTGATCAACGATTGCATTCCTCAAAATCCAGGGTCCAAACTCCAAAAATATAGAAAATAAAATCCTCCTTCAACCCTGAACAGCAACCAGATCCCACAAATACAGCAATAACCCAATCCACAATCAAATCCACACTGCGGGCTTCCGTTCAGCACACCGGTCGTCCCACAGTGGCGGGCATGTACAAGAATTGCACCAAAGAAGAAAGCCCTGAAATTGGCATATGAACACAAATAAAGCAAAGGTGGGGAAAGAGGTAAACATACACAGACTCAGCCATAGACCACTCATTCCCTGGACTCAAGACCTTCCCCTGACTCACCAACATGACGACCTGAACCCAGTCAAATAAGATGGCCAAATGCCATGTGTCAAAAGTCACTACACAAACCCCAAAAATGTGTTCCCTCCCAAGCCTATAAATCCTAGCCCAATAGTGGAGGTGGCGTGTCATGGCCTAGAGTGGTACTCAGGACCATGCCCTACCCTGATATAAACTTGGTTGGACTTGGAGTTGATTGGGCTTGGAGAACTGCCCCATGAAGATGACCTCAAGACATGGCAAAATCAGGCAAATCACACCATTATGCCCAAAAGTCAGTTATATACTCCAAAAAGCATATGGCAAATATTCAAATGCTCCATGCATGTGTCAAACCGGAAAATAAAATACAAGGGTGATACAGACCAAAGGTCCATGCCCAAGAATATCCCATCATTGGCACCAAAACCCCTCCAGTTTTGTACATGACATGCTTCACAAGTCAGCCTATGAGATTGAGACCTAATTTTGTGAGGCCTCGTGTGCCAAGCCAAAGTGACAACGTGATTCGGCATATGGTGAGGTACAACGGCGAAGCATATGCCAACATATAGGCAACATACCATTGTTCACAGATCTCTAGGCACTTTACTGTTAGCCGACCAGCTGAGCACATAAAACACAAAAATGAGCATAAAATGAGGTCAAAAAAATGCGATTAATGCCAAATTCAAGATAAGTACAATAGTATATAACTTCGCTCACCCATGGTATCAACATATGATTCAAGACACAATTGCTCCGGACCATTTGCCAACAATCCCCCGACTTGGATCCCCACATGGACGCATAGGGACACCTTCGAACGTCCTCCCAACAGGCACCACGAAAATGGAAAATTGATAATGGCGCTTGTGGGTCGCTCCGTA
Organism: Eutreptiella sp. 'Long Island Sound 2002'; assembly: GCA_964036045.1. Classification (NCBI taxonomy): domain Eukaryota; phylum Euglenozoa; class Euglenophyceae; order Eutreptiales; family Eutreptiaceae; genus Eutreptiella; species Eutreptiella sp. 'Long Island Sound 2002'. The sequence continues at coordinate 43,513,177 of OZ038379.1, read as the reverse complement.
AGCCCTCCCACATGCACTATATGAGCGGTAGACTTAGTCCAGCGCTATGGAGTTCATCATTGGGACATGGGCAAGGCCCTTGCCACGTATGACTCCATATATCCTCCTACAAACGGAGATATATAACATGGGCGTGAGCATATCGAAGCACATACCATGCATATGACACATACCCTCAAAAAGTGGCTCCCACCATGATGTGCCATGACCCTCCATGGACATAACTTCACGTTAAAAATACGTAGGAACCCAATGAAACTTGCTATGCAACCCCAACACTCATGCGGTACACCCGAATGTCGCAATAAAATAATCGGTTGCACGGTCCAAGAGTTTTATATCCCTTTCTACCCTCTTGACCATTATCCCTTGCTATACCGGGCATGTGTACACATCAAAGGCGTTTGATGCTTCGTGAATAAATTTGAGACCAAGGCAGTTCCAACCCAATTCTCGAAATAGATAATCCTCGCCGTGAGCCAGAGATATGACTTTTAAAATTGGTCTCACGAATCACTTTTGTTTCGACTATATCTCCAAGGAAAATGAGGGATATAACAAAATGAAGGTTGATTCGTGATCGGGGAAAAATGTCGGACCACTCGAGATTCGTCATATCAAGTGCGGCGATGTCGAAGTCGAAAATCCGATTCTGAAAGTCTGAAAAAATCGGATCAATTTTGCGAGTGTATGATATGAAAATTGCGGAAGCAACGAACCCTTTACTGATGAAATCTGACCCTTCATCGGGGTTTCCGCCAAAATATCTGTAAATAACAGTTAACCATTCGGTTACCGCAAAATCCCGAGCCAACTGACAGTCGCCGATACATTGACCATCAGAACGAAAGGCTGAAAAATCACGGAAACATTATGATAAGAAAACCCTGTTGATTCCTGATATTCTGATATATAATATAATAACAATATAAATCTCAGCTGGCGGCGCCTCGGTACTGAATATGGCCGCTCATAGCCGGAATGGCCAAACCTATCACACTATCACATCGGGTTAGGTCGGGTGGATGGGAGAGTATGATATCAGCCAATGGCGGCTTGCCGGCACATAGATACACACCCCAAGTGACCCAAAGATGGCCACGGGGGTCTGAACCGGCTTCAACAGGCTCCAAATTCAGGTAAGGGCTACCCTCCTGGTAAGCATCAGCCTTCAGGTAAAGGACACCCTCCGGGTCAGGGGCAGCCTTCATGGCCGGACCAGCCTTCATGAAAGGGCGAGCCTTCAGGTAAAGGCCAGCCCTTTGGCAGAGGGAAGGGGAAGGGAAAGGGTAAGGGGAAAGGAGAGGGAGAGGGTAGGGGGCACCCTGTCTGAGTTGTCGACGGGGTCGCCAGGGATGTGTTGTCGCCGCCGTTGCAGCAAACGATGCTGTGGAGGGAGTCACCACAGATCCCTCAGGTCTAGCCACCGCTGAGCTTGCAGTGGCTGATTGGTCCACACCTGAGGGATATGATACTCATGGTGTTGGATATAACGTTCCTGATATTTACGGTGAGTATGACGAGGGTTCTGGGGACACTGATGCCGTCATTTGCGACATCCAGGCCCCTGACATTGGTTGGGAAGGGGGCTGGGACTATGACACAGACACATGGCAGTACAGTGATCAGGACTACGGTCAGCTCCCCCCTGATGGAGCCCCCCAACATTGAGGGTGCTGTACGGTGCATCGAGGTGGCATTCGTTGGCAGCTTTCCCACCCTGAGTGTCATCGTGTTGGTGATCCCGCGGGTGTATGTCACCCCCCCCACTCACCTTCACAGGTCCCCAATCATCAGCGCTTTTTGGCACCTGGCTCGGAGAATGAACATGACACGCCTTCGCAATTATGCCGCAGTCTTGACCCCATTGACGATTTGAGTGCCCCTGTTGACGCACTCACAACTCTTTTCCAACAAGTCATTGATCGTCTTTCTTTTCCAACAGGTAGCACCCCACCTGTTCCGGGTCAGTTCCACAGGGACCGAAACCGGCTGCATTTTTCTCGTACTCGACATGCTCCGAGCACAGTAGCCGGGGCTGTCAGCCCGCCCCCCCAGACCCCCTGTACTGCCCCCTCTAAGGCTCAGGTACATGATATGGGTACGAAACCCACATCTACAGCCACTGTTTCCTCTTGCACACACATTATTAGCTCGGTGGCCACACAATTGCCGCAAGACTGCTTTATATCCTACGTTGGGGCTAATCGATCCCGTTTTTCTATGAAAATCCCAGTCCATTTTTCTGATGGGGTCGAGAAGATGGCCCATGTCCTCATTGATACGGGGGCTGAGGTCAACTTGATTCGACCAGGGTTTCTGAGCAACCCGGGTCTTTTGGAGACTGCAGAGACCAAAATGAATCTTTTGGTTGCCAACAAACAGCCTCCAGCTGGTGGCTCACGGGCGTGTATCCCCTCACGGAAATCTTTTCGGGAACATCTTGACCCTGCACATACGCACCTCGATGAGGAGTTCAAGCTTCCCATCTATACGTATGAGGCGGACATACAATATGATATTTTTATAGGGAACCCGTGGCTGTACGATAATAAGATGGCACCATCTGCCCATCAGGGTTGCCTGTTCATGAGTGAACCTGAATACCCGGCAACGTTGGCCAGCTGGGTCTGGACGTCATACAAGGCCATATCTGCGGTGTGGGATAGCCATGTCGCGAATTTTTATCCCAAAGATTCACAGGAAGTAGTTCGGGACAAGCAAGTAGTACGAGGAGCCCCATTGGTGGGTACCAAATATCGAGACTTGACCCCTTTTTACCTGAAATATTTTGATGATCATATTCCATACAAACGGTTTCTCTGTTATGTACGTATGGAGCGGGATATTCTCACTCCAGGTGACACCAGCTTTGACTTCGATGTCAAGCGGGAATTTTACCCAGTTTTGTGGCAGAAATTCGGGTCGGATGCCCCGAACATGGATGTGTTTGGAGCATCGGGTGACCCGAAGTGTGATCGGCTGCTGAACTATCCGTACTCCGCGGATTGGCGGCTGTACTACAGCTACATAAGTACTCGGTATGAGGATATCCATAAGGTGATAGATAAAATCATACAAGATAAGGCCAATGGTTTCCTGGTTTTGCCGGCATGGCAGTATCGCATTGGTACGCAGCGCTAGCCAGGATCACCAAGGCCTCATATTCGATACCCCTCAGGGCCCTAAAAATGCGGAATCACCCTGATGTCCCCATGCGGCGCAGGCATTTCCCGCATCTTGCATTTCTTGCGGATGGATCCCTGATCCCGTCTGTTGATCTTGTGGGACACAGCACTGGTCCTGCATTGGCTTCAGCGGGCTCTTTGCCCCTATACCACTTGATCAAAAAAGTTGCGGGCTGCACGCTATTCGATAATGATAGACAGTGCGCTCAGACCGTACTTGCTGCCCTTACACAGGACAGCCCCCTTGACATTGTTTGTACGCGGCTGCATGATTGGATGCGGCCTCCAGCACACGCACGGCCGTCTGCAGTTTGCTCAGCACCTGATGAATCGATTTCAGTTTCTGACCCCCCTGATTTGTCTGATTCTGCCTCTGATTCTGCCTCTGATTCTGATACTGCATCTTTCCATTCTGTTTGTAGCGATTCAGGTATGTCTCGGTTCGCCACTGACGCCCCAGACTCTGTGTGCAGCAATCCGGAACTGATTTCTGGTTCTGCTGAAACCGCTGCAGTAATTGTTACACATTCTGATTTGCAATCTTTTCTGTCCAGTGACATTTGTCAGTGTACCACCCGCCACCGGTGTAGTTGTCAGGTGGGCCGTGATGACTGGTCTGCTGTCCGTCGGGTTCGCCCTGGTATTATTGGGCCGTCAACACTGCCTGTGCTGCTCCCTTTTCAACGCAATCAGCACAGCTGGGTTGCTACCCGGGCACAGCATGTTCTACGCTCTGGCCGGGTTCGTACTTACGACCCGTGGCAGGATACTTTGCCATCCCGTGAGGATTTCTCTCCGACTTCACACACACAAGCCAGATATGTCCAACGGGTTGTGGGGTCTGATGGCCCCAGTCAGGACACGGAGTGTGTCAGGTACCGCTTGCGACTGGACGACGAATACAAACCGGACGTGCTCAGCGGCGTTGTTCCCTACCGCGAGCACGATGTTGTTCGTCGCCCGTATGGGTACGCTCGGGTACAGCTGAAAGCTGGAGCCCTGCCCAAGCGCCAGCGTCGGTTCCCCCATGCGGGTGAGCGTGGGGAAGCCCTTGGCAAGATTATTCGTATTAATCTCCACAAGCCTGGCTGGCTTGAAGAGCTCAGCTCGGGCAGTGAGTGGTGTTCCCCCCCCTTCACCGTCCCTAAGCCCGTCCCCAAGAAAACTCCACTTTTAGACAAATGGAGGATGGTCATCGACTTTCAATACCTAAACTCCCAAACGCAGGACAGTCAGGCGCTGCTTCCTCTTATTTAGGACATGCTTGAGCGGCATGAGCGCCACAAATTTTCTCCCGTGCTGGACCTCAAGCATGGCTTTCACCAGATGCCTCTGCATCCGGATGATTGCGACTTGACAGCCATGCCCACCCACCTGGGGAAGTTCTGCTGGAGGGTCCTGCCCATGGGCATGAAAAATGCGCCTGCGCAATTCCAGCGCGTCATGGAGTGAATCCTCAACCACCGACCTGGGCCGGTTGTGGACGGTGTATGGACAGGTATACATGATCCCCTTTCTCAGGCCTCGATATACATTGACGACCTGATCATCGGGTCTGTTGATGCCAAAACCCATTATTAAGCCGTCAGACAGGTTCTTGAACGCCTTCGGGCTTGGAAAATGGGGTGCGGACTGAACAAAAACAAGTTGTCCATCACGCAGGTTGAGTTCTGTGGGCGGGTCCTCAGTAATGGGACTCGATGCCCTGCGCCAGGTGCCATGAAGGCTCTGGAGCTCTGGGAAAGTCCACAGACGGTAACCCAGCTTAGGAGTTTCCTAGGAGTGTGTAATTACTACCACATCTATATTCGTAATTACGCACACCTAGCTGGCCATTTGCAGGAGTTACTGAAGGTAGGTGAGCAGGAGGGTAAGCAGGGTAGCAGGGTCAAGGTAAATTGCCAGCAGGTACACCAGCAAAGCTCCGACGATCTCAAGAAAGCAGTCCTGAATATTCGGGCATTGAATCTTTATAACCCCGATGCCCCTTTTTACACTAGGTGTGATGCCAGTGACTCGGCGGTGGGTTGTACCTCAGAGCAGTATGACCCCAAGGCCAGAAACATTTTCCCGTGGCCTTCTGGTCAAAAAAACTGACGCCAGGACAGAAAAAAGGGTCGCCTCGTGAAAAAGAGGCATACGCGATCGTTGAAGCCCTGCGCAAGTACCAGACCTGGATCGGTAACAACCCTGTCTCGGTTGTTACCGACCACAAGAGCCTGGATGCCTGGGCCACGCAGGACCTTAACACCCCTAGTGGGCCTTTAGGGCGCCGTGGCCGTTGGCACGAAGTTTTTTCGAGGTTTGCCCTCGATGTCCTGTACGTCCCCGGGAAGGACAACGAGGTGGCGGATGCCATGTCACGCCGGCCGTACTCCGCCAGCCACGCGTGCTCTGACGTCAGCCGCCACGGATCCTTACATGACAAACTGGACAACCAGGTTATTCTTGCGCAGGATAGGGCAGATGAATCTAGGTGCATGTACCAGGTAAGGGGTTGTCCCTGTCTTCAGGAGTATGTTCTGTCCCTCCCTCGCCCTGCCCCTACACTGCTTCAGTGTGAGCAGTGCTGGCCAGAATCCCTGGACCCATTTCTGTCGGTGCAGTGCAATGCCTGCTTTTTTTCTGAGGTTGCCACTCTGGTTCAGAGAAAAAAAGCGGTCCGCTGCTGTGGCCCTGACCGCTGCTGTTCTTGCTACTGCTGTTGTGTCTTGCTCTGGTGCAGCGTCTGCGTCTGCCCCTGATGGCCCACCAGCTATCCCACGTGCGACGGGATTGGCCTACGGCCCTTCTTCCTGTTCAACTGCAGCAGGCTCAGATGGGGTGCACGCTCCGTCTCCTCGGTCGTCAGTCACGGGCGCCGACAGTCTGCAAGTCCGCCCACCCGAGTGCCCATCAGGACAGTCAGGACATGCAGGACGTTTTGCGCAGCCAGATATTGCCGTTTCTTCCTCGGCAACAGCACCCTGAGTGGCTCGGCCTGACATTGCTCTGTCACTGCCAGCCAACTTAGCGCCGTCAACCCCTGTTTATGTTCGAGACACACTTAACGTTCCCCTGCCCCCAGATTGTTCTGCAAATGTTCGTTTCGAGCCCTGGGATGTATATTATCAGCAAGACCAGACCTTTCGAGGTATTTACCATGCACTAGCCCATCACACCCCATTGCAGCCTACCTTTCCTGAATATCGGTTGCGTGATGATAAACTCTTTTATAAGAGTTACCATTGTGTGCCAGAAGCCCTGCAGATTCCGGTCTACCAGGCGTGGCACACTGACAGCGTACAGGCAGGGGCTGCAGCGTTGCAAGCAGACCTCAAGCGTTGGTTCTGGATTGACGGGCTGGCCGACAAATGTAAGCGTGTTTCGCGCCATTGCCATGTCTGCCAGGCTGCTCACGCCCGCAACCAGGTCAAAGAGGGCATGCTGTTGCCACACCCCGTTCCTGATAGGGTGACGTCCAGTGTTTCTTTGGACACGTTCCACATCGGCAAGGCCAAGGGTGAAGATGGCGGGGTGTATGACGGTGTTGTTGCGTGTGTGGATCGTTTGAGTGGTGTCGCGATTGTGGAGCCCATTCTGTTTGAGTGCCTCACAGGGGAGAAAATAGGAAAAGTTCTTGTCCGCCAGTGGTTGTCTGTTTTCGAAGTTGCCGTCAAAATTACCACTGACCACGATCCGAAGTTTATATCGGCGTGGTTCAACACCCTGTGTTCGGGTTTGGGTGTGAGTGTGGCGTATAGCCAGGTGTATAGGTCACAGACAAACGGTAGGGCTGAAGTGGCAGGCCACCAACCTTTTCAGATTCTTCGGCGTATTCACCTCGAGGAGGCCCCTCATGGGATCAGTTGGGTTCAGTGTATTGGGGCCGTCCTCCGGGCATACCACCAGATCAAGGGGCACCTTCGGCTCAGCCTGCATGAAATTCTGTCCAGCCGTGAAAAGTTTGGGCCTGCACCCTGCGCCCCGCCCCGTAGGGAAGCGGTTTGCGCAACGCATTGGCTGCAGAAGATGAGGAACATGGATAGGTTAGCTCGTAGTTTGCAGAAACAGGAACTCCAGAAATACAAACAGCGGTACAATCAGCATAGACGGGAGAGTACTGCATACTTTGCGGGGGATTTGGTCTGGGTTCGGGCGCAGCGCCCGCACAGCACTGACAAGCTGACCCCTTGTTGGGTTGGCCCGTGCGAGGTTGTGAGTCGCAAGGGTAGAGACACATAATTGGTCAATACTGACGCCTCGCAGCTGGTGGAAAAGCATTCCTCCGACTTGAAACTGTAAAAAGAGCCCTTGATAGGTGAACCTGTTCCCCTTTTCTGGACTAGGCCCCTAACACGCGCCGAGACACAACCAGTGGCTGAAATGACCTATTCGGTGAGTAAGATACTTGACCACTGGCCGGTGAAACGTCATGGTGTGGACAAAATGGAGTTCCTAGTATGCTGGGAAGGGTACTCCGCGGACCACGATTCGTGGGAGCCGGCCGAGAACTTCTTGCCCGGTTACAATTTGCCCTGGGTGTGCTACTGCTTGGATAAGCAGATTGGCCTTGGACATCGCCCAGCTGCTACCGGTAGGATCTCTTCCCAGGCCCCATTCTGTACGACCGGTACGCGCTGCATCTTCATCGTCGGCAGTGACAGACCTGCCTGAATGTCCTGCTCTGGAGTCTCTTGAGGTGCCTTTTTTTTCAGGCTGAACCCCCCCCCCCCTAGGGTGAGCGCACCATTGTATCCGATGTTGGGTCTGCAGGCACATCCCTGCATGGCTACTGTAAGTCCAGTTGCGATCCTTCGATGCCTCGTGCATGGTACGGGTGCCACTCTTTGGCTGATAGCCCCCAATTCTGTCCCTGTTTTTTTCCCCCTGCCTGGCCGTCAGACGCCCCTGCATTTCACGTCCTCCCCTACCACTGTGATTGATTTAATTCGGGTCGACAGGGTCCGACTCCTTCTTACGGTATGGATCCCGGCCCAGGGTATCGTTTATCAGGTTTGCCGCTCCTTTCTATTCCTTCACCCACCGTTGGCAGGTGGGCCCTCTCTCTAGGGAAGGGGATGCCAGTCCATGGACAGTCTTACATTGTTCTACCTCTTAATCTTGTAGACAGCAGTGTCAGCTCAGTTTGAGGTTCACTGCATGGGTCATCAGTGACCTTGCTCACTCCGTATAGTACGTAGCTGAATCCCCCCATGAGATTGGGTCCCGGCCCTGGGCACACTGGTGCTGAGCTGTATCTGACTCCTTCCCTCCGGCACCAGACGCTTGTTATGTTTACGGGCGGAGTGTGCTGCGCAACCCCCTGGTCGCCGGCCCAAATGTTGCAGTGCGTCCTCTGCGAGTAAAATGCGGTTCTGTCAGATACGTGAGGCCCCTGCCCCCTAGCGCAATTGGTACCGCATATAGTGCGTGTGTAAAAAATCAGTAAATCTGAAACCCCTATGCCTGTGTTTTGGTGCTTTTTGGTTCGGACTTCTCAAATTTTCTGTTATGAGTGATCAAACAATCACAGGCGTGGTCTTTGTGCCCCCCCTATCGAGGAATCACCTATCTGCATTGTGGCGTTCTGCTCATTTTCTGTTCCTGTCACCTTGGTGCAGTGACTTTGTCTCTGTCTCCTCTCTCTTGCTGTCAGCATATTTGTTTTGACTGACTGTAGGGTGCAGCCCCCCGCCCCCCCTCACAGCCTTATTGTTGTTCTGCCTGTCTTGTTGTATTTTCTGCAGTGTGGTGATGTGTATTTGGTGCTCTCGTGCAATTTCATGTGAAGGTCTGCATCAGAACTTCTGCCTCCTGTCACCAGTACTCCGGCACTCCGTTGTATATACTTGCTGGTGTTCTCGCTGTCACTGTTTCGCAATTTCAGGTTCACTGCCGTATGTTACATGTCCGGCCTTTCCCATGCCTGTCCGTTGTCGATGTATGGACAGGCTTACGATGTCTGCACCGACCGGCCAGCCATTTGGGTACAGGCCACTGTACATTGCGAACCTTTGAGCCTGAAATAAGCAGTTTGGCAGGTGATTACCTCTGTCTTCATCATCATGCTCTGGGACGTCTACAGTTCACGATCCAGTGTGCAGTTCACAGTCCAGATGACAGTCGCATCACTGTGCTGCGTGTCGTGATGTGTCAGTCTTTGGAGGTTGTTGGGGAGTTGGTGGCTAGGGAGGAGGCGGGGATGGTGCTGGTGGTGGTGGGAAAGGGTGTGGCGTGGACGACGTATTTGAAGCTTCATTGTTATGTGAATTCGTGGCATACGGGGTATGCACAAACGGCTCGTGGGCACTTGGTGCACACAAAATATGTACCTGACACAGAACAGAACTATAACAATAGGGTCACACACTGTCGACCAAATTCTGAACGGCAGTGCTGTGATCACTTGCTTGCTGAGTGGGTCGCGGAGTGATCGCGGATTTCTGAATAGGACTCACATGACCTACGTGAAAGCAAAAAATCAAGCATGAAACAACAAATGCATGAACTGACATTTTCAACTCAAAGAGCACACAGAAATACCAGGTCTCAAACGTGCAACTCCAGGTTTTTATTCAGTGCTCAGTGTGCCTGACCTTGCCTCTCCTTAGCTAAGAAGAGATCGCATTTGTAACATAATATTTGATGAGTTGAGCAATGCTTGTTGCTTCACATGGCATACACACAAGTGAATGCATCAACCATTGAGAACATATGTGTGATTGTTTTGCACATGTTGCCATGCGAATATTTACAAGACCCTTTGTGTCAATTAAAGTCCAAGTTGTGTTAGGCATTGTGCACTTGCTTTGCATGTGCACCCGACATTTGTATTGCATTTGTTCCTCTTTTCTCGACATTCGAGGAACGGAGTAGTATGTAGTGTGTTGTGGTCTTTTGTGACGTTGCTTCGTGTTTTGTGTTTGCCTTGCCTTTTCTCTTTGGTTGCAAATCCGGTAGATTCTCCCTCTTGGTAGAAAAAAGGTACCTGTGTTCGTTCTTGAGTTGGAGCGCCATTGTTGTTGCGATGGTCACCATCACTATTGCCTTGCGTAGTCGGATTGCCTGCACGGCGCAAAATATCTGAGCTTGCAGTTCCTCAATCCTAGCAAGCAACTGGGACTCACGAGTGTCAGAGGCGTCTGGCAATCTAAATTCCAATGTTTCCTCAAGCTCAAGAGCTTGCACTTGAAATCGTTCTATGATACCACTGAATTTATCCTCGAACTCGCGCACTGCACTCGACAAGTCAACCGGCACCGGGCCTTGTACAATTTGGCCGGCTAACTCGAATTGATGCACCCGTTCCTCACGCATTTCCATATTTGTTGCAAGCATAGGAACATCAAATGAATGCGGTGGCGGGTTCGGTGGCAGATTCGACGGTGATGGACTTGAAGAATCCTCGTGCGAAACACCAACATGCAAAGATAATTTTTTCTCCACATCTTCCAATTTTTTTTCAATCGCATCCACACGGCGAGCGTTGTCACCGGCTTCCAATTTGGCAATGTGAGAAGAGAGAACCTCATATCTGGTCCCTGTTTGCAAATGCAAATCACCAATGGTGTTCTCATATGCACATGTGACATTGGCAGTGTTGTCATGAAGAGATGTTGCAACATTGGTTTTAAGTGCAACCATGCTGGCATTATGAGAAGTCTTAAGCCCATCAATGACATCATGAATGCCGTTAACACGATTATCAAGGTATTCACACCGTGAATGCATCTTCTCTACTTTGGAAATCAAACCATCAATATTTCCCATGTGATGAGAAGGAACACCACTCTCCATCTTCTGCACCCGCGCATCCAACTCACCTTGAACCTTGATGGAATTCGAAATTGCACTCTGCAACTCAGGGATTACCCATGCAAGAGGAGACCAAGAGCTCTCAACGTGTCCCATTTGAGTTTCCAGACACGAGTATTTTTTTTCACATGCATCCAATCGAGCCTTACATGAGTGAAAGTAGTGAGACAGTGCATCAAGTCGTTGCAAACAAATAGACACGTGACTCTCATAATGAGCAACTCAAGAATCATCATGGGGCGGATCGCCGCCGAATTGTGGTGAAGCAATTAATGTACGAACCTGCAATTCACTCAATCGAAGTTGCATGCCACCAAAATCGAGTGTGGTACGCTCACACCATTGTTGAAACGCCTTCGACGTGACAAAAGGCTCTCAAAGACGTGACTCTACGAAACTAATTTGCCTAAGGACCTTTTCAAATTGTTCCAAGTGAACCAAAGTGGAAGACATGCGGAGCACTTGGCCAATTTTGTCACCACAATCATCAAGGCCACTATCAAAGCGTGCAACGTGTAAATCATAATCATTCAACTTGGCTTGAATTGCACTTGTACTTTCGTTATCATAAGATAAAACTTCTTGCTCCATCTTGGGAGCATAATGGTTTTGCGTTGTTTCTATGGTTCCTTGCAGCAATTCAACACGACAGGATCGCATCTCTTCTGTTATGTTCTTCAAAGTGGACTTGTATTTCCCTATGAACCGAACCATTAACGGAGTCAATTTCGGTACGAAGGTTCTCCCAATCATCGCGAATGTCTCGCAAGGATTCCATCCATGTGGATTGAGACACGAAACATTAGGAAGGTTTGGAAATTCATAATCATACCGAGAGAAGTGTTGGTCTTCTTCCCATCAGCGCATATGCGCTTGATTCCCCAACTCAGTCACGACTTGTTTAGCTTCCTCAAATGTCGCCTCCGCATAGTCGAACTCACCACGTGTTACTAGAGTTGGGAACAATTCGGTGAAACTGAAACTTTGAGAAGTGTCGCCCCGTGCAAAAAATGAGTTCTCCAACCCGTTGGCCTGGCCTGGTGCAAACACGGTGTGTTCACGGGCGGCTGGGACGTCGGGCTTGGACGTGGGGACGATGTCCTTTAGCTGGAACACTTGCTTGATCATGAGGCCAAGCACTTCCTCGGCCTCCTGCAGGGCGTCGGGCGGGTCTGTGGGCCAGATGAGGAGCCGGTGCCCGTTATTGGACTCTCCGTTTGATTTTTTCATCAAATCCCATGCCCTTCAAAACCAACCTGCATGGTTTTCAACAAAAAGGTATCAGTTTCGGTGTGCCGTCGCCGCCGGCGCTGATTCAAGTTGTGATTCAAACACCCCTGTGTGGCGAAGTGTCCTTTCGTAACATTGTGCAGCCCGTAGGTGTCTGACAAAACTGCCGAGCCATTCTGCAATCTGCATACTAGATACTTTTCACCCTTCTTGTGGTGTATCTCTGAGGAACCCCCCCCTTCGTGCCCATTGGTATAGCGGGCGGAGCCTCCGTGATTCAAACCTCAATTCAAGTGTGGTATTTGAATCACTTGAATCGACCTTGTACCCCTGTTACTACTACAGTGCTGTTTTCTACTTGATTTGGCCCTTTCCACGTTTCCTCCCTGCAACAGCAAAGCATCGGCACAGCGCATAAAGGGTGCAATGACGTGCCCAGGTGCATTGTGTGTTCAGTCCCGTGCATGTGGAACAAGACCGTGCGGTCAGACGGGCGGCACAGCACTACCGTACAACACCATGACGCCACACTGACGCCACCAGCGCTCCAATAAAGAACACAGCCAGCACAAACCTTTGCCGCCCAGCACCATCCACCGAAAGGGGCAGTGCCACAGCGTACGGAAACAGGAACCAATACCGATGCAAGCGCCTCGTCCCAGGAACTTCTCGGCACCACCACGCGCACCACACATCCTACTCATCCTAGAACTTACAACATGACTGCTGGGGGGCTTGGAGATTGGGTTGCAGTATCCCGGATAGGGTCAGAGAGCGTGTAAACAGCCGGAACGCCCTACATCTCACAAACACCCGACGCTTCATACACAATTCAAACGCCGGCCCCGTGATTCAAATGCCCGGTTTGAATTGCGCACTCCCCGTTAGAATCAATTCAAGTGCTGAAATGTATCCACAACCGTATCCGCAATCGTATCCACAATCTGCGTTCATCTGGTATACGTTAGCGTGGGAATGCGGTTGCCTCCAGCTGGCGGGCAACCTCTCAGGTGGTGTTGGTCCACCCCACCATCGAAAAAAAGACCACCACGCAGCGCTGGCCCGTCCAGCGCATCGGGCAGTGCGGCCTGTATGCATTGAGGGCGACCCCTTCGCGCGGTGAGATGGTGACTCCATACAGCCGGTCCCCGTCCCACTGCACCCATGACGGCCACAAATGGGCGCCATAGCCGTCTAACAGACCGCTGGTCCAGAGTTCGCCACTGACGTGTGCACCAATCGAAACCTCGCACGAGAGAGGCACATCGTCACGTGGGTGCACGTGCAGCAGCATGGGTTGGCCTTCGTCGAGGAAACGGAATACTCCGATCGCCGTCCAGGAGAACGTGGGAAACAGGACGCGTCCAAACCGGTTCAGGCGGGTGGTCAGGCTGCCGTTTGCTTGCATTGCCGCACTCACCGTTACCACGGAGCACCTGCGCATGGCACCCAAGTACAGCGAACGCATTCTGGCATTGTGCTTCACCTCGAGTCGCCAACCAGACGCAGTCTGCAGCTCTCGCAGAAGGGGCACACCTTTTGTTCTTGCGAGTCATCGGCGGACCTCAGCCGCATCCTGGTCTGCCACACTCTGCCACAGCACCTGCGTGTCCTGCGTCACCGCACTGTCGGCAGGCACCGCACTGCCCTGTGCGGCCGCACTGTCCTGTGCCACAGGGCTGGCCTCCGGCACCACCTTCATCTTGCTGTCCCCAAGGTTGTCCTCTGGCTCCAGTTTCACCACCACATCGCGCGCTCCCGCCGCACCTTCCGCACCCTCCACACCCTCCACACCCTGCACGCCATCACCACCGCCCAGCTGCACAATCTCATCACCATCCTCGTGTGTCACAGCCGCCGGTGCCACAGCTGATCTGTCCGGTGCTGCAGCCTGCGCCTCTGGTTCGCCAGTCGTTTACTCTGGTGCCGATGCACCCTGCGCCTCCAATGCGGGCGCCACAGCTCTGTTCTCGGCGCTCGCGGTCTCCAGCTGCCGCGCTGCAAGGTCCGTGCGCAGAGCTGCCGCCGCCTCCTTGGCCTTCCCCTTGCTGGTGAAGCTCGCTGTCTTTTTGTCCACCTTCACGGTCCAGTGACATTTGGCTCTGCCCCCCCGTTTGATCTCCTGGACCTTGACGTGGTCCGTTTTCTTCGTCGAGGACTTGGCTCGGATTCCCGGCATGACGCAGATCTCGCCGTAGTCCTCAAACACCGCCCATCGCAGAGCACCTTTCGGCGGGAGTCCGTACTCCTCCCTAGCCCGTTCATTGGCGTCGTCAGAGTCCTCTTCCTTCAGTACTAAAAGGGCAAATGTGCCGGAGGTCGGACCGGGTTCAAACGGAGTTCAAACGCCATTCAAGTGGTTCAAGTTCGATGTTTGAAGTGGTTGAATTAGGTCGACCGTAATTAAAATGCAATTCAAATGGGCGCACCTGCGCAGGCTCCTCAGACTGCTCTTCGGCCTCCTCCTCGTTGGCCTCCTGCTGTTTGGCGTCCTCATTCTTGGCAGCAACCCAATCAGCAACGAACCTCGCTGTCGGATCCGGTTTATTGCCACCCTCGGCGGTGGCGGCCTGCGGCTTGGGAGCTTGCCCCTTGGCGGTCTGCCCCTTGGCGACCTGATCCTTGGCTGCTTTCTGGGTGCCGGTCTGCGGCTTGGCGGCTTCCCCCGTGGCAGTCTGTCTCTTGGTGACCTGATCCTTGGCCGCTTGCTCGAGGACGGCCTGCGGCTTGGCGGATACGGCCTTCGCGTCCCTCACCACTCTCTTGGCCTCCTCCACCGCCGCAGCCTTCACCTTCTTGGTCTGTGCGTGCGCCTTCACAGCCTCGCTGAGCTGCTGCTTGCCACTCACCCGGCAGCCACTCGGCTTGGCCCGCAGGCGGGATTTGTGAGGCAGTGATGGCTCAAACTCGCTGCTTGAAGTTGTGGTCAAAGAATCGGCTGCCGCGCGCCCCTCTGCCGCTGCCTCCCGCACTCGATCCCGCATGCGGACGTTCGCCAGGACAGCGGCCACCGTGGCTCGCTTGAGGCTGCCCCTTGGCGCGGACTTCGCCAGTCTCTCTTCCGCTTGGCGGATCAGCTGTTCTCCTTCTTCTTCTTCTTGGCGGATCTCTGTGGGGGGCCTTCGTGGCTGCAACGGTCGTAGAAATTTCGCCAGTCGAGGATGTGCCGTGATGCCTTCGGTGCAGCTGTTTTATCAGACAGGACGGCAGGTGCCGTGATGCCCTTGGGTGCAGCTGTCTTATCAGATGGGACGGCAGGTGCCGTGATGCCCTTGGGTGCAGCTGTCTTATCAGACGGGACGGCAGTCAGGAGGGCAGTCGGGACAGCAGTCGTTGGTGTCGTACCGGACGGGGGCAGCGGTGGCTGGGGCATTGTTGCCCTGGGCCGGAGAAACTCTCCCAGCTTGGGCTGGCCTGCGGGCGGGGTGGCGTCAGCGAAGTCTGTCCGGGCTTGGTTCATGGACCTCGTGCATCGTCTGACCTGCCTCTCCAGCGCTTCCGGATCCCTGCTGCGGTGTATGTAGTTGCTGATGCTGATGACCATGCTGCTGCCGGCGAGAAGAACGCCTGGGCCCCGCTCATCCAGCACCAGGACGTCGTGGTCGAACACGGCGCCAAAAACCTGTTGAAGACGGTGACCCAAAATTCAACCGTGATTCAAACGTCACACCGCTAGTTCAAACGCAGTTCAAATGCCGGGCTTGAATCACGCTTGAACCACACAGGACGCATTTGAATTGCGTTTGAAGCACGCAAGACAGGTTTGAACCTACAGACCATCACACACCAGGACAGCGGGCGGTGCGGCAGTCGGGACCATCATCTCATCCAGCAACTCCTGCTTCACCACCGACTCTTCGACCACCCCCTCCATGCCCATGCACTCGGCTGCGAGTGCTGCGGGTGCGGCAGGCAGGGCAACGGCGGCGAATACTGCTGCGGATGCTGATGCCATCGTACGCCGCTGCTTTTTCTCCGGCTGCTCGCTCTCGTCTACCTCGAGCTCACCAATCACGCCGTACAGCCGCTTCTTGTTCCCGCCAGTCGAAATGGTACCCCCCACCTTGCGCACTGAGGCGAGTGTGAGCTGCGCTCCCTCCACTGGATGCCAATCAGGGTCGATCTCACTTGGTTATTAAACCAGAACTTGGGCCCATATGATTGGCCGTGGGTATTGATCCCGCCAGGAGCCACGGTTCCCAGTCCGTGGTGACTCCACATCTCAAAGAGACGCTGAACTTGGTGTGCATCAAACGTCATTTTTCCATGGGTGCCCAATCCGATGCTGGCAACTTTCCAACCCTGCCAGTCGGAGAATAACAGTGGAGTCGTCTCCCACGGAAACACGGTCTGACCGGTCGACGTGGCACCGGCCCGCTTCCGTTTCCAGATGTAGAGTGATCGTTTGAAGAGGTATCTCGCGGTAATGTCGGTCAGCCACCAAAACCCGGGCTCGGCCCGTGCGATCGCGGAGTCTGGGTGGGGAAAGCGCCCGTCCGACATATCTTCGCCCCCCCCCCCCGTGGTCCCATGGGAATACAACACCGACTCTCTAACATTTTCCCCAAATACTTCCTAGCAACGTCCGCACAATGTTGGATTTGCAGAGCACCCAGGCCCTCCACCTCCCTCCAACGTGGCATTTCCTTGTACAAGAAACCACGGCTCATTGCTTGGAAGAGCAACTCAATGAGTTGCTCCTCCGGTGTGCCCTTCCCCCCTCCCCGAGACGTGGCAGTCAAAAAAATGTCCTTCAAAAATGCATTCAGAGACTCCACAACGTCCCCCGAAGACATCGCACATCCCCAAGGGCGAATGGCTTCCAATACCATGCGTGCATCACGGCGAAGCCATAACACATAAGGCGAGCGAAGACGCGAGCAAATTTCCTCCTGAAGCCTACGCGCTACTTTGGCACACTTAAGTGTCGAGGGCTTATGATATCTAGAGTATAGAGCTGCGCACAGCCTGCCCATCGCAATCACGGCCCTTTGTGCAGGACGGAGCACATGCAACAAATGAGCGATCGCCGGCCACACAAACAACAGACGCCATGTTTCCTCACCCTTTGGGCTGGCCTTCCCTTGGACCAAGATTTTCGTATTCGCCTCGGTCAAAATTCTTTGGACCTCAGCACGCACGGCCGGTGCCACGTTCTTAGTGTGGCGGCGCATGTAGATCGTTGTTTGCTTGCCCACAGAAATCAAACAGTGCAAAATGCACATGACAATTGAAAAATACCGGTCGTGCACCATCAAAAGAGGAAGGCGGATGCACCCATAAACATCGGACACGGTAGCCTTCGGCCAACTGCGGTGAAAGATTTTCAGAAAATTCCTATGCCCCTTCCACGAACTGACCGTGGTAGTGTGTTCCCATTGGTTGCTGGCCGCATTCCACATAGCATATGTGTAAAAAGATCCCACCCCCCACCATACACTCAACCTGAAGACATGGCGAAGCCAAGGTGAATCACCCCCGACGATGCATCCACAATCAACCCTATAACCACACAACACAATGTAACCAGTGTCTAGAACATGTTGGATGCATTCCAGGTTGTGTGCCATTAAATCCCGAAGAGCCTCTACATTGTGCTCGTGCAACGTGCCAAATTCAAGGTCCAAGTGTAGTTAATGCTCCGAGCACGCTCCCCGTGGTTGGCAAACGACACGGTGAGTTGACACCATGGGCGGGCACCGCATGGAAACTCATCCCCTCGGACGATGAGTACATAGCGGTAATCCGGCTCGTGAAATTCCATACCAACCGGATCCATGAGATCTGGTTGGGAGGAGAAATACTCCAAAAAGTCCTCAAAGGGCCAAAACACACTGACAAACTTTTCCGCCGCCGGATCTTCACCTGCTGAAGGGTCATGAATCTTGGCCTCCAGCTGTTAAACGGAGGCAAGGCGTTCCCACGTAGCGTCCATCCTTTCATACGATGAAAAGCATTTGCACCACGTTTTGAGCGCCGGAATTTCGGCTGCCACTGCCTCTTCGTGGACCCAAATAAGGAAATCTTTGTACCTGAGGTGCGACATCCGTGTTTGAATCCCTTGAAGTGTTCAAACAAGTTCAAAGTACACGTTTGAAGCACTTGCATCGATTCAAACACCAATTCAAACGCACACCTCGATTTGGGCATTTGCAATTTTAAAATCAACCAAACGGCCTCCGTTGGGGTCAACACCTCCTCCATTTTTTGTTTGATGCTCCTCTTCATCCGACGGGAAACAACGACTTTCGTTGACACCCGGCGTAACATGGCACGGCCATACGGATGTTTAAAAAATGTCACCAAATCGGCCTCCAGATTCTCGTTCCGGTATGGGCGGCGCCCGTACACCGGTTCTAACGCGTCCCTTAGCGTTTGGGACATGCCAAAAGGCGCTGCATTTGCAACAAGGGAAGTAGCCAACGGGGAATGGTGAAGAGGAACGTGGAAACCAAAAAAATGAGATTCCCAGAAGAACTGGTGCTAAAGCGGTCCTGATTGCATGTCAATATCGCGTGCAAATCGTCTGCGGTCGCCTAGTAAATTGCGAAACTTGCAAAAAGCGCGAAATTTGCGACAGAATGCGACGGGAATGGCTATGCAGGACTACGGCTTAGGACTAGGCGTAGGACTAAAGGATCTGCCAAAAGGTTTTCAGTTCTGTCAAAGTTTGACGGTGGATGCGCGTGCGCAATGTGGGCAGATCCTTTAGTCCTACGCGTAGTCCTAAGCCGTAGTCCTGCATAGCCATTCCCGAATGTGACAGGCCCCTGGCGGCGCGCGGCGGCGGCGGCGGCGCTCGGCGTTTGAATCAATTCAAATAAATTCAACTGCCCAATTTTAATTTTTTCGGTGGTTCAAACCATTCAAATGCGGTTCAAAGAGGGTCCCGTCAGATGCGGTCAAGTCTGTCATGATGGGTTGTATCCAAATCCAAGCCTCTTGGATGTTTTAGTTTATACTACAAACCAGCACAGCAACAAGGCGGTGCACACCAGATTGATGATCGATCACTCCGTCCAAATCATGCAAGAACAAGGCCCTGTGGAACAGTGCAGCAATACTACAATCAGGGCCAATAGAATCAGTGTTATTGATTTGTAATTCATTTCCGCACAGTCGCCGTCGCTCGCAATGCTCGCGATCTCTGCGACAGTCCTATTCAGTTACACAGGGTCCGGGGATTGAGAGACGTTGTCCGGCGGGGAGTACATGACTCGGGAAGATCATGAAGATGCACACTTCTTCGCTTTTGTGGCCCACAACACGAAAAGGTACGGTCCTGACAAGGCCAAGTGGAGGAAATCACTACCCCGTCAAGGAAAGGGGGCGCAAAGAATTGGAAATCACCTGTTGAGCTTCACCGACACCCGGCGGGAACATGGTGGGTGCTGGGTCTGCTATGCGAAAGGGCGATCCCATAAGCACGACCACGTAAAGTACAAGGTGTACGAGGATGACAAGCCGGCATACTGTCAAGCCCACCCAGAAAAAGTCCCAAGCAGAAGCGGGTTGACGAATGAAAAAAGAGGCAAGCTGATGGAGGTCGAGCCAGGGTGGCGATGAGCGAATTCCGCAAATTGATGAGGTTGCCGAGTTGCTAAGGAAGGCCACAGAGGACTTGAAAAATTTGCAAGAACGAATGGAAAGTCAAGGCCGACGTGGTTCACATCAGGATTGAGCTGTTGTAAACCGGAGGTAGAAGAGCCCCTACAGGGATGGGACACTGGAAGTCTCTCCGCCACAAATCAGAATTGAAAGAAAGAAGGTACCCATGGTAGCAAAGATACCACGGAGAGCCCCGTGGATGGGCATGACCACACATGCAAACCACCGCAGCGCAAGCAGCCCAAGACCGACGCCGGAGGGACCCACCAGGGACAACCCCATCGCGGGGCCCCGAACGGGTACCACGCGGAGCGAGCCCAGCGCCCCTGCCTCGGCGGGGGCCAGCAGCAGGCACAATGAGCCCGGTTCTCGGCTCGCCTCCGCGTGCCCCGCGCAGCCACCAAGTAAAGCCGGGGGCTTGCGTGGGAAAAGGCACCACGGCGTCGGGAAAGCCGACCGGAGCACCGAGAGCGACCAGATGGGACAAGGCGCGGCGCACCACGCGGGGCAACGAGGCACGGCAGAGAGGCATGCCGCCGGCCCCAACCAAGGCACACGGACAGGTGCCAAGCAGCGACGGCCGCCGGGTGCCGCAAACCCGGAGAGCGCGCACAACACACAACGAACCACGACACGAGGACAGGTGGCAAGCCACACCAGCTGCCGTCCGGACAGACGTGAGCGCGCCCGGCAGCCCAACCCAGCCCCTGCCGGCTACGGAACAGCCGCTGTCCGGATGGACGCGTGTGTGCCAAGAGGGTACCCAACCCCTGCCGGCTACAAACAGCCGCCGTCCAGATGGACGAGTGCGCGCCCGGAGGGTACCCAGCCTCTGCCGGCTACGAAGAGCCACCGTCCGGATGGACTAGTGAGCACCCCGCAGCGACGCTCCGCAGACGCAACCCACAGCACGACACACCGAGCCAGCACACCAGTGAACAGGGGCCAAGTGGCCCAGGACACCGCACAGCACACTGGGCAAGATCACCGGTGAACAAGAGCTGAGGGGCCCAGGACACCACACACGCAACACAACACACCGAGCGGGCACACCGGTGAACAGGAGCAAAGTGGCCCAAGACACCGCACACGCAGCACAACACACCGAGCGGGCACACTGGTGAACAGGAGCCAAGTGGCCCGGGACACCACACAAGCAAAAACACGCACCAATCAGGCACACCGGTGAACAGGAGCCAAGTGGCCCAGGACACCGCACACACAGGCAACGCAGCAAGCGGGCACACCGGTGGACAGGAGCCAAGTGGCCCAGGACACCGCACACGCAGGCAACACACCGAGCGGGCACACCCGTGAACTAGGGCCCAGTGGCCCAGCACACCGCACAAGCAAAACAACACAGCGAGCGGGCACACCGGTGAACAGGAGCCAAGTGGCCCAGGACACCGCACACGCAAAGCAGCGCACCGAGCGGACACAGCGGCGAACAGGAGCCAAGTGGCCCAGGACACCGCACACGCAGCACAACACACCGAACGCGCACAACAGTGAACAGGAGCCAAGGGGCCCAGGACACCGCACAAGCAAAACAAGACACCGAGAGGGCACACCGGTGAGCAGACGCCAAGTGGCCCAGGACAACGCACAAGCAAAGCAGCGCAGCGATCGGGCACACCGGCGAACAGGATGCAAGTGGCCCAGGACACCGCACAAGCAAAACAACACACCGAGCGGGTACACCGGTGAACAGGAGCCAAATTGCCCAGGACACCACACACACAGGCAACACACCAAGCGTGCACACCGGTGAACAGGAGCCAAGTGGCCAAGGACACCGCACACGCACCGAGCGGGCACACCGGGGAACAGGAGCCAAGTGGCCAGGACACTGCACACAAAGGCAACACACCAAGCGTGCACACCGGTGAACAGGAGCCAAGTGGCCAAGGACACCGCACACGCAACACAGCACACCGAGCGGGCACAGCGGTGAACAGGAGCCAAGTGGCCAGGACACCGGACAGACAGGCAACACACCGAGCGGGCACACCGGTGAACAGGAGCAAAGTGAAAAGCAACGCACCAAGCGTGCACACCGGTGAACAGGAGCCAAGTTGCCGAGGACACTGCACACGCAACAAAACAGGCCGAACGGGCACACCGGTGAACAGGAGCCAAGTGGCCCAGGACACCGCACAAGCAAAACAATGCACCAAGTGGGCACAGCGGTGAACAGGAGCCAACTGGCCCAGGACACCGCACAAGCAAAACAACGCACAAATAAGGCACACCGGTGAACAGGAGCCAAGTTGCCCAGGACACCGTACAAGCAAAACAACGCACCCAGCGGGCACACCGGTGAACAGAGG
The DNA here is from genome assembly GCA_964036045.1 of Eutreptiella sp. 'Long Island Sound 2002'. Lineage (NCBI taxonomy): Eukaryota > Euglenozoa > Euglenophyceae > Eutreptiales > Eutreptiaceae > Eutreptiella > Eutreptiella sp. 'Long Island Sound 2002'. Next base: position 43,491,024 of record OZ038379.1, on the reverse strand, counting down.
CCAAGTGGCCCAGGACACCGCACACACAGGCAACACACCAAGCGTGCACACCGGTGAACAGGAGCCAAGTGGCCCAGGACACTGCACACACAACAAAACACGCCGAGCGGGCACACCGGTGAACAGGAGCCAAGTGGCCAGGACACCGCACACACAGGCAACACACCAAGCGTGCACACCGGTGAACAGGAGCCAAGTGGCCAAGGACACCGCACACGCAACACAGCACACCGAGCGGGCACACCGGTGAACAGGAGCCAAGTGGCCAGGACACCGCACACACAGGCAACACACCGAGCGGGCACACCGGTGAACAGGAGCAAAGTGAAAAGCAACGCACCAAGCGTGCACACCGGTGAACAGGAGCCAAGTGACCCAGGACACTGCACACGCAACAAAACAGGCCGAACGGGCACACCGGTGAACAGGAGCCAAGTGGCCCAGGACACCGCACAAGCAGAACAATGCATCAAGCGGGCACAGCGGTGAACAGGAGCCAACTGGCCCAGGACACCGCACAAGCAAAACAACGCACAAACCAGACACACCGGTGAACAGGAGCCAAGTGGCCCAGGACACCGTACAAGCAAAACAACGCACCCAGCGGGCACACCGGTGAACAGAAGCCAAGTGGCCCAGGACACCGCACACACAGGCAACACACCAAGCGTGCACACCGGTGAACAGGAGCCAAGTGGCCCAGGACACTGCACACGCAACAAAACACGCCGAGCGGGCACACCGGTGAACAGGAGCCAAGTGGCCCAGGACACCGCACAAGCAAGAGAACGCACCAAGCAGGCACACTGGTGAACAGGAGCCAACTGGCCCAGGACACCGCACAAGCAAAACAACGCAGCAACCGGGCACACCGGTGAACAGGTGCCAAGTGGCCCAGGACACCGCACAAGCAAAACAACGCATCCAGCGGGCACACCGGCGGGCAGGAGCCAAGTGGCCGAGGACACTGCACAAACAAAGCAATGCACCAAGCGGGCACACCGGTGACCAGGAGCCAAGTGGCCCAGGACACCGCACACACGTGCACACGTAGGGCGGCCGAGGGACAGGATAGAACCAACACCCCATGGGTTGGGCGCACTTGGGCAACCCAGCCGACCGCCCGGGCCAGCAGCAGGGGCGGTACCCCAAGGCCGCTGGTCCGAGCCCGGCCAGGCTGCATCGGGGACCGTGGCAAACGTCACCCGGAGCCATGGAAGCAACCAATGACAGGGGAGCCGGTACACAGTCCAGGAGGGGGTCGCCTGCTAAGCAGAGAGGCCCCGCAACTCAAGCCACAAGGGTGAGGCGGGCGTACCGCAGACTAGCGGGAGCAATACCCCTTGTGGTGAGAGATACTCCACACGGCTCGGCAGCCCCCAGAGCTGCCGCTCAAAGGAGGGGGCATGTGGCCCTACCCATTGACACATGTGGGGACACCCTCCTACCTGGGACACATGGACCGGGTGGCCGCGACAATGCCTTCCCAAGCACCTGCGGAAGCGGCTTATGAGGCAACTGAACTAGGGCAATGGGAGGGTCAGGACGTCCCCTTGGTAAGACCTTCTTCCTGCATTGTCAACAGAGGCATCCCGAGCTCCCGAAGATACCTACCTACCTACCTACCTCATGACAAGGCCAAGTGGAGGAAGTCACCACCACGTCAAGGAAAGGAGCCGCAGAGAATTGGAAATCACCTGTTGAGCTTTACCAAGTCATGGTGGGTGCTGGGTCTGCTATGCGAAAGGGCGATCCCATAAGCACGACCACGTACACTACAAGGTGCACGAGGATGACAGGCCGGCATAATGTCAAGCCAACCCAGAAAAAGTCCCCAAGAAGAAGCGGGTGGACGAATGGAAAAAGAGGCAGACTGATGGAGGTCGAGCCAGGGTGGCGATCGGCGGATTCCGGGAATTGCTGAGGTTGCCGAGTTGCTAAGGAAGGCCACGGAGGACTTGAAAAATTTGCAAGAACGAATGGAAAGTCAAGGCCGACGTGATTGGCACCGGGATTGTGCTGTCGTAAACCGGACGTAGAAAAGCCCCTACGGGGATGGGACACCAGAAGTCTCTCCGCCACAAATCAGAATTGAAAGAATAAAGGTACCCATGGTAGCAAAGAGAACACGGAGAGCCCCGTGGATTGGCATGACCTGCCCAAGATGTACACCATCCGGGATCATACGCTCGAAGTATTGATGCACCCAAATGAACCAGAGTTGCATGCCGTACGAGTTGTCCATACTCCACATGGAGACTAACGGCAGTTGCACTTGAAAGTGCGAGTACGGTGTGGAAGGAAAGAGGTGATTGCGGAAGTGCCGCAGTGAGCTTGGTTTGGAACTGATTCTTTTTGAAGAAATTTCTGAAGCCCAGCCGAAGATCAGTGCGCTTGGAGGTCTACAATGGCGAAATTATGGGTGGGGCTACCCATGAACCCACTATCGGCATGGAATATTCGGAACCTGATCGCTTGAACCGACCTGATTTGTCGAAGCGGATCGTACTTTCCGGGAATTTCTATGGCGCAGATATTTCCAATTGGGGTATGACTTTATGGTGAGTAACGCCATTGGAGCTCTTCCACGTGCAACGTTGGTTCAAGAGGACAAGGAGCGTCTTACCTGGCTATCTACGGACCATGCCCAAGGATTATCTCAGTAGACCGGAGATTAGGACCAAAGAATTGTGTGGGCCGTCAAGACCGTGAGTACCAAGTTCAATGTAGACCGCGCAGGTCATCTCATGGAATATGTCATGGCACGACAACTGTACAATCGCATGGTTCAACAACTGGGAGGCGAAAAACCAGAGACGGGTGTATTTACTTCCGGGATGCCCCGCAGCTAAAGAAGTGTACGAGGCATTGGCACAAGGGGGACTCTGCGTGATCAGAGCATTGGGGATTGAAGGAGTAGGTACCCATGTAGTGGCATAGTACCCAAGAAGACACCAAACGTACAGTGAACAAGATTATTGCGGACAGAGCAACAGGTATGCTGGCCGTGACAGGCATAGAATCCAGCCCATGTCCGTTGGAGGATCTTAATCTGAGTTTGAACTCCATCACTCTCAACGAGATGCAATTTGCACCTGAGGAGCAGTTGTCCATTGGCGCCAAGGGTATACATATGCCCGCCCCGCAACAAGCATGGAGTACGAAGGCTTTCTTTGGTGATGGTCAACGGTGCCGACCCACTGGTGATGAAGTGTGCATCAGGATGGTAGAGGCCGTGCCGATGAGGGTCATGTTTGAAGAAAAAAGTGACCCTACGGGGAGTGTTGACGTACTCTCTCACTCGGAGATCGACCAGGTGTTGCCTGAATGCGGATGGGTATGCATGACTGAGGAGCTGCTTGGAGGGAGCGAGCCCAGGCCAAGTTACCGCATTCCTGGGACGGCCGGGAGTTGGTGAAAGGGAAGTTCGAGAAGGATGAGTTCTTGGCAAGAGTTATGGACCATTTAGTCGATTATACGATGGTCCCATAGGGTTCCACCCTCCAACATGGGGGTCTCCAGCAGTGTGTGACAAATGTTACGGGTTTCAGCCCTTGGCGCGAAACGTTCGAAGATTTTCGGCGGGAACGGCCGCCCACGTCGATTGACAGGGCATATCAGACAAGGAGATGTGGGACGTGGATCCACAAGAGGCATGCACCGCTGTAAAGCTGGCAGTTTCAATACCCCAGCAAGCAGCAGAAGAAGCCAAGGACAACCCAAAGCTCAGGGATAGACTTATTGAAGCCTATCAGGGGCTATTTAGTGGAGTTGCCAACAAAATCTTCCGGATCTCGGAAATTTGGTACGGCCAAGATAAAGCTGAAACCAAACCGGAAAGGTTATCGTCACCGGGATTATCAACCCCAAGGGAAACGAGCGGAAGCGATGAAGAAGCTCTTGATGGAATTTATTGAGTGGAGTTGAATTGAACCCTCCGAGAGTGAGTTGGCAAGCCCGCCCTTCAGATGAGAAAGGTGAATGGAGATTGGATGTCGATCACAGGAGATTGAACGAACAAAACAAGCATTACTAGTACTCGTACTCGTACTTGACTCCATCCTACAAAAGCAGCAGAAGAAGCGCATCTTCACGGTTTTGGACCTAAAGCACGGGTACCACCAGATGCTGCTGCATGAGGACTGCAGGCCATGCACAGCAACGTCCACTCCGCTCGGGCCCTTGCAATGGAACGAAGTTCCAATGGGAGCCAAGAATGGGAATGCTGCCTTTCAATGCATCATGGAGGATCTCCTACAAGCCGTTTGTGCCGACCTGTTTGTTGATAGTAGCATTATCGGGTGGGTCACTGAGGACATGACTGGTGAGAAGCTCATCGAGGCACATGAGAAGGACTTCACCCGAGGATTGAGGGTCTTGGACCGGCATAGCATGGTGTGCCAGCCCACAAAGGCCTCACCCTCTGTGAGAGAAGTGGAGTTTGCTGGACATGTGGTTGGGCACGGGCAACGCCCACCCGTGCTCGGGATATTGCCACCACTATGCCACTGGAAAGAACCCCAAACCATCAGTGAACCCCGGTTCTTCGTGGGATTTTGCAATTATTATTCAGGAAATGCACGAATGTATGCGGATCTCTCCGGGCCTCTTCACAAAATGCTACAGGTGGGCAAGTTCGTTGTTCGAAAGGGAAGCAAGAAAAAATTGGCATGGACAACCGAAGCCGTAGAATCGTTCGAGAAATTGAAGGAACAACAATGGGGTCAATTGGGTCATTTCTTGGTGGACTTGGACAAGAGTTTTCTGCTGCGCACAGAGGCCTCGGAATATGCTGTGGGGGTAGTCGGCGAGAAAGTCCGGTGCGACAGAACGCATGTCCCAGTGGCCTTTTGGGTTCGGGCCCTGGCGGAAGGCCAACGTCGGAAGTGGACCGCGGGGGAGGAAGAGACTTCTGCCATTGTTTGCACGCTCCGGAAATGCATGGTTGGGCCAGATCGGACTTCAACCCGTGGTGGTATGCACCAATCATCAATCACTTCAGAGCTTGCACAAGGAGCATGTAGATACCACCCGAAGCAAGCCTTGGATGGACATGTGTAGCCATGGAGACGCCGAGGAAATGGAGGAGGCGAGACGGATTTTTGAGCTCCAGAAGGCCGTGGAAGAGGATGACACCAAGTGATTTGTCGTCATCGCATCCAAAGGCGGAGTTGAGCCAACCAAGGGCTTCGGGAGTTCGGGTCCTGGGGTAAGAGACTTTGAAGTAATGTCTCATGGCAACCATAGATTATATGGAGTCAGTGCTGATGGGGGGTCCGTCGGAGGATTATGCCGCTTCAGAGCAGTGGACTAAATATTGGAACACCCTGAGTGCCCCATCGGACAATGAGTGGCCTGAAGGCATGACTGAGGTTGGGGACAAGCTCTTTCTCAATGACAAGCCGTTGGTGCCGGAAAGATTGGGTCGAGGCGCTCATTGACCACTGGCACAACGCCCCACTTATGTATCCGGGCCGCGACAAGATGCAGCGAGATCTTGAATTGAGGTTTGAGTTCCCTCCATGATACTACGCAATCTTGAATACACATTGCACCGATTGTGCCTTGTGTAGGACAAGTAAAAGCCCGAACCACTCCACATCGAGGAACCCGGTTTATACGCCGATCCCCGAGGCACCGATGCGCTCCATTGCCACGGACGTGATTTCCATGCCCGAGGTCACGGTTGAGGGAGGAAAATAGGATTGTATTATTTTTGCCGTGGACCAACATAACGGGCATATTGTGGTGGATCCTGGTAAGAAGTCCAAGAAGAAGGACACGTAAGACAAGCATGAGGTGAACCTCCAAGCCAAGACCGTCACCCAAGTAAAGAATAGGCATTGGCTGACAATCTTTGACGTGCCAGCAGTCAAATGTAGCGACCGGGAAAGCGAATTTCGAGGCTCATGGTTCAATAGCATGTGGAGAGGATTTTACATACCAGGACCGTGGTGTATCACAGCTGGTCAAACGGCACTGCAGAGGTCGCCGGGAGGCAAATGTTCGAGAAGTTCCGCCAAAAGCACAGCAAGGAGCCTGGGAGGAATTAATTCCACTCTCCTTGGAGAGTTTGACAAGCCTTCCATGACTTATCGGGGCCTACAGGTTTGTCTTTGTACCGCATTTTTTTCCCGCGGGATCAAGTGTCTCACACTCCCCCGTTCATGAACCATGGCAAGGTTGTTCGGGACGCGGGCGCCGTGATAAGCGAAGCGAATGCCACTGCGGCCAAGGTTTGCACGTCTTTGCATGATGAGCTTGAGAGGAGGGTCAAGTAGTTCAAGGGAGGCAAAATCCACAAATACTCGCTCAAGCAGACCGTTTGGGTGAAGCGCCATCACAAGGCTGTGCTAACCCGGCATTGCCCACAATGGTGGTATATCCCAGGGGTCATCGTGCGCATGATCGGGCCCCCATAAAGTGTGGTCCCACGATTCCATTCCCTCTCACTCCCACAACACCTTCCACCCACTCTCCTGGCGGCCACTGCGGTTCATGCGCTTGGCGTGGCACAAATGGCTTTTCGGCCTGCAATCCCGCATGGGGTATGCCCACTATGCCACCTTCTGGAATGATGCCCCGGGCAAGGCAGACTGCCCACACTGCCAACGCCGTCACAATCTCAGTCTGCATGGTGTCCTCGCTTACTGCACCCCCTCCTACCCCCTGGTCTGCGCGTGGCTGTCCAGCTGGACTGCCAGTAACCTCGTCAAGACATGGCGCCAGGCTGCCTGCCGCAAAGACCTCCGCATTGTAGGCGGGCTGGCAGTCCCGCGGTCCCTGTATAGATACCTCCGAGCACACCTAGGTGGACTTCGAGCTGTCCGAAAGGAAGTAGGGCACTATCAAAACAAGGTGCTGGATTCTTTCACTGCGGTCTTGGAACACGCCGTCCCGAAACGCCCCCCCAACAGACCCAACCCCTTCTGCTCTGCAGACTGGACAGGCCCACTGCCAATGTGACCACCCCCTTCCCCTGCCCTCACTCTCCTTCACAGGGAACGTCGATTCGAGGCATTTCTGAGACGAACTCGTTAATCTAACTTGGTCGTGCCCTCATGGCCTGTACATACAGATCACAGGCGACCTTCACTGTCTATATACTGGGCCCTCATCCTGATTTCGTCCTTGCTTTGCGTTGCCCTGCTCCGAAGGCCAGTACACAGTGGAACCCCCCCCCCCCCCCCCCTGAGTCCTTGACTACACCCCGGGCGGCCGCGTTCAGCCTGATCGGCCTGAGCAAGTCCCCCGTGCCCTGCCCCTGTGTCTTTATCTGCACTGTCATTTCTTTTTCAACCTGTCCCCTGTACCCTGTCTCTGTGTTTTTGCTTGCAATGTCACTATTTTTTCACCAACCTTTGGCAGGTTGGCCCTCACATGGCCCTTACACGCCCACATCACTGTCGTGTGAGTGGAATGCCACTCTCTCCCTCCTCCTGGCCACCGGCCCGAATCCCTCCTGCTTCTCTCTCCTGGGGAAATGCCCTGGATTGGCACCCGCGCGGACAGTACCCCCTATCACACTGCCACCACCCCCGGGTGTGGAGTGCGGGGCGACCACTTCTGTGTTATCCACATGTCCAATTATTCTGCACAAACACAAACCCACTTTCCACAGCTTCCTTCTCCTCCCTGCTGCCCCACCCACTGACCGTGACCTGGGATGTGGATGATACTCTGTATGATGGGCTGGCCTCCTGAGGACTCTCGAGCAGTGACTTTGGACTTGAATTACAAAAAAAAAAAAAAAAGATCGGGCAAGATCTGTATGCCGTCCAGGTGGGAGACAACAAAATCTTGGATCGGGACCATACACAGCTCCGACCACGGGCACCGGATCCCAGCGCGCAAGGGGTGACATTTGAGTTCACGTCGGGAGACCTGGACTCTGACGATGACGGTGAGGAGGACTACTATACAGCGGAAGGAATCCTACCGGACAAGCCGGACCCCGCCACGCCGGGGGGGAGGCTATACAAGGTTTGTTCGAAAGAATTTTCCCCATTCGCAGGACTTGTGGGAGCCTTCGAGAAGTTTTGTGGCGGGATATACCACGGTGTTGCTCGACTATCTCAGAAAAAGGGGATTAGTATAGATGTCAAGGATGTCTTGGTGCATTTGATGATGCACAAACCAGATTGAGATGCCCCTCCCTTACCCCTTGAGACCATTGTTTGTTTCTCATTCATTTGTCGCAGAGATGCACATATCATGGCTCAATACCTCCCAGGTACCCCCGATCCCAATTTCCTCGACACGAGACGGGCATGTGAAGCCAAGATCAATCTTAGATTGTGACCATGTTTTTTTGTGTGCCCAATCGGTCGCCGCTTGCTCAGGAGATTCCCACGGTTCAATATTTGTCAACACCCATTCATCTTCGCAATATTTTTTCTTTGGTGGAGCCTTTGGTAAGTGCATAGGCGGGAGCAACACCCCTGCTATATGGGATTGTTTGTGGACTTCTGAGTTAGAATTCCAAAGTTTGCGGGGGATATGAAGTTCATATTTATTTGCTTTGCTCTCCTCACCCACGCTGTTTTGTTGCTTTGTTTTGGCCAAATTTTCGAGCAAGTTGACCTATTGGGAGGTTGCTGAACGCCATTAGGACCACTGGATGTGCTAACACATATGATTTTACGATGTCGCCAGATCCCTAAATTCAGTTGCTGGACTACCGCTGAAACCGCCGCGGTCGCGATTTTCCCGCCGCCGCAAGCATTTTTGGCTCATTTTGCGAGATTTGTGCCAATTCTGTGCGCAGTTAAGCAGATTTAAGAAGCGCAATCTGCAAATCGCAATCATATCCTGCTCCTGTGATCAAATGACGGTCATCCCATCAACCTTTAGGGGGGTATTTCCAAAATACCGCCTTTTCGGGCCTTTTTTGGCACTTTTCCACGAAGAAAGTGGCATAAATGGATTTCGGGGAGGTCTCATGAGATTTCAAATGGGTCAAGGTTCTCCCTGAGGTTAGTTTGGCCTTAGCAAACCACAATATTTGACCCTAAATGGTGGTGCATCAAGATAATTGAGTGGCGTGTGCCAAGATTGCCCCAAAACAGCCATATTTGCCCTTTTTCACTTGTAAATCTCGCATAAGTAGATTTAGAGGAGGTGTCATGAGATTTCAAATTGCTCATCCTTGTTGCTAAGGTTAGTTTGGCCTTGGCAAAACACCGTATGTGACCCTACATGCTCTTGAATCAAGACGTATCAACGGCGGGTGCCAGAATTGCCTCAAAACAGCCATATTTGCCTTGTTTGACGTCTAATTCTTGTATAAGTAGATTTAGCGGAGGTATCATGCTGCACGCAAAAAAGCATGTTGTATGGGGACACAGATCGCCGAAACACAATTCACAGCATGCTAACTACTTGAATGGGTGTTTTTTTTATGTTGCAGGTTTCTGGATTTTTGGACGTCATAAGATCCTATGTTAACCCCAACCCAAAGTGCCATTTGTATTCCGAGCACACCACGTTCTATTTTGACAACACTTGTTCCATTTTTGGTAACAAAGTTGTAATTTTTAGAACTTGGTCTTACCGAATCCGCAGCCACCCAATATGTGTCGCCGTCGCATTGGCGAGGTAGGTTTCCCTCCAGGGTCCCTCAGTTTGAAGATTTCAATTTTTTGCCTGCGCTATTTTTAGTAACAAATGTGACTATCTTTTGCAGAAAAGGTTTTTCTCGGGTCACCACATTCTGGTCACCTTGGGACAATCAAACCGGATTCACGACCAGTTTTGCCAGCCGGATGCGATTGCATTGTCGGTTTGAGCTGAGCTTGCTCCTGGAGTCCGATTTGAAAAATTTTCCAAGAAAAAAAATTCGGAAAAAATGTTTTTCCCGAAAAGGGAAGAGAGAATATTTTTTTTCTACATTGTTTGTGTCTATGCTTTCCATGATGCGTGATCAACCCCCTCCCAAAATATCAATGTCTCGTAGAGGTGATGGATTGCTCTCATGTCTCTTGGTGGGACCGCAGGTCATGCGAGGGGTTCATGCTGTGCATGTCAAGCATCATACATACGTTTGTCGTTTTTTTATCTAGACCGGTTGACAACGTTGCTTTCGTCCATCTTTGATCTGCCGAGCCTACGCTTTTAGGTTTTGTGGTGACAGGAAGGAGTTATTTTTTTTTGAGTTCTTTCCTCCCCCTGATTACCTGGGCGGGTGGCCTGGGTGTATGTGGTACCCTCCCACAATGAGAAGAGTGCCAAGGAAACAACCAGGATCCTCCCGTCCTCTGAATGTCGTTCTCAGCAGGTGACAATGCTCTGGGAAGGGGAATGAAACCCGTTCAGATCCCATTTGGCTGCACTGCTCTACATTTCAGTGATTTCAGCGATTTCAGCCATTTCACGTATAGATTAAGAGAAACTTTCAATTTATGGTAATTATAAGCCACAGAATGAGGGATTTAACATTTCTGGGTTAGACCATGCCTGCTGTGTGTTCACCTGCCCTTCCCGTGTTCCTGTTGGCATGCGCGCGCTCTGTGTTGTTCAATGCGGGCCAATCTTCTGAGAAAATCATCCCAATGGGTGCTAATGATGTTAGATTCTATCCTGTTGCGGAAACGGAAGCGAATCGGAAGCTGGGGCAACTCCAGTGGATGATAGAAGGCCCGGAATTGTGATCTTGCTAAACGCTGGATGTGGTGCCTCCGCCCACACCGGCCAGCCCCGTAAAACGGGATGGGTACACGTTAATGCACGCATTCTTTTGGCTTTTGCCACGCCTACACGTATGGGGGATCACAGGTCCCTCGAAGCTGGAGGAGCGCTAGTAAAAGTCAAGTGGAAGTGGATCTGGCTGAGGTAGGCACACTGAAGAGGAAGAAAGTAAGTCGGTCGTTGCTCCGCGGTGAATGTCTTCTACTTTTATTCTCTGTCCTTTGTTTGCCTTGCATGTGAGTCATGGTAAATCCATCTTTGGATGGAGATTGTTTGTCTTGAACATGCAGTGGATGAACATGTTAAAGGTGGAGAATTGCACCTATGCCCTGTTTGCTAACCTCTTGTATGCCGTCTTACTTCATGGACCATCGGTTCATTCAGATCATTGGTCGAACACGGCTGGTGATCCACTATCCCTCCTTTGTCAACTTGCAGTATAGCATGATGATAGCTCATTTGACTTTGCAATTGATTGTAGGGATAATCCTCAATCAATGTCGGATATTCTTACTTTAAGTGCATGCTGCTCTCATGGGTCATAACTAGGTGAACGTCTCTCTCCATATGTATGCTCACATGGGTCATGGCTAGGCTATGCGCTCGGGTTGGGTTTTGGTTAGGTTATATCTCTTCGGCCATGTATTGGTTTTGTTTCTCCCTCCTATGGCATTGATTGGTTAGGTTCTCCCTCCTAGGGCATGCATTGGTTAGGTTTACTCTCCTAGGGCATGGATTGATGAGAGTCTCTCTCTCACCGAATGAACTGGGGCGGGACCATCTCTCGGAAGGCCTGGATTGGGGCGGGACCATCTCTCTTGGAGGCAGGACAATCTCCCCTCGGGATAGGACAATCTCACCATGTGTCAGATGTGCGCTCATTCAACCCGGGATATCTCTTCATGTGCACTGTCTCTGCGGGCGGGGTCGAGGTCTCTTCATGTGACCCGGGGCATCTTCTTACCCAGGTGCTCTTGCCCAATCTGTCTCTAAGTAGCATGCATTGAATTAGTTCGGGGTCACGCGGACATGCGATTAGGCAACATTGGTTTCACATGTCCATGTGGGTATGACTTTCAATGCACATGATGATCTCTGTTTGCCAATGCCTTCGGTTCCCAAGCAATTAGGCCCCAGCTGATTGGACTGAGTGGCATGTCAAAGCATGTGAGGGCATCAGGTATATGTCATGTGTTGGCTTGACACTTTCTTCGTGCCTTTGGTTCGCGACACTCTAAGCGTAGGGAGCCCAGCAATTAGTATGTAGCATACATCAAACATGTAAGGTTTGGTGGGCTGGCCCTTCATGATATCTTGTTCGAGAGCAGCAAGTAAACCAACCAAGTCTATTCACTTGCTCGCTTTTCCGTATGTTATTGCTAAGTGATAGGCACCAGGCGTCCGGTCTGAAGTACCGAGGCATTAGGAGCATTATGATATATGGAATGTGTCACACATGCCGGGTGTCACGTATTGCTGTGAGGTCACTCTCACGACTCATAGTTAGTGCTTGTCATTGCAAGCTCTTTATATGTGATCATTGGTGACTCATGAGTGTGGACAAGCTATGTAAGCGGCCATGCCGTAATTTGTATTCATGGGGGCCATGGTGACATGCTTGATCAACATATTTGGAGTTCATGTTTCTCAATTCTAGTTTTTACCGCCATGTAGGCAAGTTTGAGGATGGGCCATGTGGACCACGCTGATGTTGAGTCCGATGATGCCATTGTGTCGTCTATCATTTCTTTGTGGTTTACCATGTACCATATGTACCATATTGATGTCATTTTGTCGCTCATGACCCTCGTGAATCAATGTCATTTTTATGAATGTGTTGAAGCAAGGATGTGTGTTCCAATGGTGTCATATGTCCGTAGTTTGATTGTGCATGGTACGTAAAAACGATTCTTGGAGTGGCGATGCAACATCCTCTTCGATAATCGCATACTGTATTCCAGGGCTTCACTTATACTTCTGTTTCTTCCTTTTCCTTTGCCCGACATTGTCTTTTTTGTTCCCCTCTCCATGATCATGTCCATGCATTGACGTGGGTACACTCTATCCAATTTGCTGACAGATTGTTTGGACTTCATTGGTCACTGAAATTCAATTATCAAGTATTTGGTTCTTATTGCAAGGATTGCCAGCAGGTGTACCTGCAGGATTCATTAGCTCTTTGTGGCCAAGGGTTGCAAAGGGTACTTGCAGGACTTTTGGACTTTGGATTTGGTAAAACATGGAAGCATTGGTCGGGTCACGGACGGAGGGAGTCACGGGGAAGAGAATCGAGAAAACAGGTATAGGTGGTAGAGGTCCCACTATGGCAGGGGCTGGTCTTGGTCGGTGATTCCATCTTCTGTTTCGTAGTCATTGTGGTTATCAGCGTCGTAGTTGTAGTACATCGATGAGCGCAGGTCAGGGTGTTCTTTGGCAGGTGATGCAAGCTATCCAACCGGTGCTGCTTTTGAGGTACTGGATGAAAGTGTCGACAAGAGCTCCCACTTCCCATGGCCCTGCCCGTGGCTACTCCACGTCCCAATTCAGCTCCTGGAGCGCCAAAAAAGAGAGAAGGACGAGAAAAAAAAACCGGCTCATCCAAAGCCGTATCCTCAACCCACAAGGCTCCCAAGCATAAGAGCACCCTGCATCTACGCAAGCTTCTTGCCCAGCTTGGGGACAAAGAAAATTATACCGGGCCGTCCGCCGCCGCTTCGAGCGAGCCGCCCTCTCTTGCATTATGCATGCATAGTGACACTTTTGTCCGCCCTATGCCTTTAGCGGCTCGTTCACGAGACGAAAATGGAAAAAAAAGAGACGGTGAACGCGAGCCTTCCTCGCGAAGCGAAGGAGAAAAGGGCATTGAAGATGCCGAAGAGAAAGAGAAGAGGAGAACGGACTCCATAGGTACCGATGATAGTAATGCAATTAATGTTGATACGGATTCGCGTGACAAAGTGCCCGATGCCCACCCGCCCGCTCCACTCTCACGTGCAGATTCCCAAATTTTGGAAGACCCCATGGGTGATGAAGAAATTCACGTCGATCTTGCTGGAGATACGCCGGAGAAGGTACTTCGAGATGCCTTTATTCCTACTCCTACAAAACACACACACGACATGCAAACGAATGAGGCAAACCCTCAACACCAAGGGAATATCCTCCCCACGCCCACTACTCACCCCAACCCAATCACGTATTTAAAAGACCCCATGTCCCGGCCCATCGGTGCACTCCCCAACAGGTTTCCGGTAGCAAGTGACCTCAATAAAGACACTCAAGCGGGCAAACTCCCCGTCAAAGGCCAATCAAGGTTTTCCAAAATTGATATCTTGTGCCCGACGCCCCTTACATACCACGATACCACACCACTGCCCCCAAAAGGTCTTTTAGCCTCGCTCAATCCACTCCGCAAATTTTAATTTACGGAGACGGCCTACCCTATCATCGGTTCCTTCGCTCATTTTCCTTGGCGGACCTCCCCACTCTTGAGTGGAATAAACTTGCGGGACTTGCTATCTTCATCCTCTTGCCCTCCTTTGCACCCTTCGAGGATGAGCCCCCCTTTTTGGCCAACAAAACAATCGTTAAACAGCTCGTCTCCCTACTCTGTTACTCAAAGGAAAACAATAAAGTGACAACAATATGGCTCGCATACTGTTCCCGCTCTAATGTTGCTGATTGCGAATTCGCGTCCATTTTGGACCGCCGCAATGATATAATTCCGGCACAATCATTTTTGTACGTTACCGTTGTATGTTCCATTGTACACTTGGCCTAGCGCCACCCAGTCACTCACGAAATCGTTGAGCATCCAAGTGCACTAGACCATCCTCTCATTCTGATGCACCTTTCATCCATTCCTTTGCCGAAGCAACATGTGCCTCGCACCATTGAGTTTTACCCGAAGTGTATGCCGGATGTAGTCCCGGGCCTTGATCTCTATGTTCCTACCCCCTCTCTCTTTCAACTCCGCATCAACATCCCCTCCCGTGTCACACTGGAGGTAGAGAAAAAACGAACTCGTTTGGGATATCAGTGGCACTCTCCCCCTCATGCTCCTCCTCAACGGCCTCTCCCCAGACGACACGTCTGCGGTGCTCATAGGACATAGTTGCACGAAAAATTACAAAGCAATTTTGGCCCGTAGTTGTCAACGCGTCGCCGGAAGGTTACAAAGATTTCGATTTTCATGTGCCCATCCTCATCCTCTCCCGATTTTTTGAGGGCATGAAGCTCTTGCAGAAATAGACGTCTCCCTGGGCCTACTCCACAACTCGGTGAAGCGAAACTCCCTAGCGATTTCACACCAGCCGCGCTTCGTCAAAAACGCACCAAAAGAGAGGAAAATGCCCTCAAACGAGGTCCGAGACGCGGTCCAAATGAACTCCACCCTGCGGAAAAAGTTTACATTCCTTGTACTGATTAACAAGTACGATGTACCTGGGATGGTGCATGACCGCATGCTCATCCAACCAGCAGTACAAGAAATTGAAAACTGGGGGGACATGATTGTTGTGTCGGCCACCACACAGCAGCGCATGATCGCACGGGACATCACCCGAAATGTATCGCCGCCGCATGCACTTATCCGCTTCCCGCCTACCCTTGCCATCCCCAATGTCCTTCGTTCCGCGGCTACGTTTGGACCTGTAGAGACGCACAAGTTGTTTCAACAATCGGGGATGTTACTTGTTAAGTATCAGTCTTTTGAATCTGCCAAAGCCTCGTACGGTGCATCGTTGCCTGGACCAATCTATTTTACATCCGGCACCCCCGATAGAGACAGCGTTCTCACAATTGAGCAACGTCTGCAATGTCTACGTTTGACATCCCTGCCCAGCCCGATCCTCAATGAAGCAAATCTCGCTGCAGCCGCCAACCTGTCAGACATGTCACCACTTCACTTACCCGACATTACCTTTGCACAACCTGTGCCACCGGTACCGTCGGCAGTTCCCGCCACTTCTGGCCCTGTTTCCCCTCGTGGTAGTGACCCGGCCTCGTCCACCCTCACGGTAGGAGGCAGCACAACTCCTTTTCCCCATTGAACCCCTACTGCATGTTCCGCGCTCCACAGATGCTGAGCCACATGCTCCGGTCCAAGGAATTGATCATCCTGTACGGTTACGCTTGCCGGTCCCGGTCCCCCTACTCATGCACGCATCGCATATGCGGGTACACAGCTTTGCTGCACTTCGTGACGTACTGATGCGATCATGCCCGGGCTTTGCCTTCCCCACGCTGTTGCAGTTGCGGTCACGTTTCGTATTTTGACTCAGTGCCTGCAGGTCTTTTGCCACCTAGCTGGAACGTATATTGGCCTCCACATTGCCCTTGTGGTGAGGCACGCACTCAGACGAACCGCCCCACAACCCGCCTCGTCGCGCCTGCACACATCAATGATAACCATGGCCAGTCAGCTATGATTTTAGCAGCTGTTTTCCCCCAAAATTCAAAGTCATGCATTTTCAGAACGGCGATATCAAACTGTACACAGTAGTACTGTTGTTTTTGTGTTTTCTCAAAATGTTAACAAAATTATGCTGTCACTGGAGCTGGAGCCGCAAATCAACTGTCAACAACTGCCGCGTACGCGAGTTTCAGATTCCCGACCGCCGTGCGCAATAGAAAATCGCCAAAAAGTCCACTTTTTGTCGCAGTTCGAAGCAAAGTAAAGTCATGAGCGTGTCCCCGAGATCAATACCTTGCTGCTCACCTAAAAACGTCCAGAGTGGCAGGCACAGATTTTGAGAAATTCACAGTTTTCTAGCCAAAAACCACTCTTTTTCATGGTTTTAGGGTCTATGTAGGCCATGTAGAGGGCCTTACAGGGCTGGAGGAGGTGGTATAGAGGTGATATATGGACAAATTGTCATCACCATTGGTGGAAACCTACATGACAAGCGATGTTTTGCCTTTATTCTAGGCTATTCATCCCTTTCTCATGCACCATGGGGCCCAATATCCATATGGTTCATAGGTAGGGTTTTGATCACCTATCACCGTCCACACACATGTTTGGGGCTTGGGTTGGTATTGTATGCATTTGAATGATAAGAACTACATAAAACATGATCCTATATGCATAACAATGGGATGAATGATGAACATTTGAGGTGTTTTTGGCCCTATTTTGCACCGTTTGTGGTCCATTTCCATATGCTTCATAGGTAGGCCTTTGCGTGCCTATCACCGTACACCCACATGTTTGGGGCTTAGGTTGTTATTGTAAGCATTGGTATGATAGGTGCTACATATAATATGATAGTATGTGCATAAGAATGGGATAAACGATGAAGATTTGAGGTGTTTTCGGCCCTATTTTGCACCGTTTGTGGTCCAATATCCATATGGTTCATAGGTAGGGTTTTGATCACCTATCACCGTCCACACACATGTTTGGGGCTTGGGTTGGTATTGTATGCATTTGAATGATAATAACTACATAAAATATGATAGTATCTGCAAAAGAATGGGATGATTGGTGAACGTTTGAGGTGTTTTTGGCCCTATTCGGCACCGTTTTGTAGTCCATTTACATATGATTCATAGGTGGGTTTTTGCGTGCCTATCACCGTACACACACATGTTTCCGGCTTAGGTTGTTTTTGTAAGCATTTGTATGATAGGTGCCACATATAATATGATAGTATGTGCATAGAAATGGGATGAACGATGACGATTTGAGGTGTCTTCGGCCCTATTTTGCACCGTTTGTGGTCCAATATCCATATGGTTCATAGGTAGGGTTTTGATCACCTATCACCGTCCACACACATGTTTGGGGCTTGGGTTGGTACTGTATGCATTTGAATGATAATAACTACATAAAATATGATAGTATGTGCAAAAGAATGGGATGATTGATGAACGTTTGAGGTGTTTTTGGCCCTATTTTGCACCGTTTTGTAGTCCATTTCCATATGGTTCATAGGTGGGTTTTTGCGTGCCTATCACCGTATACACATATGTTTGGGGCTTAGGTTGTTTTTGTAAGCATTTGTATGATAGGTGCCACATATAATATGATAGTATGTGCATAGGAAAGGGATGAACGATGACGATTTGAGGTGTTTTCGGCCCTATTTTGCACCGTTTGTGGTCCAATATCCATATGGTTCATAGGTAGGGTTTTGATCACCTATCACCGTCCACACACATGTTTGGGGCTTGGGTTGGTACTGTATGCATTTGAATGATAATACCTACATAAAATATGATAGTATGTGCAAAAGAATGGGATGATTGATGAACGTTTGAGGTGTTTTTGGCCCTATTTTGCACCGTTTTGTAGTCCATTTCCATATGGTTCATAGGTGGGTTTTTGCGTGCCTATCACCGTACACACACATGTTTGGGGCTTAGGTTGTTTTTGTAAGCATTTGTATGATAGGTGCCACATATAATATGATAGTATGTGCATAGGAAAGGGATGAACGATGACGATTTGAGGTGTTTTCGGCCCTATTTTGCACCGTTTGTGGTCCAATATCCATATGGTTCATAGGTAGGATTTTGATCACCTGTCACCGTCCACACACATACTTTGGGCTTCGGTTCGTATTGTATGCATTGGAATGATAAGAAGTACATAAGCTATGATACTACGGGCATAAGAATGGGATGAACGATGTAGATTTGAGGTGTTTTTGGCCCATATTTGCACCTTTTGGGCTCCATATCAATATGGTTCATAGGTGGGGTTTTGATCACCTATCACCGTCCACAGTCATGTTTGGGGCATAAGATGTCATTGTAAGCATTTGAATGCTGGGTAAGAAATAAAATATGATACTACGGGCACGAGCATGGAATGAACAATGTCGTTTTGAGGTGTTTTTGGCCCGTTTTTGCACCATTTGTGCTCCATATCCATATGGTTCATAGGTAGCAAGAGTGAGTCCCTCAACGCCTCTCACAACACATTCCAACCTTTCATCCTTAGGAAAAGCGATGGCGGCAGTGGTTGCTATCATGGCAACCATTATGACAGCTTTTTTGATATTTGGGCAAATGGTTACGGCAGCGTTGATAGCGGGGTGGCGTTAACGCAACCAACTCGGGGATGGGGGCTTAATGAAAATGTTTGTAGTGTGCACGGACGCACTGTGCACGCTGCACGCCCGCATTGTGCAAACTGCACGCACGCACTGTGCACGCTGCACGCCCGCATTGTGCAAACCGGACACACGCACTGTGCACACTGCATGCACGCACTGTGCACACTGCAGACAGCATTGTGCAAACTGCACGCAGGCTCTGTGCACGCTGCACGCACGCATTGTGCACACTGCACGCACGCATTGTGCATGCTGCACGCACGCATTGTGCACGCTGCATGCACGCATTGTACGTACTGCACGCACTCATCGTCGCCCGCAGGACCTCTGTATTTACTGATTTTTGTTGGCCATACCTGGGAACATTCTCTATGGGGCATCCGTTCTGGCCTAATCCATGGAGGCCTCCTGGATCTGAAAACAAATCCAACTCCTATTGGGGAGCATGGAGACCGTGGTCTTTAATTTCATTATGGTGTTTCAGATCATCTTGTTTGGCAAGCCGTCGAGCAAACCTCTGCTAGCCTGTGCATACAGTCCAATGCAGTATGAGTATTGGCCTTGGGTGCAGGAATGCTGAGCACCTTGGAGGAGGGAGGGACCCTGTTGGGCAAATGCATTACTCAGTGCAGGCACTGCTCAGTGCACAATTTGGCTCAGAATTTCATGCTCAAGTTGTTGCTCTTTCCAAATGTCCTCAAATGATCAGTCAACATGTGCGGACCATGGTGCACACAGGGATGGATGGAGGTTCTGCATTTCTCAAGGTGTTCCCCTTCTCGACAAGGAAGACGTCTTGGGCATCATTTGTTGCGTTTGAAAAAAAGATTATCCCAAGCCCCCCCCCCCCCATATTCCAAGCTGTACCATGGGTCCAAAATGTTGCCTTTGCCCCCTGAACAACAGGTCAGGGACCCCCCTCCCCTATTTCGAGGGTCCTGGATGCAAAGGAAGAGAGTGTAGGGACACACAGATCGTGACTCACACAATTTGCAACATCCGTATGCACCAAAATCTGCCGTTTTTCCATAAAAAAACGGCCAAAAATGGCCGTTTTTCGGTCCAAAATTGAGTTTGTCGCCTCAGAAAAGCAGTTGAAGACCCCCCCCCAACTTTGAGGGTGCTGGATGTGAAAAAGCAAGTTGTAGTCACACACAGGTCACAAAAACACAATTTACAGCATCCGTATGCACCAAAATTTGCCATTTTTCATGAAACAAAATGCCAACAATGGCCATTTTTCGGTCAAAAGTTGGCATTTTTGGGCTCTCCCCTATATCGAGGCGGCTGGATGCAAAAAAGCAGATTGTAGGGACACACAGATCACGCAAACATAATTTACACCATCCGTACGCACAGAAATATGCCATTTTTCATGAAAACCGCCCAAAAATGGCGCTTTTTTTGTCAAATATAGATTTTTTGGCTTTGTACAAGCATTTGAAGGACCCCCCCCCCCTATTTTGAGGGTGCTGGATGCAAACAAGCAAGTTATGGTCACACAAAGATCAAGAAAACACATTTTGTAACATCCGTATGCACCACAATTTGCCGTTTCTCATGGAACAAACAGCTAAAAATGGCCCCTTCTTGGTCAAAAAATGATTTTTTTTGGCCTCAGACAAGCGGTTGAAGACTGCCACCCTATTTTGAGGGTGCTGGATGCGAAAAAGCAGATTGTAGGGACACACAGATCACGCAAACACAATTTACAGCATCCGTATGCACCAAAATTTGCCATTTTTCATGAAAAAACGGCCAACAATGGCCAGTTTTTGGTCAAAAGTTGGTATTTTTGGGCTCTCCTCTATTTTGAGGGCGCCGGATGCAAAAAAGCAGATTGTAGGGACACAAAGATCACGCAAACACAATTCACAGCATCCGTACGCACCGAAACATGCCATTCTTCATGAAAACCGGCAAAAAATGGCCGTTTTTTTGTGAAATATTGATTTTTTGGCTTTGTACAAGCAGTTGAAGGACCCCCCCCCCTTTTTTTGAGGGTGCTGGATGCAAGGAAGCAAGTTGTGGTCACACAAAGATCACAAAAACACATTTTGTGGGATCCGTATGCACCACAATTTGCCATTTCTCATGGAAAAAACGGCTAAAAATGGACATTTCCGGTCAAAAATAATTTTTCTTTGGCTCCAGACAAGCGGTTGAAGACTGCCCCCCTATTTTGAGGGTGCTGGATACGAAAGAGCAGATTGTAGGGACACAGAGATCACGCAAACACAATTTACAGCATCCGTAAGCACCAAAATTTGCCGTTTTTCACGAAAAAGACGGCCAAAAATGGCCCTTCTCTGGTCACATATTGATTTTTTTTGGCTTCGTACAAGCAGTTGAAGGATCCCCCCCCCCTACTTTGAGGGTGTTGGATGCAAAAAAGCAAGTTGTATGCACGCAGGGACTACAAAAGCACAATCTACAGCATCTGTGTGCACCAAAATTTGGTATTTTTCATGGAAAAACTGCGAAAAATGGCCTTTTCTTGGTCAAAAATTGAGTATTTTGGCCTCAGAGGTGCAGTTCCACAGCCCCCCCTCCCATTTTGAGGGTGCTGGATGCAAAGAGAAAAGCTGTGTGGACACAGCGATTGCCCAAACACAATTTACAGAATTCTTATGCCCCAAAATCTGCCATTTTCCAACAAATTCGGCGAAAAATAGCGATTTTTTTATCAAAAATTGTTTGTTTTTTTTTAGCCTGAAACAAGCAGTTGAACCACCCCCCCTCCCAATTGGAGGGTCCTCGTTGCAAAAGAGCGGAATACGCCAAGGAACTACATAAAGTATGATAGTATGTGCATAAGAATGGGATGAGCGATGAACATTTGAGGTGTTTTTGGCCCTGTTTTGCACCATTTGTGGTCCATTTCCATATGGTTCATAGGTAGGCTTTTGCGTGCCTATCACCGTACACACACATGTTCCGGGCTTAGGTTGTTATTTTTGGGGAACAACGGGGTAGGAGTAACCCCCCCCCTGCTATTTGGGGGGTGTATAATTAAAACAAAAGGTTACTTCTGGTCTTTTCGGGTACAAAACCTATTTTCATGGTTTTTTCGTGCCTATACTATACTATACAGGTACACTGGTGTGCAGCACTGTTCTGCTGCACCACCCCAGAGCAGACAAAAATACTCCAAAATAGGCCGAATTCCAGGGTTTTTGATGGTTTGCAGGAAGGTTCGGGTGAGAGGAACCCCCCCATCCCTCTTTTTGGGGCAGAGAATCCAAAGAAAATTGGGAATTTTTTCGAAAATCCTCTATAGGCAGGTACGCTGGTGTGCAGCACTGTTCTGCAGGACCAGCCAAGAGCAGGCAAAAATACCCCAAAATAGGCCACATTTCAGGGTTTTTGATATTTTTGGACGAAATTCGGGACGGAGAACCCCCCCTCCCTATTTTGGGGCCGTAGGAACCAAAAGTATAGGTCATTCATCGCAAAAAACCCCTTTCTGTCGACTTTATGAATTTTGGGGAAAAACAGCTGCTAAAACCATAGGTGTGTGCCCGAGCATCGGAATGCCCCCTGGGATTTTGCACATGCCACCGGACTCCTCATGTACCTGCGACGCGTGTACCTTCTTGCCTCCAAGATCCCAACAGCTTCGGCTGTCACATGCCTTGTGTACGCCTGTATACTGGCACGCGCGCTTGCACACACCTCTTACACCCCAGCCGCACGGTCAGGTTTCCCTGACTCACCGGAACGCAACATCTCCCACAGCTGTGACGCTGCCGATGAGCCGTCGCTGGAGAGATATGATCCTGCCCCCAACTGCAGTATGATACCTTCTGTACCCCACACACAGCTGGACACAGCCCCCACCCCAACCTCGATAAAGCGTGGTGCCGTCACCCGACCTGCCAACTCTTGTGACACCCTACCCCCCGTACCTGAGATCCGGCCCGCCGTGCCCGAACCTGCTACGTCTCAGGAGTCCAGCAGAGAGCAACACAGCGATCAGACGACCCAGAGCTCTGCTGATTTGGCGATGCATGATGTGTCACCGCCCACACGCACATTCACCTACGACACACTCTCCTTTGCCTCTTTGAATGTCGGGGGTGTGGAGATCACCCCGAACCGGCTGTGCCACATCCTCACCGGATTCTCACCCCTCCCCCACACCCTGTGCCTCCAGGAATTCCGCCCCAGCGCCCTCTCACACATAACAGACCACTGTAGGGTTGCCAGATTTTGGGGGTACCACATGGTCAGTAGCTCGCCCTCTTACAAGGACGGAGTTGCGTTGCCAGTCCATACTTCCATTGCACCCACGTGTCCCAAGCCCACCGTACACATACCCGGCAAGCTCGTTTCCGTACAGTTGTCCCTACACCACTCCCCCTTATCCCCACATGTCCGTGTCGCCTCTTTTTACGGCCCGCATACGATACGTGACAAACATATTGTCGAGCCAGTTCTGGACACTCTCCTTATAGACAACTGCATCCTACTAGGGGATTATAATGGCGTCACCCAGTCCGGTCACACGACTGCCCTACGCCCCAACCTGTGGCCCTGGCTTATAGCCAAGGAACGGTCCCGAGCCCTCTCTGACCTACTGGCGCCGCATTGTCACAGCACACCGTACAACCGAGTGCGACGTTACGGAGGCACCAAAAATTTTATTGATAGGGGTTACGGGAGGCGTACCTTTTGCGCCCTATTCCAGTCCACTGCTGCCTCTGTGCTCGACTTTTCCTCCAGAAATGGGGCCCAGGATCATGATCCCATTGTAATACACACAGTCCCCTGGTCGACCCCCAATGTGCCCCCCCCACGGTGTGCCCAGTGAAACCGCCGGGATGTGCAGGGTTTTCAGAGACAGATAGAACAACTTACTGCTAGCCTACCCGTGCCTGACACGTATTCTGAGGTAGAGGCAACCTACGCAATGCTATGGGGACACATGCTCACGGCAATGAACACCGTCAATGAGGCCAAGCCTGATCCCCCGCGGTCCAGCTGTGATATCACTGACTGGACGTCCGTTGTACGCCAGCTTGCCAAGCAGGCCAAACGGCGCTCCAAACCTTTCTACCGGCGAGTCAAGCATACTCTGCTCAGTCCCGCCGCCCAATCTACACTACGGGTACCCTCACGTAAAATACAACGCATATTACAACGTAACAACCCATGGTCTACAGAGGATGACCAGCATATAACCCAGTACCCGCAATTGGACAACCTGCCACCTCCCACGTATGATGCTCTGCGTACACTCGCGCGGGCCGCCAGAAAAAAGTCCCCGGGGCCAGACGACATACCCCCGTACCTATTGTCCATACTCCCTGCTACCACATTTGCCACTGTGCATGCTTGCGTCTCGCTGTGTTACCAAACAGGTGATATACCCCTCCCATGGCTCGTGTCTGAAAACCTCTGCCTGTACAAAGGCAAAGGGTCGTGGCAGGACCCAGATAGGTGGCGACCCATCGCAATGAGCAACTCCATTTACCGCCTGCTCATGCGCTGGGTATACCGCATGCATACTGCAGGACCAGCCCAGAGCAGGCAAGAATACCCCAAAATACGCCAAATTTTTGGACACAATTTGAGTTGGAGGACCCCCCCTCCCTATTTTGGGGCCGTAGGAACCAAAAGCATAGGTAACCTCATCGCGAAAAACCCCTTTCTGGCAATTCTTTGAGTTTTGGGAAAAAACAGCTGCTAAAATCATAGGTGTGTGCCCGAGCATCGGAATGCCCCCTGGGATTTCGCAGATGCCACCGGACTCCTCATGTACCTGCGAGGCGTGTACCTTCTTGCCTCCAAGATCCCAGCAGCTTCGGCTGTCACATGCCTTGTGTACGCCTGTATACTTGCACGCGCGCTTGCACACACCTCCCACACCCCAGCCGCACGGTCAGGTTCCCCTGACTCACCGGAACGCAACATCTCCCACAGCTGTGACGCTGCCGATGCGTCGCTGGAGAGATATGATCCTGCCCCCAACTGCAGTATGATACCTTCTGTACCCCACACACAGCTGGACACAGCCCCCACCCCAACCTCGATAAAGTGTGGTGCCGTCATCCGACCTGCCAACTCTTGTGACACCCTACCCCCCGTACCTGAGATCCAGCCCGCCGTGCCCGAACCTGCTACGTCTCAGGAGTCCAGAAGAGAGCAACACAGCGATCAGACGACCCAGAGCTCTGCCGATTTGGCGATGCCTGGTGTGTCACCGCCGGCACGCACACTGACCTAGGACACACTCTCCTTTGCCTCTTTGAATGTCGGGGGTGTGGAGATCACCCCGAACCGGCTGTGCCACAACCTCACCGGATTCTCACCCCTCCCCCACACCCTGTCCCTCCAGGAATTCCGCGCCAGCGCCCTCTCACACATAACAGACCACTGTAGGGTTGCCAGATTTTGGGGGTACCACCTGGTCGGTAGCTCGCCCTCTTGGAAGGACGGAGTTACGTTGCTAGTCCATACTTCCATTGCACCCACGTGTCCCAAGCCCACCGTACACATACCCGGCAAGCTCATCTCCGTACAGTTGTCCCTACACCACTCCCCCTTATCCCCACATGTCCCTGTCGCCTCTTTTTATGGCCCGCATACGATACGTGACAAACATGCTGTCGAGCCAGTTCTGGATACTCTCCTCAAAGACAACTGCATCCTACTAGGAGGCTATAATGGCGTCACCCAGTCCGGTCACACGACTGCCCTACGCCCCAACCTGTGGCCCTGGCTTATAGCCAAGGAACGGTCCCGAGCCCTCTCTGACTTACTGGCGCCGCATTGTCACAGCACACCGTACAACCGAGTGCGACGTTACGGAGGCACCAAAAGTTATATTGATAGGGGTTACGGGAGGCGTACCTTTTGCGCCCTATTCCAGTCCACTGCTGCCTCTGTGCTCGACTTTTCCTCCAGAAATGGGGCCAGGATCATGATCCCATTGTAATACACACAGTCCCCTGGTCGACCCCCAATGTGCCCCCCCCACGGTGTGCCCAGTGAAACCGCCGGGATGTGCAGCGTTTTCAGAGACAGATAGAACAACTTACTGCTAGCCTACCCGTGCCTGACACGTATTCTGAGGTAGAGGCCACCTACGCAATGCTATGGGGACACATGCTCACGGCAATGAACACCGTCAATGAGGCCAAGCCTGATCCCCCGCGGTCCAGCTGTGATATCACCGACTGGACGTCCGTTGTACGCCAGCTTGGCATGCAGGCCAAACGGCGCTCCAAGATTTTCTACCGGCGAGTCAAGGATACTCTGCTCAGTCCCCCCGCCAGATCTACACTACCGGTACCCTCACCTAAAATACAACGCATATTACAACGTAACAACCCATGGTCTACAGAGGCCGGCCAGCATATACCCCAGTACCCGCAATTGGACAACCTGCCACCTCTCACGTATGATGCTCTGCGTACACTCGCGCGGGCCGCCAGAAGAAAGTACCCGGGGCCAGACGGCATACCCCCGTACCTATTGTCCATACTCCCTGCTACCACATTTGGCACTGTGCATGCTTGCGTCTCGCTGTGTTACCAAACAGGTGATATACCCGTCCCATGGCTCGTGTCTGAAGCCCTCTGCCTGTACAAAGGCAAAGGGTCGTGGCAGGACCCAGATAGGTGGCGACCCATCGCAATGAGCAACTCCATTTACCGCCTGCTCATGCGGTGGGTATACCGTACACTGTACGCCCTCCTGTCCCCACTACTGCAACCTAGGCAGTTTGGCGGCCACCAAGGTACCTCCCCAGCCCACGCCACGCAAACATTTCTGCATGACATTGATCACTTGGACAACGTCAAAGCCATACTGGCTTTTGATGTCTACCACGCATTCGATAGCCCCCCTGAGGCACTCATCAGCATGGCCCTTCAGAGGTTTGGAATGCCGCTCCGGTTGCTGCGCTTAATTTCCCTGGCGCTGGAGTACGGTGCGACCTACATCCGAGGGTGCCCAGAGTCAGTCTTCAGGACCCCACACGGTGTCAAACAGGGCTGCCCTTTGTCGTGTTTCCTTTTTGTCATTGTCTTTGAAGTCCCCTTGTGATACCTACATGTCTGCGGCAACCCCTTTTCAGCTTACGTTGATGCTATAAGCTCCCCTGCATTGCGTGGGTGCAGTCAGCACGTGTCCACCACTGTTCAGGAAGCCCTGGCACTTATTGGTTGTCAGCTCAACATCATAAGAAGCGAAGCCCTCCCCGTAGCTGCCCGCCCCCCGCCCCACCGGCCCTGCCCAAATATCATCATTCCTGGTCGGCCGTACAGGCATCAACCGGCTCTCTGTGGATCAGTCAACCGTGTGCTGATCTTCCGCCGTGGGCAGATACCGAGGTATACCGCTTCACCGCAGCTAAGCATTCAATGCACCTGGGCCACGCAATACTGGCCTACCGCAAGTTGAATGACGTTTTTCGCCTTGTTCGCAACGAGCTGAAGGCACAACTGGAAGAATTGCACGCGCACCCCATACACTCGACAGGGTTCTCTTGGTCAACACCATGGTGGTTCCCCGCCTCCTCCTTCGCACTGAGTGCTTGCCCCTGTCCGTGCCCCAGCTACAGGAGCTGAGTGCCCTTACTGAGCGTTTTGTTCTGGGGGTCACTGGGCTGCCCCCCCTGGTCGCCAAGTAAACTCTGTACACACATCGCGGACACGGACTTGGCCTGTCCCATGTACCCACCCTTCACCCGACCCAAGTACTAGACTCCCTGCAGCGCAATTTCCGGCTACAGGACTTCGACACGTCGGCTGGACGCCCGTTCACGCCCTATGGCATGTTCCTCTCGGCGATTGCCACGCTAGGTAACCCCACTGGTGACTCCCCCACACCGCTGCCTATCATCTGGGACGCCCCCAAAATATACCGCCAGGCTACCTCGGTTGTTACAGTTGCTGGGCTGCGGGTGTACATTGTACCATCACCGCACCACCCTGACGCTGTCTATACCGATGGCAGCAAACTGGGTGACACCCCCACATCAGGTGCGGCCGCTGTCCTTCGCGATAGCAGCGTGGCTGTGTGCAGGGTTTCTGGTGCCCCCAACTCATATAAGGCGGAACTAATTGGCATCCTCTTGGGGTCACATTTCGGGGACCACGGAGACCGCCTACGGCTTCACTGTCAAGAGGCCATTCTGTCATCCACCGGGCACAAACGACCCGTCCGTCAAGCCCACTGGGTACAACTAGTCAGAGCATCCCTGCGAAGTAAGGAGCAGGACCTTGACTGGGTAGAGGGCCACACTGGCCAGCAATTCAATGAGGCCTCCCACCAATATGCCAAACTGGGCACCACCCCCCCCCCCCAGCGCTTCGCACTTCCCCCTGGGATATCATCAGGCAAGGTGAACACGTCCTGCCCCCCTACAAAGTGTGGTCCCATGACCTTATCCCTTCGCACCTGCATGAGCATTTCCACCCGATTTCATGGCGCCCACCGGGCCACCGGCGCCTGGCCTGGCACAAGTGGCTCTTTGGAATCCAGTCCAGCGCAAGGTTCAACCACTATGCAACGTTCTGGCGAGATGAGGGTGAGAAAACCCCATGTACTGCATGCGGCACCCGCGACAATCGTAGTGTGCACGGAGTGCTGGCGCACTGCTCCCCCGCCCGCCCACTGGTCTCTGCCTGGCCTAATGCTTGGTCTGTTTCGTTTCTGGTTGCCACGTGGCGAGCCACAGCAGTGCGACGGGACCTCAGGATGGTTGCTCGCCTGGCGGTACCTCGCTCCTTGTACCGCTACCTCGCCCAGCATTCCAGTGGTCTGAGGGCAGCCCATAAAATCATCATTCAGTTCCAGAACACGGTCGTGGACAGCGTTAACTCAGCCCTGAGCACTGCGATCCCTCCTCCTTCCCGTCGACCCTGCCCGTTCCGCCCAGAAGACTGGCGATTACCCCCTGTCGCCCCCCCCCCCCCCCCTGTCCTCAGTGAAACACCCCGCGAGCACGTTGCGCCCAATGCCCGTGGTGTGATGCCTCTGGCCACGTGCCCAGATCCAAAAGGTTCCTCTCTCACCACCACACAATTGCTGTTTTGTTTTCACTCAATCGCTTTTTTTTCGCCAGCCACTGGCAGGTTGGCCCTCCCAAGGTCCACACACCCCCATGCCAACACCATGCAAGTGGAATGCCTACTTCTTTTGCCCCCGCTCTTCACACCCTGTCGGTATGTCTTTGCATGAAGGGTACAATCCCATGGACAGCAACCCACCCAGACAGTGCTGCCAGTTGACCTGCCAGTGCTCCCAGGCCTGGAGTATGGGGCGACCACTTCTGTGGTGTCCGCTATGTAGTATAACTTACTTTCTTTGCACTGCCCCACAGCCGCAATGACCCATGCCGGACAACCCACTAACCCAAGCCTCGGGGATGTGGGTTACACAATGTATATTGGGCTCGCCTCCTGACAACATTGCAGCAGTGACTATGGACTTGTGTTTTAAAAAAAAAAAAAAGAGCTCCCAATTCAAAGTTGCTTGGAACTTTAACCGGGTGCGATCTTTGGATCCATCGAACGATAGTTAGTATGAAGTTGACCCATGACGTACATTTGCATACCGCTCCTTCCAATTGACGGCTCGATTGTAGCTTCGAAGCCACGGTAACCTTGGCACCACGACCAGCAGAATCACAAGTACCCTCATGTGGTGTCAAAATACAAGTTCTTGAATACGAACTTAAGCTCTCGTTTAGTACCGTACTTCGACTTGGACACCTCTGGCAGTCATGACGTGTCCTGGGTTGGTCAGTCTGTAGAGGGGAAGTGACACCCTCTTTGCTGTCTGCATTGACATGAACTTGCTTGTCGCTGCAAAATTGAGCAACACGTGTACCCCTGCTGAGTCTGAAGAGTAGTCTCTACGCACAGAAAGGCATCCTCAAATCATGAACAGAGTCGCATGTTCTGGTTTGGTTGACTCAACGTTGACACCCTGTAGTGTCTGATTTTCTTCAGCTTTGGGGCTGGTGGTGGAGTAAAGGACTTCTGGAGGACGTTCACCACCAGGTTCGCAGGAAACGTCATTGGAGTCGAATTTGGAGGTATTGTCATGGTTGGAGGTCCCAAAGCTGCAGCGCCCGTGGTTTCTCCCATCGGCCTAGAAGCGTTTTGAACTGCCTGGAGTTCGTAAACAGCTGCCATGTACGCCTCGGCAACTGTTTCAACAAGCGCCGCAAAACCGAACGGGGTCCCTCAGCGCAACTTCGAGCGGAGTTCAATGATGTATTGTTTCACAAACAGCACCATTCGACAAACCTTGGACAAATCGGGAATCAACCAGCTACCCCATATTGAAGTCACCCACATTAACTTTGGACCCAATGACGCAAGTTCAAAATTTCCGCACGTAAGCAGCATGTGGAGGAAACTCGCTTTCCTCGCACGTCAGCATTCGTGACAAATACACCGGCTCGTGTTTGATACAACGAAGAGGTTGTCCCAGTACTCGCATCAATTCGTTCCAGTTCCGGCAATTTGTGAGGCTGTTGTAGTAATGGTTACGGTCCGCACTAAGAAAAAATGGCAATGCAGTAACTTGGTTGTTTGGAGAGTTAATGTGAGACCAGATGAACGCTCTCATTAGATCTTCTTTCCTCGTCCGAAACCACCTGACCCCGGTTTGCCAGTAAATTGTCGAGCCAATTGTCGTAAGCTCTCGACTCCTCGGCCCAAAAGCTTGATTGGTGGTGCACGAGCAAACATCAAAGGGTCGAAAGGAGGTGGTTGTGGGGGTGGCTGTTGGGCTGGAAACTGTGATTGTGGTTGATGGCTCGAGGGCCGCTGTGGCGGATACCTCGAAGATGGTTGTAGGTGAGGATACTGTGGTGGAGACTGGAATAGGTGTGGCTGGCTCGAAAAATCTTTTTGAAAAGATTGTAGGAATTTGTGAAAGACGAGATAGTTCTTCGGAAATTCATCTTGTGGTCGTTGGATGTTTGATGCGGTTACCATCTTGTGGTCGTTGAACTCGCTCTCAATTCATGGTGACCGTGTCAAAGCTGCAGCAGCACCGGCCCAGGCGAATGCAGCTGCCCTGGTTGCCTTCTTAGTAGACAATTGCAGACCACTTCTGCTGGTGTATATCGAACTTAACTTCTAAGTGGACGCACTTTGCTTGTAATTCAGTGAGAGCGGCTTGTAATCTGCGAAGGTTGTGAGGCATGCAGGGGAACACCTCGCTTTCTTGATATGTAATACGTTCTGCGATTTGGCGTTGCAACGGGTTTGACAATTCTTGGTGCAATGGCGAATCAGGTTGGAACAGGCAGTCGCGGATAAAATGTAGCATGGCAGCTTCATCGAAGTGCTTCTCAATAGTGGCGATGATAATTGAAACAAAAAGAAAAATAAGGGACGGCACCAAAAATTGAAACATATAAGGTCAACGATAAATATCCCCCGCTTCCTAATCTGCTACCACTTGTTGTGGATCTTGTTTGGGTTGCCTTGTCGTCCTCAAAAATCGTCTTGTTGCACCAAAACTCGACAAGCTTGCGTAGGATCACTAAGCAGGGCACTGAAACCAACCCAAATCATGATTCGAAGACAAAAGCCCTGCCCAAAAGGTATCGAAGTGTCATACAAAATTCAATCTCAGCTGCTTGCATTTCGATGTTTCATATCAGCGTCTGCAGTCTGCAGCACGCGATCGCGCCCTCGCGTGCGCGCGCTGCGCTGCTGCTGCTCCAATCCATACCAGTGGCCCGAGAGGGAGGCCTCCACGGGCTTTCCTCCCAGGGCTCGGAATGAGCAGTGCAATGGTTGTGCGCACAGCATCTTGTACTTGCTGACCACCCGATGTCCTTCTCTGTTACACCACTGACTTTGCTTCTAGGTTGTCCAATTCACTCCTTTCAATTTGAAGTTTTCTTACAGAACATATGGCGGAGCCTTGGGTAGCCTGGCAAGAGTTATACTGCGTGCACAACGCTTGGTCCGGACCCTTCAATGCATCATGTGCATGCAGGAACGGAGGCGGTTCCTTCGGCACACAGGGATTCAGCAACGAAAACCCACAAGCTCAGCCAGGGCGAGGGGTCCTCCTGGGCTTACTCATCTTACTCACCATGCACAGCGTTTGAATGCTGAAACCAACGACCGCAAAGACAACCTTGAGCACTGAAACATGTCTACAACAAATTCCAACAAACCCAAGCGATTAATGCATCATGTGTATGACACTCCTTTTCCTTTGTCACCCGCAGGAGAGAGAACGGGATGGACGGCAAAAACACGTCTCAAAAGGAAGCCTATGTTTTTAAGCAACCCTACTTTGATGTGACATCGAACAGACACAGGTAAAGAAGGTCCCTACCAGGACCGGCCCCCGCTGTGCCCCTTCCGCCTGTAACCCCTGCTGATTTACTCCGGATCAACGATTGCATTCCTCAATTTCCAGGGTCCAAATCCAAAAATATAGAAAATAAAATCCTCCTTCAACCCTGAATGGCAATCAGATCCCACAAGTACAGCAATAACCCAATTCACAATCCAAATCAGGCTGCGGGCTTTCGTTCAGCACACCGGTATTCCCACGGTGGCGGGCATGTACAAGAATTGCACCAAGGAAGAAAGCCCTGAAATTGGCATATGAAGACAAATAAGGCAAAGTTGGGGAAAGAGGTAAACATACACATTCACAGCCATAAACCCATCATTCCCTGGACTCAAGACCTTCCCTTGACTCACCAACATGTTACCCTGAACCAGGTCAAATGAGATGGCTGAATGCCATGTGTCACAAGTCAATACACAAACCCCAAAAATGTGTTCACTCCCAAGCCTCTAAATCCTAGCCCAATATGGGGGGGTGGCGTGTCATGGCCTAGAGTGGCACTCAGGACTAGCCCTACCCTGGCAAAACCTTGGTTGGACTTGGAGTCGAATGGGCTTAGAGGAATGACCTATGAGTTTGAACACATAACATGTCAAAAAACTGCCAATTCACACCATATTGGCCATATATCACATATATGCTCAAAATTGAAGTTACCAATTATCCGAAAGCTCAAAGCATGCATGGAATCGAAGTCTAATCTTCATGGAGGATAGAGATTAAAGGCCAATGCCCATGTACATCCCCATTTTACCCTCGAAACCCTTTCGGATATGGGCGCCACGCACTGCCCAAGTCAGCCCATGATCTTGAGACCAATTCTTGAAATCCTTCGTGCGCCAAGCCAAATGGAGTACACGATCCGGCATATGGTGGTGTTCAACTCCGAAGCATATGCCAACATATGAACAACATACCATGGTTCGACTCTCCATAGGGTTCTTGCTGTTAGCTGACCAGGTGAGTACACAAAACGCAAAAATGAGCAAAAATTGAGGTCAAAAACATGAAAATATGACCAAATACAAAGTTGTCATGATAGTATATCTCTATGCTCACCCATGATATCCGCTCATGGTTCAATACACAAATGATTGGAACCATTTGCCAACAATTCCCCCACTCGGAT
Organism: Eutreptiella sp. 'Long Island Sound 2002'; assembly: GCA_964036045.1. NCBI lineage: Eukaryota > Euglenozoa > Euglenophyceae > Eutreptiales > Eutreptiaceae > Eutreptiella > Eutreptiella sp. 'Long Island Sound 2002'. The sequence goes on along the minus strand of OZ038379.1, from coordinate 43,457,802 downwards.
CCCCCATCGGGCGCATGGAGATACCTTAGCCACTAATATCAACATGCCCCATGAAAATGGGAGTGCACCCATGGATCTCTTTGTCAAACATACCATGAGCAATACATACGCGGTAGACTTGGTCTAGCGCTTTGAATTCCACAATTGGGACATGGGCAAAGCCCTTGTCACGTATGGCTCCCCATCTCTTCGGCCACACGCAGATATATAACATGGGCGTGAGCATATCAAACATATACCATGCATACAACACATACCCTCAAAATATGGCTCCCACCATGATATGCCATGTCCCTCCATTGACATAACTTCATGTTAAAAATACGTAGGAAGCCAAGGAAAATTGCTATGCAACCCCAACACTCATGCGACACACTCGAAAGTCGCATTAAAATATTCGGTTGCACGGTCCAAGAGTTATATATCACTTTATACCCTCTTGACCTTTTTCCCTTGCTATATCGGGCATGTGTGCGCACCAAAGGCGTTTGATGCTTCCTAAATTAAGTTGAGACCAAGGCAGTACCAACCCAACCTTCCTTATTCTCATTCCTCACACTCGCGCGTAGATATGGCTCTTCAAAGTGATCCCACGATTCACTTTTGTTTCCCTTATATCTCCAAGTCCAATGGGTGGCAAGTATAAGGGAAACCTGATTCGGGCATAGGGAAAGGAGTACGACCAATCGAAGAAGTCCAAATTAAGTGCGGCGATGTCGAAGTCGAAAATCCGATTTCGACATCACGAAAAATTCTGATTAAAATTTCGAGTGCTTATTTAGAGAATTGCGGAAGCAACGAACCCTTTGCTGATGAGATCTGACCCTTCAACGGAATATCCGCCAAAATATCTGGAAATAACAGTTAACCAATCGGTTAACGCAAAATCGCGAGCCAACTGACAGTCGCCGATACATTGACTATCAGAACGAAAGGCTGAAAAATTACGGAAACATCATGATAGTAAAACCCTGTTGATTCCTGATATTCTGATATATAAATCTCCGCTGGCGGTGCCTCGGTTCTGAATATGGTCGCTCATAGCCGGAATGGCCAAACCTATCACACTATCACATCGGGTTAGTTCAGGTGGATGGGAGAGTATGATATCAGCCAATGGCGGCTTGCCGGCACATAGATACACACCCCAAGTGACCCCAAGATGGCCACGGGGGTCCGAACCGGCTTCACCCCCCTTCTCAGAGCGTTGTATCCGCTCGGAAACCAATGAAGAGAGGACGGGAGGACCCCAATGTGCTCCAACCCCCCCCTCCATGTCCCAAGGACACATGGAGGCCCCACACACGTCGTAGGCGTCCCCCATGCCCCAAGGGAGGGGTGAGGACACTGATAATCAGCGCCCTACGCCATATCCGGTCTCCTCTTGATCTACAACATGGACCAAGGGGATCAAAGATAGAAAAACGTCGTCGGTCGACCTAAATAAGTATACCATAATGCAATATATATGTGGAGATCGAGTGAAGGGGGTATATGGCCGATCAAGGCCGAAAAATCCCCGGATGAACGCCCTCACTTGTCTCCCCATTCACAGAAACAAACAAAATGCCAAGGGGGGATCCATTACGGTGCTACAGCAGCAACCAAATGGACCAATACGTCCTTGACATCCAAAGAAATACCCTTTTTCTTTAGGTAGTCCATCCAGACTGTGGTGTACCTCGGCACAAAACTGCTCGGAGGTTCCCACGAGTCCCTGGATGCGGCGAAACCCTTCCAACGGACTTTATAAAGCCTACCCCCAGGCGTCCCCGGGTCCAGCTTGTCCGCCAGGATCTTCTCCGCGGTGAAATCGTCGTCCTCACCCTCATCGTCCGAGTCCACATCGCCGGCCGTGAACTCGAAGGTGACAGGACGTCCGCTGGGGTCTGGTGCTCGAGGACGAAGCTGGGTATGGTCGCGGTCCAGGATCTTGTTATCCCCCACACGAACCGCATACACATCCTGTCCGACCTTCCGCACGATCACCCCCGGCACATACCAAGATGCCTGCCGATGCCTGGACAGGACATCCTTGTGGTGCCGCTCCACCCACACGGTGTCTTGGAGAGCATACTTCTGGACTTTTCCCTGCTTGAAGTACTTGGCCCTCTTGTCATGCTCGTCCTGTAGTGCCTTGCACACCTTGGCCGCCGTGTCGTCCGCCTCAGACATCATAGCGTTCGCATCCCGTGCCACTTTGCCATGGTTCATCCACGGGAGAGTGCGTGACACTCGATCCCGTAGGAACAGGATGCGATGGGGCGACAGCCCAGTGGGTCCCGGAAAGTCATGGTACGCTTGGAGCACTCTCCACAGCGAATTGTACCAGTTCCGGCCCGGCTCGTCGATGTGCAACTGGCGGAACTTCTCGAACATCTGCCGCCCGGCCACCTCAGCCCGGCCATTCGACCGGCTGTGGTATGCCACTGTCTTGGCATGCCGAATCCCCATGTGCTTGCACATCGTCTTGAACCACGTCCCCACGAATTGACTGCCCCGATCGCTGCAGATGACAGCGGGGACATCGAAAATCGTCAGCCAATGCCTGATCATGGCATTAGCGACGGTCTTGGCCTGCAGCCCCACTCCATGCTTGTCCTTCTTGTCCTTCTTCTTGGACTTCTTGCCAGGGACTGCCACGATGTACCCACTGTGCCTATCCACCGCCAGGATGACACAGTCGTAGGTCTCGCCTTCCACGGTGACCTCAGGCTTGGCGAATACATACATGGCTACGGACCTCATAGGGGCCTCCGGTATAGCCGTATACACCGGGTTGCCCGCTGTGGAGTGGTTAGGGCTCTTCGTGGCCCGACACACGGCACAGTCGCTGCAGTACCTATCCAGGATGGCGTAGTACCCCGGAGGAAACTTGAAACGCCACTCCAGGTCCTGCTGCATCTTGTCTCGGCCAGGGTGCATGAGCTGGGCGTTGTGCCAATGGTCAATGAGCTCCTCCACTCGGTTCTCGGGCACCAGCAGCTTGTCCTTGAGGAACAACTTGTCGCCATCCTCGGTCAAGCCCTCGGGCCATTCGTCATCCGACGGGGCGCTCACGGCATTCCAGTACTTGCTCCAGTGCTCGGATGCCGCGTAGTCATCCGACCAGTCCTCTGTGAGCACCGACCTGACTAGCTCTACAGGGGCCACCATCCATTGCTCGAGGGTTTTCTCTCGAATAGCTTGGACGCGGGCACCCCGGAACTTGGCCAGGTCCGTACGGTTTGCCATCACCACAAAGCACTTGACCCCCTCTTGCTCCATGACCTTCTCCATCTCGATGATGCGCTTGGCCTCCTCGGTCTCCTCGGCGTTGCCATGGCTGGATATGTCCATCCACGCCTTGCCCGCGGGGTAGGCCCAGCGACTGAGGGGATCTGCCACAGTGTTGTCCTTCCCCGGGACGTACACGACGCTGAGGTCGAACTTGGCGAACGTCTCGTGCCATCGGGCCCTCCTAGCCGCCGGTCCTGAGGGGGTGTCGACATGCTCCTTGTGCCAGCTCTGTAGGGACTGGTGGTCCGTACAAACCACCACCGGCTGCAGTCCGATGTGGCCAGACCACTTCCTGAGCGCACATACAATGGCGTATGTCTCCTTCTCCCTCGCGGTCCATGTTCGGCGTTGGCCCTCGGCCAGGATCCTGCTCCAAAACGCCACGGGAACATGAGTCCCGTCGTCCCGGACTTGCTCGAGGACTGCCCCCACGGCATAGTCCGAGGCGTCTGTCCGTAGCACGAATCTCTTGTCGGGGTCCACCAGGAACAGCCCCAACTGCCCCAGGAGTCGCTCCTTCAGGCTGGTGAACGCATCCTCAGCTTCAGGGGTCCAGGCAAGCTTCTTCTTGCTCCCCTTCCGACCATCAAACTTGCCCACCTGCAACATCTTGTGCAGCGGCCCCGACAGTTCTGCATACATCCAGACATAGCCCGAATAGTAATTGCAGAACCCCATGAAGGATCGGAGTTCGCTGATGGTCTGGGGCTTCTCCCAGTGGTGCAGGGACGCCAGCTTCCCAGGCATGGGACGGCGTTGTCCGTGGCCAACCACGTGACCCGCGAACTCTACTTCCTTCACGAAGAGTGAGGCTTTGGTGGGCTTGCACACCATGTTGTGCTTGTCCAACTCGCTGAGCACTCGGCGCAGATCCTTCTCATGCGCATCGATGAGCTCGTCCTCAGTCATGTTCTCCGTGCCGGACCCGATGATGATGTCATCCACGAAGGGATCGGCACAGTCCCGGACAGGACCGAGTAGGTCCTCCATCATGCGCTGGAAAGCGGCGTTGCCATTCTTGGCACCCATGGGCACCACTTTCCACTGCATGGGCCCCAGCGGCGTCGACATCGCTGTGCAGGGCCTGGAGTCCGGGTGCAGCGGCATCTGGTGATAACCGTGTTTCAGGTCCAACACCGTGAAAATCCGCTTTTTCTGTTGTTTTTGGAGGATGGAGTCGATCAGGGGAAGCGAGTACGAGTCGTGCTCGGTCTGCTCGTTCAATCCTCTGTAATCAACCACCAACCTCCACTCGCCCTTCTCCTTCTTGGGCACGATGAAGGCTGGGCTGGCCCACTCACTGTCGGAGGGTTCGATCCATCCCCGCTCAATGAACTCGGCCAACAGCTTCTTCATGGCCTCGGCCCGATCGCCCTGAAGTTGGTACTCCCGATGACGATAGATCTTCGGGTTCGGCTTCAGCTTGATCTTCGCTGTACCAAACCTCCCACGATCTGGAGGGTTCTTGTTGGCGACGCCACTGAATAGCCGCGGATAGGCCTTGATCAGCCTCTCCTTCAGCTCGGCGACCTTCGGGTTCTCCTGGGCCTCTTCAGCCGCTTGCTTCGGTATCGATACAACCGAACGCACTGCGGTATGGGCCTCTTCTGGGTCCGAGCCCGACTTCTCCTCGTCCGATATGCCGTCTTCATCGTCGTGGGTCGCGATTCCCACCGATAGTCTTCGAAAATTTGCGGCCCCGGGCTGGTGCTCGTCGCTACCGGTTCCCACTCTTGGAAAACCCCACGTTGGTGGGTCCGACCCAACCGGACCATCGTATTGGTCCGCGATGTGATCCATGACCCTCGCCACGAACTCATCCTTCTCGTACTTGCCGGTGACCAACATCTTGTCATCCCACCAATGCGGAGATGTGACCATGGCCCGCCTCTTCTTGGCTGCCACACGGTCGTGCATCCCCATTCGCATGTAGTTGACGACGTCGTCGATCTCGGCGTGGGACAGGACGTCAATGCCATCAATAGGCTGATCCGTCCCCTCCTTGGGCTCAAACATGACCTTCATGGGCACCGCCTCCACCCTACGGATGAATGCCTCATCACCCGTGGGCTGGGCTTGCGCCCCATCCACCAGGAAAGCCTTGGTACCCCACGCTTGACCCGGGGAGGGCATTGATACACCCTTGGCGTCGATGAACAACTCCTCCTCTGGCCCGAATGACATCTCGTTCAGGGTGATGGAGTCCAGCGTCGACCTGAGACCCTCCAGCGGACATGGGGTGGATCCTATGCCGGTGATTACCAGGATCCCCTTCGCCCTATCCGCGATGATCTTCTCCACCGTACGTCTGGTATTGTCCAGGGAGCCATGCCAATAGATGGGTCCCCACTCCTTCAAACCCCAATGCCTGGGCCAGGCTGAGTCTCCACGATGCCAATGCCTCCTACACTTCCGCAGAAGTGGGGCATCCCGGGAAGCGAAGACGTCCGTCTCGGGCACTTCAGCTCCCAGTGTCTGAATCATCCTGGCGTACGCTTGCGGCGCCATTCCATACTCCGTGAGCTGAACTCAACGGTCTCCTCTGGACTTGGCACCCACAGCTTGCACCGCTCGGACGATCCGATCCTCTTCCTCAGCATTCCATTGGGATGATCCGCAGGCATAGTCCGTGGACAGCCATGTGAGGCATTCATCGTCCTCCCGGACCAGCGTTGCACGATGGGGAAGGGCTCCAATGGCGTTGGCCACCATGAAGTCGTACCCCATGATCATATCCCAATCTGTAATGTCGGCCACATAGAAGTTCCCGGATAGAGTGCTTCTCTTCGCCTGATCAGGGCGGTTCAAGCGCTCATGCTCCGAGAATTCCATACTGATAGTGGCCTCATGGGTGCCACCACCCATAATCTCTCCGTTGGCGACCATCAGGCGGACCGGTCTCCGGCTGGGCTGCAGGAATTCCTCCTTGAACAACCCTCTCCGGACCAGGCTCACCTGGGCACCCGTATCCACTAACACATCCACCACCTTCTCCTCTCGTCCGCACCGTACTCGCACTTTCAAGTGCAACTGCCGCTCGTCGCCATGAGGTGTATGGACGACTCTCACGGCATGCAACTCTAGCACGTCCGGGTGCATCAGGACTTCAAGGGTATGGTTACGGATGGTGTAGATCTTGGGTTGGTCCTGCCCGTCCACAGGGCTCTCCGTGGTCGCTCCTTCCTTCTTGCCATGTCCCGTACCCACATGTACTTCCCTTGGCAGGGCACTCCAGGGGTTGGGAGTGGCGAAACTCAGTGGTTTTGGCTCTTCCGGAGCCTTCTTCGGCACCCGATGTGCCTTCGCTGTCTCTGGGATTCCACTGATTTTCGGAGGAGAGACCTCCGAGGTCCCACTCCCGTGGGGGCTCCTCTAGACTTGGCTTCCCGCAGCCCCCTCCGGCTGCGATCCGCCAGGACTTTGTCCACCACGCTGCTGGGCTTTGAGTTCCTCCAACGTCCTCAACATGTCCTCAGCAACTTCCTCGATCGACCTCACTCGTCGGTCTTGGCCAGGTCCACCACCATAGCCTCTTCCTCCGCCTTTTCCTTGGCCTTTGCCTTGGCCTTTGCCCCCGTCTCCGCCCTTCGCCTTCCAGTCGGAAATCCGCTGTTCCTTGGGCTTCTTCTCGGGGTGAGCGGCGAAGTAGGCCTTTTTGTCCGCCTCATACACCTTGCACCGACGGTGGTCGTGTGCATGGTTGTTTCCCTTGCCAAAACAGACCCAGTACCCGTCGTGCTGAGACCTGTACTCTCGGAACGAGAGCGGTGGGTTCCCGATCCTCCTTGGCTCTTTACCCTTCTTGGGTCCCACCTGGCACCATCTGGACCGATCCTGCCCATTGTTCTTCACGTTGTGCGCCACAAACGCGAAGAAACGGGCCTCCTCGTGATCCTCCCGGGACCAGTGGTCTTGGCCACTTCCACTTCCATCCTCCGCAGAGTTGGCCGTGTCCTCCTGGATCTCCCGATGATGGCGGTCTTCTCGGTGTCCTCGTTGTCCATGACCATGCCGATCCTGCACGTGGGCCTCGTTCTTCGCATTGAGCTTCAACTCCACCGTGATGTACTTCACGATCTCGTCCAGGCTCATGCGAGCGAAGATGACTTGCATCTTCAGCGGCTCCCCGCGCCTCCACTCCACGTTGTTGAGGCGCAGCAACCTTTGCCCCATGGAGTCCCCGAATACCTCCACGTACACGGCGCTCTTCAGGCCCAACATCCGGTCGGGTTCGCCCAGGTTCCTCCTGAAGAACTCCATGATACCCGCATGGGTATCCTCCGCCGCCATGATCCTCACCGCCACCCGTCTCTTGGCGCGCTTCTTCTCCTCGTCCTCCACTCTCCTCTTCCAGCTGCCGGGGAGGACATCCTTCAGCAAGTGGCGGATCTCACTGGCCTCGTTCCAGTCTTCCACCAACTTGAGGCATCTGCGGTACTTCCGCAGATACCGGTTCCACTCCCGGACCCGCAACTCACCGCGGTCCAGCGGCAGTGGAATGGACCACAGGTCCTCCAGCTTCTGGTTTGGAGCGTCCAGCCGCTCCTCGTCCTCCAACCACTGGAGGCAGGCCTGCTCCGTCCAGATCAATCTATCCCGGATCTGATCCCGCAGCTCCTCCTTCAGGTCCTGCGCCAAGCAGTGTGGGAATGTCCGGCACACCCACTTGTCCCGCGGCGCTCCCCGCATCTCGCCGACGACCTCCTCGGCGAAGTCCTCCCAGTCCAGGATGAGGTCATCCAGGTTGGACGGGTTCCCGTCGTAATAGGGGATTTTGATTCCCCTGACGTCGTCGATCCTGATGGCGTCTCCGACGTCTCCAGCCACCACTCCACCAAGACGGATACCACCTGTGGCCGGGGGGTGTGAGTACACTCCCTGTACATCCCTCTCCTCCATGGAGTGCGGTCCAGTTGGGCCTGAACCCATGGGGTTTGGAATGCGGGAAGGACTTGCTCCATCGGCCGTCCATATCCCCGTATTGGGGTCCTTCGCCCACAGATTTCCGCTTGGATGGCCTCGACCATGTCCGCCGGCGCTTCCCATGGTTCTTCCCTGCATGGTCTGGTTCTGGAACTCCTCTTCCGCATAAACTGCATAGGTAGTCGTACTTGGCGGTGGATCCTGGGCGGCATGGGACATCTGCACTGTCAGGCTCCTCGGGTCCGTGGCTACGTGCCCTTCCCGCATGGACCCAGCCGGTGCCGTGTGTTCCCCGAGCATTGTGGACTCGCTGAACAGGGGAACATACAGCAGCGCACCCGGGTCAACACGCGGAGGCGCGTAGGGTGCCTCTGCAGGGCCGCCCATGGGTTTCTCCATGGCGCTCCTGAGGGTCTTAACCCGCTCCACCAGCTCCACCGCGGCCGGCTTTGCCAGGAGCTCCGGACCCGAGGCGAGGGGCTGTCGCTCCTCTAGCCTTCTCAGGCGTCCCGACATGTCCTCCACTAAGTGGAGGAGGCTGTCCACCACTTGCTGCTGCTTCTGCAGGGCCAGCTCCAGATTCTCCCGGTACCGGGCCTGATCCGCTCGCAGCTCCTCCATGTGGTTCTCCGCTGCCGACTGGTCATCCAGAATCCCCGCGACGTCCTCCTCTAGAGCATCCTTGGCGTTGTCCAGGCGGTCAAGATGATTCACGATGGCGTCCATCCCCATCTTCGGGTACTTGCCCATGAGGAAGGACACGTGCTCGCAGTGGCACGTAGCGTGCTTTCCGCCAGATTCAGCGCATCCCGCGGTTCCCGGCACCTCAGACTCATCGCCCATAGGTGTATCGCCTATGGCGTCCGTCTCTGGGCCCGTGTGCCGGGGCAAAGGTGCCGTCCGGGCCCTGGCTGGCCTCTCCAAGCCCTCGGCGTCGTGCTGCAGGGCGGGCCTGGGGGCTGTATGCGCCCTGGCGATCGGCGCGGACATCTCCGGCTCCGAAGGTGGCTCGTGGGCTGTCCGGTAGCCCTCGGAGTGCCCCTCGGATTCCCACAGCCTTACCGGGCTGGGGTCCGTGTCCATAGCCCCGGCGTCCCTTGCCGCGGACTTGGGTGACCCGCGCTTCCGGTAGCGCCGGGCCCGTCCTCCACTGCTGCCTGAATGGCATGCCTCATCAGAGTCCTCCGCGGTGGAGCGGAGGTTGCATGCCTTTCGGCAGCGACGCTCACACATGGAGACGAGGTCCTCCATGTCACGTCCTCCTCTTCCCGAGTGTCGTTCTTCTCTTCGGGCTTCAACTTCCGGAGTTCGCCATGCTCTCGAACGTCTCGGTCCTTCTATGGCTCTAATCTCCGGCGTGGTCTCCACCGAGTCCACAATACGCAGCCGGGGCGTACTTGGGCAGGGCTCATTAGGGCCCAAGTCCCCGGGTCGGCGGTTGGTAGGGGCAGCAGGTAAGCCTCTGCTACCATAAAGAAGGTCCCTACCAGGACCGGCCCCCGCTGTGCCCCTTCCGCCTGTAACCCCTGCTGATTTACTCCGGATCAACGATTGCATTCCTCAATTTCCAGGGTCCAAATCCAAAAATATAGAAAATAAAATCCTCCTTCAACCCTGAATGGCAACCAGATCCCACAAGTACAGCAATAACCAAATTCACAATCCAAATCAGGCTGCGGGCTTTCGTTCAGCACACCGGTATTCCCACGGTGGCGGGCATGTACAAGAATTGCACCAAGGAAGAAAGCCCTGAAATTGGCATATGAACACAAATAAGGCAAAGTTGGGGAAAGAGGTAAACATACACATTCACAGCCATAAACCCATCATTCCCTGGACTCAAGACCTTCCCTTGACTCACCAACATGTTACCCTGAACCAGGTCAAATGAGATGGCTGAATGCCATGTGTCACAAGTCAATACACAAACCCCAAAAATGTGTTCACTCCCAAGCCTCCAAATCCTAGCCCAATAGGGGAGGTGGCGTGTCATGGCCTAGAGTGGCACTCAGGACCATGCCCTACCCTGGCATAACCTTGGTTGGACTTGGAATTGAATGGGCTTAGAGAAATGACCTATGAGTTTGAACTCATAACATGTCAAAAAACTGCCAATTCACACCATATTGGCCATATATCACATATATGCTCAAAATTGAAGTTACCAATTATCTGAAAGCTCAAAGCATGCATGGAATCGAAGTCTAATATTCATGGAGGATAGAGACCAAAGGCCAATGCCCACGTACATCCCCATTTTACCCTCGAAACCCTTTCGAATATGGGCGCCGATCACTGCCCAAGTCAGCCCATGATCTTGAGACCAATTCTTGAAATCCTTCGTGCGCCAAGCCAAATGGTGTACACGATCCGGCATATGGTGGTGTTCAACTCCAAAGCATATGCCAACATATGAACAACATACCATGGTTCGACTCACCATAGGCTTCTTGCTGTTAGCTGACCAGGTGAGTACACAAAACGCAAAAAGGAGCAAAATTTGAGGTCAAAAACATGAAAATATGACCAAATACAAAGTTGTCATGATAGTATATCTCTATGCTCACCCATGATAATCCGCTCATGGTTCAATACACAAATGATTGGAACCATTTGCGAACAATTCCCCCACTTGGATCCCCAATCGGGCGCATGGAGATACCTTCGCCACTAATATCAACATGCCCCATGAAAATGGGAGTGCACCCATGGATCTCTTTGTCAAACATACCATGAGCAATACATACGCGGTAGACTTGGTCTAGCGCTTTGAATTCCACAATTGGGACATGGGCAAAGCCCTTGTCACGTATGGCTCCCCATCTCTTCGGCCACACGCAGATATATAACATGGGTGTGAGCATATCAAACATATACCATGCATACAACACATACCCTCAAAATATGGCTCCCACCATGATATGCCATGTCCCTCCATTGACAGAACTTCACGTTAAAAATACGTAGGAACCCAAGGAAAATTGCTATGCAACCCCAACACTCATGCGGCACACTCGAAAGTCGCATTAAAATATTCGGTTGCACGGTCCAAGAGTTATATATCACTTTATACCCTCTTGACCCCTTTCCCTTGCTATATCGGGCATGTGTGCGCACCAAAGGCGTTTGATGCTTCCTAAATTAAGTTGAGACCAAGGCAGTACCAACCCAACCTTCCTTATTCTCATTCCTCACACTCGCGCGTAGATATGGCTCTCCAAAGTGATCCCACGATTCACTTTTGTTTCCCTTATATCTCCAAGTCCAATGGGTGGCAAGTATAAGGGAAACCTGATTCGGGCATAGGGAAAGGAGTACGACCAATCGAAGAAGTCCAAATCAAGTGCGGCGATGTCGAAGTCGAAAATCCGATTTCGACATCACGAAAAATTCTGATTAAAATCTCGAGTGCTTATTTAGAGAATTGCGGAAGCAACGAACCCTTTGCTGATGAGATCTGACCCTTCAACAGAATATCCGCCAAAATATCTGGAAATAACAGTTAACCAATCGGTTAACGCAAAATCGCGAGCCAACTGACAGTCGCCGATACATTGACTATCAGAACGAAAGGCTGAAAAATTACGGAAACATCATGATAGTAAAACCCTGTTGATTCCTGATATTCTGATATATAAATCTCCGCTGGCGGTGCCTCGGTTCTGAATATGGTCGCTCATAGCCGGAATGGCCAAACCTATCACACTATCACATCGGGTTGGTTCAGGTGGATGGGAGAGTATGATATCAGCCAATGGCGGCTTGCCGGCACATAGATACACACCCCAAGTGACCCCAAGATGGCCACGGCGGTCCGAACCAGCTTCACGGGCCCAAGGCCTTTCCTTTTAACCCGTGGAGAGGAAGGGACAGTGAATGAGGGCATAATAAAAGCACAACGACGGCTGACTATGTGAATTAGGCACATGCATGGCAGGTACAGCACTTACTGTAACCCTATGTGCGCGTTGCGTGCTCCATTCATGTAACAGACCTTTCTTTCGTTTCTTTATCTCTGCAGAGCAAGGAGCCTGAACACCTGAAGGCCCACGCAACGCAGCCATAACAACCTTGTCGTTTTCACAAAACGAGGAACACGAACACAATGCATACTTCTTTAAGGACAGGGAACTACCTGAGAGGGGGTTGTCTGCTTGCTGTGTTGTGATGCGCCTACTTCTGTGGTTGTTCTTGAATTTTATGAACGTTTTGACGCAAGTGAGGAGAAAAATGAATTTAAAGCTTTTAGAAACATGGGTCAGACCTCTGTTTTGGTGTGCCGTTATGCTTCCCTAGCCTCTTCTGTGAGGCGCAGCTCTGTTGCGCACCTCTTCAACTGTTTGTTTTCGATTATTTCTAGCATCTTTAGGTCAAACTTTAGCCATTTGATTTTCACAATCGCTAACCCTTCCGCTCAAGCGCAGGATTCACACCCTATTGGATTCCTTTTCAAATTTTTTCAGCTCCTGGAGTTTTGTGTACTCCGTTTGAAGTATTGCTCCCCCCTGGACCTTGGTCAGCACGTTTACTAAAACGCTTTTTATACAGTGGAGGCAATTGGCATTAAAAGGGATCGACCATACCCTAGTGCATAACCATGTTAGCACTAGGGAGGAGGTCCTTGGCTCCATCCCCTCTACCCCGAAATTTTTGCCAAACGTTTTCGGCAACGGGGGCGGCTTTTCAGGAATGCCCCTTAATTCGGACATCAATAAGGGTAGATTACGCTGTTTTTGATGGTCTCAGCAGTGTAATATGTTTCTATGAACTGATCAGGATGTAAATTGCTGGTGTGAAGCATTTTCTAAGGTAATTTTGAGGGACGTGAAGCCTTGTTCCTCGGTCCTACTAGCTTGATTACCCAGCACTGCAGGGGGGAGTAAGAAAACGTAACTACCACGTCGTTTGTTGGGGACTTCATCGGGGCCAAGCCCCCCCCCCCCTATGCTTTGGAAAGTAATGAAATCTAACACGTAATCATATTTATCAATCCCTTGAAGCATGAAGTACATTTTGGAAAGTAACTAGGGTTATAACCCTAGCCCCTCAGGGAGTTCACCCCTACAATGCAAGTGAGCGGTGTCATCTTCCTTCATAGAGGGAATGCCGAAATAGAATGGGCACTTCTTGCCCTATTCCCAAATGGTTAAACCTAGTGGTCGCCCACCTCAGGACATAGATACTAAAGTGTTTCACCCACTTTTCGTGGTTCTACTTTTTAACTGATTCTAAATTCAGTTGCTTGGCCACGCTGGCCAAGCCATATCCTGTGTCTGGCCCACCTACTTATCCCTGTTTCCTAACAAAATCCATTGTGTCTCAGTCGGTGCACATGAGGTGCTTGGTAGTATCCTTGGTGCCAGACTTATGCCACTTTTCTCATAAAACCTTTTTCTTTGCTCGTAAAGGACAGAAGCCTTGTACTTAACCCTGCATTGTTGTTTGTGTAGCCCCTCCTTTGCTACATATGCTTTGAATTCGAAGGATGTTTACCTGACTTGGTTTTTGATCCGGTATTCAGCTTCTCTTGCATAACTTCCTTGTCATTTTGCAGTTGGTAAAACACTATCAAGGCTTTGATCTCCAACAATACCAAGCAAGAAGGAACACAAGCACATCAAAGGCAAGTCAGAATACTTTTCTGCCTTTCTTGATGCCTTGTTGGCAAGTAAACCCGCCAGGTGTTTTCACTTGCAGGCCATTGTATATGCTATTGCCGTGTGATAGGCACCCGGCGTCCGGTGTGAAGTACCAAGGCGCCCCATGCATGTTGTTTGATGTGATGTGTCACACATGCCAGGTATAAGTAATTTCTGTGTGGTCACCCTCATGACTCATATTTAGTGATCTTCATTGCTAGCTTTTTATATTTGTTCATTGGTGACTCATGAGCGTGCACAAGTCATGGTCCCAAGGCGAAAAAAACCATATCTCTCCAGAGCTGTTCCTAGAACACTTGGGATGCTGAAACCAATGTTCTTAGCCCTTTTGGAGCCCGTGGTGACTCATTTTGGTGCATGGAAAATTCGAACATGCCTTGAAGAGGGGCAGTTTTGAGACCCAAAACGGGTCAAAAATGGGTCAAAAACGCATTTTTTCAAAAGTGATCGTTGACCATTTGGGATGCTCAAACAAGTGTCTTTAGCCCATTTCAAGCCTGATTTAACCAAGCGTAGCCCGTTCCCCCACCTATATGCACCAAGTGGTACGTTTCTCGTGTACCCTACAGCTGTATGGTGGAGCCTCGTAGAGTTGGGGAGAGGGGTGTAGATAAGTGGAGATATGTGTATATATATATATATATTTATATACACGCACACACGCTTCGTGCAACCGCGGACGAAATGGTGAGGCCGGTGCAACCGTGCCCCTCTCCAGCGGTTGAACTACCTCGAAAGCGGGTTACATCTTACTGCAATGCATGAGGAAACAGGCTTCTGGCACTCAAGTGTAGGCTTACATGTAATTGTTGTTAACTAAAACCGGTAAAGGTCCTAAAGGGAATCCAAACAAGGCGCAGGGGTGTATGTCACCACCCCTCACCGAAACGTGGATACAGCTGCTGCCACTAGCGCCGCCGCCACAACCGCCGTGAAATATGATCCAAGAGAGAGAGGTCTCGAATGTTTTGCAAAAAAGAGGTAAAGTGGTTTCAAAAGGCATTCTTTTTGGGGGGTGTGGCATCTCTTGGAAAGCTGAAAAATAGCGATTTTTCGAGTTCTACCTAACAACTCGTTCCTGTACCACGATAGGGGTTCAGGCGTCAGGAAACTGTAATTAAAGTGCGCGGTTGAACCCGGTTGAACCACGGTTTTACTTGGGGAAGTAAGGGTACCTGATCCAAATGAGCACTTAGGGTATATATACTTCTCTGTGTGTGTGTGTGTGTATTTGTATATATATATATATATATATACATACATACATATATATATATATATATACATTAGCATTAGCAACAGCCACGGGCGCTGGCCCGTTGGACCCCCGGGGGTAAAGGGGGCAAGGCAGGGCAACGCAGCAACAACGCATCAAGCAGAAAGCAAGGGCGCCACCTATGGGTGCAATGAAGCAAGCGGGTTACAGAGCAGCACGCATGCGGCAAGGCAAGAACGTGCCCCTTGTTTGACGCCACCAAGTTTGGGACGCTCGTCACCTCAGACGCTGTATATTCCGAAGCCAGCAGCGCACACGCATAAGTGGGTTGACACACAGCCAGGGTTTCTGGGGTGCTCCAGCCTAGCCTGGCCCTCAGGTTTCATCGCCCCCTGCTCCCCATTGTGTATGTCGCTAATCCACCGCAGGCCACCTCCAGTACTGTACAGAAGCATACGTTGGTAATCCTTGGCCATAGTAGCTTATAGTCGCGCCCTTCCCATAGCGTCCCCAAACACCCAATATATAGGGTGCCGATACCCCACCTCAAAGATCATGATCCGAGCGGCATGATGGTACTTGTACACCTGCACACATAATATACCACGAGGGTCTACAGGAGGGACGCGGGCCGCCCCGCGGCGTGAGAGGCACAACCCGTGAATATCGCTGGGTGGGACTCGCGCTGGTGGGTGTTGTAGCTTGATTATTGTAATTTCTTGACTCTGAGTTGATGAGTGTTATTCTTTAACCCTATCACCATATATACATACATATGTATATATATATATATATATATATATGTATATATATATATATATATATATAAATATATATATATATATATATATACATATATGTATATATATATATATATATATATATATATACATATATATATATATGTGTGTATAGATATATATATATATACATATATATCCTCTAATATACACCCCTCTCCTAAGAGACACGCGGGTTCATTATGTGGGAGTCATGCACAAGGTGGAGGTGAAGGGTAATGGGAATTTATCTCCGCTCAGAAAGAGCCCGTCCGTACGTATGTCCATCAAACCGCAATGTACTGTAATCGCGTGGCAGCGCTGGAGGAACGATGCACAGTTGGCAAAACACGTGAAGGAATTACTTGCGAGTCTCGTGGTAATCACTTTACAGAAACAGTTTTAACCCTTGCTCCCAAGGTTTAGACATGGCATGAAGGTGAAGGTAGTTCCGTTAGGAGTACACCTGTACATTGGGAACTCCCACGGATGGCAACCTGAGCTGGTTGGAACTCTTGGCTACTAGAAAAGTTTGGAATTGAAGGGAACTGGCTTTAAATTGCATAGAATTGCGGACGAAGGACCTAGTCGTCGTCGCTGTACAAATGGGGAGAATCGAATGCATCACATGAAATTGTTGTATGCACGTCAACGGAAAAGTAGTTTACTAGCACCTGCAATGCACATATACCTGTAGAGAAGATTTAGCGAAAGCAGTGCGGATGTGTTGCTTTGTTGCAACACTTGCGGATTCCATTTGTTAACCAAGGTGTTGACGAGGTCAATCACACTATGGTCAACAAGACCAATGTCTTGGAAATCCAGTTGAATGGAACACAAAGTTGTTGCAAGTTCTTGGATGTAAAAGGGTTTGGCCAATTCATTTTGGGTCCCCCACTTCTGATTTGCACAGACGTTCAAATAGAAACTTTGCAGCTTTTTATATTGTCCCATCAAACGAAATAAAGAGCCCACCCCAAGTGGACCTATGTGGTTGTAACCTAGGTCCAGATGCATGTGGGTAAGTGGTTGCGCGTTGCACAATTCATTTCCAAGTCCACTCACTAAGAGCAAAGGGCACGGAAGAATAACGCACACAAACGGCAGAAAAAGAGAAGGAACTACTCGTCCCTCTTGTACCAAACACTCCACATCATTTTTGTAAGTCCTGCTCCCATGATTAGACATGGCGTGAATGTGAAGGTAACTCCGTTAAGAGTACACCTGTACTCCAAGTCCAATCACTAAGAGCAAAGGGCACAATGAACGAAGCACACAAACGGCAAAACACAGCAAGGATGACTCATCCCTCGGTACCAAAAGGGACAGAAAATTTCACTTGTTTTTGTCCCATAGTGGCCCATTTTCAAGGCATTTTGGGATTCTCCATGGGCCACGACGCCCGATCTTGGGCTCAAAACAGGCTAAAAACACTTTTCTGAGCCTCCCAAATGGCCCATGCTCACTTTCAGAAAATTGCGTTTTTCACCCAGTTTTGACCCATTTTTGGTGTTGAACCAGCCTCTTTTCAAGGCATTTTGGGATTTTCCGTGGGCCAAAACGCGGCACCACAGGCTCAAAAGGGGTCCAAACCACTTGTTTGAGCATCCCGAATGGTCCAGGATCACCTTTGGGAAAACGCGTTTTTCACCCATTTTTGACCCATTTTTGGTCCCAAAACGGCCCATTTTCAAAGCATTTTGGGATTTTCCGTGGCCCATAACGCACCACCACGGGCTCAAAACGGCCTAAAAACACTTCTCTGAACATCACAAGTGGTCTAGGAACAACTTTGGAAAAAATGATTTTTTTCGCCCCGGGGACCCTGGGGGGCCCACCGTTGGCCCCCGCCGTGCGCGGGCCGGGCTGCCCTCTGGCTGCACCAAGTGACCACTGGTACGGGGGTCTGAGTGGCTCGTCGGACGATTCTGAGGCTTGGAAACCACAAAAAGTGGGGGCTTGCGGGTGGACTAGGCGCCCTCGGAATTCGGATTTGAGCCACCTAACCCAAGATACGCCCTGTGCTTGGTTTCGGCGTGTTGGTGCGCATTGCGCAAGTTTTTTTGGGGCTTTTTGGCGCCTTTTTGGGCTGTTTCTCGGACATATCGTGGAATTGATGGGCACTAGAGAGCTCTTTGACACGGTGAAGTGAAGCCGCACGTGCAGTGTACTCACCGTATCCCTTCGTTTAGGCTGTTTTTGGCCCAAAACTGCGCCCCGGGCCCCGCGCCCCGGGCCGCCACCGGTGAGTTTTTGGCTCAAAACGTGGATTTGTCAAGGCCAGCACCTGGGCTCCAAGATGGCTAGTGTAGAGTAGAGCCCGGAGCGATGAGGCGGAGCAATGGCGAAAACTGTGAGGAGAAGTGCTTGTTGCTTGTTGTTGCTTGCTTGTTGTTGCTTGTTAGCTAGATTTGAGGGGAGAGGGGTGTAGTAATATATATAGATATATATATATATATATATATATATATACATATATATATATGTCTATATATATATATATATGTCTATATATATATATATATATGTGTATATATATATATATATATATGTACACCTCCTATTGACAGGTATGACCTCTTGTTGATAGCGCACTCCCTGCCGCAATTCCTGGTGTATGCAGCGGCGATAGCGCGGTATCTCAGGGACATGGGCATGTCCCTCAACGTCGGCAAATGCGCCTATGCCAATACTGCTCACATCCATTCGATCATGGTGTGCCTGAGCCCAGCGAACACGGCGGCCCTCTGGGTATGCTTACGTGCCAAGGGCACCGTACCATACTTGGGCCTGCGCCTTGATCCCAGGGGGGTGGCGACCATGAAGGAGAAACATGTACTCCGGTGTGAAGCTCTGCTGGGCGGGTGCAAGAACACGTTGGGGCCGGCGTCGGTGCCTCATGAGGTGATGGCGGCTGTGGTTGGAGGCATCGTGTGGTACGCGGTGCCCTACCTGTCCGACACAGCGGAGGCGGTGATAAAGCTGAATACTGCCATCAAGGCTGCAGCCCTGCAATTCGAGAAGCTGCCCAAGGACCTGTCCAACGTAGCGGTGCGGTCGGGTCATGGGTTACGGTTGGCGGATGTCCAGGTTATCTGCCACGACTCCGTCGTGGCGACCATGGCTCAACTCACCCACCACAGGTCGACGACAGTCCGGGATGAGCTGCGGGCCATGCTCCGGGACATGCACGTGCAGTACGGAGTGTGCGGGCAGTTCATGGTGCCCTCTGCGTCATTCGCCACGCACGCTGGCAATACGTGGGCGGACAGGGTACTCCGGGCGATGGGGACGTTGCGCGTAGGACTTCTCATGCCATCGTCAGTGTACTCGTGTGTACACGCCCATCTGCCGCAAGTGCAGTGGGCGGGGCGGAAGTGGGTGTCCCGATCCCTACGTGCTCATTTGGATCAGGTACCCTTGAATTACCCAAGTGAAACCGTGGTTCAACCGAGTTCAACCGCGCACTTTCATTACGGCTTCCCGACGGTTGAACCCCTATCGAGGTACAGCAACAAATTGCTAAGTAGCAACCTGAAAACCGCTATTTTTCAGCCCTGCAAGAGATGCCACACCCCCTAAAAAGAATGTTTTTGAAAACCTTCTTACCTCATTGGTGCAAAACACTGGAGACATATTTCTCTTGGATCATATTTCACGGCGGTGGTGGTGTAGGTGCCAGTGGCGGCGGCTGTATTGGTGAAACCGCACGGCTTCACCATCAACTTTTCGTTAGGCGTGGTGACATACACCCCTGCGCCTTGTTTGGATTCCCCTTAGGACTTTGGACCCTTTTTAGTGAACAACAATTACATGCAAGCCTACACTTGATCGTCAGAAGCTTGTTTCCTCATGGATTGCACTAAAATGTAACCGGCTTTCGAGGTGGTTCAACCGCTGGACAGGCGCCCGGTTGCACCGGCCTCACCGGTTCAACCGCTGTTGCACGAAGCGCTACACAAAAAACACATCGTCACCTTGAGAAGCCAAACGTGACCAGTTCGTTCTGCATCGCCACAGGCAGACGTCCCCATGCAATGCCTGTGTACGGTACGAGCACAATGCGCTGTCCAGACCACGCCAGAGGCATGTGGGGCCTAAGAGCGTTAAACATGACCCCATATCGAGGATCCACAATGTGTCCCCATAATAAATCACGCCCCCAACATATCCATGCAGGACGAGAAGGCCCATTTGCACAAGGTAGGGCACTGGTAAACAGTTCCCCCCCGGCAAAATCACCCAGGGCCATTTCCCCCGTAAGGGGACTGTCATCCTTTGGATGCGTATGTACAAGCATGGGATGATCGCCCACCCCATGGACCACTGCGAGCGCAGTGTAGGTTAGTTGGGGGAGTACACTTCGGATGTGTGCGTTCACGCGCCGGACCAGGTCCGGATCTCTCCTCGTTTGCACTGCAACTTGCACACGGTGATGCCCCTGCACCATTACCGCCCCCCACAACTGCCTACGGTACCGTGCTCCATGTCGCTCCCGCCACTGCCACCCCCTCATTCCCTTGAGGCACGTGAAAAGTCAGTCGTTTGGGAGTGGCTCTTCCTTCACGTGAGGCACTGGTGCACCAACCTCTGGGGCTGCCTCTTCGTTATCTTCCTGCTTACATGCAGGCATTTCCTCGTCCTTCGGCGCTCCACCAACCTCCTCAATCTCCTCTTGACCAACCGGGGCTGCAGGCGAGTCCTCCCCACTGTCCTGGTGCTCCTGCACCCCTGGACCAGCGGACTCCACCTTTTCCTCTTTGACCACCTGTTCTTCACTCTCCTTTGGCTCTGGCACCTCCGGCGGACTAGGCACAGGAATGTGCTTCTCAGTGTCCTTTGGCTCACGAATCACGGGCGGCGTCGGCACAGGAACCCCATTGTCACTGTCCTTTTGCGCTTCAGCTTCCGGCGCGGGAGTGACCTCCTTCTCCTCAAGTGGACTGTACGAGGGGGAGTCCTCCATTGTCTTCTTGCCCTCTTCATCGATCGCTTCCTGTTTCTGGGCGCGGCAGTCTTTCAACGCCTCCTCGGCAGCGTGGGGGTTACTGAAGCTTGTCCTGTCCTTGACTGCAATAACTGGCCACGTTGTCCCAGCTGCATCGCCCTCCTCCTCCCACTGCGGGGGAAGGAAGACCGATTCTTCCCCCTTTTCGGGCCGGGGGGTCCCCTTCGTGGCTTTCCCCGGGGTACCCACGGCCAGACGTGGCTCGCCATCAGGACCGTCCACAATGACCCATCGAATCGGCGTGTTGGCCGCCCATCCGAACCGCTGTCACAGCTGTTTGCGCGTGTCCTCAACCGCCAGTCGTCGTTGTTGGGCTTGATCCAGGCTCTGCAAAAAGGGAAAAAATAGTGAAACCGTGGTTCAGGCGGTTCAAGCGTGCGGTTGAACTACACTTCACTGGTTCAACCGTGCACACCTCCAGAGCTGACGCATGCGCCGATTCTGCCCTGATCGCCTTCTCCTCGTCGCCATCCCTCAATCCCGCAGCCAACTCAGTTGCCACGGCCTTCACATCCTGCGCCGTGTCGCTGGGGAGCTTGCCGGAGTCACTCTCGGGACTGGGGGCCGGAACTACTCTCTTCTTCTTCTTCCTTGGGATATGCTTTGCGGCTGGGACCCATTCGTGCTCCTCAAAAACGGGGTCTGACTCGTCCGTCTCACTGCTGTCCGGGGCGATTTTCCGCTTTTTCGAGGACGCACCGCTGCCAGTTTTGGCTTTCTTTTTCGGCTTCTTGTCGCCAGAGACTTGGGCCTTCGCGGGCGGTGCTTCAGCCTTTGCACTTGTCCGCTTCTCCTTCCGGAGCTCCTTCCGGGCGGACTGAAACAGGGACTTCGGAACCACTTTGCTGCCAGGGGTGCTCGTCTCTTCTGGTGGCGGTGGTGCTGGAAGACGTGGAGGCTTGGGGGCCTTTCCACTGCTCTCGGATGCTGCACCTGCTCCAAGTGGGCGGTCCCACACACTCTTGTAGAACTCCTCAAAGCTCTCTCCCACAGGACTTGGTTGGGGCGCGGTGGTGACGGCTGGACTGGACTCCAGGGGCGTTGACCTCTGCCGTTCTGGCGCAGGACTGCCTTGCCCGGCATTGCTCCATTCCCGCAAGCCCCGCTGCACGCCACGACTCATGCGGTCGACCACTTGAGCGGCGCCAGGGATCTGCCGATACAACACGTCCCCCCACTCCACGATGGGCATGGGTGGCCATCGCCCGCGAGCGACAATGCAAGGGCCACGCCGATCCACCACGAACATGTGCTCAGGCACATCACTGGCGGTCAACTGCAGAGAAAGCCAGGAGGCAGGTGAAACGCAGAAGTGGGGGAACGTGATTCAGTGTGTAGGAGAGTGACGCTCAAATGTGCACGGTTGAAGACGGTGAAGGCGGTTCAGCCGCACGGTTGAACCCGCTGAAACGACGGTTGAACTACTGCACACCTGTTGCGCCCCTTGGATCGCTTGAACCACACTTGGCTGTACGAATGGCGATGGTGCCATTGCCGTTGGCGCCGCTGCTGCCGTCGCGGCGCTTGCCTTGGCCTTCTTGTGCTTTCCCCCACCTGAGATGGTGGCGCCCATAGCCAGCATGCTGCTCGGAGTCGCCGTGTACCGCTGGACCTCCGATTCGTCGAACCAACCTTGTGGCAACTCCACCGGGGCCTCGGAGAAGAATCGTGGACCGGGTCCTGCGCTGTGACCACCGCCCCGGCCCACGGAATCCGCGCAAAACCAGGACGCGCTTCTGGCAACACCGCACCCCGCAGTGGCCCATATCCTGAACAGGGCATCCAGACCTGGTTCGTCCAGGAACAAGTGGCCCTGGGGGTCGCTCCACAGGCCCACACGCAGCACCTACAATCAGAAACCGCACATCTGAACATTCATAAACACAAAAACACACAGCAACGAAACGCAGCATGCGCCATATCAAAACATGTACCAAAAGACCAAAAAATACCTGCCCAATCAACTAGCAAACAACAAGACAACCGCAGACCTTCCACTCCGAAAACTCCCCGGCGCTCAGGCACTTCGTCTCCCAGGGGTAGGACTGGACCCCATCCTTGTCTTCTTGGCGGTGCTTCTTCATCCAGAGCGTCATGGCACAGCGGAACACGAACTTCGGCGTCACATCAGCCAGCTACCGCCACTCAGGCGTCTCAGGCACCAGGGTGGTGTCGGGGTTGCAGGTGTTGTGGACCACCACTTCTTCCTTCAGCGGGAACTTGTCGGCCAGGTCGGGAGCTGGAGGCGCTGCCGCTGCTTGTGGCGCTGGCGCGGCAGGGGGATCGGCGCCTTGTCCCGTACCCAGTGCCCGCAGGCAGTCCTGCAAGGCCTTCCCCAAAGACTCGGGGTCCATGGTGCAAAGCCACCTGAGAGAAGCAGGGGTGAAACCGTGGGGAAGCCGGTTCAACCGCACGGGTGAACCTCCTGAACCACGGTTGAACCACACACACACCTCCTAGTTGCCAACTTCCAATTGAGCGTGCACTACGTGCTCATCTTCCCGTCGCCGCCGCCCGTCCCATCCAGGCATCTCCTTGTAGAGGAAGGTACGCTCGTGCGCATGGCGGAGCATTGCCTCATCCTTTTCCTCCTTGGTAGCCTTACGACCACCACCCCGGGAACTTGTGGTTAGAAACTTGTCTTTAAAGACATAGTTAAGCGACTCAACAATGTCGCCACAAAACATGGCCCCCCCCCAAGGTTGCAAATTACCCAATACGATGGCCCCCTCGTTGCGGAGCCAAAGCAAGTAGGGTGATCGTTTATGGGAACATATAGTGTTTTGAAACCTCTTTGCAGTAAGTGCACACCCTTGGACGAATCGATCATATGTCCACCGATAGATAGCGGTTGGCAATTTCCCCATGTCCTCAACGGTAGTGGTGACATGTGGTGTTAGACGCAAACTCTTTGCAATGGGCAACCAATTGGCAAACAAGTGCCATGTCTCTTCCCCATCGGGGAAGGACCGGCCTTTCAAAGAAACATTGGTCTTAGCGTCCTTTAGGAGGCTTTGAACCTTGGATCGTTGTGGTACCGTCAACATTGTGGCTCGTGTGCGCACAAACGTTGTTAAGTATTCACCACATCGTATCACAAGATGAAGAACACACATGATGACACACCCTATACGGTCATCCACTTTCAATAGTGGACTTTCCATGCACCCCTTTGCACCAACACAACTAACTCCTTGTTTCCTATACTTTAGGAATTTTGCTTCAAGTCTTGTACTTCGTCGCCATTCACACCCTACCGGTCTTTCTTTCTCCCTAGACCATGTCGCAAAAGAATAAATTGAACCAATTTCATGAAATGTTGATAGACCAAGTATATGACGAAGCCAAGGGCTATCGCCTCCAATAATGACAACCGTTCGCACCCAAAACCCTCGGAGCAACATGTAGCCACGGTCAATAATTTGTTGTATTTTTTTTAGTGTCTCTCCAAAGAGGACACGCACAAGATCCGTTTCATGCTCACTTGCGAGAGCAAGGTCAAGGGTCCAATTGTAGAGCAAAGTTCGTGCTTTTTGCATGTGGTTTGCAAAACCACATGCAATTTGGCACCATGACCTTGCTCCACATGGAAGCCCATCACCATGCACTATAAGTACATAGGGGTGATCATCCCTAAATCTTGGGAAGTGCATTTCTTCTAGCACATCCCTTTGATCACCTATATATGGTATCCAATCATCCACATCCCAACGAACCCCAACTCTTCCATCCTTTATGGTCGTTTTTAGTACTTGTCTCTTACTTAACGTGGACCAAGCTTTATCCATCGTTGCATACGACGGAAAGCAATGTGTCCATGGGACGGTGCTTGCACGGGTTTTCTTCTCTTTGGCATCGGCCCACGAAATAAGCTTCTTGTACCTAGGGACGGTTGAACCGAGAAATTGGGATAAAGTGCGCGGTTGAACCTGCGGTTGAATGGGTTGCCGTCATGGCACCAAAAAGCGTCCAATGGTACAAACCACAAGGTATCCACATTTGTGACGCGGGCAACACGTTGCAACTCATATGTTCATGCTTTGGGCAACATTAAGCGATTATTTTGCCGTGCAAACGTTGTCATGAAGCACAATCACAATTGTTCATTTGTGATAAGGGTTCAACCGCACCGTTGAACCCCGTTGAACCACTTGTAGGCATGTGTGCATCATGCCACATACCTTCGCTTCGGCATCCCAAGGTCCAAAATGAGGCGAACAGCGTCGGATCCTGTGAATGCTTTTTTTGTAACCCTTTTTGTCTGTTTGGAACCCCTCTGTGTGTTACTAATTCGGTCAGCAAGTTGTTTCCATAGGCGTTTTGTCGTGCCGTTTGTGCAAAAAAAGGTGAACAAGTCGTCCACCGGCTGTTGGTCCCCCCGACCGCTGTAGTGGTCGTTCACCACTTGCAGCCAGTGGTGGGACATTTTTTAAAAAAGGTTTGTCACGCGTCAGTTTCAGGCGGTTATGCAACTATTTTGTTCAGAAACGCGCGCGCCGCTGGCGCAGCCGCCGCCGCCAGCGCTGGCGGTGGTCCAACCGCGGTTCAACCGCGGTTCAGCGGTTCAACCGCGCCCCTTCCGAGTTCAACCGGGCTAAACCGGGTAAAACCACTGTGTGAAGTACCTGATCCAAATGAGCACGTAGGGATCTTATTCCTTCAAGGGTAGAGACATATGCGTTCTCTCGGGGACCCGCACAGATGCGGCGGTACAGTCCCTGACTGATCCCGCAAATGACCTCCTGCATGCGCGGCTCCCCTGTCCTGCGCCTGGGCACTGGGCTGTCTAGCTCCAGGAGTGTCATGAGGACCACCTGCACCGTCCGCACGCAGGAGTAGGGCTCCATCAGCTGGCCCACATCTGGTTCACGGGGCTCGGCGAGGTCTTCCGGCCGCAGCTGCCTAGTCCGTTGACTCACCGGCTAATACACCCGGTGCGCCGAAAGAAGGCCAGCAAACGCAATAGACAGTCCACTGCGGGGGACGTGTATGTGGTGGGCGGGTACAGGGAGGAAGGATGGGACCCAGCCAACCCAGGGCTATCCATGCCGTTCGCCCCGCTAGCTGCCCTCCTGTTTCTGTTGGGGGACGTCTTTGAGGGTGAACAGCAGCAAGACGATCCGGCGTCCGTCCCCCTACTCACTCCACACGCCGGCGGCGGCATAAACCCGTCACCACTGTGGGTTGTGCACGGGCGGCCAGCGTTTTCCAGGGCATGCGCGGCGGTGCACGGGTGCAGCGAGTGGGCAATTGTCCTTCTGCTACCAGCAGGCCCTGTCCCGGATCGGGATGAGTACTCTGTCCCGAAAGTGGTTCGGATGTCCAACGTGCCCCACAATCCGCACGTCGCCGTCACCTCGTTGCGTGATGGCGGCGCGGTGGAACAGGGATCTGTGGTGGTGTACCAGCCCTCCTGCTCCGCAACGGTTTGGGGTGCGGAGTATACCACCGCCCTGGACGCCATCAAGTCAGTCTGTGGATGTGACCTGGCCTCGAGACCACATGCGGTGTATCAGCCGAAGGTAGTCCTGTCCCCGGAGCTCACGGCCTCCAGTGCGGCGTCCCTTGGAAGGGTGGTGCAGAGCCCCCACTCCGACGTGGCGTGGCTGGAACCCCAACGGTACTGCTGGGTGCCGGTGGCGACTAAAGTCACATGGTCTGACGCGTCGCCCCAGGGAGACGACGCAACAAACGTGGCGGTCGCCAGCCACGGAATCCCCACGTGGACATGTGCGATCTACGGCACAGTCCCGGAGGCAGAGATCATCGGTGCGGCGGCATACCTGTTGCATACGCTTCCGTCAGCGTGCACGGTGCACGTGGTGGATGCGTCCATCATAGGAGCGCATCTCCGCAGGGCGCAGGAGGCCCTGTACCGTGGCATCAAGGGACCGACATCACATCTGGTCAACCAGCACGCACTGAGCTGGATAGTGGAGGGGCTGCAGCGGCTGCCACGCCGAGTTGGGGGGCCGCACCACTGGGTGGTGAGGCAGAGCTCGCACTTGGCGGCGGTCCCGCTTGAACAGCCGGACTCTGCCGCGGCCCGTACAATGGCTCCGCCTGTCCATCTCGTTCTGCCAAAGGGGCACGCCATCCTCTTGGTGCCGGGGGATAATGGAGAGGTCGGGCCGCGTGTGCCATCCATGCAAGCCCTTCAGCAAGTCCGGGAGATGGAGTGGCGTTCGCTAGCGGCACGCACCAGGGCGCACACGCCACTGGCTGGCGCCTGCGAGGCGGTGCCCCTGGGAGCTGTACCCCACGGCCCAACGCACAGAAATATGCTGCGGGCACGTGACTGTCGCTTGTCCACCATGCAGGTCATGCGACGGTGGAGACAGAAGCTCATGTGTATGGCAATACCGGCCCACCCCTGTATCTTCTGTGGGGGACCAGAGGAGGACATTGGCCACATGCGCCTACTGTGTGCGCGGGACGAGGAGGTGGCTGGGCTCCTGTGCAGGGGTGTCGAGGAGTTCACGGCGGAGCTACCCCTGACAGGTAGGGCGGTGGAGTTCGTGGCGTGGAGGGAGCACAGCTGCAGGTGGACTGAATCCCTGATGGCGGGTGTCGTCCCCGGGGACCTGAAGCGGCTGTTTGCTGCAGTGCGAGCGGCGTCGTCCCGGGGCCCTGCGGGGGCCAGGCTCTTTGTGGAGGACATGGTCCAGATTTGGGAAGATGTATATGCCCGCAGGAACCATCGGCTCACCAAGATCATGCAGCTGCCGATGCGAAATCGAAGGAGGGCGGTATACGCGATCCTGCGAGGTGACACACCCTTCTGCCCGCCGGCAGGGAGGATCCAGCAGCGTCTGCCGTGGAACCAGTTTGCCGGCCTCCCCGGCGACCTGCGGGCAACCTATCAGAGGGCACCGCTGCACGCACTGCTGGTGCCACGGTCGTGCATCGCGCACGAAGAGGCCATGTCCTTGTTCCCTCACTGGATGGCGGCGGTGGCGCAGGCCTTCAGCCAGTGGATCGGTTCCCCGGTGGCACGGGACATCACGGCATTCAGGGAGTGCTCCCGCGTGGTGTCAGCCCAATCGTGGGCCCTGGTGCATGGTACCATGATGAGAAGCCCTGACGGCCAGAGTGGCTATGGGGAACGTCATGGGCTCGCTGCGCGAGGTGCTGCCGGTCCTTCAGCAACCTCTGTGCAGTCTCCCAATCCGGGCGGTGGCAGTTGTACTTGACGTGGGTATGTTCTGGCTGTATAACTGGCGGCTGCGACGAGCCATACCAGCGGTCACGGAGCAGCGGTCCATGGCAGTGTTAGTGGGCTCCAAGCAGCTGGCACGGGTACAGGGCGACGACGCGCAAGGCCACGTCACGGAGGCCATGTTCTCTCTGCCAGAGGGGGACGACCACGTGGCTGCCGATGCCCGTCACACCCTTGACACCCTGGGCCTCGCGGCGGTCATTGAGGCTCGGGCGGGAGGACAACGCTTGGTTCTAGCATCCGCCAGGGGCCCGGGGCAGGACAGGGTTGATGTCATCGGGGAGGTCTTACGGGACTACGGTTGGGAGCTCCTGGCGCATGGCACACACAGCCCCAAGGTTGCGCGGTGGCCCCGGGCTGCTTGAGAGCCTGCCGGTGATGCCCGACGGGCAACCGATACTCCGCCCGGTGTCCACGTGGGAGGATACGAGGCGCAGCCTCCTCAGTTGTGCCACAGCACGCACGCTAGCGGGTGCTTTGCTCGGACTCCAGGACGCGTGCTGCCATGTATGGCAGGACCTATGGTCGCAGTGTTGTGATGGTAGCTGCGTTCTGTCGCGGTCTGTGCTTCCGCAGTGATGCCACGGGTGCGGGGAAACAGCGTCAGTTTGGGTTCATCAATGTGCCTCCAACCCACTATGCAGGACATGTAAGGAGCGTGCCGATAGGGGGTGGGCTAAGGCGAGGTGGGCACTGCCGCACTCTGGACAGATGTCCTCAAGTGCCTGGAAGACAATCCAGGATGGCCTGAAGAGCGTCAGAGTGGAAGGGATACCGTGCCCTGGAGCGCCGTCCGCAGCCCTGCCCCTGCTGCTGTGGTTGGCGGCTCCCGAGGGCGAGTCGCGGGATACTCTGGTTGTGGCATCACGGGGGAAATGGTGACGGCGTGGTGGGGGCCTCGGGTGATGCAGATTGATGGGGTTAGGAATTGTGGGTGCACCTGCTACCGTCCCTACGCTGGACACAGCGGAGGGGGTAGCGCCTGAGAAGCAGTGCCCTCATGGCCTGATTGTGCGGTACTGGCAGGCGGCGTATGACGGCCAACGCGATGTGACAGGTCGTGCCGGCCTGATGATGAGCCGTACTGCCCCCGTGCGTGAGGGTCGGACAGGGATGCTTCACCTGCCTGCCCAGGGTCGCCGCATACAACAGTGAGGTGTCATGGGTCGTCCCGACCAGGGTAATAAGGCCCAAACCCCTGTAGGGTATTCCCATGGCACCGGGTCCTATACTGGCGGCCTGGCTACGGCAGTATTGGGAGTGGTTGCTCGGGATACACCGGGGGTGCACGGAGTTGTCTGGGGATTACGGCGTTACGGTGCCCCCTGGGAGTGTTACACGGGGTTGCAGGGACAGCCTGCACGCCCCGGCGGCGGCGATGACGCGATGATGTGTGCGGAGAGGGATATGACGACGAGGTCATCAGGTGGACAGTATGGCGGGCGTCCTGGAGACGGCCTGGCAGCCTGGGAGGAGCACTCACGGGGGGCACGCGGAGTTCAAGGTGGCGGTGTACTGGCGTCTTGGGGGTATACGCGGCGGTACTGGGGAACCGTACAGTGGGGGAGCAGCGGGGATGCATGGCGGTACTGGGGTGTCCCCCTGACCCCTCTAACAACTCAGGGGGCGCGTTGGGGCATCCCCTGGCCCCGTTAACAAACTAGAGGGACCATGCCTGCGGGCATGTACATAGTCTAACCTCTGACCATGGCCTTGCGGTTGCGGTGGTGCGTATGGTGGCGGCTCGCAGGTGGCATCGGCGTGGCAACAGCGGTACTGCGCGGCGTTGTAGCGAAGAGCCTGCGGTTGCCTCACCATAGTAACGACTTACCCCTGCGGGGCGCCAGTCCGGTCGGCTAGAGGCGGGGGGAGAGGAGGAGCGGCATGCTGAGTGGTCAGGGGGGTGACGCGCAGGCCAATGCTATAAGTAGGCTCGCCACGTCGTCGGTGGGGGCCGAACCTGCGGCCTGGCCGCTGCTGTGGCGGAAGAGGCGCAACCACGGGAGCTGGCCAAACAGTGCAGGTAAGGGTCAAGGGTAGGCGCCAGAGCAATGTATGTGGGCCAGATGAGGTGCACCTGGTTACCACAGCCCGGGGCGAGCCTCTGGTTGGTACCCCTACAGGGGGTCGATAACCAAGCTACGGCACCCACCAGCCCGAATCCCAGCCAGCGATATTCACGGGTTGAGCCACTCCCGTCGCGTAGCGGCCAGCGTCCCCCCTGTAGACCCTGATGTTATATTATACGTGGAAAAGAGGATGCCTCGAAGCTGATTGGGTACTGGCCCCTGACATGGAGTGCCGGCACGGTATATATCTGGGGTGTGGATGCAGCTCAGGGCCACGGGGACGTGGAGTTGATACCGTGTTTCTGTACTATACTAGGGGACTGGTGCGGTGGGTCGGCGGCGTACATTGTGGGGACATGGGGGCGATGAAAGCTGAGGGCCAGGCTAGGCTGGAGCCTCCCAGAAATCCTGGCTATGCATATACGGGTATTTGCGTGCTGGCAGTGGGATACGTGGAGTCAGGGGTGGTTGGCAATTACGAGTACGCAGATGGCAATGGATTCGGTGGGGTCACGGGTGATGGGCGTCTCCACGTTGGCGGGGGTACACGAACGACGGAGGGTCCGCTCTTGCTTCGCCGCATGGGTGCTGCTTTGTTCCTTGGTTGCCGCTTTGCGCCGGACAGAGAAGCCCTTGCTTTCTGCTTGTTGCAATGCTGCTGCGTTGCTGTGCCTTGCCCCCTTACCCCCGGCGAACAAACGGGCCAGCGTCCGTCGCCGTTGCTAATGCTAACGCTATGCAGTTGCCACTGCCTCCAAAGCCTGGTTGACCGGTATCCCCGGTCCTCTCGGTCCTCCGTCATGCTGTGGGCCGCCTCAGGGGGCCCTGGGACCCACGGGATCGAGCAAGGCAGGAACCACCTGTCGGCGCGAGATGCCCGGTAACTCCAGTAGACGGCATGATAAGTGGTTATGACTATGACTATGACTATATATATATGTATGTATGTATATGTATAATTATATATAGGTATATGTATGCATATAAAAAAAATATATGTATATGTATATATATATATATATATAGATATTGATATATGTATAGATATAGATAACTATATATAGATATATAGATATATATATATATATATATATATATACATATGTATACATTTATATATATATATAGATATATATATATATATATATATGTATATATGTATATATATATATATATACTTAGGCGGCCTGAGGCGGCTGAGGTTGGGGGACATAAAAAACATGTTTTGGAAAGTATTTGGACAGGTAGGGGTGGATTCGCTGCCTACGAAGGGATTGGAACAGCTAAAAAAATGGTATGACATCACTTATGGCAATCTGCTACCCAAACGGCTAAAAATGGTGCAGCCTAGGAACAAAATTGGTAATGTGAGCCACAATTATCGCCTCAAAAGTGATTGTGAATGATGAAAATCAACAAAAGGAAGGCAAATGTGCCAAACGTTTATTGTATGGGGGGGGGGGGGCTAAAAGGTGGAGATGGGCTATTTTTAGGAATAAAGTGGCTGATTTTAGCGGTTTGGATAGGATGATGTCATCACTGATGTCATACCCTATTTCGCGCCATTTTGAGAGCTTCGTAGGGGCAAATACCGAGTAAAAACCATTCAATTCACTTCCAAAACATGTTTTTTAGCGTTTGGCGACCCCAAAATAGGGATGGAGGGGTTCTAAACCTTGCCCCGAAGTTCACTGCTTCGCCCAGGGTGGGGGGGGGGGTGGAGGGCGTTTTTGCCGTATATGTATATATATATATATATATATATAGATATACAGCCAATACGCCTCCCCCCGCACCCTGGACCCTAGTGTGCGACTTGGGGCAGGACTAGGGACCCCCCCCCCTTATTTTGAGGTGAAGAAACACAAAAAAATAGGTTTTGGGATCGTTTGGGACAGTAGGAGGGCTGTATACAGGGTTTGTGAGCTAAAAATAGGGTATGACATCACTTATGGCAATCTCCTACCGAAATCGCTAAAAATAGGCAACTTAGGGCTAAAATTGGTGATGTGAGCCACAATTCTGCTCTAAAAGTGATTGTGAATGATGAAAAGCAACAAAAGGAGGGCAAATGTCTCGAACCTTCATGGTATGGGGGGACTAAAAGGTGGCGATGGGCTATTGTTGGGGGTAAAAGGGCTAATTTTAGCAGTTTCGGTAAGATGATGTTATCTGTAATGTCATACCCTATTTTTAGCCACAAATCCCCTAATGAAGACCCACCACTGTCCCATTAGAGCCGGAAAACCAATTTGTTTGTGTTTCCCGACCCCAAAATAGGAAGAGGGGTTCCCTAAACTTGCCCCAAAGCGCACTGGTTGCACCAGGGTGGCGGCAGGGGGAGGCGTATTAGCCATATATATATATATATATATATATATATATATATATATATATATATATATATATATATATATATATATATATATATATATATATATATATATATATATATATATAT
Organism: Eutreptiella sp. 'Long Island Sound 2002'; assembly: GCA_964036045.1. Lineage (NCBI taxonomy): Eukaryota > Euglenozoa > Euglenophyceae > Eutreptiales > Eutreptiaceae > Eutreptiella > Eutreptiella sp. 'Long Island Sound 2002'. The sequence goes on along the minus strand of OZ038379.1, from coordinate 43,425,188 downwards.
ATATATATATATATATATATATATATATATATATATATATATATATATATATATATATATATTACTACACCCCTCTCCCCTTAAATTTAGCTAACAACAAGCAACAATCAACAAGCAACAACAAGCAACAACAACACGTCTCCTTGCCGTTTCGGCTACTGCTCCGTTCCAACGCTCTGGATCATTTGCCCATGTAGCCATCTGAGAGCCCAGGTGGTGCCCTTGCGAAATCCAAGTTCTGAGCCAAAAACTCACCAGTGGCGGCCCGGGGCAGTGGCCCAGGTCGGGAGGTGCCCTCCCAAATCTGCGCTGTTTTGGGCCAAAAACAGCCATTTTCGCCCAAAATAGCCCCCAAACCCGGGCGAAACGCCCAAATGAAGGGGAGCGGCTGCCACATTCACGTGCGGCTTGACTTCACTGGGTCAAAGAGCCCTCTAGTGCCCTTCAACTCCACGATATGTCCGAGAAACGGCCCAAAAAGGTGCCAAAAAGCCCCAAAAACGGCGCAATATGCACCAACCCCCCGAAACCAAGCACGGACCGTATCTTGGGCTACGTCGCTCAAAATCTGATTCCGAGGGCACCTAGTCCACCCGCAACCCCCCACTTTTTGTGGTTTCCGACCCTCGGAATGGCCCAACGAGACGCGTAGATCCCCGTACTAGTCGTCACTCGGTGCAGTCGGAGGGCAGCCCGGCCCGCGCACGGCGGGGGCCAACGGTGGGTCCACCAGGGTCCCCGGGGCGAAAAAAATCATTTTTTCCAAAGTTGTTCCGGGACCACTTGGGATGCTCAAACACGTGTTTTTGGCCCGTTTTGAGCCCGTGCCTTGAAAATGGGCCGTTTCAAGACCAAAAATGGGTCAAAAATGGGTCAAAAACGCGTTTTTCCAAAAGTGATCCTAGACCATTTTGGATGCTCAAACAAGTGTTTTTAGCCCATTTGGAGCCCGTGGTGATGCATTCTGGCCCATGGGAAATGGCAACCATCAAAAGGTCCGGGGTGATCAAACCGTCCATGCTGTCAGCGCCAGATTCTGCAAGACGGGGCGCTATACAAAAGTCGTTTGTTTAGTGCTGAACTTGTGCACTAGGTTCTTTCATCGAAAAGTTCAAGGTGATGAAATCCTCCATGCTATGAGCGCCAGATTCCGCAAGACGAGGCGCTATACAAAAGTCGTTTGTTGCGTGCTGAACTTGTGCACTAGGTTCTTTCATCGAAAATTCCAGGGTGATCAAATCCTCCATGCTATGAGCGCCAGATTCCGCAAGACGAAGCGCTATACAAAAGTCATTTGTTGCGTGCTAAATTTGTGCACTAGGTTCTTTCATCGAAAATTCCAGGGTGATCAAATCCTCCATGCTATGAGCGCCAGATTCCGCAGGACGAGGCGCTATACAAAAGTCGTTTGTTGTGTGCTGAATTTGTGCACCAAGTCGTTTGTTGTGTGCTGAATTTGTGCACTAGGTTCGTTCATCGAAAAGTTCAGGGTGATGAAATCCTCCATGCTATGAGCGCCAGATTCCGCAAGACGAGGCGCTATACAAAAGTCGTTTGTTGCGTGCTGAACTTGTGCACTAGGTTCTTTCATCGAAAAGTTCAGGGTGATCAAATCCTCCATGCTATGAGCGCCAGATTCCGCAAGACGAGGCGCCATACAAAAGTCGTTTGTTGCGTGCTGAATTTGTGCACTTGGTTCTTTCATCGAAAAATCCAGGGTGATCAAATCCTCCATGCTATGAGCGCCAGATTCCGCAAGACGAGGCGCTATACAAAAGTCGTTTGTTGCGTGCTGAACTTGTGCACTAGGTTCTAACATCGAAAAGTTCAGGGTGATCAAATCCTCCATGCTATGAGCGCCAAATTCCGCAAGACGAGGCGCTATACAAAAGTCGTTTGTTGCGTGCTGAACTTGTGCACCGGGTTCTTTCATCGAAAAGTTCAGGGTGATCAAATCCTCCATGCTATGAGCGCCAGGTTCCGCAAGACGAGGCGCTATACAAAAGTCGTTTGTTGTGTGCTGAACTTGTGCACTAGGTTCTTTCATCAAAAATTCTGGGGTGATCAAACCATCCATTCTGTGAGCGCCAGATTCCGTAAGACGAGGCGCTATACAAAAGTCGTTTGTTGCGTGCTGATGGTATGGTATGGTGGCTATCCTAGAGCCTAGTTACATTTTCCCTCTACCTCTTCTGCTGCGGGACCCTTCTCTCTCATTGTGTGCTCTGTTCTGCGCGGTCGGATTTGGAGTATACGTGTGCTCGCAATCGAGTTACGTTCATACCCTCCATGACCGATCCAATTGCTGGTAACAAGGGTTGCAATAATGTTTAGAAGCCGGGACAGGGGACCATAGTAAGTAATGATTGTGGCATCATGTATGTAATGATTGGTGGATCATGGGATTTCGGGACAAGGGACATGGGACCATGGCGAGCATAATAGGTAATGGGCATCATGTAGGTAATGATTGGTGGATTATGGGATTTTCGGACAAAGGACATGGGACCATGGCGAGCATAATAGGTAATGAATGTGACACCATGTAGGTCATGATTGTGGCATCATGGCATAGGATAGTGGGAAATGGGACATGGAACATGGGTACTGTGGTGCTGCGTTGTGAGATGTGCATTGTACCAATACATTTGCATTTCCCTCTACTTCTTCTGCTACAGGACCCTTTTCTTTCATTGTGTGCTCTGTTCTTCGCGGTTGGATTTGCAATATACGTGTACTCTTAACCGAGTCACGTTCATACCGTCCATGTCCAATCGCTGGGAACAAGAGTTGCAACAATGTTTGGAAGCCGACGTAGACTTCGATGTTGGGGACTTCATTGTGCAGCACCCCCAAATTGCGCCACGAACCATTCGCCGTCGCCATGCTAGTATGCGGCACACTCTCATGAAGCGGTTGAACAAGCGAGCGAAGCTTGGACTGCAGTCATAATCCATGGCAAGTCTTAACACGGCACAAGCGCATACCGCCAAGGGTGCAAGGAACACCTCACAAGCACAAGCTGCCAAGGGTGCAAGGAACACCTCTGCGGCACAAGCTGCCAAGGGTGCAAGGAACACCTCTGCGGCACAAGCTGCCAAGGGTTCTACTGGAGGTACAAGGAACACCTCTGCGGCACAAGCTGCCAAGGGTGCAAGGAACACCTGTGCGGTACAAGCTGCCAAGGGTGCAAGGAACACCTCTGCGGCACAAGCTGCCAAGGGTTCTACTGGAGGTACAGGGAACACCTCTGCGCCACAAGCTGCCAAGGGTGCAAGGAACACCTCTGCGGCACAAGCTGCCAAGGGTACTACTGGAGGTACAAGGAACACCTCTGCGGCACAAGCTACCAAGGGTGCAAGGAACACCTCTGCGGCACAAGCTGCCAAGGGTTCTACTGGAGGTACAAGGAGCACGCCGCAAGCGCAAGCCGCCAAGGGTACAAGGAACACGCCAGAGTCGCAACGCGACAAGGGCATTGTCGGTGGACACGCCAATACACCGGAGAAGCAACATGCCAAAGCCTCACATCCTCGATCACGGGGGGTCGTTGGTGCTGCTAATAAAGAGCTTTTCAGCCGGAAACACAAGCCGCCATCTCACATTTCTTTGAAATCTGTCCGAGAGTATTGGCTTGGTGGTTTGGATGTTTTGTACTCGCCACTGTTCGATGCCCTTTGCCATCGATGTGGTCAACTACTTTGGGGCCCGGTTGGTGCGCACAAGTTTCTTGTTTCCCGAGATGATAGTGCAGTCCTTACCACCAACCTCTTTGGGGTGCCAACCGCAGATGTGATTACTAGTGCGATCTTCGAGTTCCGATATGACTTGGTTGCCAACTATGTACAATACAAAGGACCACCTCTTCGCGTTCCGCCTCGGTTGCATCCCACGAGTATTGGCGCCTTCAAAGTGTATGATACGCCGGTGTGGCATTCGCCACATCGTATGTATGCATGCCTCGTTTGCAGCAAGTATCGAGCCAAGTACGATCCTATAAATTATGGGTACGAATTAGATGGCACGGCACATTACAGGGTGCCAACCAAACTTGCGAATCTCACCGAATATCCGAAAAGGGCAAATTGCGTTGGGTGCTTTGTATTCAAATACCCTTAAGCACGTGGATCTGCGTCATCGACAGTGGCACCATGCTATTGGGACCGTTGGTGTGGGCCGCAAGCCTAGCCAGCATTATAATGCACTATATGGGTTTATGACCATGAAAGAAGATGTGCTGCGCGATTATCAAAATCCGAAGGATAGTGCCCAAAACACGCGGCAAATGAACCAAGCATTGCTGTTGCTGAAGAAAATTCACCCCTTTTATTCCCGGTTTTTGGCGCATTATGAAACATTGTACCGCTACCTACAGAATGCAGCCTCTACAATGGGGACGTTGACACAACGTTTTTTTTCAGGATAAGTACGGGAAACGCCTGGAGTACCATCTACAAGACGAGTATGTGGCTTGGGCAGTGGAGTGTGATGCACCGCGGAACATCATTCCCGATTTTGCCCCTCACCAAGACAGAGTGGGATTCATGCATCAAGCACCATTTCAACGTGCAGGGGGGACCGTTACCGCTGCAGCACAATCATTGGCGAACGACACGTATTTGCATTTCAACGATCCCAAATTGGAACCGTGCGTTTGGCCGGATTTGTATCCTGGTGGAGTTGGTGGATACAAGGTTGGGTGTGGCATTGGATGTGCGGCGTATTACCGTAGCCGGTATTTTGCATTTGATGAGCGCTGGCACCGTGACCGATGGTGGTCCTTCTTCCAAGTGAGTAAAGAGATGCAGAATCAACTTATTTGGAACCAGCAAAATTTCAAAGCGCAACGTGGTGATCTCGCAGAGGATATCACTGCGGAACATCTGCGTGCGGCTAAAAGCTCCGCAGGACCCAAGCCCCCTCCAAAGCGACACTCATCACATCACGCACAGTCTTCTTCGCAATCCACTCAATCACCCAGTCAGCCGACCCAATCAACTCCCTGTCCAGGTGCCAAATCATCCACACAGTCCTCAAGCCAACCAAGCCAATCATCAGCACGCCCCGCACACGAACATAAGAAGGCCCGTGCTTCGTATCACGATGGTGTTGATTCCATGAATCGGAATTTGGCAAGCGAAGGGGTTGATCAAGGTACCGCGGAACTCAACCCATACTATCGATATGGAACTTATGTCCCATCCAAGCTAGGTGGGACACGATCCTGTTGGGCCTCACGGCATCTTGACCTCACTACAATTAGCCGCGAGCTTGGAAAAGCAGACCTATTCATTACTTGGACAATGAATGACAATTGGGCTGATCTGCAAGCTGCAGTTCAAAAGAGATGTCGCGCAGGTACCGTGTGGCCTGGACAATATTCGGAGGGCACAAGGCCCACCAAGCCAATTCAAGACGGGTACGATATGGAGGCATGTGTTGCATTTCATAAGCGGGTCGAGATCTTCAAGCGTGAGTTCTTAGCGATTGGCAAGACAGGTCCATTTGGAACGGTTCGCGATTATTGGTTCCGCTTTGAATATCAAGAGCGCGGCCGAGTGCACCTGCATGGTGTTGTTTGGTGCCAACCAGATTCCATCCCGGATGATGTCATCTGCGCTACAATGCCCCGCGAAAGTGATGGCTATGATCCGGAATTCACTTCATATCTACGGAGTTTATACAAGGAGTGCCATATGGTGCACCAGTGTTACCCAGACAAATGTTTCAACATTGGCCAAGGGCGCGTATCTACCGAGTGCAAGTCAGGGTATCCGTTTACGGTTCCCCAACATATGGAGGAGTTGGACACTAAGGGTGCACGCCTATTGTACCGCCGACAGGAACAAGAAGATGCTTGTGTGGTACCTCACAATTGTCGTCTTCTAGTACGTTTGCAATGCCACAACAATGTGCAGCGGATCACATCTTTGGAGTGGGAGTTGTACCTTGCGAAATATCTCACCAAAGCTGCAAAATCATTGACTGTCCCAATGCACCTGTCACCAAATGCCACTGACGTTGAGCGCTTGCTGAAGCTACGTTCTTTGGGACGCATGGGGAATGGAATGATGCTGCTCGGCATTCATCAGTGTAGGGGTAGTAGAGAGGTTGTATGGATTCCAACAGATCCATGGCCTAAGTTGGGGCGCTTGAAACGCCGCAAACACCTACCGCAGGATGACTCGTCTACAGATGTTTGGTACCTAGATAGGTACGATTTCTATTTGGAGCTTCCGGACGGTTTGCAACTGAAGTACCCTGACTTCTACCGATATTACCGTCGTACACAGCGCAATCCCGCAGACGCCAGCGCCTTGGCAAGCAATCCGGCAGAGGATATGGCAAACGAATCTCTGTCTAGTGATTCCGACGACGCAGTAGACGGTGATCGGTATAAAGCCGATCCTCCTGACAATGGCAAGGAGCGCCCATACTAGTGGCCGTCCCCTCCAGAGCGCATGGAGCGAGAAATTAAAGACAACATGGGCAATAAGTGGAGATTGCGCCGGCGCACTGCCATTCCAAGGTGGAACTTCTACCTTCCGTACGGTGAGGACGCTGAAAGGTTTTTCTTACAAAAGATTCTCCTCTCCCAGCCCTTCACGAAAGAAGACCACGAACAGTGATTCTTTTCGAAGGACAATGTGTCGAAAACCTACATGGAGGAGTGTATCCATCGTGGGCTATTCCGAGGATATGAGGAAGAGGCACGGGAAACACTGAACAACGCCCAGGCTCGAGGTTACTCCGCCGAGCGGTTGCGTCTTCTTGCAGAGGTCCTTCGAGCTGAGGACATAATCGACGCAGCCCTCTTCAACAATTGTATGTCCGATTTAGATGAGCTTGACAAGCATCGGGCCGGTGAGTATGAACCAGTGGTTGCTGATGAGGCGGAAATGGATCCCCAATTGGCTGAGGAGTTGAAGGCGTTTATGAATGCCGATGACCCCGGAGCTGCCGATACATTGGTGAATGCCGTAAATCATTGGCAACGCATGGTTTTTGAAATCTTTGTGGCACACTATCAACAACAACAACCGAAGGATGTACTAGATATATCGACACATTGTCGGGCTAGCACTGCGGGTAGCCAACCTCAGTTGTGTACCATTCTCACAGGAGTTGCAGGAACTGGGAAGTCTCATGTCGTCCGTTTATTGATTGCCAAGCTACGCGCATGTGGATTTTCAATACTTGTGTGCGGTGCTAGTGGCGTGGCAGCGCTCAACGTTGGTGGCCGCACCATCCACAGCTTGTTTTCATTGTCATTGGACCTTGATTGGCAAATCAAAGAGGGAACAATTCTTTGGTGGATGATTCGTAATGCTGACATGATTATTGTGGATGAGTTCTCACTTTTGTCGAACAAGCTCCTCCACACGTTGAATGACATACTACACAAGGTGCGCCGGGACAAGCGGAATCCTTTCGGAGGAATTACAATGCTTCTTGTTGGCGACCCATTGCAGCTTCCCGCTGTTGATCTCGACATCTTCGATAGTGCCCTCTTCCGGAACCATTTTGTGCCGTTTGTGTTGACGGAGGTCATGGGCCAAGACGATGGACAATTCATTGACCTGCTCAATCGTGTACGCATTGGGGAGGAAACAGATGATGATCATTTCACCCTACAGCAAAGCAACGCTCCAAACAATGATGTTTCGCTTCAAGACCTCGAAGATGCCCCCATGCTAGTGGGACGCAGGAATGCTATGCATCGGTGGAACGAACACTTCATGGCTCAATTGGGATCTAATATTGTGACCTTCAATGCCACCTATGTGGACATGGGTGGTGCTCCTACCAATCAAGCCATGTGCGACTACATCAATTTCTCGCAAGGACGCGTGCTCCCACAACAGGTTTTCGTGGCCGCCGGTATGCTAGCCCGGCTAATTCGCAACGTTAATATTCAGAATCGTTTGGTGAACTCAACAATGGTTGTTATCAAGCGATGGTCCAATGATGTTATCGTTGTGTGCCCCATTGGTCGCACTAGGGAGTACCCTATTTGTCGGTTCCAACAAATAATCCCCGTGTACGGACCATCCGTGCAGGTAAAAATACTACAATTTCCGATGCTCGCAGGCTATGCATGTACTGTTCACGGATCGCAAGGCTGCTGTTACCAGATTGTGTGGATTGATATGGCAACCTTCTTTGCCGCAGCACACGCATATGTTGCATTGTCACGGGCACGGTCCCTGCAAGGTCTATATATCCTGAACTATCGCCGTGAGGCATTCCTTGTGGACCCCTACTACGTGCAGCTGTGGAATTGGTTTGTGGCAACAAATGTTTTGGCACCCAAACCCGTTCAGCACATTCCGCCTTACCCTCGTAGAACCTTCACATCCACTCTCATTGCCGGGATCATGTGTGTATGCCGCTCATGGCACACCAAATCTCATTTCCCCCTAAATTTGGATGCCCGCATTTTAAAAGTGAACATGTTGCTCATCTTGCAGTATGTGTCATTTCCATGGTGGTCTTACATTGATAGACAATTACAAGGAGACAAGTTGTCATTGGACATTGACGACCTCAATGAGGACGGAACGGAGCAGCCACGTATGCGCGGACGGCCTCATGGCACATCTCAGCAACCAAATGTTGGAGTGCAGTTGTTAGATGGCAACAACAAGCCACGTGTCTTTAGTGCCGATGTCTTGAGCCAAATGTCCGTTGTTCAGTTGCGGACCTTGTGTGCGGCTCATGGACTATCAACTTGTGGTACAAAGGCTGTTTTCCGGGAGCGCATTCTTCGAAAGCAAGACCACATTGAGGGTCCACCGAAACGGTACCCGACTACATCGCATGTGGCTCCGCCTCCGTCCTCCATTGGTGACTACCCCCATTCGGATGCACAGAATTTCCACTTCAGCATTGAATTTTGGCCGGATGAGAGAAATGATTCCATCCAGCACAATGTCCATCTTGCAGAATGTGCGTGGTTGTCCAGTGCGGCAGTCCAGTGCCTCCTTGAAGTTCTCTTGCCCCCAAAAACTACCTCGGTGAGACCTGTTATCATCAACATGCAGTTGGCCCAACTCATGCGACATTCTCCTACACTAAGCCTCATTTGTACAGAAAAATGCGCGTTAGCATTATTGCTAACGTCCCGAAATTCCACAATAGGGGTCCACTATGTGTTCGTCACAAATCTTCAAGTGGATTGCAAGAGGCTAGTCATTCACGATTCCAAAGACGCCTCGTCGGAATGTGGGGCTCTATTTGGAGTCATGTTGAAAAAACTTGGCTGGTCTTTCGTCTGGCACCATTACGGAACCCAAACCTGATTCCGATACTTGCTGGCTCCGCGTGGTGATGCTCGCCATGCAATGGTGCGCTGCCAAAACGTTGACGGGGCTGCTCCCACGATGGTTCTTGGCATATTGTGCAAGCATCCTTCAGATGTTTGCAGTGGATTCCACGACGTTGCGATCCACATTGAATACGTTCCAAGACGCCACATACGAGGATGCTTTGACCTTGTATGATGAACCCGTCATTTGGGCAATGACGGAGTGTGGGGCCCTACCTGACGTCACGGATGCCGAATTGGATGCTCACACAAGCGAACACCATTGGACCTGCCCTGCACAAGGCACCAACCATGGGCCATCACACCCAACGGTAGGCAGCAACCAGGCTAGTCCAGATCCATCACAAACCCATCAACCTCAACGCTCCGAAACATCAAGGTCAAAAGGAGGTGCCAACACAAAGCCTACCCCAAACACAAGGCAAAAATCCTGGCGCCCAAGTCCACCAACAGCAACAGCAAAACCTTCGAGAAAAGTTCCCAAGTCCAGAAGAACTACTATGCCAGCACAACATCAACCTCCAAGCCAAACACAATATCGTAAAGAAGGTCCCTACCAGGACCGGCCCCCGCTGTGCCCCTTCCGCCTGTCACCCCTGCTGACTTGCTCCGGATCAACGATTGCATTTCTCAAAATCCTCAAAGTCCAGGGTCCAAATCGAAAAATATAGAAAATGTTATCCTCCTTCAACCCTGAACAGCAACCAGATCCCACGAGTATAGCAATAACCCAATTCACAATTCAAATCAGGCTGCGGGCTTCCGTTCAGCACACCGGTATTCCCACGGTGGCGGGCATGTACAAGAATTGCACCAAGGAAGAAAGCCCTGAAATTGGCATATGAACACATATGAAGCAAAGTTGGGGAAAGATGTAAACTTATACAGTCACAGCCATAGACCCCTCATTCCCTGGACTCAAGACCTTCCCTTGACTCACCAACATGATGCCCTGAACCCAGTCCAATAAGATGGTTAAATGCCACATGTCAAAAGTCATTACATAAACCCCAAAAATGTGTTCACTCCCAAGCCTCTAAATCCTAGCCCAATAGGGGAGGTGGCCTGTCATGGCCTAGAGTGTCACTCAGGACCATGCCCTACCCTGACATAACCTTGGTTGGACTTGGCGTCGATTGGGCTTGGAGAACTGCCCCATGATGTTGACCTCACAACATGGCAAAATCAGGCAAATCACACCATTATGCCCAAAAGTCAATTATATACTCAAAAATGCATACGGCAAATATCCAAATGCTCCATGCATGTGTCAAACCGGGAAGTAATATACAAGGGTGATATAGACCAAAGGTTGATGCCCAAGAATATCCCATCATTGGCTCCGAAACTTCTCCGGTTATGTACATGACATGCTTCACAAGTCAACTCATGAATTTGAGACCTAATTTTGTGAGGCCCCATGTGCCAAGCCAAAGTGACTACGTGATCCGGCATATGGTGAGGTGCAACACCGAAGCATATGCCAACATATAAGCAACATACCATAGTTCACAGATCTCTAGGCACTTTGCTGTTAGCCGACCAGTTGAGCACATAAAACACAAAAATGAGCATAAAATGAGGTCAAAAACATGAAAATATGACCAAATACAAAGTTGTCATGATAGTATATCTCTATGCTCACCCATGATATCCGCTCATGGTTCAATACACAAACGATTGGAACCATTTGCGAACAATTTCCCCACTTGGATCCCCAATCAGGCGCATGGAGATACCTTCGCCACTAATATCTACATGCCCCATGAAAATGGGAGTGCACCCATGGATCTCTTTGTCAAACATACCATGAGCAATACATACGCGGTAGACTTGGTCTAGCGCTTTGAATTCCACAATTGGGACATGGGCAAAGCCCTTGTCACGTATGGCTCCCCATCTCTTCGGCCACACGAAGATATATAACATGGGCGTGAGCATATCAAACATATACCATGCATACAACACATACCCTCAAAATATGGCTCCCACCATGATATGCCATGTCCCTCCATTGACATAACTTCACGTTAAAAATACGTAGGAACCCAAGGAAAGTTGCTATGCAACCCCAACACTCATGCGGTACATTCGAAAGTCACAATAAAATGTTCGATTGCACGGTCCAAGAGTTATATATCACTTTATACCCTCTTGACCATTATCCCTTGCTATTTCGGGCATGTGTACACACCAAAGCGGTTTGATGCTTCCTAAATTAAGTTGAGACCGAGGCAGTTCCAACCCAACCTTCTTTATTCTCTTTCCTCACACTCGCTCGTAGATATGGCTCTTCAAAGTGGTCCCACGATTCGCTTTTGTTTCCCTCATATCTCCAAGTCAAATGGGTGGCAAGTATAGGGGAAACCTGATTCGGGCATAGGGAAAAGAGTACGACCACTCGAAGAAGGCCAAATCAAGTGCGGCGATGTCGAAGTCGAAAATCCGATTTCGACATCGCGAAAATTTCTGATTAAAATTTCGAATGCTTATTTAGAGAATTGCGGATGCAACGAACCCTTTGCTGATGAAATCTGACCCTTCAACGGAATATCCGCCAAAATATCTGGAAATAACAGTTAACCAATCGGTTAACGCAAAATCGCGAGCCAACTGACAGTCGCCGATACATTGACTATCAGAACGAAAGGCTGAAAAATTACGGAAACATTATGATAATAAAACCCTGTTGATTCCTGATATTCCGATATATAAATCTCCGCTGGCGGTGCCTCGGTACTGAATATGGCCGCTCATAGCCGGAATGGCCAAACCTATCACACTATCACATCGGGTTAGTTCAGGTGGACAGGAGAGTATGATATCAACCAATGGCGGCTTGCCGGCACATAGATACACACCCCAAGTCACCCCAAGATGGCCAGGGGGGTCCGAACCGGCTTCACCCCCCTTCTCAGAGCGTTGTTACCGCTCGGAAGTCATTGAAAGAGAGGACGGGAGGACCCCAATGGGCTCCAACCCCCCCCTCCATGTCCCAAGGACACATGGAGGCCCCACACACGTCGTAGGCGTCCCCCATGCCCCAAGGGAGGGGTGAGGACACTGAAAATCGGTGCCCCACGCCATATCCGGTCTCCTCTTGATCTACAACATGGACCAAGGGGATCAAAGATAGAAAAACGTCGTCGGTCGACCTAAATAAGTATACCACAATGAAATATATATGTGGAGATCGAGTGAAGGGGGTATATGGCCAATCAAGGCCGAAACATCCCCGGATGAACGCCCTCACTTGTCTCCCCATTCACAGAAACAAACAAAATGCCAAGGGGGATCCATTACGGTGCTACAGCAGCAACCAAATGGACCCATACGTCCTTGACATCCAAAGAAATATTCTTTTTCTTTAGGTAGTCCATCCAGACCGTGGTGTACCTCGGCACAAAACTGCTCGGAGGTTCCCACGAGTCCCTGGATGCGGCGAATCCTTTCCAACGGACTTTATAAAGCCTACCCCCAGGCGTCCCCGGGTCCGGCTTGTCCGCCAGGATCTTCTCAGCGGTGAAGTCGTCGTCCTCACCCTCGTCGTCCGAGTCCACATCGCCGGCCGTGAACTCGAAGGTGACAGGACGTCCGCTGGGGTCTGGTGCTCGGGGACGAAGCTGGGTATGGTCGCGGTCCAGGATCTTGTTATCCCCCACACGAACCGCATACACATCCTGCCCGACCTTCCGCACGATTACTCCCGGCACATACCAAGACGCCTGCCGATGCCTGGACAGGACATCCTTGTGGTGCCGCTCCACCCACACGGTGTCTTGAAGAGCATACTTCTGGACTTTTCCCTGCTTGAAGTACTTGGCCCTCTTGTCATGCTCGTCCTGAAGTGCTTTGCACACTTTGACCGCCGTGTCGTCCGCCTCACCCATCATGGCATTCGCATCCCGGGCCACTTTGCCATGGTTCATCCACGGGAGAGTGCGTGACACTCGATCCCGTAGGAACAGGATACGATGGGGCGACAGTCCAGTGGGTCCCGGAAGGTCATGGTACGCTTGGAGCACTCTCCACAGCGAATTGTACCAGTTCCGGCCCGGTTCGTCGATGTGCAACTGGCGGAACTTCTCGAACATCTGCCGCCCGGCCACCTCAGCCCGGCCATTCGACCGGCTGTGGTACGCCACGGTCTTGGCGTGTCGAATGCCCATGTGCTTGCACATCGTCTTGAACCACGTCCCCACGAGTTGACTGCCCCGATCGCTGCAGATGACAGCTGGGACATCAAAAATCATCAGCCAATGCCTGATCATGGCATTAGCGACGGTCTTGGCCTGCAACCCCACTCCATGCTTGTCCTTCTTGTCCTTCTTCTTGGACTTCTTGCCAGGGACCGCCACGATATACCCACTGTGCCTATCCACCGCCAGGATGACACAGTCGTAGGTCTCTCCTTCCACGGTGACCTCAGGCATGGCGAATACATCCATGGCCACGGACCGCATGGGGGCCTCCGGTATAGCCATATACACCGGGTTGCCCGCTGTGGAGTGGTTGGGGCTCTTCGTGGCCCGACACACGGCACAGTCGCTGCAGTACCTATCCAGGATGGCGTAGTACCCCGGAGGGAACTTGAAACGCCACTCCAGGTCCTGCTGCATCTTGTCTCGGCCAGGGTGCATGAGTTGGGCGTTGTGCCAATGGTCAATGAGCTGCTCCACTCGGTTCTCGGGCACCAGCAGCTTGTCCTTGAGGAACAACTTGTCCCCATCCTCGGTCAAGCCCTCAGGCCACTCGTCCTCCGACGGGGCGCTCACGGCATTCCAGTACTTGCTCCAGTGCTCGGATGCCGCGTAGTCATCCGACCAGTCCTCTGTGAGCACCGACCTGACTAGCTCTACAGGGGCCACCATCCATTGCACGAGGGTTTCCTCTCGAATAGCTTGGACGCGGGCACCCCGGAACTTGGCCAGGTCCGTACGGTTTGCCATCACCACAAAGCACTTGACTCCCTCTTGCTCCATGACCTTCTCCATCTCGATGATGCACTTGGCCTCCTCGGTCTCCTCGGCGTCGCCATGGCTGGATATGTCCATCCACGCCTTGCCCGCGGGGTAGGCCCAGCGACTGAGGCAATCTGCCACAGTGTTGTCCTTCCCCGGGACGTACACGACGCTGAGGTCGAACTTGAGGAACGTCTCGTGCCATCGGGCCCTCCTAGCCGCTGGTCCTGAGGGGGTGTCGACATGCTCCTTGTGCCAGCTCTGCAAGGACTGATGGTCCGTGCAAACCACCACCGGTTGCAATCCGATGTGGCCAGACCACTTCCTGAGCGCACATACAATGGCGTACGTCTCCTTCTCCCTCGCGGTCCAGGTGCGGCGTTGGCCCTCGGCCAGGATCCGGCTCCAGAACGCCACGGGTACATGTGACCCGTCGTCTCGGATCTGCTCGAGGACTGCCCCCACAGCATAGTCCGAGGCGTCCGTCCGTAGCACGAATCCCTTGTCCGGGTCCACCAGGAATAGCCCCAACTGCCCCAGGAGTCGTTCCTTCAGGCGGTTGAACGCATCTTCAGCCTCAGGGGTCCAGGCAAGCTTCTTCTTGCTCCCCTTCCGGCCATCAAACTTGCCCACTTGCAACATCTTGTGCAGCGGCCCCTGACAGTTCTGCATACATCCAGACATAGCCCGAATAGTAGTTGCAGAACCCCATGAAGGATCAGAGTTCGCTGATGGTCTGGGGCTTCTCCCAGTGGTGCAGGGACGCCAGCTTCCCAGGCATGGGACGGCGTTGCCCGTGACCAACCACGTGACCCGCGAACTCCACTTCCCTCACGAAGAGTGAGGCTTTGGTGGGCTTGCACACCATGTTGTGCTTGTCCAACTCGCTGAGCACTCGGCGCAGATCCTTCTCATGCGCGTCGATGAGCTCGTCCTCAGTCATGTTCTCCGTGCCGGACCTGATGATGATGTCGTCCACGAAGGGATCCGCACAGTCCCGGACTGGACCGAGTAGGTCCTCCATCATGCGCTGGAAAGCGGCGTTGCCATTCTTGGCGCCCATAGGCACCACTTTCCACTGCATGGGCCCCAGCGGCGTCGACATCGCTGTGCAGGGCCTGGAGTCCGGGTGTAGCGGCATCTGGTGATAGCCATGTTTCAGGTCTAACACCGTGAAAATCCGCTTTTTCTGTTGCTTTTGGAGGATGGAGTCGATCAGGGGAAGCGAGTACGAGTCGTGCTCAGTCTGCTCGTTCAAACCTCTGTAATCAACCACCAACCTCCACTCGCCCTTCTCCTTCTTGGGCACGATGAAGGCTGGGCTGGCCCACTCACTGTCGGAGGGTTCGATCCATCCCCGCTCAATGAACTCGGCCAACAGCTTCTTCATGGCCTCGGCCCGATCGCCCTGAAGTTGGTACTCCCGATGACGATAGATCTTCGGGTTCGGCTTCAGCTTGATCTTCGCTGTACCAAACCTCCCACGATCTGGAGGGTTCTTGTTGGCGACGCCACTGAATAGCCGCGGATAGGCCTTGATCAGCCTCTCCTTCAGCTCGGCGACCTTCGGGTTCTCCTGGGCCTCTTCAGCCGCTTGCTTCGGTATAGACACAACCGACCGCACTGCGGTATAGGCCTCTTCCGGGTCCGATTCCGACTTCTCCTCGTCCGATATGCCGTCTTCATCGTCGTGGGGTGCACTTCCCACCGATAATCTTCGAAAATTTGCGGCCTCGGGCTGGTGACTGTCGCTATCGACACCCATTCTTGAAAAATCCCATGTTGGTGGGTCCGACCCAACCGGACAATCGTATTGGTCCGCGATGTGATCCATGACCCTCGCCACGAACTCGTCCTTCTCGTACTTGCCGGTGACCAACATCTTGTCATCCCACCAATGCGGAGATGCGACCATGGCCCGCCTCTTCTTGGCTGCCACACGGTCGTGCATCCCCATCCGCATGTAGTTGACGACGTCGTCGATCTCGGCGTGGGACAGGACGTCAATGCCATCGATTGGCTGATCCGTCCCCTCCTTGGGCTCAATCATGACCTTCATGGGCACCGCCTCCACCCTACGGATGAATGCTTCATCACCCGTGGGCTGGGCTTGCGCCCCATCCACCAGGAAAGCCTTGGTACCCCACGCTTGACCCGGGGAGGGCAGTGATACACCCTTGGCTTCGATGAACAACTCCTCCTCTGGCCCGAATGACATCTCGTTCAGGGTGATGGAGTACAGCGTCGACTTGAGACCCTCCAGCGGACATGGGGTGAATCCTATGCCGGTTATGACCAGGATCCCCTTCGCCCTATCCGCGATGATCTTCTCCACCGTACGTCTGGTATTGTCCAGGGAGCCATGCCAATACATGGGTCCCCACTCCTTCAAACCCCAATGCCTGAGCCAGGCTGAATCTCCTCGATGCCAATGCCTCCTACACTTCCGCAGAAGTGGGGCATCCCGGGAAGCGGAGACGTCCGTCTCGGGCGCTTCAGCTCCCAGGGTCTGAATCATCCTGGCGTAGACTTGCGGCGCCATTCCATACTCCGTGAGCTGAACTCCACGGTCTCCTCTGGACTTGGCACCCACAGCTTGCACCGCTCGAACGATCCGATCCTCTTCCTCAGCATTCCATTGGAATGACCCGCATGCATAGTCCGTGGACAGCCATGTGAGGCATTCATCATCCTCCCGGACCAGCGTTGCACGATGGGGAAGGGCTCCAATGGCGTTTGCCACCATGAAGTCATACCCCATGATCATATCCCAATCGGTAATGTCGGCCACATAGAAGTTCCCGGATAGAGTGCTTCTCTTCGCCTGATCAGGGCGGTTCAAGCGCTCATGTTCCCAGAATTCCATACTGATAGTGGCCTCATGGGTGCCACCACCCATGATCTCTCCATTGGCGACCTTCAGGCGGACCGGTCTCTGGCTGGGCTGAAGGAATTCCTCCTTGAACAACCCTCTCCGGACCAGGCTCACCTGGGCACCCGTATCCACCAACACATCCACCACCTTCTCCTCTCGTCCGCACCGTACTCGCACTTTCAAGTGCAACTGCCGCTCGTCGCCATGAGGTGTATGGACGACTCTCGCGGCATGCAACTCTAGCACGTCCGGGTGCATCAGGACTTCAAGGGTATGGTCACGGATGGTGTAGATCTTGGGTTGGTCCTGCCCGTCCACGGGGCTCTCCGTGGTCGCTCCTTCCTTCTTGCCACGTCCCGTACCCACATGTACTTCCCTTGGCAGGGCGCTCCAGGGGTTGGGAGTGGCGAAACTCAGTGGTTTTGGCTCTTCCGGAGCCTTCTTCGGCACCCGATGTGCCTCGAATTCTTCAGGGATTCCACTGATTTTCGGAGGAGAGACCTCCGAGGTCCCACTCCCGTGGGGGCTCCTCTAGACTTGGCTTCCCGCAGCCCCTTCCGGCTGCGATCCGCCAGGACTTTGTCCTCCACGTTGCTGGGCTTTGAGTTCCTCCAACGTCCTCAACATGTCCTCAGCAACTTCCTCGATCGACCTCACTCGTCGGTCTTGACCAGGTCCACCACCGTAGCCTCTTCCTCCGCCTTTTCCTTGGCCTTTGCCTTGGCCTTTTCCTCCATCTCCGCCCTTCGCCTTTCAATCTGAAATCCGCTGCTCCTTGGGCTTCTTCTCGGGGTGGGCTGCGAAGTAGGCCTTCTTGTCCGCCTCATACACCTTGCACTGACGGTGGTCGTGTGCATGGTTGTTTCCCTTGCCATAACAGACCCAGCACCCGTCGTGCTGAGACCTGTACTCTCGGAACGAGAGCGGTGGGTTCCCGATCCTCCTTGGCTCTTTGCCCTTCTTGGGTCCCACCTGGCTCCATCTGGACCGATCCTGCCCATTGTTCCTCACGTTGTGCGCCACAAACGCGAAGAAATGGGCCTCCTCGTGATCCTCCCGGGACCAGTGGTCTTGGCCACTTCCACTTCCATCCTCCGCAGAGTTGGCCGTGTCCTCCTGGATCTCCCGATGATGGCGGTCTTCTCGGTGTCCTCGCTGTCCATGACCATGTCGATCCTGCACGTGGGCCTCGTTCTTCGCATTGAGCTTCAACTCCACCGTGATGTACTTCACGATCTCGTCAAGGCTCATGCGGGCGAAGATGACTTGCATCTTCAGCAGCTCCCCGCGCCTCCACTCCACGTTGTTGAGGCGCAGCAACCTTTGCCCCATGGAATCCCCAAATACCTCCACGTACACGGCGTTCTTCAGGCCCAACATCCGGTTGGGTTCGCCCAGGTTCCTCCTGAAGAACTCCATGATACCCGCATGGATATCCTCCGCCGCCATAATCCTCACCGCCACCCGCTTCTTGGCCCTCTTCTTCTCCTCGTCCTCCACTCGCCTCTTCCAGTTCCCGGGGAGGACATCCTTCAGGAGATGGCGGATCTCGCTGGCCTCGTTCCAATCCTCCACCAGCTTGAGGCATCTGCGGTACTTCCGCAGATACCGGTTCCACTCCCGGACCCGCAACTCACCGCGGTCCAGCGGCAGTGGAATGGACCACAGGTCCTCCAGCTTCTGGTTCGGAGCGTCCACCCGCTCCTCGTCCTCCAGCCACTGGAGGCAGGCCTGCTCCGTGCGGATCAATCCTTCTCGGATCTGATCCCGCAGCTCCTCCTTGAGGTCCTGCGCCAGCCGGTGTGGGAATGTCCGGCATACCCACTTGTCCCGCGGCGCTCCCCGCATCTCACCGACGACCTCCTCGGCGAAGTCCTCCCAGTCCAGGATGAAGTCATCCAGGTTGGACGGGTTCCCGTCGTAATAGGCAATCTTGATTCCCCTGAGATCGTCGATCCTGATGGCGTCTCCGACGTCTCCAGCCACCACTCCACCGAGACGGATACCACCTGTGGCCGGAGGGTGTGAGTACACTCCCCGTACATCCCTCTCCTCCATGGAGTGCGGTCCAGTTGGGCCTGAACCCATGGGGTTTGGAATGCGGGAAGGATTTGCCCCATCGGCCGTCCATATCCCCGTACTGGGATCCTTCGCCCACAGGTTTCCGCCTGGATGACCTCGACCATGTCCGTCGGCGCTTCCCATGGTTCGCCCCTGCATGGTGTGGTTCTCGGTCTTCTCTTCCGCATAAACCGCCATATTCGTCGTGGTCGGTGCATCCTGGCCGGCATGGTTACGTGCCCTTCCCGCATGGACCCAGCCGGTGCCGTGTGTTCCCCGAGCATTGTGGATTCGCTGAATAGGGGAACAAACGGCAGCGCACCCGGGTCAACACACGGAGGCGCGTATGGTGCCTCTGCAGGGCCGCCCATGGGTTTCTCCATGGCGCTCCTGAGGGTCTTAACCCGCTCCACCAGCTCTACCGCGGCCGGCTTTGCCGGGAGCTCCGGACCCGAGGCGAGGGGCTGTCGCTCCTCTAGCCTTCTCAGGCGTCCCGACATGTCCTCCACTAAGTGGAGGAGGCTGTCCACCACTTGCTGCTGCTTCTGCAGGGCCAGCTCCAGATTCTCCCGGTAGCGGGCCTGATCCGCTCGCAGCTCCTCCATGTGCTTCTCCGCGGCCGACTGATCGTCCAGGATCCCCGCGACGTCCTCCTCTAGTGCGTCCTTGGCGTTGTCCAGGCGGTCAAGGTGACGCACGATGGCGTCCATCCCCATCTTCGGGTACTTGCCCATGAGGAAGGACACGTGCTCACAGTGGCACGCAGCGTGCTTTCCGCCGGATTCAGCGCATCCCGCGGTTCCCGGCACCTCAGACTCATCACCCATAGGCGTATCGCCTATGGCGTCCGTCTCTGGTCCCGTGTGCCGGGGCACAGGTGCCGTCCGGGCCCTGGCTGGCCTCTCCAAGCCCTCGGCATCGTGCTTCAGGGCGGGCTCGGGGGCTGTATGCGCCCTGGCGATCGGCGCGGACGTCTCCGGCTCCGAAGGTGGCTCGTAGGCTGTCCGATAGCCCTCGGAGTGCCCCTCGGATTCCCACAGCCTGACCAGGCTGGGGTCCGTGTCCATAGCCCCGGCGTCTCTTGCCGCGGACTTGGGTGACCCGCGCTTCCGGTAGCGCCGGGCCCGTCCTCCACTGCTGCCTGAATGGCAGGCCTCATCAGAGTCCTCCGCGGCGGAGCGGAGGTTGCATGCCTTTCGGCAGCGACGCTCACACATGGAGACCAGGTCCTCCATGTCACGTCCTCCTCTTCCCGAGTGTCGTTCTTCTCTTCGGGCTTCAACTTCCGGAGTTCGCCATGCTCTTGAACGTCTCGGTCCTTCTATGGCTCCAATCTCCGGCGTGGTCTCCACTGAGTCCACAATACGCACCCGGGGCGTACTTGGGCAGGGCTCATAAGGGTTCAAGTCCCCGGGTCGGCGGTTGGTAGGGGCAGCAGGTAAGCCTCTGCTACCATAAAGAAGGTCCCTACCAGGACCGGCCCCCGCTGTGCCCCTTCCGCCTGTCACCCCTGCTGACTTGCTCCGGATCAACGATTGCATTTCTCAAAATCCTCAAAATCCAGGGTCCAAATCCAAAAATATAGAAACTGTTATCCTCCTTCAACCCTGAACAGCAACCAGATCCCACAAGTATAGCAATAACCCAATTCACAATTCAAATCAGGCTGCGGGCTTCCGTTCAGAACACCGGTATTCCCACGGTGGCGGGCATGTACAAGAATTGCACCAAGGAAGAAAGCCCTGAAATTGGCATATGAACACATATGAAGCAAAGTTGGGGAAAGATGGAAACTTATACAATCACAGCCATAGACCCCTCATTCCCTGGACTCAAGACCTTCCCTTGACTCACCAACATGATGCCCTGAACCCAGTCCAATAAGATGGTTAAATGCCACATGTCAAAAGTCATTACATAAACCCCAAAAATGTGTTCACTCCCAAGCCTCTAAATCCTAGCCCAATAGGGGAGGTGGCGTGTCATGGCCTAGAGTGGCACTCAGGACCATGCCCTACCCTGACATAACCTTGGTTGGACTTGGCGTCGATTGGGCTTGGAGAACTGCCCCATGATGTTGACCTCACAACATGGCAAAATCAGGCAAATCACACCATTATGCCCAAAAGTCAATTATATACTCAAAAATGCATACGGCAAATATCCAAATGCTCCATGCATGTGTCAAACCGGGAAGTAATATACAAGGGTGATATAGACCAAAGGTTAATGCCCAAGAATATCCCATCATTGGCCCCGAAACTCCTCCGGTTATGTACATGACATGCTTCACAAGTCAACTCATGAATTTGAGACCTAATTTTGTGAGGCCCCGTGTGCCAAGCCAAAGTGACTACGTGATCCGGCATATGGTGAGGTGCAACACCGAAGCATATGCCAACATATAGACAACATACCATAGTTCACAGATCTCTAGGCACTTTGCTGTTAGCCGACCAGTTGAGCACATAAAACACAAAAATGAGCATAAAATGAGGTCAAAAACATGAAAATATGACCAAATACAAAGTTGTCATGATAGTATATCTCTATGCTTACCCATGATATCCGCTCATGGTTCAATACACAAATGATTGGAACCATTTGCGAACAATTCCCCCACTTGGATCCCCAATCGGGCGCATGGAGATACCTTCGCCACTAATATCTACATGCCCCATGAAAATGGGAGTGCACCCATGGATCTCTTTGTCAAACATACCATGAGCAATACATACGCGGTAGACTTGGTCTAGCGCTTTGAATTCCACAATTGGGACATGGGCAAAGCCCTTGTCACGTATGGCTCCCCATCTCTTCGGCCACAGGAAGATATGTAACATGGGGGTGAGCATATCAAACATATACCATGCATACAACACATACCCTCAAAATATGGCTCCCACCATGATATGCCATGTCCCTCCATTGACATAACTTCACGTCAAAAATACGTAGGAACCCAAGAAAAGTTGCTATGCAACCCCAACACTCATGCGGTACATTCGAAAGTCACAATAAAATGTTCGGTTGCACGGTCCAAGAGTTATATATCACTTTATACCCTCTTGACCATTATCCCTTGCTATATGGGGCATGTGTACACACCAAAGGGGTTTGATGCTTCCTAAATTAAGTTGAGACCAAGGCAGTTCCAACCCAACCTTCCTTATTCTCTTTCCTCACACTCGCTCGTAGATATGGCTCTTCAAAGTGGTCCCACGATTCGCTTTTGTTTCCCTTATATCTCCAAGTCAAATGGGTGGCAAGTATAAGGGAAACCTGATTCGGGCATAGGAAAAAGAGTACGACCACTCGAAGAAGTCCAAATCAAGTGCGGCGATGTCGAAGTCGAAAATCCGATTTCGACATCGCGAAAAATTCTGATTAAAATTTCGAGTGCTTATTTTGAGAATTGCGGATGCAACGAACCCTTTGCTGATGAAATCTGACCCTTCAACGGAATATCCGCCAAAATATCTGGAAATAACAGTTAACCAATCGGTTAACGCAAAATCGCGAGCCAACTGACAGTCGCCGATACATTGACTATCAGAACGAAAGGCTGAAAAATTACGGAAACATGATGATAATAAAACCCTGTTGATTCCTGATATTCTGATATATAAATCTCCGCTGGCGGTGCCTCGGTACTGAATATGGCCGCTCATAGCCGGAATGGCCAAACCTATCACACTATCACATCGGGTCAGTTCAGGTGGACGGGAGAGTATGATATCAACCAATGGCGGCTTGCCGGCACATAGATACACACCCCAAGTGACCCCAAGATGGCCACGGGGGTCCGAACCGGCTTCAATCGTTCGCAACCACATCCACCCCAAGGAGGGCGTGGAAAGTCAACCAACTCCGAGGACAACCAGTCCTGAAGAAAAAGGACATCCCAACAAAGCAACGGGCCACATTCCAAGAGACAACGTGCAACGGGCAGCGAGCAACGGGGTAGTCGCAAACCCCCTCGACCACACCAAGATTCAACGGCACCATCAGGCGAACCCCCCCGGTCACG
Organism: Eutreptiella sp. 'Long Island Sound 2002'; assembly: GCA_964036045.1. NCBI lineage: Eukaryota > Euglenozoa > Euglenophyceae > Eutreptiales > Eutreptiaceae > Eutreptiella > Eutreptiella sp. 'Long Island Sound 2002'. The sequence continues at coordinate 43,401,933 of OZ038379.1, read as the reverse complement.
TCCTCGAGCGGCCGGTACCCCGGTGGATCATTTGGCTTTGACGAAGAGAGAAATCACCGAGTGGTCCACAAGGATCACAGATGAGAACACCAGTCTTCGCCAGCGAAAGGCACATGCCTTGCACTTCTTGGGTGCCCAAGATGCAACCGCAGTAAAGGGGCAATACCGCTCTTTATCTCTACTTCTTCATCCGGACAAGAACAGGACCGACCCAATGGCGACCGAGAAATTCAAAGTGTTGGGTGCGGCAAAAGATTTGTTTGACTAGCCCATTGATAGGATGGCAACACTTAATGCGTCACAATGTGCTCTGCAAATGAACTTGGAAAACAGGTGTACTCTTAATCGAGTTACCTTCGTTTCTTCTCCAAGTCCAGTTCCTGGTTGGCAAGGTGTCTGTTCGTGTAAGGATTTTTGCCGGTAAATTGCCAATAATTACATCCGTTTAGCACCACCACCGCGAATTGCCGCAATTAAATAAAAGCGCAACCATAATGTCCCATGGTGGTCCCTCACCCCATTATCGCCGGTCGCAAGACCCTCCTAAGGGTCCCAATATCACTATCAACGAATACCCAAGCCGATGACACCCTATCCTTTTCCGGAGTAGGGGCGGTGCGAAACGTCGGACTACACCTGGGCCGCATACTCAACAGTTCGGAGGTGCCCAACACCCACATGTGGGTCATTTCTGAACTTGTCCCCGTGCATTGCATTGGAGACCACCAAGACGGCATGCGCTACGGTGCCACAATGCCCACATGTGGGCCGATTCTGATTTTGTCCCCGTGCTGAGCATTTGGGGGCCCCCGAGACGGCAGGGGTTAGGTAGTCAGTGTGCCCACATGTGGGCCATTTCTAATTTTGTCCCCGTGCTGAGCATTGGGGACCCCCTAGAAGGCAGGGGTTATGTAGCCAGTCCGCCCACAAATGGGCACTTCTGAGTTCCCTCCCCGCTCTGAAGAGTTGGGGACCCCTAAGACGAATAGCAACGTCGGCATGGGGGAGGGGTGTAGATTAGAGGATATATATATATATATATATATATATATATATATAGTCATAGTCATAGTCATAACCACTTATCATGCCGTCTACTGGAGTTACCGGGCATCTCGCGCCGACAGGTGGTTCCTGCCTCGCTCGATCCCGTGGGTCCCAGGGCTGCCTGAGGTGGCCCACAGCATGACGGAGGACCCAGAGGACCAGGGATACCGGGCAACCAGGCTTTGGGGGCAGTGGCAACTGCATAGCGTTAGCATTAGCAACGGCGACGGACGCTGGCCCGTTTGTTCGCCGGGGGTAAGGGGGCAAGGCAAAGCAGCGCAGCAGCATCGCAACAAGCAGAAAGCAAGGGCACCTCTGTCCGTCGCAAAGCAGCAACCAAGGAACAAAGCAGCACGCATGCGGCGAAGCGAGAGCTGACCCTCCGTCGTTCGCGTACCCCCGCCACTGTGGAGACATCCATCACTCATGACCCCATGGAATCCATTGCCGTCCGCGTCCCTGAAACTGCCCACCACCCCCCACTCCACGCATCCCTCTGCCAGCACGCAATAGCCCGTATGTGCATAGCCAGGATTTCTGGGAGGCTCCATCCTAGCCTGGCCCTCAGCTTTCATTGCCCCCATGTCTCCACATGGTACGCCACCGTCCCACCGCACCAGTCCCCTAGTATAGTACAGAAACACGTTACCAATTCCACGTCCCCGTGGCCCTGTGCTGCCCCCACACCCCAGATATATACCATGCTGGCACCCCATGTCAGGGGCCAGCGCCCATTCTGCTTCGAGGTATCCACTTGCCCACATATAATATATCTTGAGGGTCTACAGGGGGGGACGCCGGCCGCTTCGCAACTGGAGTGGCGCAACCCGTGAATATCGCTGGCTGGGATTCGGGCTGGTGGGTGCCGTAGCTTGGTTATCGACCCCCTGTAGGGGTACCCACCAGAGGCTCGCCCCGGGCCGTGGTTACCAGGTGCACCTCATCTAGCCCACATACAATGCCCTGGCGCCTACCCTTGACCCTTACCTGCACTGATTGGCCAGCTTCCGTGGTTGCGCCTCTTCCGCCACAGCAGCGGCCAGGCCGCAGGTTCGGCCCTCACCGACGACGTGGCGAGCCTACTTATAGCATTGGCCCGCGCGTCACCCCCCGGACCACTCAGCATGCCGCCCCCCTGCCCTCCTCGCCTCTAGCCGACCGGACTGGCGCCCCCCAGGGGTAAGCCGTTACAGTGGTGAGGCGACTGCATATTCTTCGCTACGACGCCGCGCAGTACCGCCGTTGCCACGCCGACCCACCTGCTAGCCGCCACGACACTCACCACCGCAACCACAAGGCCATCGTCAGAGGTTAGACTATGTACATGCCCGCAGGCACGGTCCCTCTAGTTTGTTAACGGGGCCAGGGGATGCCCCCGCGCTCCCCCTGAGTTGTTAGAGCGGTCAGGGGGACACCCCAGTACCGCCATGCATCCCCGTGCTCCCCCACTGTACGGTTCCCCAGTACCGCCGCGTTCCCCCACCGTACGGACCCCAGTACCGCCGCGTACCCCCACCATACGGTCCCCAGTACCGCCGCGTATGGGCCCACGATCCCAGTACACCGTCATCTGGAACTTCCCCGCTGCTCCCCCACTGCACGGTTCCCCAGTACCGCCGCGTACCCCCACCGTACGGATCCCAGTACCGCCGCGTTTAGGCCCAAGACTCCAGTACGCCGCCACCTGGAACTCCACGTGCCCCCCGTGAGCGCTCCTCCCATGCTGCCACGTCGTCTCCACGACGCCCGCCATACTGTCCCCCTGACGACCCCACTGTCATAACCTTCCACGCACACATCTTCGCCCCGTAGCCGCTCCCGGGGCCTGCAGGCTGACCCCGCAACCCCGTGTAACACTCCCAGGGGGCGCCGCAACGCTGTAACCCCCAGACAACCCCGTGCACCTCCGGTGTATCCCGAGCAACCACTCTCAACACTGCCGTAGCCGGGCCGCCAGTAGAGACCCCGGTGCCATGGGAATACCCTACAGGGGTTTGGGCCTTATTACCCTGGTCGGGACGACCCATGACACCTCACTGTTGTATGCGGCCACCCGGGGCAGGCGGGTGAAGCATCCCTGTCCGACCCTCATGCACAGGGGCAGTACGGCTCACCACCAGGCCGGCACGACCTGTCACATCGCGTTGGCCGTCATACGCCGCCTGCCAGTACCGCACAATCAGGCCGCGAAGGCACTGCTTCTCAGGCGCCACTCCCTCTGCTGCGTCCAGCGTAGGGACGGTAGCTGGTGCACCCACAATTCCCAACCCCATCAACCAGCACCCCCGGCCCCCACCACGCCGTCACCATTTCCTCCGCGATGCCACAACCAGAGTATCCGTGAGTCGCCCTCCAGAGCCGCCCACCACAGCATCAGGGGCAGGGCCGCAGACGGCGCTCCAGGGCACTGTACCCCTTCCACTCGGACGCTCTTCAGGCCACCCTGGATAGTCGTCCAGGCACTTGAGGACATCCGTCCAGAGTGCCGCAGTGCCCACCTCGCCTTAGGCCACCCCCTATCGGCATGCTCCTTACATGTCCCGCACAGCGGGGCGGAGGCACACTGATGAACCCAAACGGACACCGTTTCCCCGCACCCGTGGCATCGCTGCGGAAGCACAGACCGCGATGGAACGCAGCTACCATCACAACACTGCGACCACAGGTCCTGCCATACATCGCAGCACGCGTCCTGGAGCCCGAGCAAAGCCCTCGTCAGCGTGCGTGCTGTGGCACTACTGAGGAGGCTGCGCCTCGCTTCCTCCCACGTGGACACCGGGCGGAGTATCGGTCGCCCGTCGGGCATCACCGGCAGGCTCTCAAGCAGCCGGGGCCACCGCGCCACTTTGGGGCTGCGCGTGCCATGCGCCAGGAGCTCCCAACCGTAGTCCCGCAAGACCTCCCCGATGACATCAACCCCGTCCTGCTCCGGGCCCCTGGCGGAAGCCAGAACCAAGCGTTGCCCTCCCGCCCGAGCCTCAACGACCGCCTCGAGGCCCAGGGTGTCAAGGGTGTGACGGGCATCGGCAGCCACGTGGTCGTCCCCCTCTGGCAGAGAGAACATGGTCTCGGTGACGTGGCCTTGCGCGTCGTCGCCCTGTACCCGTGCCAGCTGCTTGGAGCCCACTAACACTGCCATGAACCGCTGCTCCGCGACCGCCGGTACGGCTCGTCGCAGCTGCCGGTCATACAGCCACAACGTACCCACGTCAAGTACAACAGCCACCGCCAGGACTGGGAGACTGCACAGAGGTTGCTGAAGGACTGGCAGCACCTCGCGAGGCCAGCCCACGACGTTCCCCACAGCTGGATGGTTGGCGTACACCTGGAGCCAGGGATCACTCTGGCCGTCAGGGCTTCTCACCTTGGTACCACGCACCTGGGCCCACGACTGCGCCGACACCACGCGGGACCACTCCCTGAATGCCGTGAGGTCCCGCGCCACCCAGGAACCGATCCACTGGTCGAAGGCCTGCGCAACCGCCGCCATCCAGTGAGGGAACAAGGACAGGGCCTCCTCATGCTCGATGCACGACCGCGACACCAGCAGTGCGTGCAGCGGTGCCCTCTGAAAGGTTGCCCGCAGGTCGCCGGGGAGGCCGGCAAACGGGTTCCATGGCGGACGCCGCAGGATCCTCCCTGCCGGCAGGCAGAAGGGTGTGTCACCGCGCAGGAACGCGTAAACCGCTCTCCTTCGATCTTGCATCGGCAGCTGCGTGATCTGGGTGAGTCGATGGTTCCTGCGGGCATACACATCTTCCCCATTCTGGACCATGTCCTCCACAAAGAGCCTGGCCTTGGCAAGGCCCCGGGACGACGCCGCTCGCACCACAGCGAACAGCCGCTTCAGGTCCCCGGGGACGACAGCCGCCATCAGGGATTCAGTCCACCTGCAGCCGTGCTCCCTCCATGCCACGAACTCCACCGCCCTGTCAGTCAGGGGTAGCTCCGCCGTGAACTCCTCCAAACGCCTGCACAGGAGCCCAGCCACCTCCTCGTCCCGCGCACACAGTAGGCGCATGTGGCCGATGTCCTCCTCCGGCCCGCCACAGAAGATACAGGGGTGGGCTGGTATTGCCATACGCGTGAGCTTCTGTCTCCACCGTCGCATGACCTGCATGGTGGACAATCGACCGTCACGTGCCCGCAGCATATTCCTGTGCGTTGGGCCATGGTGCACAGCTCCCAGGGGCATCGCCTCGCAGGCGCCAGCCAGTGGCGTGTGCGCCCTGGTGCGAGCCGCCAGCGAACGCCACTCCATCTCCCGGACTTGCTGAAGGGCTTGCATGGATGGCACACGCGGCTCGAGCTCACCATTATCCCCCGGCACCAAAAGGATGGCGTGCTCCTTCGGCAGGACAAGATGGACTGGCCGGAAATCGCACGGGCCGCGGCAGAGTCCGGTGCCTCGAGCAAGACCGCCGCCAAGTGCGAGCTCTGCCTCACCACCCAGTGGTGCGGCCCCCCAACTCAGCGCGGCAGCCGCCGCAGCCCCTCCACTATCCAGCTCAGTGCATGCTGATTGACCAGATGTGATGTCGGCCCCTTGATGCCACGGTACAGGGCCTCCTGCGCCCTGCGGAGATGCGCTCCTATGATGGACGCATCCACCACGTGTACCGTGCACGCCGACGGGGGCGTGTGCAACAAGTACGCCGCCGCGCCAATGATCTCTGCCTCCGGGACCGTGCCGTAGATGGCACCCGTCCACGTGGGGATTCCGTGGCTGGCCACCGCCACGTTTGTGGCGTCGTCTCCCTGGGGCGACGCGTCAGACGAAGTGACTTTAGTCGCCACCGGCACCCAGCAGTACCGGTGGGGCTCTAGCCATGCCACGCCGGAGTGGGGGCTCTGCACCACCTTTCCCAGGGACGCCGCACTGGAGGCCGTGAGCTCCGGGGACAGGACCACCCTCGGTCGATACACCGCATGTGGTCTCCAGGCCAGGTCACATCCGCAGACTGACTTTATGGCGTCCAGGGCGGTGGTGTACTCCGCTCCCCAAACCGTTGCGGAGCAGGAAGGCTGGTACACCACCACAGACCCCTGCTCCACTGCGCCGCCATCACGCAACGATGTGACGGCGACGTGCGGATCGTGCGGCATGTTGGACATCTGGACCACTTCCGGGACCGAGTACTCATCCGGATCCGGGATTCGGCCTGCCGGCAGTAGAAGAACAATTGCCCATTCGCTGCACTTGTGCACCGCCGCGCACGCCCTGGAAAACGCCGGCTGCCCGTGCACAACCCACAGTGGTGGCGGGGTTATGCCGCCCCCGGCGTGAGGAGTGAGCAGGGGGACGGACGCCGGATCGTCTTGCTGTTGGTAGCCCTCAAAGACGTCCCCCAACAGAAACAGGAGGGCGGCCAGCGGGACGAACGGCATGGACAGCCCCGGGTTGGCCGGGTCCCATCCTTCCTCCCTGTATCCGCCCACCACATACACGTCCCCTGCAGCGGACTGTCTATTGCGTTTGCTGGCCTTCTTTCGGCGCACCGGGTGTATTAGTCGGTGAGTCAACGGACCGGGCAGCTGCGGCCGGAAGACGTCTCGAAGCCCCGTGAGCCACACGTGGTCCAGCTGGTGGGGCCCTACTCCCGCGTGCGGAAGGTGCAAGTGGTCCTCATGGCACTCCTGAAGCTGGACCGCCCAGTGCCCAGGCGCAGGGCAGGGGAGCCGCGCATGCAGGAGGTCATTTGCAGGATCAGTCAGGGACTGTACTGTCGCATCTGTGCGGGGCCCCGAGAGAATGCAGATGTCCCTACCCTAAAAGGAATATATATATATATATATATATATATATATATATATATACATATATATATATATATACACACACATATATATATATATACACACATATATATATATATATATATTCATATATATATATATATATTGACGCGTTCCCGTGGGGAGCCTGGCCACGGGACGCTGCGGTGACACGCACAAGCAAACAGGCAGGCAAAGCACTGCGCTCACAGGGGCATCAATACGCTCGTGTCATGTGACAAAGCGTTTCAGGATCCTTGCCACTCTGAAACAAGGGAACGAAAGTATGTACAGCAACACATCAGGATATGTACACATGGGGTTGAGACTGGACTGTGGTAAGGGCATCAGAGGACAATAGACACTCAGTCCCAATTCATATCCCAATCCCAGGTCCGACCCTTTCAGTGGCTGGTCGGGGCGGGGGCTCAAACACAACCCATGCCCTGCTCAGTCCGGACCCTGAAACCCTGCCTCCAGGGGAGGTGTCCCGCCCAGCCACAGGCGAGTTCCTCCGAACCAAGATACTCCAAGGTCAATCAACACTGACACTCCATGCTCCCTCAACGACAGGTCCCAACTCACATCTGAGCTGGAGATATGGCCCCGCCATTATCCCCTAGGAGTTGGTAGCTGAAAATGGGCTGTTTCAGCCAAAACTGATATTAGCTCAAAAATCTCCAAAATTGACCCCTCGCCAGGACCCGCCAGAGGTAGCGACGAGGCAACTGACCCTATGTCCTTTGCATACGAAATCCCTGGAGCCCTCACCCAACTTGATTCCCTCTGAGGTCCCGGCATCAGGGCACCACGGGTTCGTCAAGTGGGGACATGATGCCAAAATCACCAAAATGGGCATCATTCCCACGCGTGGCCCGCCCGACCAGGGCAAGGCCAATGGCTCACAGGATAGGAGGCAGGACCTAGGACTTTCATCTGAGTGTACGACTTGGAATTAGGTCCAGGCTCCCTGTGGGCATAGAGATATGGGGCCGCGAATGGACCACACGTGGGGGTGAAATTGGGGTCCCAAAAGGGGGTCATTTTGGCTGCTCGAAATGAGCCAAAATTCGGGGGTGCTCCCAATAGTATATCTCAGATCCGCCATTCCATACGCGATCCACCGTGAGTCCAACAGAGACTCCCATGCCCTTGGCTCCGGAGGATCTCTATGCCACTCGGCGTGGTGACAATCCCAATTGGGTCCACAAATGCCAAAATGGCCAATACGTCCACACTCACTTTGGGCTAGCACCTTGACGAAGGTTGCTCCGCCTCGCCCACGTGGTGTGCGAGCCATGGGGACCAATGCCCATATCACCCATGTCATATATGGTCCATTGGTCCATGCGTCCGGCGTGCACCGGGGGCTGAACATGGTGCACGGCGGGCAGAAAATGTGGAAAATTGTTCAAAATGGCCGAAAATGCGCACACTCATGGTTGGGGCAAATGAGGCACATGCCCGACATGGACCGGAGTGTGCCATAGGATTGGTATCAAGTCATATGTGTCCAACATATCTTTTGGGCGTCGCCCAACTCCTCCAGTTTTGGGAATGGCAGGGTCGCCAAGTGAGCCCATGATTTGGGATAGTCCCAAATTGCCAACATGGCGGCCACGGTATGCCAAGCCCAAGAGGAGTTATTCGCCGGGCCCAAGATATGTTGGGCACCGAAGTATGCACCCTCATACCATACTTGGGTCATGATGTCAATTGAGAGCAACCTTGAGATACAGGGTCGCCACTTGACATCATGACGGGCAAAAAACAGCAATATTGGCGAAAAAACACCCAAAAGTGCCTTGAAAGGCGCACAAATATATTGTAATATCTTCGGCTTGGATTGAGTAATCGACCAACCCTTCTAAACACAATGACTTGACACCAATGACCTCCGATTCCACATATGTGCTCCACTCGGGGCGGTTTGGAAGGTCGCGCGCGCTGCCTCCCAAGTGGGCACATGCAAAAATAGAATATTGCAAAAAACACACCTTGCTCGCAACGCATCGCTTCGGGAGCGCTCCACAAGCGTCCCTTCACAGAGGTTAGGCATGCGAGTGTTGGTCGGGAGTACAATGAAGGGCCTCGTGCGATATGGGGTCCATTGGCGGGTTAGTCTCGGAATGGTACACCCGCCAAGTGGGCACGCGATATGACACCAAATATGGCATACAACCCTACCCACGCCTTCTACACCCAACCTAGTGGCCTAGAATCAAAGTATGCCTATATTCTAATGTAACCTTGGTCCCTTAACACGCATGCAAGTGCTTTGGTCGAAAATTGACCTCCTTTCGGAAAGCCGAATTTTAGCATGCACGCAAATATATTGCCAATATATATATGGAGATCATATATGCACTGTCCGGGGAAGACAAGTGATATGCCCCGGATGTAGAGGCAAGCAAGGGTGGGGCAAATGCTAACTCAACATACTTCTACACGTACTTGGACGCCAAGTACGTGAAAAAGCGCACTTCTTGGAGAACACTCAAAATAAATAACCCTTTGGGCCTATGGAGTTGGGATCCTTTGGCCTCATCCTATGCCTATGGGGGGCAAAACTTCATACACAGTGCCTATGAGGCACGTTAGTTCGTCCTTGGGCGCTTGAACACTCGTATCCCTTGTTATTACACTTGGGGGTTCAAAGCGCCTTCGGTCGCCCAGATTTTCTGGGGAAAATCTGGGACGCGATCTGTTATATCAAGGAAAAAATTGCGGATCACTCGAAGACTGTTTCATTCTTAACTTCAAGAGAAATCGTATTACAGAATAATCTAATGCAGTCCGGGGAACGGGCGACGACAGGCGGCGCGACTGCGGCAACTTAACGACAATTGGAAATCGCGGTAGAAATCGGGTATTTCACCGATCTCCGACCGAAAATCGCATAAGACAATAAAGTTATGGTAAATCTACATTGATTCAATGGTTAAGGATCAGATTCCAGATCCCGCGGATTAGAGAACAGGGATATCCCGCTGACAGCTGGTGTCAACGGCTTCCGCACGGGTGTGACGGCTTACAGGCCTCGGGGCCATGGGCCATAGGTTCTTGGTACCGCGTCACCCCCCTCCTTAGAGCAAACCCCTGGGGGGCTCGATAACACCCCAGCATGGCAGCGGGTACCCAGGACCATCCCCTGAAGGGGGGGGTGTCACATCCTCACTTCAGGCTGATTCGCAGGTTAGGCTGCCCAAATCCCACAGTAAGACAGGTACGGTGCTGTAGCTGTTAGTAACTGCAAGTATAGTATCAAGTATCAAGTCGCGGGTCCTGGCTGCGATTGTTCGGCATCCAAAGGACCCGTTAACCCATACCAGGCGCACCGGATGCCGGCTGCGACGGTCACTACCTCAGTGGCAGTGGCATACACGGCCAACAGAGGCGCCACACGACGACCGAGGTGGTCCAACAGGTCGAAAGCGACCACAAGGATCCATCAGGGCAGCCAAAGCTTCCCAAGGCCGCAGGCTGGGGGAGAGTCCCCACGGGTCCTTCCTCGGGCGCACCATGTCCATATCCACGACGCGAGTCCAGAGTGCTAAAGCCGAGCGAGCTCCTCCTTAAGGGATCGGGCATCAAGGCCGTCTTTTCCCTCGCCCTATTACCACGAAGGCCATACATGAGGGAGTCCTCATGCAGTGTGGGCGGAGGCGTCGACTCCTCAAACCACCAGTTTCCCAGGCAGACTGACGGAGGTCAGGAACACCGGAGGTCGCCACCCGACTGCAAGTGCGTCTGCGAGTCGGTAGGCTCACACTGGGACTGACAGTGGCGGACCGCTGGGAGTGTAGTCAGGCAACTGGGATTCCCGCCTGGCGCCCTCAGGATCTCAGCACATCACAGCCACTAGGGCACACGGTATCACGGGCACTTAAAAAGAAGAATTAGTACTTAGGTACTAGTCCAGGCTGGACCTTATGTAAGAGCATGTACACGGCGACTCAAGGCGCCTGTATATTCCGATTCGCATCCTCCCGGGGGGAAAAAACAGTCCACATCTCGGCGATGGGCTGACAACACTTAACATACAGATGCACATATCCTGGGGAACAGACAAAAATAAGCAATAATCAGGTAAACAGGCGTGTAAACACACTCTGGACAGAGTGCCAAACCACGCCCCGGTTAGGATAAGGCATATGCAGGAGGGTGGACAGGAAAACGCCTGAGTCCAGGCCATATATAGTCTGCAGACACACGTAGACTGGTCTGGATCCCGCAAGTGCCATGGGACCAGACCACACACCATAAAAAATCGCAATGCCGATGACAGCGGCACCCGTTGCGCAACGTCGTATGGGCTTCAAGGCCCTAAGAGCTCAGAAAAGTAAAGTCAGTCGCCCTGCCTTGTTTCCCAAGGATTCAGCAGGTGGGGAGTGACGATTAGAAGTGGAAGAGAGGGGCCATGCTCCTCTGGATTCAGCAGGGGGGGGTATATGGCCACTCTGATGGCAGGTCACCGGAAGATGGAAGGGAGCAAGCAAGTGAGGGACGATCCGTCGACCACACAGGCGCTCAGAATGCATCAGGGGAGAGCTCAGGGCGGCGATCAGGCGCCCCTGGCTGCAATCGCGCGGGTGAGTGCTGCCAAGTCGGAGACATGGATCTTGGTCTTGTGCTTGCGGATGTAGTCCATGAAGGGGGTATTGATCCGCGGCACGAACGAGGAGACGGGTTCCCAGGTGTCGTGGGACGGCCCATAGCCTCGCCAACGAACCTTGAACTCCAGGCCTCCGGGTGCCGAGGCGTTCGGACGCTGAGCCAGGATCTTCTCGACGGTATAGTCGTCCTGCTCAGCATAATCGTCGTCCGAATCAGCCTCATGTGCGGCATAGTCCAGGGACACATGTTGGCCACGGAGGTCGGGTTCCCGCACACGGAGTTGACTCTCGTGGCGCTCCTGGAACTGTCCTTGACCCATCTTGATGCGGTAGGTGTCCTCACCAATCCTGCGGACCACCTCGCCGGGTGTGAACCAGGTTTTGGTGCGGTGGGTGCCCATAGGGCGGGGTCTGATCATCCACACCGGGTCTCCCACCCTGAACTTCTGCGCTGTCGAGCTTGGGGCGGACTTCTGACGCTCAGCATGCTCCTTCTCGAGCTACTGGCGGATGTCCCGCGCCGTTGCCTCTTGCCGCGCAAAGAACTCCTTGGCGTCCATGGCCATGCCATCACCAGACAAGGGAAGTCCCCGACCCAGGGGGTCCCTGCCGAACAGAATCTGGTGAGGGGACAAACCACCCAGAGTGGGGGTGTCATGATGGGCCTTCAGAGCAGGCCACATCTCCTCAAACCAGTTCCGACGTGGATTGGTGATGTGAATCTTGCGCAGCTTCTCGAACAGCTGCCGTCCAGCCACTTCAGCTCGGCCGTTAGACCGGCTGAGATGGGTGACGCTCTTGGCATGACGTATTCCCATGACGGAACACATGGCCTTGAACCAGCCACCAGTAAACTGGGGCGCTCGGTCACTGCAAATGGTGCGGGGGATGTCAAGGACGGTCAGCCAATGACGAATCATCATGACTGCCACTTCCTTGGCAAGCAACCCCTTTTTGCGTGCCGGAACGGCTACTACGTAGCCACTGTGGCGATCCACACAAAGAACCACACAGTCAAAGGTCTCCTTGCCAATGTGCACTTCGGGCATGGAGAAGACGTCCATGGCCACGCTCTCCATGGGCTGGTCAGGAACCGGGGTCAATTGGGCTTCCCCCTTGACGTTCCGGTTATCGGGATTGCAGGCCTGACAGACGGAGCAACCCTTCCTGACCTTCTTGATGGCTGTGTAGAGATTGATCTGGTCGATCTCGAACCGGCGCTGCATGTCAAGGGCTTGCTTCTTGACCCCTGGGTGCAGCATGTGGTGGTGCCAAGCTTCACATAGCTCGGGCACTCGGGACTCTGGTACTAGCAGCTTACCGTTCCGGTACAGCTTGCCATCTTCCTCAGTCAGCCCCTTTCGCCACTTCTGCCCGTCATCAGGGTTGGTCACAGCCCTATACTCGGCCGCAAAGGCCTCAGACTTGGCGTAGTCGTCGGTCCAATCGTCCTGGAGGCAAGACTCAGGGAAGAGGTGCTTGTCGGACTCAGCTCCATCAGGGGCGAGTACTCTGACCGCTCTGCCCATCCTCGTTCCGGGGGGGGCATCCGCAGCCATGACGACGAACCATTTAACACCCTCCTCCTCCATCAGGCGCTCCATTTCAATGGTCCTCTTGGCTTCAGCGGTCTCAGCCTCATCGCCATGGGCAGAGATATCCGTCATGCCCTTGCTGGCGGGATAGGCCCACCTACTGAGACAGTCCGCCACGGTGTTGTCCTTACCAGGAATATACACAACCGTGAGGTAGAACTTGGCCAAGGTCTCATGCCATCTTGCCCGTCGGGAGGCGGGACCAGAGGGGGTGTCCACGTCCTCTTTGTGCCACGACTGCAGACTCTGATGGTCGGTGCAGACGGTGACAGGATGGAGGGCTATGTACCCAGCCCATTTCCTGAGAGCCGTGACGATGGCATACGCCTCCTTTTCGCGGGGCGTCCACGTCCGTCTCCGGTCTTCCGCCAGGACTCGGCTCCAGAAGGCCACAGGCACCTGCCTCCCATCGTCAAGCACTTGTTCCAACACAGCGCCAACGGCGTAGTCGGAAGCGTCGGTGCGCAGGACGAACCCTCGGTCAGGATCCACGAGGTGCAGACCCACTGCGGATAGCAGCGCCTGCTTCATCCCCTCAAAGGCACGGTCGGAATCAGCATCCCAGACCAGAGCCTTCTTGGACCCCTCCTTGGTCTCCTCTCGGTTGCCCTTGAGCATGGTCGTCATGGGGGCTGCATACTCGGCATACATCTTGATATACCCCGAGTAGTAGTTGCAGAACCCCAAGTACGCCCGTAGCTCAGAGACCGTTTTGGGCTTTTCCCAGTGCTCGATCGCAGCCACCCTGCCAGGTATGGGCTTTCGCTGCCCGTTCCCGACTACGTGGCCAGCGAAGACCACCTCGCTTACCGCAATGGTGGCCTTGTCACTGCTGCCCGTGAGTTTGTGCCGAACCAGAAGGTCCAGCACTCGAGTGACGTCCCTCTCATGTGCCTCCAGGAGCTCCTCGTAGCTCATACTGGGGTCCCCGGACGCGATGATCACGTCGTCCACGAAGGGGTCCGCACAGTCACGCACCGGCTCAAGCAGGTTCTCCAGCATCCGCTGAAAAGCCGCATTGCCGTTGGTGACGCCCATGGGCATCACCTTCCACTGGAGAGGTCCAAGTGGAGTGCTCATGGCTGTGCAGGCACGGGACTCCTCGGCGAGAGGCATCTGATGATAACCATGTTTCAGGTCAATCACCGTAAAGATCCTCCGCCGGTGTTGTTTTTGCAACATGTCCTCAATGAGGGGCAGCGTATAGCTGTCGTGCTGCGTTTGGGCGTTTAGGCCGCGGTAGTCGACCACGAGCCGCCACTCCCCGGCCACCTTCTTGGGGACGACGAAGCACGAGAGGCCCATTCGGAGTGGCACGGCTCGAGCCAGCCTCTCTCGATGAAGTCACGGAGGATCTTCTCCATGGCCTCCTTCCTCTCGCCCCTCAGGGCAAACTCCAGGTGCCGATACACACGGGGGTCATGCTCCAGTCGTATCTTGGCCTCGCCATACGGTCCACGCACCGTTGGGGGAAACACAGGTTTTCCGCTGAAGAAGGTACCACCATACTTCTGCTTCAGCCTGGCCCTCAATGCCTGGATCTTGGGGCAATCATCGGACTCCGCCTTGGCTTTTCCGGGCACCTGGACCACGGAGGTTACTTGAGGGGTAGCGACCCCACTCGGTTTCGGCTCAGGTGGTCTTCCTAGGTGGCTCAAAGGGCCATCTCTGGTCCTGCCTCGGAACAGATCGCCGTAGGTGGGTGGGTTACCGCCGATTGGCTCGTCCTCGCTGGACATGTGATCCAGCACCCTCTTTACGAAAGTATTCCGATCATAGGAACCAGAGACGATCGAGTCCACTTCCCACCAGGCTTTGTCCTGGCCCTTGCCCTCACGCTGACTTCCCCAGTCGTGAAGGGGCTGATCCATATACCCCTGAACCAGATCCAACTCCTTTTCAGTGAGGGGGTCTTCCGATTCTCCGATGTCAACAGGGGAAACCGCAAAGCATTGCCTCCATGGCTCCGCTACAATGCGGTTGACACACACGAAATCTGTAGTGTCGGCCTGATCAAGGCCCCCATCCACATAGTGGAATTCCGTTGGCCATCTCTGGGGTGGCATGGGCTGTCCCTTAGCGTCCTGATAGACACTCTCTCCAGCCGGTAGGACGACCTTGTTTAAGGTCATGTCGGTCAATGAGACTACCCAATGTCGGGTACTTTCCTCCTCAGTGCTTCCCATAGGAACAACCAGCACTGCCTTGGAGCGGTCCTTGCGTATCTTCGCTACCGCCCTTGGAATGTCCCATCGGGGGCAATGGATCCACATCAAACCCTGATGCGGACCCCAGTGCTTCTGCCACGCGGAGTCCTGGGCGCTCCAGTACTTCTCACAAACCCGAAGATGGGCGAAGGTTCCTGAAGAGAACGCATCCAGGGCCAGATCCGAAGCTCCCAGGTCCGCGACCACTCGGCTTGCCACTTCCGGCATTACGCCGTACTCCTGGTTTGCTGGCCCAGTTGGCTCAGTGCCCAGCGCGGCTACTTCGAGCTGATTGCGTTCCGGGTGGATCCATGTGCATTCCACATGGTGCTCAGGTGACGAAAGCCACGAGAGCTGGTCGTCCTGGTACAGGGTCATGGAGGCCTGGGCCGGGAGAACGCCGGAGTCCGTCTCCATCATGAAGTCGTACCCAACGATCATGTCCCAGTCCATCTCGGCCTCGTAGAAGCGACCTTGCAGGAGGATTTCCTTGCCAAGGTCTGGGCGGCTCAGCTCACGGTGGTTCACGAACTGCAGCCCGATGGCCGCTTCCTTCGTGCCTCCCACCATGTACTGGCCGCTCGCCACCTTCAGCCTGACAGGTTTCCGACTGTCGGTCAAACACTCTGGCGGAAGTAGGCCAGCCTTGACCAAGCTGACCTGAGCTCCCGTGTCGACCAACACGTCGAAGACCTTTTCCACTTCCCCGCATAAGGCACGGACCTTAAGGTGCAAATGCCGCTCCCGTCCAACACGGCGCACGGCGTGCAAGCTCAGGATCTCCGGCCGTTCCAGAAGCTCAACAAGCGACTGGTGCAGGTCGTGGACAATGGGCTCAGGCTGCCCATCTGCAGCATCCAGCTGCGGTCCGGGTGATCCTCCGATACTCTCGGATAGATCTTGAAGTACATCAAACACATTCTTGGTCGCGAAGGATGGACGGGTGCAAGGCTTCGTGCCTTCACTTGCCCTCACCCCGCCACCGCGACTTGGTGCCGGACCGGGCCTTCCGCCCGCGGCAGTCCCTTTGTGCTTACCGACTCCCGACTGGGATGGTGTGGCGCTTCCCACGACACCATCCTGCGACCGCCCTAGCTGGGGCCCTTGGCTGCAGGGGCTCCGCTAGGGGGCGTCGGTTGTGGAAGTAGGGGCACTCTCCTCAGCATCAACCTCGTTGACACCCTTCTTCCTTCCCCTGTTCCTAGGCTTCTTGTCCTTGTCCTTGTTCTTGTCGTTTTCGTTGTTCTCCTTGTTCTTGTTGTCCGACCTGGGGACCCAGTTCCTCTTGATCTCTCGGATCTCCTTGGCCAACTCGGTCCCCACCGACATCAGCTTGGAGAGCTCGTCCTTGTCCACCTCCACTTTGGCCTCCCGGATACCCGCGGGTGCACGCTTCTTCGACCCGTGCGCCTTCTTGTAGGCCTCCGTGTCGGCCTGGTGGACGGGGCATGTTCGGTGGTCATGGCTGAAGCCTTTCTTCCTCCCATAACACACGAAACAGCCCTGAGGGTGAGCTCGTATGAGCTCCCCAGAGGACAGCGGAGGGTCGCCAATGCGGCGGGGGTCCCTCTTCTCCTTCTTCTTCCAACCCGGCTGCAGGGGCTTCCAGCTTCCCCGGTTGCTTCCCGCGTTGTTGTGGGCCACGAAGGCACAAACGGCCATCTCGGCGGGCTCATCGTCGTCGTCATCGTCGACGAGAGCTTCATCGCCATCGGCTCCCGCTGGGTCCATGGCAGCTTCCTCGCCAGGCTCCTCGCCAACGTAGTTGACGTCGCGGTCGCCGGGCCTCAACCCGCGGGTGTGGTGGAGGTTCTGGTACTCCTTGAGTACTTCCTCTCCAACCCACTCGAGGATCTCGTCGCAGCTCATCCGCGCCGGGATGGCCGGCAGACGGATGGTCTGGCCACTCACGTCACACTCGTCAAGGCGCCACATCGCGGTCTTCCCGCGATCGCCCGAGACGGCGATGAGGAGAGCGTTCCGCAGGGAGTGCCGTTTGACATCCCGGGCCACATTCTTCCTCGTCCAAGCCACCACGTTCGTATGATACTCTTTGGGGAGCATCATCTTGACCGTGTGGTTGGACTTGGCCCTCTTGGCTTCCTCCTTGGTGACTCTCTTGATCCATGCTTCCGGCAGCATGGAGAGCAGGCGAGTCTGCTCGTCACCCTCATTCCAGTCCTCCACGTTGCGGCGGAAGAGGGTGTATTGCCCGCGGAAGTCTCGCCAGTCCCGTAGGCGGATCTCCTGTCCATCATGCTGAAGCTTGATGGACTTCCACCGCTTGGCAGCCACCTGCGGAGCGTCCACCCGCTCCTGCTCGTTGAGCCACTTCTTGGCTTCCTTGAGGGTCTTGATTTTCCCCTCCTTGGTCGCCACGAAGTATAGCTCTTGCAGCACTTTCGGCAGGCGGTACCTGAACCGTCTGAAGACATATTTCTCCGCATCTGCGGGATCCATGTCCTCAGTGACGGTCACCCCCCAATCGTCCAGCTTCTCCAAGAAGCGGTCGAGGTTGAGGGGGTTGCCATCGTACATGGGGGGCTTGATGTCCTTCCTGTCTTCCCACACGGCGGCATCCGCGGCCTTAGAGACCATGAACGCCGGCCGCGAGGTCGACCGAGGTTCCCATCGGCCTCTCCCACGGACTCCCACGGCTGCCACTTCCATCTCCTCCCCGGTATCCGCGTGGCCACGCCGTGGTTCCTCCATGTACGCTGAACCTAGATGTTCACGCCGTACTCCTTCCATATATGCCTCCTCATCACGGCGCCGGCGGCTGCGTTCAGCGGCCTCCCGTCGTACACCACGCGGCGGGGAAATGTCGAACTCCTCCAGGTTCAGGTCCAGGTCCTCACCTCCGCCGACATCCCACTCCACGTCTCCTCTGGGGACCTCATCCCTGAGTCCACCATAACGTCCACCAACGATTGGGATTGGCTCCGGAGCTGGTGCGGGGCGTCGAGGGCCGGTGTCCGGTGTCCGCGGTGGAGCACGGCGGATGTGGTACTCCGCGCTGAGCCACTCATCACGCCAGTCCTCACTGCCACTGCCGGGCGGCACGCGCTCGTTGCGGCGGCCCGCTCTGTGGTGAGAGGGGGCGCTGAGAGAGGGGGCACTGGCGCTTGGACGACTCCTGGGGGCTCCGCCGGGGGCGTGGGGTCTGCCCGGACCTGGTCCAGGTCCCCAGCTGTCGTCCGACGAGCCAGACTCCAGGGGTGGGTGGTCGCTGCCGACGCTCCCACGGCCTTCCAGCGCGTCGAGCCTCTGCTGCAGGCCGCTGATGACCTTGTTCAGCGACCTGGTCTCGCCCCTGGCGATGTCCAGCAGCTTCTGGGTGGCAGTGCCGACCTTGGCGCTCTTGACGATCTCGATCTTGGCGATGTCGAGCTCCCTCTGTGCGCGCGCGGCGACCCTGGCGATGCGAGTCATCTCGCCCTTGCCCGTGTCTACCTCGCGCTCGAGGGACTGGACCCTCCTGCGGAGGTAGACAATACACCGCCGGGTGGCATCCGGGTCGCCGTCCCCTGGTGGGTCGTCGGGGTCCCCAGGGGGTCCTCCAGGAGGGCCTCCGCCGGGTCTGCCCGGTCCAGGGGGTCCTCCCTCGCCCGGTGGTCCGCCTCCAGGGGGTCCACCTAGTGGGCGTCCTCCAGGGGGTCCTGATGGTCCTCCGCCAGGGGGTCACGGTGGGTCTGCGCCGGGTCGCCTCGGTGGGTCCGAGGATGGGGGCTTCTTCGTGTAGTCGAAGTCCATGTCATCATCCTCGTCCATGTCACCCCACCTAGGCGTCTCGGTCTCGGAAGACTCCGAGCTCGGGTAAGGAGGAGGGAGATCCTCATCCTCACCTTCCGGCTCCATGGGGACGTCTCCGCCTCCTCCGCCAGCCACTCCTCGGCGATGTCGGCGGCCTTGTTCATCCCCGTCGCTGGCGGTGAAGAAGGGCTCACTGTCGTGGGGGTGTCCGCCCGCTGGCCTCCGTGGCCTCTCCGGGGTCTTCCCCTTACCCTTCCTCCGTCGGTAGGCGGTGGGGCCACTGCTCCCACTGCTGCCTGTGTCGACCTCGTCGAGCGTCATCTTGGAGGAGGCGTCCCCTTCGAAAAGCTTTCGAAGGGTCTCCACTCGGGATCTTCCCGGGGGAGTCTCGCGGCGGAGCTTGGCCTCCGCCTCCTCCATTGCGGCGGCTGTGGCTGCGGCAGCTCGCCCTTCGGCTTCCTCCCAGGCATGAGCCGCCTCGGCTTCCCGGGCCTGCTGCAGCCGAGCATTCTCCGCTTCCAGCGCCGCCAGCTACGCCTCTGTCTTGGCCCTCTCCTCAGCGACCTTCCGTTGCGGGGCCTCAATGGCGTCCTTCTTGGCGGCGTCCGCCTGGGCCTTAGCTGTTGCCTCGGCGTGGGCCCTTTCCTCCGCCTCCTTCTTTGCCCTCTCTTGGGCCAGCGCCTCTTCCAGCGCCTTCACCTCGGCCTCCTTGCAGGCAATGGCCTCCTGCGTCAGGCCGGCTTCCTCGGTGGCTGCCGCCACCTCACCCTTGACCTGGGCAGTCGCTGCCTCATGGGCGGCTGCGGCCGTGAGTCCGGCCGCAATGGCCGCCACGGTCGAGGCGTGGATGGCCATGCCATGCGCCCACTCCGCAGCCTCCTGATGGGCGATGCCGACGGCGCCCTCCATGGCAGCGTTGTGCTGCGTGGCCCGTTGCCGGGCAACCCGAAGGTTGCAGGGCACCCCACAGTTGCGCTCACAGGCGCGCGCCACGTCCCTTTGGTCAGGAGCGACGCTGCTGCTGGAGCTTCCCTGGTCGGCCGGCATCCTCCCGCGGTTGGCCGACTCCACGTCCCTGCTGGGGCCTGACTTCCTCAGGAGCAGCGGACGGGGCTTGGCCTTGGCCTGCTTGGCGACCTCCAGGAAGTCGCCAAGGGTGGTGCGGCCGGGGTGGTGACCTCCACCGGCCCGTTGGGGGCTGTGGGCTGGGGTTCCGCCCCTGGCGCCTTGGGCGGCTTCGGCGGCCAGGGACTCCTGGTACTCCCGCCACTTCCTGTCCCGCCTCCTGTCCCCGGCGGAACGCTTCTCCTTCCCAGGAGCTGCGCTGCTGCTGCCCTGCAGCCTGCGCTCTCTCCCCAGCTCCGGGAACTCCTTCTCGATCATGTCCCACATGGAGACATTGATCGTGGCGCCCGACGGGTACTCGTTGGGCTTCTCTTCCTCCTCAATCCCGTCGGGGCGCAGCCCTTCGCCGGGCCTGTCTGGGCGGGTGCAGACTCTCCAGCGCTTGCGGCGGAAGCGGTACGCATACCCTTCCGCCCGCAGCCATTCCTCCACTGCCCGCAGGCGGTCCTCACCCATGTCCTCGCGGAGCTCAAAGCTCCCGGGCATGCCGCGCTCGCACTGGGGATTGCTGTGGCGGTAGTGCTGCCCCCACAGCAACCCACGCAGTAGGCGCGCCGCATGGGGGTGGGGCTGCGGCCACGTCTTGCCCGCCTCATCCCAATTCACCATCGTTCCCCTCGATGGAGTGGTTCTCGGGTGGTTGTTGAGGTGGGTGATGTAGCACTGGACTGGGAGTGCGGCCGTTGCTCGTCGGCCGGTGGTTGTGGAAGTGGTTGCTGTAGCTGGGAGTGCGGCCTTGCTGGTCGGCCGAGGGAACTCGTTGATGACGGAGTTCTGGTCCCTGCAGTTCCTTCACGAACTCGGCGTTGTCGCTGGGCGGCGCTGCGAGCCGCTGCGCTGCGCTGCGAGCTGCGAGCTGCGAGCTGCTGCGCCGCGCTGCTCGGGATTGGTGGCCCCGAGTGGCACGCGAGGGATGGGTAACCCCGCGGCGGATGAGACGCTTTTGACGTGTTCCCGTGGGGGGCCTGGCCACGGGACGCTGCGGTGACACGCACAAACAAGCAGGCAGGCAAAGCACTGCGCTCACAGGGGCATCCTCATGCTCGTGTCATGTGACAAAGCGTTTCAGGATCCTTGCCACTCTGAAACAAGGGAACGAAAGTATGTACAGCAGCACATCAGGATATGTACACATGGGGTGAAGACTGGACTGGGGTAAGGGCATCACAGGACAATAGACACTCAGTCCCAACTCATATCCCAATCCCAGGTCCGACCCTCTCAGTGGCTGGTGGGGGCGGGGGCTCAAACACAACCCATGCCCTGCTCAGTCCCGACCCTGAAACCCTGCCAATAGGGGAGGTGTCCCGCCCAGCCACAGGTGAGTTCCCCGGAACCAAGATACTCCAGGGCCAACCAACGGTGGCACCCCATGCGCCCTTAACAGCAGGTCTGAACTCCCATCTGAGCCGGAGATATGGCCCCGCCATTATCCCCTAGGAGTTGGTAGCTGAAAATGGGCTGTTTCAGCCCAAACTGATATTAGCTCAAAAATCTCCAAAATTGACCCCTTGTCTGGACCCGCCAGAGGTAGGGACGAGGCAACTGACCATATGCCCTTTGCATACGAAGTCCCTGGAGCCCTCACCCAACTTGGTTCCCTCTGAGGTCCCGGCATCAGGGCACCACGCGTTCGTCAAGTGGGGACATGATGCCAAAATCACCAAAATTGGCATCATTCCCACGCGTGACCCGCCCGGCCAGGGCACGGCCAATGGCTCACAGGAAAGGAGGCAGGCCCTGGGACTGTTATCTGAGTGTACAACTTGAACTTGGGTCCGGGCTCTCTGTGGGCAGAGAGATATGGGGCCGCCAATTGACCACACGGGGGGTGAAATTGGGGTCCCAAAAGGGGGTCATTTTGGCTGCTCGAAATGAGCCAAAATTCGGGGGTGCTCCCAATAGTATATCTCCACGCCGGCTTGGAGGTCGGATCCGCTATTCCATACCCGATTCACCGGGAGTCCAACAGAGACTCCCATGTTTTTGGCTCCCAAAGATCTTCACGCCACTCGGCGTGGTGACAATCCCAATTGGGTCCACAAATGCCAAAATGGCCAATTCGTCCACACTCACTTTGGGCTAGCACCTTGACGAAGGTTGCTCCGCCTCGCCCACGTGGTGTGCGAGCCATGGGGACCAATGCCCATATCACCCATGTCATATATGGTCCATTGGTCCATGCGTCCGGCGTGCACCGGGGGCTGAACATGGTGCACGGCGGGCAGAAAATGTGGAAAATTGCTCAAAATGGCCGAAAATGCGCACACACATGGTTGGGGCAAATGAGGCACATGCCCAACTTGGACCGGAGTGAGCCATAGGATTGGTATCAAGTCATATGTGTCCAACATATCTTTTGGGCGTCGCCCAACTCCTCCGGTTTTGGGAATGGCAGGGTCAGCAAGTGAGCCCATGATTTGGGATAGTCCCAAATCGCCAACATGGCGGCCATGGTATGCCAAGCCCAAGAGGAGTTATTCGCCGGGTCCAAGATATTTTGGGCACCGAAGTATGTACCCTCATACCATACTTGGGTCATGATGTCAATTGAGCGCAACTTTGAGATACACGGTCGCCACTTGACATCATGACGGGCAAGAAACAGCAATATTGGCGAAAAAAACACCCAAAAGTGCCTTGAAAGGCGCACAAATATATTATAATATCTTCGGCTTGGATTGAGTAATCGACCAATCCTTCTAAACCCAATGACTTGACACCAATGACCTCCGATTCCACATATGTGCTCCACTTGGGGCGGTTTGGAAGGTCGCGCGCGCTGCCTCCCAAGTGGGCACATGCAAAAATAGAATATTGCAAAAAACACACCTTGCTCGCAACGCATCGCTTCGGGAGCGCTCCACAAGCGTCCCTTCACGAAGGTTAGGCTTGCGAGTGTTGGTCGGGAGTACAATGAAGGGCCTCGTGCGATATGGGGTCCATTGGCGGGTTAGTCTTGGAATGGTACACCCGCCAAGTGGGCACGCGATATGACACCAAATATGGCATACAACCCTACCCACGCCTTCTACACCCAACCTAGTGGCCTAGAATCAAAGTATGCCTATATTCTAATGTAACCTTGGTCCCTTAACACGCATGCAAGTGCTTTGGTCGAAAATCGACCTCCTTTCGGAAAGCCGAATTTTAGCATGCACGCAAATATATTGCCAATATATATATGGAGATCATATATGCACTATCCGGGGAAGACAAGTGATATGCCCCGGATGTAGAGGCAAGCAAGGGTGGGGCAAATGCTAACTCAACATACTTCTACACGTACTTGGACGCCAAGTACGTGAAAAAGCGCACTTCTTGGAGAACACCCAAAATAAATAACCCTTTGGGCCTATTGAGATGGGATTCTTTTGGCCTCATCCTATGCCTATGGGGGGCAAAACCTCATACACAGTGCCTATGAGGCACGTTAGTTCGTCCTTGGGCGCTTGAACACTCGTATCCCTTGTTATTCCACTTGGGGGTTCAAAGCGCCTTCGGTCGCCCAGATTTTCTGGGAAAAATCTGGGACGCGATCCGTTACATCAAGGAAAAAATTGCGGATCACTCGAAGACTGTTTCAGTCTTAACTTCAAGAGAAATCGTATTACAGAATAATCTAATGCAGTCCACGGAAGGGGCGACGACAGGCGGCGCGACTGCGGCAATTTTACGACAATTGGCAATCGCGGTAGAAATCGGGTATTTCACCGATTTCCGACCGAAAATCGCATAAGACAATAAAGTTGTGGTAAATCTACATTGATTCAATGGTTAAGGATCGGATTCCAGATCCCGCGGATAAGAGAACAGGGATATCCCGCTGACAGCCGGTGTCAACGGCTTCCGCACGGGTGTGACGGCTTACAGGCCTCCGGGCCATGGGCCATAGGTTCTGGGTACCGCGTCAATATATATATATATATATATATATATATATATATATATATATATATATATTAATATATATATATATATATATATTTATATATATATATATATATATATATATACATATATATATAGTCATAGTCATAGTCATGACCACTTATCATGCCGTCTACTGGAGTTACCGCGCATTTCGCGCCGACAGTTGGTTCCTGCCTCGCTCGATCCCGTGGGTCCCAGGGGGGCCTGAGGTGGCCCACAGCATGACGGAGGACCCAGAGGACTGGGGATACCGGTCAACCAGGCTTTGGGGGCAGTGGCAACTGCATAGCGTTAGCATTAGCGACGGCGACGGACGCTGGCCCGTTTGTTCGCCGGGGGTAGGGGGGCAAGGCACAGCAACGCAGCAGCATCGCAACAAGCAGAAAGCAAGGGCTTCTCTGTCCGGCGCAAACAAAATGCGCATGCGGCGAAGCAAGTGCGGACCCTCCGTCGTTCGCGTACCCCCGCCACCGTGGAGACGTCCATCACCCGTGACCCCACGGAATCCATTGCCATATGCGTACTCGTAATTGCCCACCAGCCCTGACTCCACGTATCCCACTGCCAGCACGCAAATACCCGTATATGCATAGCCAGGACTTCTGGGAGGCTCCAGCCTAGCCTGGCCCTCAGCTTTCATTGCCCCCATGTCCCCACAGTGTACGCCGCCGACCCACCGCACCAGTCCCCTAGTATAGTACAGAAACACGGTATCAACTCCACTTCCCCGTGGCTCTGCGCTGCACCAACACTCCAGATATATACAATGCCGGCACTCCATGTCAGGGGCCAGTACCCAATCAGCTTCGAGGCATCCTCTTTCCCACGTATAATATAACATGAGGGTCTACAGGGGGGACCCCGGCCGCTACGCGACGGGAGTGGCGCAACCCGTGAATATCGCTGGCTGGGATTCGGGCTGGTGGGTGCCGTAGCTTGGTTATCGACCCCCTGTAGGGGTACCCACCAGAGGCTCCCTCCGGGCTGTGGTAACCAGGTGCACCTCATCTGGCCCACATACATTGCCCTGGCGCCTACCCTTGACCCTTACCTGCACTGTTTGGCCAGCTCCCGTGGTTGCGCCTCTTCCGCCACAGCGGCTGCCAGGCCGCAGGTTCAGCCCCCACCGACGACGTGGCGAGCCTACTTATAGCATTGGCCCACGCGTCACCCCCCGGACCACTCAGCCTGCCGCTCCTCCTCTCTCCCCGCCTCTAGCCGACCGGACTGGCGCCCCCCAGGGGTAAGTCGTTACAATGGTGAGGCGACCGCATACTCTTCGCTACAACGCCGCGCAGTACCGCTGTTACCACGCCGATGCCACCTGCGAGCCGCCACCATACGCACGACCGCAACCGCAAGGCCATGGTCAGAGGTTATACTATGTACATGCCCGCAGGCACAGTCCCTCTAGTTTGTTAACGGGGCCAGGGGATGCCCCCACGCGCCCCCTGAGTTGTTAGAGGGGTCAGGGGGACACCCCAGTACCGCCATGCATCCCCGCTGCTCCCCCGATGTACGGTTCCCAAGTACCACCGCGTACCCCCACCGTAGGGACCCCAGTACCGCAGCGTATACCCCCAAGACGCCAGTACACCGCCACCTTGAACTCCGCGTGCCCCCCGTGAGTGCTCCTCCCAGGCTGCCACGCCGTCTCCAGGACGCCCGCCATACTGTCCACCTGATGACCTCGCCGTCACATCCCTCTACGCACACATCATTGCTTCGTCGCCGCCCCCGGGGCCTGCAGGCTGTCCCCGCAACCCCGTGTAACACTCCCAGGGGGCGCCGTAACGCCGCAATCCCCAGACAACTCCGTGCACCCCCGGTGTATCCCGAGCAACTACTCCCAATACTGCCGTAGCCAGGCCGCCAGTAGAGACCCCGGTGCCATGGGAATACCCTACAGGGGTTTGGGCCTTACTACCCTGGTTGGGACGACCCATGACGCCTCACTGTTGTATGCGGCGACCCGGGGCAGGCGGGTGAAGCATCCCTGTCCGACCCTCATGCACGGGGGCAGTACAGCTCACCATCAGGCCGGCACGACCTGTCACATCGCCTTGGCCGTCATACGCCGCCTGCCAGTACCGCACAATCAGGCCATGAGGGCACTGCTTCTCAGGCGCTACCCCCTCCGCTGCGTCCAGCGTAGGGACGGTAGCAGGTGCACCCACAATTCCTAACCCCATCAATCTGCAACACCCCCAGCCCCCACCACGCCGTCACCATTTCCTCCGTGATGCCACAACCAGAGTATCCGCGGGTCGCTGTCCAGAGCCGCCCACCACAGCAGCAGGGGCAGGGCTGCCCACGGCGCTCCAGGGCACCGTACCCCTTCCACTCGGACGCTCTTCAGGCCACCCTGGATTGTCTTCCAGGCACTTGAGGACATCTGTTCAGAGTGCCGCAGTGCCCACCTCGCCCTAGGCCACCCCCTATCGGCACGCTCCTTACATGTCCCGCATAGTTGGACGAAGGCACATTGATGAACCCAAACTGACGCCGTTTCCCGGCACCCGTGGGATCGCTGCGGAAGCACAGACCGCGACAGAACGCAGCTACCATCACAACACTGCGACCATACGTCCTGCCATAAAAAGCAGCACGCGTCCTGGAGTCTGAGCAAAGCACCCGCCAGCGTGCGTGCTGTGGCACAACTGAGGAGGCTGCGCCTCGCTTCCTCCCACTTGGACACGGGGCGGAGTATCGGTCGCCCGTCGGGCATCACCGGCAGGCTCTCAAGCAGACGGGGCCAC
Organism: Eutreptiella sp. 'Long Island Sound 2002'; assembly: GCA_964036045.1. Lineage (NCBI taxonomy): Eukaryota > Euglenozoa > Euglenophyceae > Eutreptiales > Eutreptiaceae > Eutreptiella > Eutreptiella sp. 'Long Island Sound 2002'. The sequence goes on along the minus strand of OZ038379.1, from coordinate 43,375,123 downwards.
CGCGCAACTTTGGGGCTGTGTGTGCCATGCGCCAAGAGCTCCCAACCGTAGTCCCGGAAGACCTCCCCGATGACATCAACCCCGTCCTGCCCCGGGCCCCTGGCGGATGCTAGAACCAAGCGTTGTTCTCCCGCCCGAGCCTCAATGACCGCCGCGAGGCCCAGGGTGTCAAGAGTGTGACGGGCATCGGCAGCCACGTGGTCGTCCCCCTCTGGCAGAGAGAACATGGCCTCCGTGACGTGGCCTTGCGCGTCGTCACCCTGTACCCGTGCCAGCTGCTTGGAGCCCACTAACACTGCCATGGACAGCTGCTCCGTTACCGCTGGTATGGCTCGTCGCAGCTGCCGGTCATACAGCCACAACGTACCCACGTCAAGTACAACAGCCACGGCCAGGATTCGGAGACTGCACAGAGGTTGCTGAAGGACCGGCAGCACCTCGCGAGGCCAGCCCATGACGTTCCCCACAGCTGGATGGTTGGCGTACACCTGGAGCCAGGGATCACTCTGGCCGTCAGGGCTTCTCATCATGGTACCACGCACCAGGGCCCACGATTGGGCCGACACCACGCGGGAGCACTCCCTGAATGCCGTGATGTCCCGTGCCACCCAGGAACCGATCCACTGGCTGAAGGCCTGCGCCACCGCCACCATCCAGTGAGGGAACGAGGACAGGGCCTCTTCGTGCGCGATGCACGACCGTGGCACCAGCAGTGCGTGCAGCGGTGCCCTCTGAAAGGTTGCCCGTATGTATATATATATATGTAGATATATATATATACATATATTACTACACCCCTCTCCCCTTAAATCTAGCTAACAAGCAAGCAAGCAAGCAACAAGCAACAACACGTCTCCGTGCTGTTTTGGCCATTGCACCTTCCCAACGCCTTGGGCCTGACTTTACTTTAGCCATCCTACAGCCCAGGTGGCGCCCTTGCCAAATTCAAGTTTTGAGCCAAAAACTCACCGATGGTGGCCCGCGGCGATGGCGCCAAGTTGGGAGGTGCCCTCCCAAATCTGCGCATTTTTGTGCCAAAAACAGCCATTTTTCGCCCAAAACAGTCCTAGTAAGGGTTCAAAACAGTCAAACGAAGGCAAACGGCTGCTACAGTCCACGTGCGGCTTGACTTTCTGGTGACCAAGGGACCTTTGGTGCCCTCTAACTCCACAATATGTCCGAGAAACGGCCCAGAAAGGCGCAAAAAAGCCCCAAAATTTGCGCAGTGTGCACCAGCACCCCGAAACCAAGAACGGGCCGTATCTTGGACTACGTGGCTCCAAACCGAATTCCGAGGGCACCTAGTCCACCCGCAACCCCCCACTTTTTATGGTTTCCAAGCCTCAGAATTGCCCAACGATACACGTAGACCCCCGTATCAGTGGTCACTTGGTGCAGCCGGAGGGCCGGCCAGCCCACGCACAGTGCATAGGGGCCAACGGTGGGTGCACCAGGGTCCCCGGGGCAAAAAAAATGATTTTTTCCAAAGTTGTTCCTAGACCACTTGGGAAGCTCAAACAACTGTTTTTAGGACGTTTGGAGCACGTGGTGGCGCGTTTTGGGCCATGGAAAATCCCAAAATGCCTTGAAACTGGGCCGTTTTGGGACCTACAATGGGTCAAAAATGGGTCAAAAAGGCGTTTTTCCAAAAGCGATCCTAGACCATTTTGGATGCACAAACAAGTATTTTTAGCCCATTTTGAGCCCGTGGTGATGCATTTTGGCTCATGGAAAATCGCAGTCATCGAAAAGTCCAAGGTGATCAAACTGTCCATGCTCTGAGCGCCAGATTCCGCAAGACGAGGCGCTATACAAAAGTCGTTTGTTGCGTGCTGAACTTGTGCACTAGGTTCTTTCATCAAAAAGTCCAGGGTGATCAAACCTTCCATGTTGTGAGCGCCAGATTCCGCAAGACGAGGCGCTATACAAAAGTCGTTTGTTGTGTGCTGCACTTGTGCACTAGGTTCTTTCATCGAAGAGTCACGGGTGATGAAACCGTCCATGCAGTGATATATATATATATATATATATATATCTCTATATATATAGCGGAGCTCTCATATACATTATATATATATGTATATATATATCCTCTAATCTACACCCCTCTCCCATACTCTACGTGGCTCCACTCTAAGGTACGTGCCAAGGGCACAACTTGGTGCATACACGTAGCGGAAGGGACTAAACTCGATCAAAACGGGCTCAAAATGTGCTCAAATCACTTGTTTGTGCACCCCCAATGGTCCACGGCCACGTTTGGAAAAACGCGTTTTTGACCAATTTCACCCATTTATGCTCCCAAAGCGGCCCCTAGACCATTTGGGATGCTCAAACAAGTGTTTTTAGCCCATATTGAGCCCGTGGTGATGTGTTTTGGCCCATGGAAAATCCCAAAATGCCTTGAAAATGGGTTGTTTTACGACCAAAAGTGGGTCAAAAATGGGTCAAAAACGGATTTTTCCAAAAGTGATCCTAGACCATTTGGGATGCTCGGACAAGTGTTTTTAGCCCATTTTTAGCCCATTTGGACGGGTTTTGCCCTATGGAAATCCCAATATTCCTTGAAAAGGGGCCGTTTTGGGAGCAAAAATGGGTGAAATTGGTCAAAAACGCGTTTTCCAAAAGTGGTCGTGGACCATTGGGGGTGCGCAAACAAGTAATTTGAGCACATTTTGAGCCCGTTTTGATCGAGTTTAGTCCCTTCCGCTACGTGTATGCACCAAGTTGTACCCTTGGCACGTACCTTAGAGTGGAGCCACGTAGAGTATGAGAGAGGGGTGTAGATTAGAGCATATATATATATATATATATATAGATAGATAGATAGATAGATACAGATATATATATGTGTGTGTGTGTGTGTGTGTCTGGCACAAGGTGTGAATACAACCCCCCCCTAGGGACCCATGGGCCGGAGTTTGGTGGGGACCAAGGACCCCCTCCCCTGTTTGTGGGTCGACAAACTCACAAAAAGCGGAATTAGCTTGATCCGAGACAGTAGAAAGGCACAATTTAGCATTTAGGGCTAAAAATAGGTATTTCTTACCGAGTGGCATCATCCCCAAAAATAGCCTCAAAATCCTAAAAATAGCCATCTTCACCTTACAAAACCCGCAAAACCCCCAGCCTATTGCCGTAAATGCCTTACATTGGATCCATTCATCAGCCTTTTGCCCCACTAGGGGCAGGGGAAGGGGCACCTACGCCTCAGCACACCGATTTTTGAGCCAACCTTGCTTATTTTGCTATTTTTAGTTCATTGCTCAGGACCCTATTTTTGGTGATGTCATACCCTATGTTTAGCCCTACCCAAACCTTTGTGCGCCCAAATGCTCCACCCCAACTATCCAAAACCCTTCTCAAAGGTGTTTATTTGTGTTCCCCGCCCTTAAAATAGGGGGTGTGTTCCTTACTTGCCCTCCAATCGTCCGCAAGTCACGGGGGGGGGGTCGTATTCACACCTTATGCGATATATATATATATATATATATATATATATATATATATTACTACACCTCTCTCCCCTTAAATTTAGCGAATAAGCAGCAACAACAAGCAACAACAAGCAAGCACATCACCGTTTCATTTTGGCCATTGCCCCTTCCCATCGCCTCGGGCTTGCGTGTACTTTAGCCGTGCTAGAGCCTAGGTGGTGCCCTTGCTAAATGCAAGTTTTGAGCCAAGAACTCAGCGATGGCGGCCCGGGGCGTGGACCCCAAGTTGGGAGGCCCCCTCCCAAATCTGCGCAGATTGGAGCCAAAAACAGCCATTTTTCGCCCAAAATAGCCGCAAAACCCGGGCAAAACGCCCAAACGAAGGGAAACAGTGGCTACACTCCATGTGCGGCTGGATCTCACCGTGTCAAAGAGCCCTATAGTGCCCTTCAACTCCACGATATGTCCGTGAAACAGCCCAAAAAGGCGCCAAAAAGCTCCAAAATCTGCGCCATGTGCACCAACACCCCGAAAACAAGCATAGGCCGTATCTTGGGCTATGTGGCTCAAATCCGACTTCCGAGGGCACCTAGCCCACCCGCAACCCTCCACTTTTTGTGGTTTCCAAGCCTCAGAATCGCAAAACCACCCACCTAGACCCCGGTACCAGTGGTCACTTGGTGGAGCCGGAGGGCAGCCCGGCCCGAGCACAGTTGGGGCCAGCCGTGGGTCCACCAGGCTCCCCGGGGCGAAAAATCACAATTTTTCCAAAGTTGTTCCTAGACCACTTGGGATGCTCAAACAAGTGTTTTTAGCCCGTTTTAAGCTCCTGGTGATGTGTTTTGGCCCATTCAAAATCCCAAAATGCCTTGAAAACTGGCCGTTTTGGGACCAACATTGGGTAAAAATGGGTCAAAAGCGCGTTTTTCCAAACGTGACTTGAACCATTTTGGGGGTGCACAAACAAGTGTTTTGAGCCCATTTTGATCCCATTTTGACCCAGTTTGCCCCCTTCCGCCACGTGTATGCACCGAGTTGTACCCTTCGCACGCACCTTGGAGCCATATCGTGCAGCCACCTAGAGTTGGGGAGAGGGGTGTAGATAAGAGGATATATATATATATATATATATATATATATATATATGGGTGTTGGACGAAGGGGGGGGGGGGTCTATTCGTGGAACTAGCAGGAATTTTTCGGTCCGGGCTGATTTTCGGAAAAATGTTGTTCTGTAGGGGGGGGTATGTTATACCTTTTCGAAATCTCCAAGAAATGGGCTTATCGGATATGTAGGGTTAAGGGGGGGTAGGAGACCATATTTTTTCGGAAATCAGGGCGGAAGTCGGACACTTCTAGGATTTTGGGCTTTATGTGCAGAATACACAGGTCGCGAACTAGCAGGAATTTTTCGGTCCGGGCTGATTTTTAGAAAAATGTTGTTCCGTAGGGGGGGCTATGTTATACCTTTTTGAAATCTCCAAAAATTAGGCTTATCGGATATGTAGGGTTAAGGGGGGGTAGGAGACCATATTTGTTCGGAAATCAGGGCGGAAGTCGGACGCTTCCAAGATTTGGGGTTGTCTATGCAGAATACACAGGTCGCGAACTGGGGTGTGTCCTGTTTCGTGCATTGCTTCCTCATATTGTGGAGTTACAGGAAAACACATGGATTTTTGAAATCAGCACATCGAGACGCATCAATCCACCCACCTGCATTTTTTCCTAACGAAACGATATGTTCGAGAAATGAAGGGCACAAGGTAAGTACACATCAAACCTGCAAGCAGCCGGGCAGCCAGATTTTGTAGATTTTAGGCAGAAGCGTCCAACTTTCCTAAGCCGTACAGCCTCGCCACCGTTTCAACAAACAACGGGACCTCTTTTTTTGGATTCCCCAAATTCAAAATAGGGGGGGGTAATGTGCACCACCCAAAATGGTACCACACACGGGGCGTCCGAACCGGTTTTCTAGAAAATCGGCTGCTAGTTTGACAAACAGGGGGGTTTAGCCCCCGCCCCCCCTGTCCGACACCCATATACATATTACTACACCCCTCTCCCCTTGAATTTAGCTAACAAGCAAGCAACAAGCAAACAACAAGCAAGCACATCACCATTCCGTTTTGGCCATTGCCCCTTCCGAACGACTCGGGCTTGACTCTACGTTAGCCATCCTAGAACCTAGGTTCATGGCCTGGCCAACTCCAAGTTTTGAGTCAGAAACTCACCGGTGGCGGCCCGGGGCGGTGACGCCAAGTCGGGAGGTGCCCTCCTAAATCTGCGCAGTTTTTGGGCCAAAAACAGCCATTTTTCGCCCAAAATAGCCCCCAAGCAAAGGGGAACGGTGGCCAAATTCCAAGTGCGGCTTGACTTCGCCGTGTCAGGAGCCCTCTAGTGCCCTTCAATTCCACGATATGTCCGAGAAACGGCCCAAAAAGGCACAAAAAAGGCCTGAAATCTGCGCAATGTGCACCCATACCCCGAAACCAAGCACGGGCCGTATCTTGGGCTACGTGGCTCAAATCCGAATTCCAATGGCACTTAGTCCACCTGCAACCCCCCACTTTTTGTGGTTTCTAACCCTCACAATATATATATATATATATATATATATAGATATATATATAGATATAGATATATATATATATATATATATATATATATTACTACACCCCTCTCCCCTTAAATCTAGCCAACAAGCAACAAGCAACAACAAGCAAGGAACAACAAGCACTTCTCGTTTCCATTTTGGCCATTGCTCCGCCTCATCGCTCCGGGCTCTACTCTACTCTGGCCATCCTAGAGCCTAGGTGGTGGCCTTGCCAAATCCAAGTTTTCAGCCAGAAACTCACCGTTGGTGCCCCGGGTTGGGGGCGCCAAGTCGGGGCCCTCCCAAAACTGCGCATTTTGTGCCCCAGAACAACCTTTTTTGGCCCAAAACGGCCCCAAAACACACTCAAAACGGCCAAACGAAGGCAAACGGTTCCTACACTGCACGTGCGCCCGGATTGCCCCGTGCCCAAGAGCCCCCTCTTGCCCTCTAGCTCCACGATATGTCCGAGAATCGGCCCAAAAACGGCCAAAAATGGCCTAAATGTGCGGTATTTGTGTCAAACAGGCCCAAAACCAAACAATGGGCCGGATCTTGGGCTACGTGGCTCAAAAACGAATTCCGAGGGCACCTAGTCCACCCGCAGCCCCCCACTTTTGGTGGTTTCCAAGGCTCGAAATCGCCCAACGAGCCACCGAAACCCCTGTACCAGTGGTCACTTGGTGGAGCTGGAGGGCAGCCCGGCTGGCGCACGGCGGGAGCCAACGGTGGGTCCACCAGGGTCCCCGGGGCGAAAAAAAAATTTTTTCCAAAGTTATTCCTAGACCACTTGGGATGCTCAAAAAAGTGTTTTTGGCCCGTTTTGAGCCCGTGGTAACGCGTTTTGGGCCCCGGAAAATCCCAAAATGCCTTGAAAACGGGCTGTTTTGGGACCAAAAATGGGTCAAAATAGGGTCAAAAACGCAGTTTTCCAAAAGTGATCATGGACCATTTGGGATGCTCAAACAAGTGGTTTTAGCCCATTTTGAGCCCGTGGTTACGCATTTTGGCCCATGGAGACTCCCAAAATGCGTTGAAAAGTGGCCGCTTTGCGAGCCAAATTGGGTGAAAAAAGGGTCCAAAACACATTTTTCCAAAATTGATCCTGGACCGTTGGGGGTGCACGAACAAGTGTTTTTAGCCCATTTTGAGCCCGTTTTGACCGAGTTTAGCCCCTTCCACCACATGTATGCACCAAGTTGTACCCTTCGCACGTATCGTAGAGCCGTATGGTGGAGCCACCTGTAGTTGAGGAGAGGGGTGTAGATTAGAGGATATATATATATATATATATATATATATATGTATATTACTACACCCCTCTCCCCTTAAATTTAGCTAACAAGCAACAAGCAACAACAACAACAACAAGCACGTCTGAGGAGCGATGAAATCACAGAGGCCCTTGAGATGAGGAACTCTGCTGTATTCCACTACACTTGCAGGCCAAATGGCAACTGCTGTCAATTACCCAGCAACTCTTGAAGGTTGACCCGCCGTCCCTTGAGCATCAACTGCCGGCCCGTAAGCACCAACAATCGTAAAACTCGCCACAGTTCCGCCAGCTGAATTGTTAGGCCCGCAGCCACCCGCAGACTTTGTACCCCAAATTCCCAACGGCCCTTTGGGGCCTGATACTGGTGACGGCTGTTCTGTGGGCAGTGCACAATGAAAGCGCAATGCTTTCTCTTTTGGCCTTACTGTTTGAAGGCAGCAGCCGGCCTGGCAAGCACACAGGTCCCACTGCCCAGCGAGTGCTCAGGCGGGTATGGGAACTGCAGATGCTCGAAAAGGTTGTGGGACGCGGGCAGTGTTGGGTGAGTAGGATGTGCAGGTCGCAGGCCAAAGAGAATAACAAGTTTCAGTGGGGCTGCCTTTGAGGAATAAAGCCGTTACGGTTCTTAGCAGGCCACAGAATTTTTTCAGTTGGGCCTTTTAAACGCCTTCTGGCTCTTTACAAATTGTGGCTGTTCCCAACCCCCCGCCAACCACCACTCATTACCGTCCAACTGCTGTCAGCTTTTGTTGTCCTTGGCAGAGATCGATTCCTTCAGTACTGCCCTGCACACCCCCAGAACAACCACCACAAAATGCAGCCGCTGTAATATGTTATGTCACACTTCGCCTCCGCCGCCGCCCTCTGACCTTCCGGACAAAAAGTCCTTGGATCCGCCACCCATGAGCGTCCGGTCTCGGGTCTTCTCGAGCTTGGGGCAAGTAGTAATGCGATGGCCCAGACCCCCACAATACGTGCAACCTTTGCCATCGTCCACAAAGTCCTCTTCCTCTTCGGTGGGGTCATAGATGGTCCGGAGGAATGGCGGGATCCTGTGAAACCAAACAGGGCAACTCGAAAGTTGCTCACCAGGAGGGCGGGTGGGGGGGGGGGGGGGGGTCACCTTCTGGGGGGAGGAGGTTTGGTTGCTGGCTCCGCTATAAAATGCGTAGGCTATGGATGGTCGCTGGGGTTGGTGAGCACAGCCAGTGGCGTTTTTTTACACACAGTGTCCGGAACAGTCACTCATCATCAGTGGGCCTCGTGGGCACTTGGGTTGGAAGAAAAGCGCTCCCCGACGAGGAGTGTGTGGGGTGGGGGGGGGGGGTTCAGGCCCATTCCCGACCCACCCCCCACTATGCCTCCCAACTTGATTATGAGATGGCATACCCACAGCTCGCACAGAGGCATTTTTGTACATATAGTGGTCCTGCAGATGCTGACATGCCCCAGTCCCGCCCAAGCGAACTTCGAAACTTCAGAGTTTTGGGGTTCCTTATCCACACCTCGTCACTTATGAATGTAGTTGCTCCCGTGAAAAATGTAACTGGTGTACCCGAAAATCGGCAAGCTGTGCAGTTTTTGTTGCAGTAAAGTCGTTTAAATAAAAAAAAAAATGGTCGGTGCGTGTCCTTTTTTTTTTTGCAGTAAGCCGTGTAGTTATTTAAAAAAAAAGGGGAAGACTGAGAAAGAAATGCAACTTTTGGAATACAGGCCTAATATGCACTGATGCCAGTTCCGTACGGTAACCCATAGCACCATTAATGATGGGAGGCCGAGTCCACGAAGCACCAAGTACTCCGTGTGGCCACCAATTAGTTGGAACTCAGCCAATATAACTTAGTATAGCTTGGCACGAGAAAGAAAATTAGGCTCAAGAAAAGAGTCCTAACAGGGCCATGGGCAACATAAGTGTGCAAGCACTGGGAACAACAACTGGTGTCCTGGAAAAAAGAGAACCCGGCAGGGCCATAGCCAATGTTAGTGCCACCATTTAATTGGGACTCGGCCAAGATAGGGATATGAAATGGGCAGAAAGGATATCCACTCAGATGCACTCAAGGCTCGAAGGCCCGTGCGGTATGCAGTGCAAAGACCACTATAGGCAGTGGCGTAAATGGAAATACTTTTTGTGGCCACCAAGGCATTGGGATGCGGCGAAAAAATTAGGATGTTATACACTTCACCTTTGGTACACCCAATAGGCAGAGGAAAATATAGTACCGGGAAAAGCCTACAAAACAAGAACCCACCACAAGTAGTTGCAAAATGCAGGTTTGTAGATGAGGCCAATCTTCGTATCTGAACTTCGGCTTTGCACCAGGTGTGGTGTTCCGTTGACAAGCCTCATGCAAGTCAACTACAAGATGCTTGGTCAGCTCATGGATGATTTGTTGGTCACGCTCTAGCTAGCCGGATGCATCTTTGGGGTAGCCATCCGGTACCTTGCACCACTCTCCACGGCTGAGGACCTTCGCACATGTGGCCTCCTCTGTGGCGGGAGTCGCCATGGAAGGTTGCGCCCTAGGCTCCGGGCCTTCTACGGTTTGCTGAGAGGAGGCATCCTTGCCTTTGAGCAGGGTGGGGGTGGCTTGAACACACCCCTCAATCTCCGAAAGTGCACCTTGAACTTGGGTGCTATGGGGGGGCAGGGGGCACAGTAGGGCAAGGAAGCTTGGTCATGCCATGCATCATCACGAGGCGGTTCAATGACCCGCATAGGGAGATCAACATTAACAATGCTCAACACATAGTCGACAAAACCTGGAGGCATTGGGGAGGCGAACATCCGAAAAAAACCCCTGGTGATCCACCACTAGGTTTGTGAGGTGCAGACTCTCAAAACGACAAAACCAACCGTCTTGTTGGAATCCCGGTGCTTGCAAGTAAAGCGGAGATTCTTGAGCGCCGCTAAGAAAGGGCGGATCAAGGAAATGGAGCTCACGGGTCCCCAAACCCAAACAATGAAACACGGCAACCGGACACAACAATTGAAGGCACACACAAACCAATGTTACCCCTCTTTGCCGCCGCTATTGACCACAAAAGTGTGGCAACGGCACCCAAGCCGTGTTGTCTAGTGTGACCTAGATTCAACAATTTGCATCCACCTGGACACTCTCTTGACATAAGTAAGCGCAATAGTCCACGCACGTGATGCATTGATTTCCATGCGACAGAGCACTTGGTTCGACACAAGATATCCTTGTCTTCCGACCAATCTCCCACCCCCAAAGGGTCTGTTTCGCGAGGGATGGTACTTCGAGTACGCCTTTTGGAAGCAAGAGGTGCAACAGAGGGCACACTTGATAAGGCCTTCTCTCCCTTCACCTTCTTCAGTGGCAAAGGGGCCACAGGAGGAGGCGCAAAGAGGTCCAACTCTGAATAAGATGATTGGACCTCCTTTTTCTTCACCTCCTCACCCAACGGAGAGGCCAAAAGAGGGTTAGAAAAAAGGTCCAACACCTCGTCAATGAACTGGTTGCTTTGGGAGGGTGGAAACCTCCTCAACGTCTACCTTTTGACATCATTTTTGAAACAGCCACTACTCCATGTTACGGTGGGCCCTACCTAAACAACTAGACACACCAAAGTGGGCACGCAAAAAAAAGCCACACCCTTCACAATGCATGCACCATAGGTACAAAATCTTGTGACATTGGCCACACATAAGGCGGCCAATGGAGGTTTAGGCAACGGCTCTTCTGATGCACCTCTATGTTGTCAACTTTTCGGGGTGCGGCACCAGCAAGATTAGTAACTCATACTCACCCCTACGTTCATCGGGGGGCAGGTGGTTTGGTTGTCTGGAGAACGCATGGGTACATCGGCGCTACTATCAGCATCACCACTAGCCACCCCTTACAGCAGCATTTTGCAGCGGCCTTCTTGTTCCATGATGCCTTTTGCTTTGATTGGCCTGTGCGGACCTTTTTCGGTGGCTCAGCATGTGCAGTCCCCTTGCGCTCAACAATCAGCAATGGCCCACAAAGGGTCAGATTGGCTACATAACCCCTAGCGTCCGGGGTCCCCAACGCTTCTGAGCGGGAGAGAAAATTGGCAGTGATAAACCCTGCCGTATGGGGGGCACCCAAAGCTTCAGAGCAAGAGACAAAATCAGCACTGGCCCACAGGTGGGAAGATTGGATACATAACCCAAATGTGTAATTGTTTTGGGGGGTTTAATTTTTTTGCGGTGAAGTCGTGTCATTTTTTTTTGGTAATAAACGCAAGCACAACAAAATTGCCCCGTCGTGTAATTATTTCCGGTAAACGCTAGTAAAAAAAATTGCCCCATCGCAATTTTTTTTGCAGTAAACGCGAGTACGATTCACTCGCAATGACCGCAAAAAAAAATTACATGACAGTACGATTTTTTTGTTACATGCATTCACAGCAAAAAAAAAATCCATAAATTATAACATACACGTCGCTCCCTTGCTAATGTTGTTCACTTTCAGCTGTGTCAGCACCAGATGCAAGGCCGCTGCACGTGCTGCTCTCTCGTACTATTTTGCTTTAAAACAGGCTCCCCTTTGGACTCATGAGCCCAGGGGCCACCAGTCAATGCTTCCCTGGAAATCATCTTGTGTGCCCAACAATGACGGCATTGTGCAGGGGCTCAAGGACACATGCACATCAATCAAGGGCTCAGCACAGTCCCAAGAGCACAGGTGAGGTTTTTTGAACGCATGATCCATCATCACTAGCGCTCTATCCCCACCTTGACACCACTTGTGCCACATGTCAGAGCCGACAGTTCCCGGAGCAAGCTATGTGGTATGTAACTGGAGTACAGGGTGCGAGGGTGCAGAATGCTGGTGGCCTCAGGCACAGAGGCAGTACCTCTGCTTGGCCTCGATTAGCAAATGTTTCAGGTCCAGCAACGTAGTCTCAGAGGAGACCTTGTTGATGAACGTGGTGGCCAGCCCCGTCTTTCCACAACGGCCCGTTCGTCCAATGCGATGGACGTAGTTTTCAATCTCTTTGGGCATATCGTAATTGATGACGTGCTGTACGTCGGGGAAATCCAACCCCTTCCCTGTGCAAGTGGATGGTGGGTGCGGGCAACTTGCATATACCACTACCGGAGGTCAAGAATGCAAACACGAGTGGCGTCCCAGTGCAATGGTGCACAGCGACTAGAATAACAGTTGCCGAATCACCACCGGATAGCGATGGCCACTTGCAATGCTTGGCTGGTGGTGGTTTGCAACCAACCACCCTACCACAGGCAGATAAGCCATTGACATTACCCCTGCCTCCCTTGCCAAATTGTCCAATACACGGCGAAGAACTAAGATAACAGTATATCAACCCCTTGCACCTCAAAGAAAGTGCATCTCACTATGCTGCACATAACAAATTGAATCCAACAAAAGGCCGGTAGGACAATGAAATGCCAATCTCAACAAACACTCAACTGCAGCCAAAGGCAGGCTTGTGGGTGGAAACAACCTAATCAGCAATCTACCAAAAGTGCACAACGAACCATTGCATTTCCTACATGAATTTTCATGTAGCACACTTTGGGCAAGGGGTAGACTACAGTCAGCAAATTGCATTTCCCAAGGCCAGCGCCTTGACATTCTGCAATTTGTTGGAGGGGCTACCAACTAGGACACCTTACCATATACCGGGCTCGATGGCAGAGCCTCACCTAATCACCTGGCTATTATCCTTCTGTATCCTCTACACCTCACTGTTGGTACAAAAGTCGTCCACTCTTACAGTAAGAAATGAATTCTATTGCCTTCCGATGCTAATTCCCGTGGTTTACTACCCGTTTGCGGTTGTGCAAGTGCAAGTGTTTGCCCACTGCACTCCGCCCAAATCCGCGTTGAAAAGTGGTCCTTGGCCCCAATATGCCACATGAAATCCATGCTTCTGGATGATTCCCGGATGCTCTGTTGAATGGTGCAGTTAGTTTCACCCGGATTGACAATGTGTCAGAGAAAAAGGCCCCAAATGGCCCGAAATGGGCCAGAACTAGGGATAGAAATATTTCTTCCCTGGAAAAGATCATGGACACCCCGACCAGAATTGAACACGTGACCTTCTGGATGCGAGATTAGCATTCATCCCCCTTGTGCGAAACAATTATGATTTCGAGGTCAAAAGACTTTGGGGCAACTATTTTTGAACCCGCACCCCAAATGGGGTCATAATCGCGTCTTACAAGTCTCCCAAGAAATTCTACAAAGGTTCAACTTTTAACCCCCTGCAGTATATAATGTGAATACCTCCCAAAAAGCGGCTCATAGAGTTTGCTCACACCTGACCTTGGATCTCATAACCTCTTCAAGATGGTTCTGTGCCAAACACTTTTGGCACCAAAATATACCCCTGGCCAGGGGCTCACGTTGCTTGCACTGCAGTCAACGGCCTCGGGGACTTATTAGGGGAGCACTTGGGGTGATTCAGTCTGACGGTGATTGGATGAGACCATTTCCTGTTATTTATCCTTGAATGAAAAGGTTGCTGCGATTGGTGTGGTGGGTGAGGCCTTGCGAGCCATGATCCCTTGGCCAGTTTACTGTGTCACTATCTTCAGTCCACCATTTGTCCCGCACCCCTCCCCCTCCGCCCCCTGTTTGAGGGCTTAGTTCCAGTGGGTCGGTCACAGCGGAGGTTGGCGGGTATACTACCACTGTGTCAGGGTCTTGGGAACTGGGGGCGCGCGGGGGGGGGGGGCGCAAAAGGCGTAACAGTAGTGAAAGCCTCTGCTGCCTTTGAAACATCCCATCGACAGGGAAGTATTGCCGGAGAACCGGATTCCACTTTACGGAGGGCATTTGCGCAACCACAACTACCGCTCCCACACGCAATCAAACCTGCCAGCACACGATGACAGACCTGCAATGTCAGTGGCCACTAACACATCTTTGGTGCCGGATTTGAAAGCTTTTATGGCAAATTCACGTTCTTCCTGAGCAGTCGAAGTATCCAGGGGACACTACTGGAGAGCACAACTTTCACTGGTGGACGCAACGTGAAACATGTAACTTGTGTACAAAAAAATCGTCAAATCATGTAACTTTTTGCCCGCTAAATGCGTGTATTCTTTTTTGCGGTAGGTCGTGTACATCTTTTTGAAAAAAAATTCAATTACTTGTTTTTGCGGTAAAATCGTGTACTTTTTTTTTGCAATACGTCGTGTACATTGAGAAAAAAATGAAGAGTTGAAATAAGCGGAAGTGTTGCAACAAGTGCGCAAGATGTACAATTGCAGGTCCCGTACGGCACCCAACAGCGACCTTAACAATGGGAGGCCGACGCCAAAAAGCACCAAGTACTCTGTGTGGCCACCAATTAGTTGGGACTCGGCCAATATAAGATAGTATCACATGGTGTCATTGGCACTAGAAACAAAATCATTCTCAAGAAAAGAGTACTGATAGGGCCATGGCCAACGTCAGTGCCGCCATTTTAGGCCACCAAGGCACTGGGATGGGGCCAACATAATAGCATGATTATACCCTCCACCATTGGTATACCAAATAGGCGGAGGAAAATATAGTGAAGTGAAAAGCATACAACATATGCACCCGCAACAAGTAGGTCAAGCATGCACGCTTGTAGATGAGGTCAATCTTCGTATCTAAGGACTTGGGCTTTGCACTAGGACTGGTGTTCAGTTGACAAGCCTCATGCAACTCAACTACCAGCTGCTTGGCCAGCTCATGGATAAATTGCTGGTCACGCTCTAGGTAGCAAGATGCATCTTTGGGGTAGCCATCCGGCACCTTGCGCCACTCCCTATGGATGAGGACCTTGGGACGGGTGTCCTCCTCTGTGGCGGCGGTGGCTATAAAAGGTTGGGCCTTGACTTCTGGGCCTTCCACGTGTTGCTTGGAGGAGGCATCCTTGCCTTTGAGCGGGGTGGCGGTGGCATGAACACTCTCCTCAATCAACAAAAGTGCACCTTTAACTTGGTTGGGTGCTAGTGGGGACTCACGAGGGCAAGGAAGTTGAAGCACGCCCTCCAAATCATCACGAGGCGGTTCAATGACCCACACAAAGCGATTAGCATTGACACACATAGTCGACAAAACGTGGACCCATTGAGGGGAACATCTAAAAAAGAACCCCGGAGATTCCCCACCACCCTTGTCAGGTAAAGGCTCTAAAAATGACAAGACCAAGCATGCTTCTGGAATCCCAAGGCCCCCTGCTTGGTGGTTGAGCAAAGCTTCTTGAGCGACTCTAAGAAAGGGCGGATTAAATGAATGGAGCTCAAGGGTTCCCGAACCCAAACAGCAAAGCGCTCCAACCAGACAGAACAACCGAAGAGACACACAAACCAAGGCGATTTGACTGCCTAAATCCTGCCATCTAGGAGGTCACTAGCGGTTGACGGCGGGGGATACAATGAGTAGTGACCCACAAATGGGCGGATTGCTTACATCAGCCCTACCGTTTGGGGGGCCGCAACACTTCAAAGCGGGGGACAAAATGGGATGTGGCACACAAGTGGGCCTGGTGGCTACATAGCCCCTGCTGTTATCAGGCTCCCCTAGCTTCAGAGCACGGGACAAAATCAGCAATGGCCCACAAGGGGGCCTAGGGACTACATAGCCGTTGCCATCTTGGGGTCCCCAACGCTTCAGAGCAGGGGACAACATCAGAATTGGCCCACAACTGGGCCTAGTGGCGACATAACCGTTCCCACCCGGGGATCCCAACAATTCACAACGGGGGACAAAATAGGAAGTGGCGCGCCAATGGGCCTGATGGCTACATAACCCCAGCCGTCTACGGGGTCCCCAACACCACAGAGCAGGGGACAAAACCAGCAGTGGCCCACAAGTGGGCCTAGTGGCTATATAACCCCTACCGTCGAGGGGGTCCCCAACGCTTCACAGCGGGTGACCATAATGAGCAGTGGCCCACAAGTGGGCCTGGTGGCTACGTAAACCCTGCCGTTCATGTGGTCCCCAATGCTTCACAGCGGGGAACAAAATACGAAGTGGCCCACAAAAGGTCCTTGTGGCTACATAACCCCTGCCGTCTAGGGCTCCCCAACGCTTGAAAGCACTAGACAAAGTCAGAAGTGGCCCGCAAGTGGGCCTCGTGGTTACATAATCCCTGCCCTCTGGGCGTCCCAAACGCTTTAGAGCGGGCGACAAAATTAGAAATGACCTAAATAATCCTTGCCGTCTAGGGGCCACCCTACGCTTCATAGCAGGGCACGAAATCAGCAGTGGCCCACGAGTGGGCGGAGGGACTACAGAACACCTACCATTTGGGGGTCCCCAACGCTTCACAGGGGGGACAAGGTCACAAGTGCCGCACACGTGGGCTTGGTGGCTACATAACCCTTGCTATCTGAGGCTCTCAAGTATTTCAAAGCGGGGAATGAAATTAGCAAGTAACACAAGAGTGGGCCGAGTGACTACATAACTCCTTGCCGTTTAGGGTGTGCTCTACACTTCACAGGGGGCCACAAAATCGGCAGCCGCCCACAAGTGGGCGGTTTGGCTAGAGACCTTCTGTTTGGAGGGTCCCCAACGCTTCAGATCGGGGCACAAAATCATAAGTGGCTCGCAAGGGGCCTGGTGGCTACATAACCGCTGCCATGTGCACGTCCCCAAAGCTTGAGAAGGCGAGACAAAATCAAAAAAGGGTGCACATATATCCCCACTAGTGGGCCAAGTCTGCTTTTGTCCCCCACTTTGAAATGTTGGGTACCCCCCACATTGCAAAGGTTATGTAGCCATACATAGGGCCAGCCGTTTGGGGATCGCCAACGCTTCAAAGCAGGGGACAAAAAGCAAAAATGGCCAACAAGTGGGGCCAGTGGCTTAATGACCCGTGACGCCCGAGGGTCCCCATCGCTTCACAGCGGGGAACAAAATCAGAAGTGGCCCACCAGTGGGCTTGGTGGCTACATAACCCCTGCCGTCTGAGGGGTCCCGAACGCTTTGAAGCTCGGGACAAGATCAGAATTGGCCCACAAGTGGGCTTGCTGGCTAGATAAATCCCTACCGTCGGGGGGGGGTACGTTTCAGAGCAGGGGGGGGGGGCTCAGCAGGGGCTCACAAATGGGCTTGGTGGGTACATACATGATCGGGGGGTCCCCAACGATTCATAGCATTGGACAAAAACAGAAGGGGCCCACAATTAGACCTGATGTATACATAACCCCCGTGGCTTGGCGCATCGTTCACCCTTTAGAGCGGGGACCAAATCACAAATGGCCCCCAATTGGGCCGGGTGGCTACGTAACCCCTGTCATCGGGGGGGGAGATCCCCCATGCTTTACAACGGGGAAGAAAATCAGCAATGGCACACAAATGGGCCCAGGGGTTACATAACCCCGGCCGCCTGGCAGGTCCCTAAGACTTGAGAGCAGGGGACCAAATCAGAAGTGGCCAACAAGTGGGCAGATTGGCTACATACCCCTTGCCACCAATGGTTTTTCCAACACTTCAAAGCGGGAGACAAAATCAGAAGCGGCCCAGAAGTGGGCTTGGTGGCTACATACCCCATGCCACCCGGTGGGTTCCCAACACTTCAGGGCATGGGACAAAATCAGCAGTGGCCGACAACTGGGCCTAGTGGCTACATACCCCCTACCGTCCGGGGGGTGCCCGACGTTCATAGCGGGGGACCAAATCAGAAGTGGCACACAAGTGGGCCCAGTGGCTACATAACCCTTGAAATCTCGGGGGTACCCTACGCCTCACATTAGGAAACAAAATGAGAAATGGCCCACAATTGGGCGTGGTGGCTACATAACCCACGCGGCCTGGCGAGTCCCTAACGCTTTAGAGCGGGCGACCAAATCAGACGTAGCCCACAAGTAGGCTTGATGGCTGCATAACGCCTGCCGTTTGGAGGTCCCCAACGCTCCACAGCAGGGGACACAATCACTGCCCCACAAGGGACCGGTGGCTACCTAACCCATGCCGTTTGGAGGGTCCCCAACACATAAGAGCGGGAGAACAATACACCAATGGCCCACAATTGAGCGTGGTGGCTACATAATCTCTACGCTCTGGGGATCCCCAACACTTCATAACGGGGGACCAAATTGGAAATGGCCCACAAGTGAGCCCGGTGGCTACGTAACCCATGCCGCCTTGGGGGTCCCCAAACACTTCGTAGTGGGGCACGAAACAAGTAGTGGCCCACAAGTGAGAGATTGGCTACATAGCCCCTGCACGATGGGAGGGTCCCGGACACTTCAAAGCAGGTAACACAAACAAAAATGGCCCACAAGTCAGCTTGGTGGCTACATAACCCCTACTGGATGGGGGGTCCACAATGCTTCGGAGCAGTGGACAAAATCACAAATGGCCCAAATGTGGGCTTGGTGGTTACGTAACCCCTACCGCCTTGGGGGTCTGCATCACTTCACATCGGGGGACAAAAATCAAGAGTGGCCCACAAGGGGGCATGGTGGCTACATAAACCCTACCATATGGGGCGTCCGCAACGCTTCACAGCGGGGCACAAAACCAGCAATGGCCAACAAATGGGGGGATTCGCTACATACCCCCGGCCACCTAGGGGGTCCCCAAAGCTTTAGGGCGGGTGACAAAATCAGAACTCGGCCACAAGTGGGCCTGGTGGCCACATAACCCTGCCGTCTGGTGGTACCCAATACTTCGGAACAGGGAACAAAATCACGGGTGGTCCACAAGTTGGCATGGTGGCTACATATCCCTTGCCCTCTAGAGATCCCGGACACTTCTGAGCGGAGGGTAAATTAGAAAAAGTCCACAAGTGGGCCCGGGGTCTGCAGAACCCTGCTGTCATGGGAGGGGGGGGGGGGTGCCCTACGCTTCATTGGGCCCAAGGAAGGGGCCCAAGGAAGGAGTTGGTGGCCACATAACCCCCGCCGTGTGGGTGCTCCCCAACGCTTGAAAGTGGAGGACGAAATCAGAAGTGGCCCAAAAGTGGGAGCAGTGGCTATACAACCCCTGTCGTCTAGGTGTCCCCAACGCTTCACAGGGCAAAAGAGGAAATCACAAATGACCCACAAGTGGACTTGATGAGTACATAACATCTGCCGTCTGGGGTCCCCAACGCTTCACAACGGAGGACAAAATCAGAAAATGGCCCGCAAGAGGGCCCGGTGGCCTCATAACCCATGCCGTTTGGTAATCCCCAATAGTTCAAAGCGGGGGAGAAAATCAGCAATGGCACACAAATGGCTACATGGCCCCTGCCCTCTGGGATCCCCGAACGCTTGAGATAGTACAAAATCAGAAGTGGCACACAAGTTGGTGTGGTGGCTACATAACCCACGCCGTCCGAGGGGTCACCAACACTTGAAAGCCAGGGTCAAAATTAGCAGTGACCCACGAATGGTGTTGGTGACTACATAGCTGCTGCCGCCTGGAGGCCCCCGAACACTAAAGAGCGGGGGACAAAATTACAAATGGCCCACAAATGGGCCTCGTGGCTACATAACCCTTGCCGTCGGGAAGGGGTGGGGGGTGACCATGCGTTTCAGATGCATGTTGCAACCAACTTCTTGCCAAGCGACCGGCATGAGAAATCAATTTACAGTGGGTGTGTTGAGTAGTTAGCCACTAGCGACTGCGGGTGCGCAATGCTTTAAAGACACAATAAGATGAGTAGTGGCCCTGAAGTGGGCATGGCGGCTACATAACCCACGCCGTCTACAGCCGTCCCCAATGTTTGGGGGCAGGGGACAAAAGCACGAGTGTCCAACAAGTGGGCGGGTTGGCTACATGACCCCTCCTATGTACGGCATCCCCAACGCTTGGGAAGCAGGGGACAAAATCCGATATGGCCATAAATGCGCCTCGTGGGTACAGAACCCCTACCATATGCGGGCTCCCCAACACTTTAAAGCGGGGGACAAAACAACAAGTGGCGGATAAAAGGGCGTGGCGAGATAACACCCGCCGTCTCGGGTGTCCCCAACCCTCAAAGCAAGGGGGCAGAAACAGAAATGGGCCGGCAACATAGTTGGTGCCGTCTACATGGGTCCCGGGCGCTTTAGAGCGTGGGAAAAAATTGGTAGTGGCCGACAATTGGGCGACTTGGCTACATAACTCTTGCCAGCTGGGGTCCCCGACGCTTTGGAGCGGGGGATAAAATTGAACATGGCCCACAAGTGGACCTATTGCCTAAATCACCCCTGCCATATGCGGGGTCCCCAACGCTTCGGAGCACGGGACAAAATTAGTAGTGGCAAGCGGGCCCAGTGGCTAAATCACCCGTGCCGTCGACAGGGGTCCCCAACGATTCGGAGCGGGCGACAAATTAGCAGTGGCGAATCAGGGGGTTGGGTGGGCTATGCCACCTGAACCTTCTGCGGCCTCGCCAACGCTTCAGAGTGGGGGACAAAATCAGAATTGGCCCACAATTGAGCCTGGTGGCTACCTGGTCCCTTCCGTCTGCTGGGTCCCAACGCTTCAAAGAGGGACCAAACTCGGAAGTGGCCCACAAGTGGGCATGGCCGCGACATAACTACGGGCGTCGCCAACACTAGAGAGGGGGAGGAGTCAGCACTTGCTCACAAGTGGAGAGCTTGGCTACATAACTCCTGCCGTCTACGGCGTGCCCAACGCTTCGGGGGTGGGGCCAAAATCAGAAATGGCCCACAAGTAGTTCTGCTGGATACATAACCCTTACTCTCTGCGGGGTCCTCAACACCTTAAACGGGGGGGGGGGCTTTAGAGGTGGCCCATAAAAGGCCGTGGCCACATAACGCGTGCCGTCTGGGGGGTCCCCAACTCTACAAAGGGGGGGACAAAATCAGAAATGGACCACTCGTGGACTTCGTGGCTACACAACCCTTGCTGCCTGCGGGGCCGCCAACGCCTCAAAGGGAGGGACAAAATAAAAAGCGGCCCGCAACTCGGCATGGTGGCCAGATAACCCGCGCCGTTAGCGAGGTCCCCAACGCCGTCGAGAGAGGGACAAAATAAGGTGCGGGCCACAAATGGGAGGGGGGGCTACATCACCCCGGCCGGCTGCGGGGTTCCAAACGCTTCAGAGTGGGGGACAAAATCAGAAAAGGCCCACAAGTGGGGCACACGCCTACATCACCCTTACCGTGTGCAGGGTCCCATGTGTTGGCTACATAACCCCTGCCATTTGGGGGCATCCAACACTTTAGTGCGCAGGACAAAATCAGAAGTCTCCCACAAGTGCCCGGGTTTCTTTCATTACTCGAGCCATGCAGGGTCCCCAACACTTCCGAGCCTAGTGCTTAGAGCTTAGTAGCCCAACATTTCACAACATGAGACAAAAGCACGAGTGTTGCATAAGTTGGCTTGTTGCCTACATAATCCTTGCCGGGTGCGGGGTCCCCAACGATTCAGAGCGGGGGACAAAATGGGATATGGCCAACAATTGGGCCCGTTGGTTAGATAGCCCCGCTTGGAGGGTGCCCAACGCTTCATAGCAGGGGACAAATTAGAGGTGACCAACAAGTGGGCCTGGTGGCCACATAACACTGGCCATCGGGGGTGTCCCCAACGCTTCAAAGCGGGGAGCAGAATCAGAAATGGCCCACAAGTGGGCTTGGTGGCTACATAACCCGTGCCGTCTGCGGGGTCCCCTCGTTAGAGCGGGAGACAAAACAAGAAGTGGCCCACAAAAGGGCATGCCTACATAACGCCTGCCTTTTGGGGTTCCCCAACGCTTCAAAGCCAGGGACAGAATCGGAGATGGCCCAGAAAAGGCCCTCTTCGCTAAACAATTACTGCCATTTACATGGGTCACGGGCACTTTAAAATGTTGCTAGTGGCCGACAACTGGGCGGCTTGGCTACATAACCCCTGCCAGCCGGGTTCCCCAGCTCGGGTCCCCAACGCTTCGGAGTGGGGTATAAAATCGAACATGGCCCACAAGTGACCCTATTGCCTAAAAAATCGCCCCTGCCATCTATCGAGTCCCCAAAACTTTGGAGCACGGGAAAAGATTATAAGTGGCAAGCGGGCCAATTGGCTACATCACCCATGCCGTCGACAGGGGTCCCCAACGATTTAGAGCGGGCGACAAAATTAGCAGTGTGGCCCATCATGGGGTTGGGTGGGCTACACCACCCTGTGGCCTCCCCAACGCTTCAGAGTGGGGGACAAAATGAGAATGGGCCCAGACGTGGGCCTAGTGGCTAGCCCACCCCTTCCGTTTGCGGGGTCCCAATGCTTCACAGGGAGGGACAAAATCAATAACCGCCCAAAAATGTGTGTGGTGGCTACATAACCCCTGCCGTCTGCGGGGTCGCCAACGCTTCAAAGAGGGACCAAACTCAGAAGTGGCCCACAAGTGGGCATGGCCGCCACATAACCCGCGCGGTCTACAGGCGTCCCCAATGCCGGAGGGCACGGGAGGAATCAGCACTGGCCCACAGGTGGGCCTGGTGGCTACATAACCCTTACTCTCTGCGGGGTCCTCAACACTTTAGACAAGAGGGGGGGGGGGGGGGCATTAAGAAGTAGCCCACAAAAGGGTCTGGCCACATAAGGCCTGCCGTCGGCGAGGTCCTCAACACTTTACAGAGGGGGACAAAATCAGTAGTGGCGCACAAATGGGTTGGGTCACTACATCACCGAAGTTGGCTGCGGGGTTCCCACCGCTGCAGAGCGGGGTACAAAATCAGAAATGGCCCACAGGTGGGGCACATGGCTACATAGCCCCTACTGTGCGCAGGGTCCCCAACGCTTCACAGCCCAGGACAAATTCTGAGATGGCCCACAAGTGTATCTGTTGGCTACATTACCCCTGCAATCTAGGGCAGCCAAAAATTTAGAGTAGGCGACAAAGTCAAAAGTACCCCACAAGTGCGCACGTTTGCTTCATAGCCCGTGCCGTGTCACCGTCAGCCAGTGCCCCAACACTTCACACCTGGTGGTTAGATAACCCTTGATATCCGGGGCGTCCCCAACACTTTTGTGCAAAAGATAAAATGCGAATTGGCCCGGAAGTGCGCCCGGTGGCTACAAAACCCCGGCCGTGTTGGGGTACCCAACACTTTAGAGCGGTGCACAAAATCACAAGTGGCTCACAAACGGGCTTGGTGGCTAAATAACCCCTACCGTCTATGGGGTGCCCAACAAATTAGAGCGGCGCACAAAATTAGAAATGCCCCACAATGGGGCTTGGTGGCGTGATAACCTCTACCGTCTGTAGGATTCCCAACCCTTCAGAGCAGGTGACAAAATGAGCACTGGCCCACAAATGAGCTCCTTCGCTATAGAAGTGCGGCCATGTGCGGGGCTCCAACACTTGAGAGCAAGGGGGAAATATTCAGCAATGGCCAACAATACTCCAGCTATGCGGGTCCCCAATACTTTAGAGCAAGGGACAAAATCAGCAGTGGCCCGCAATTGGGCCCGCTAGGTAGATAGCCCCTGCCATTTGGAGGGTGTGCAACGCTTCACAGCAGGAAACAAAGTCAGAAGTGGCGCACAAGTGGGCCTTGTGGCTGCATAACCTC
The DNA here is from genome assembly GCA_964036045.1 of Eutreptiella sp. 'Long Island Sound 2002'. Lineage (NCBI taxonomy): Eukaryota > Euglenozoa > Euglenophyceae > Eutreptiales > Eutreptiaceae > Eutreptiella > Eutreptiella sp. 'Long Island Sound 2002'. The sequence continues at coordinate 43,351,391 of OZ038379.1, read as the reverse complement.
CGTGGTCTAGGGCGTCCCCAACGCTTCAACGTCGGGGACAAAATCAGAAATAGCCCACAAGTGGGCCGGTGGCTACATTACCACTGCTGTGTATGGGGCCCCAATGTTTCACAGCAAGAAACAAAGTAAGAAATGTCCCACCAATGAACCAGGCGGCTGCATAACCCTTGCCGGCTGCGGGGTCCCCAATGCTCCAAAGCGGGGGATGAAATGAACAGTGTGACACAAGTGGGCCTGGTGGCTACATGACCTCTGCCATTGGCGGGCTTCCCAATGCTTGAATACGGGGGACAAAATCAGAAATAGCCCAGAAGTGGGATTGGTGGGTACATAACCCCGGCCATCTGCAAGGTGCCCAAAGCATCAAAGCGGGGAACAAAATCATTGGTGGTCCACAAGTGGTCCCGGTGGCTACAAAATGCCTTCCATGGGGGGAATCCCCAATGCTTCGTAGCGCGGGACAAAATGAGAAGTGGACCTGTAGTGGCCCCGGTGGCTATATAATCCTTGCCATCTATCGGTTCCCCAATGCTTCGGTGCGGGGGACAAAGCACGTAGTGGCCCACAAGTGGGCCTGGTGGTTACATAATACCCGCCGTATGGGGGGTAACCAACACTTCAAAGGGGGCGACAAAATCAGAAGTGGCCCACTGCTAAGTTGACTGGCTACAAAACTCTTGCCGTGTGCCGGTTTCCTAACGCCTCATAGACAGGGACAACATCAGAATTGAAGAAGAATTGGGCCCCGTGGCTGCATGACCACTGCCATCTGCGGGGTCTTCAATATTTCACAGCAGGGGACAAAAGCACGAGTGTCCCACAAGTGGTCTTAGTGGCTACAGATTTTCGGCCACCTGCAGGGTCCCAAATGCTTCAAAGCGGGGGACCAAATCAGCAGTGCCCCACGATTGGGCCGGCTGGGTAGATGGCCCCTGCCGTTTGGAGGGTGCCCAATGCTTCATAGCAGCGGACAAAATAAGAAGTGGCCCATGAATGGGCCTAGTGGCTACATAACACCTGTCTTTTGGGGCGTCCCCAACGCTTCGGAGTCGGGTACAAAAACCGAAATGGCCCACAAGTGGGCCGGTGGCTACATTACCACTGTTGTGTGTGGGGCCCCAATGCTTCAGCGCAGGGCACAAAATAAGAAATGGCGCACCAATGAGCCACGCGGCTTCATAACCCCTCCCATCTGGGGGATCCCCAATGCTTCAAAGCGGGGGACAAAATCAAAGGCGTCCCACAAGTGGGCCTGGTGGCAAGATCACGGGGGGGCTCTCTCCTCGCTTTTATACGCGACCCCCCCCCAGTAGGAGTGGGCCGAAGGCCCCCGCGGGGGGGGGGGGGGGGCATTGGAGAGGGGGTTCAGGGAGGGGCGATGTGGGGGGAGGGCAGCCGGGAGGGTCGTTTGGGGGGGGTGGGCAGGTGGGGCAATTTGGGGTTGCGGGGGGGGGGGGGTGGCACAAGATTGGGCTGAACATCATCCACCAAATTTCATTCATGGCTTTTTGCCACATCATTGCTCTCTATTTTGGACCCCAATACTCACTCTATATCTAGCCTAGGGTGAGAGCTAGGGCTAGGGTCAGGGCTAGGGTTAGGGTCACCGAGCTGGTGGAACCAGTCTTGGTTTTATCACCCTTTTTAGTGTCTAGGGTGGACCTACCAGGTTTAGCAGCAGCAAGCAGCAAGCAGCAAGCAAGCAAGCAAGCAGCAAGCAGCACGCGCGAAATGGGCAAAAATCAGAACTCCGTCGTGGTGCTTCAGATTCGGGTGAAATTTTGGTGGATGATACCTATGGGTGTGAAATACAATCACACAAAGTTTGAGCGAGAAACTCAACGGTGGCGGCCAGGAACGGGAATCGCAAGTGGCGGACCTCAGTTTCAAAAACTGCAGTTTAGGGCCAAAAACAGCCATTTTTGGGCCAAAAAAGCCCTGGAACACATTTAAAACGGCTAAACGACGGGAAACGGTGGGTACACTCCACGTGCCGCTTGACTTCTTCGTGTCAACGAGCTCGTTGCGGCCCTCTAACTCCATGATATGTCCCGGAAACGGCCCAAAAAGGCCCCCAAAAGCTCCAAATGCGGACAGCCACAAACCAAGAATAGGCCATATCTTTGGCTACATGGCTCAAAATGCGATTCCGAGGGCACCTACTCCACCCGCAACCCCCCACTTTTTGTGGTTTCCATCCCTCACAATTGCCCAAACGGACGCCTAGACCCCAATACCTCGGCCCACTAGGCTGCGGCAAGCTGCAAGCTCAAGCCCAAACAGGTGGGTGCCCAAATGGGTCAACAGGGTCCAGTAGGGGCAAAAAGATGACTTTTCTCAAAAATGATCCTAGACCATGTGTGACGCTAACACCAGTGTTTTTGGACCGTTTTGAGCTTGTGGTGGCCCATTTTGGTCCTCCAAAAATCCCAAAATGCCTTGAAAATGGGCTCTTTTGGGACAAAAAATGGGTCACAAATGGTCAAAACAGCTTTTTTCCAAACCTCATCCTAGACCATTTGGGGTGCACAAACGGGTGAAATGAGCCCATTTTTGCGCCCATTTTCGGGCATTTTGGCCCCTCAGAAGTCCAAAAAGCCTTGAAAGGGGGCCTCGTGGTGATGGGGTTCGCTTGCAAGGTGATTTCATTTTGTCAGGAGCCATCAATGTGTGAATCATTCTTGATGTCCCTCACCAGTCATAGCTGATGTTCCCTCCCCCACCAGCTCGGTCCCAATATTCAGTCTTGATTAGGGTTAGGGTCAAGGTTAGAGTTAGGTGTAGGGGTAGGAGCAGGCTTAGGGTTGGAATGGCGTTAGAGTCAAGGTCGGGTTCAAGGACAGTGTTGGGGTGCTCCACCCCCTGGGTGAGGAGGGGTGCTACGTGGGCAAGGGATAAAGTTTTCGGGCGCCTTCGGTCCCACCACATGTATGGCCGGCAGCTATTGACCCTTGGCAACTAAGAGCCCCCGGAGGGCAGGGAGGCGGGAGTCGCGTACCCGAACTAAGGAGACGGCCCTCCCGTGGGCCACATGACCCCTGCCATCGGTGGGCTCCCCAATGCTTGACAAAAGGGGACAAAATCAGAAATGGCGCAGAAGTGGGCTTGATGGGTACATAACCCCTACCATCTGCAGGGTCCCCAAAGCATCAAAGCGGGGAACTAAATCATTGGTGGCCCACAAATGGGCATGGTAGCTACATAATGCCTTCGATTTGTGGAGTCCCCAATGCTTCATCGCGGGGGACAAAATGAGAAGTGGCCCTCAAGTGGCCCCGGTGGCTACATGACCCTTGCCATTTGCGGAATCCCAAAACGCGTGGGACAAAATAGGAACCGGCGCACAAGTGGGAACGGTGGTGACATAATACCCGCCGTCTACGTGGTAACCCCGGGGGGGGCGACCCCTCGGTTCTAGACGCCAACTACCCCCCCCAACTAACTGTTGGCCGGAGGCCCCTTGGGGGGGGGGGGGGGGGGGGGGGGGGGGGCATTAGAGGGGGGGTCTAGGAGGGGCGATGGGGGGGGGGCTCCGGGAGGGTCGCGTGGGGGGGGGGGTCCAGGTGGGACGATTTGGGGTGTTGGGGGGGGGGGCACAGGCTCCCCTTACCTCCCCTTGCCCTCCCTCCAACCATAGCATCACCATAAACCTAACCCAAACCTTTGCAGCCAGTTGGTTTGGCCATGCCAGCCATGTTGATTGGGCTGAACAAGATCCCTCCAATTTCGTTCATGGCTGCTTTTGCCACATCATTGCTCTCCATTTTGGACCCCAACACTCACTCTCACCCTAGCCTAGGGTGAGAGCCAGGGCTAGGGTTAGGGTTAGGGTTAGGTGTAGGGATAGGAGTAGGCTGAGGGTTGGGGGTGGGTGTTAGAGTCAAGGTGGGGTTTAAGGATAGTGTTGGGGTGCAAATTGGACAAAATTTTCCTTAGGGCACCTTTGGTGTTCATGGATCATCGGGCGCCTTAGGCGCCCATGGACGCCTGAGGGCGACACCTTTGGCAACTAACTGTTGGCCGAAGGCCCCTAGGGGGGGGGGGGGGTAGTTGGCGTCCTAGGACCCGCGGAGTCGCCCCCCCCCGTGGTGGTAACCAACTCAGAGTGGAAGACAAAATCACAAGCGGCCCACCGGTGGGCTGGCCACATAACTCTCCCAACACTTCAAAGAAGGGGACAAAAACAGAAATGGCGAAGAAGTGGGCCCTGTGGCTACATAACCACCGCCTGCCGCGGGGTCTTCAATATTTCACAGCAGGGGACAAAAAGTGGGCTTGGTGGCTACATACCTCTTGCCGTCTGCGGGCTCCCCAACGCTTCAAAGCGGGGGGGCGGGGGGGGCAACATTGGATCCTAAAAATGAGCAGTGACTACATAACCCTTGACATCAGCGGGTCCCCAATGCTTCGGCGCTAGGGAGGGGGGGGGATGAGAAATTGCCAGAAAATGGGCATGGTGACAACATAACCCATGCCGTGCGCGTGGTGCCCAACGCTTCGGAGAGGGGGATTAAATCAGAAATGGCCAAGAAGTGGGCCTAGTGGCTACATACCCCTGCCATCTGAGGGATCCTCAAGACATCAGAGATGGGAACAAAATGAGAAGTGGTCCACAAGTGGGCCTAGTGGCTACATAACTCTTGCCATCTGCAGGCGCCCCAACCCTTCAAAGTGGGCGACAAAATGAGAAATGGCCCACAAGTGGGCCTAGTAGCTACATCACCCCAACCATCCGGTGGGTCCCCTACGCTTCAAAGCGCGGCAGCAAAAGCAGAAATGGCCCACAAGTGGGCGTAGTGGCTACATAACCCCTGTCGTACAGGGGTCCCCGACACTTCATAGCGGAGAAAGAAATCAGAAATGGCCCACAAGTGGCCCTAGTGGCCACATAACCCTTGCCATCTGTAGGGTGTCCAACGCTTCAAAGTGCGGGAAAAAATTGGGGATGGAGGAAAAATGGGCCTCGTGGCTACATTACCCCTACCGTGTATCGAGTCCCCAAAGATGCAAAGCGGGGGACAAAATAAGAAGAGGCCCACCAATGAACCTGGTGGCTTCATAACCCGCGCCATCTAGGGGGTCCCCGACGCTTCGGAGCAGGGGACAAAATCAGAATTATCCCACAAGTGGGCCTAGTCGTTACATAACCCTTGCCATCTACGGGGTCCCCAACGCTTCAAAGCGGGGCAGAAAATCAGTAGTGGCCCGTAACTTGGCTTGGTGGCTACAGACCCCCTGCCGCCTTTGGCGTCCTCAATGCTTCAAAGCAGGGGACAAAATGAGAAGAGGCTTGGTGGCGTAGTAACCCGTGCTGTCTGGGGACCCGAACGCTTGGAGAAAATCAGAAGTGACCCAGGCTTGATGGCTAAACAGCCCCGGCCGTCTGTGGGGCCCCTCACCCGGGAGAGAATGGGACAAAACCACAAGTGGCCCAAAAGTGGGCCTAGTGGCGACATAACTCCTGCTGCCTGCGGCGTCCCCAACACTTCAGAGCGGGGGACAAAACAACAAATGGCCCATAAGTGAACCTAGTGGCTACACGACCCTGCCGCCTGAATCCCCAACCCCGTAGAGCAGGGGACAAAATCGTTTGTGGCCCACAAATGGGCTTGGTGGCTACATGACCCCTGCCCTCTAGGGGTTCAAAACGCTCCGCAACACGGGACAAGATCAGAAGTGGCCCACAAAAGGGCTTTGTGGCGACATAACCCCTAATGCCGGGGGGGTCCCCAACGCTTCAGGGGGGGGGGGGGCAAAATCAGAAATGGCCCACAAGCGGGCCTGGTGGCTACATAACCTTGGCCATTTGTAGGGTCCCCTACGCATCAAGGCGGGGGACAAAATAAGAAGTGGCCCATGAATGGGCCTAGTGGCTACATAGCCGCTCCCGTTGGGTGGGAGTCCCATACCCTTTAGAGCGGGGGAAAAGATCAGAAATGGCCCACAAATGGGCTTGGTGGCTACATAACCCCTGCGGTCCGGTGGGTTCCCAACGCTCCCCAGCCGGGTACCAAATAGAAATGGCCCCTAAGTGGGCCGGGTGGCTACATAACCCCTGCCAGCTAGGGGATTCCCAATGCCTCATAGCGGGGAACAAAATCAGAAGTGTCCCACAATTGGGCCCAGGGGCTGAATAACCCATGACATCTGCGGGGCATCCAACGCTTCAAAACGGGGGACAAAATCGGCAATAGCCCACAAGTTGGCTTGCGAGCTAGATAGCCCCTGCCGTTGGGCGGCTCTCCAAGTCTTCAAAGCGGGGAGAAAATGAGAAGTGGCCCACAAGTGGGCCCAGTGGCTACATAACCCCTGCCGTGCAGGCGTCCCCAATACTTCAAAGAGGGGGACAAAATCAGAGATGGCAGATTGGAAGCATGCATGTAACTGTTTTGTTCGAAAAAATCCTGTAATGCTTTTTGATTTGCAGCAAAGTCGTGTAATTTTTTTGCATGGTAAAGTCATGCAATTTTGTTCTGCACTAAATGTGACTACAGAAAAATCACCAGGGCGTGTAATTTTTTTTGGCAGTAAACACAACTACAAAAACTGTCATGTCGTGTAATTTTTTTGCGGTAAATGCGAGAACGGGTTTGCACACAATTGCCGCAAAAAAAAATACACCTATTACAACTTACATGGGCATAACAGAGGTGGACACAAAGTACCATTGGCACACTTTTGAGCAGAAACTCTCGGAATCAAGCACCCAATGTCTGACTCACCCACCCATCATCACCTCACTTAAATCCCAAATCTGTGCAAAACACTGTCTATACCCTTGACCCTGGCAATCTGAGCGAGTTGGGACACCTCAAGATGCAAATGGAAGGGTCCTGACACGATAAAAAACAATTGCAGGCTGCCAGGGCCCTGCGGTATGTAGTAAAACGCCATCACAGATGGTGCCTTAGTAACATCTACTTTACTAATGTACTACACCTTTTGAGAGGCAGGGATGTGGTAGCCAAATGAGTAAACATGCAACAATGGTCCGCCCCACTCACAGGACCTCATCCCTTGGCCCCATGCCCATGCCAGGGAGGCCGTAAATTTCTGTGATAGAAATGGAGCCGTGTATTCTCACAGCCCAAAATGGGGAGGGGACTTGTGCATGTGTATGCTGGCAATAAGAGTAGAGCTGGGTAGGCCAGAGCACTCATGTCTGATAACAGTGCACTCAGAGAAGGACGAGAGGCCCACAACAGTGGTAGGCACACGGCCCCATGTGGTCCCTCTCAGGCAAAAGGCATTACTGCTGAGCTTCAAAAGGTCAGCAGTCATTGCCAAAGGTCCTTTGGGTCATAAAGGCAAAACAAAGTAGCACCAATATTTTGGAATGCACAAGGTCCCCTGCAGCCTGAAAACACACCACACACAATTGCCCCTGGACCACAACATTGTTATTCTTACCCAAACACAACAATTGGCCATCCATTTCTCATGTCCAGTTGCCCTATGACCACTTTTGTGCACCATTGATTGTTACCATTGTTCTGCGCCAGTCGGGCTTAAATCACACCGTGCGCGAAGCACCCTCATACTTGACAGCAATTGGAGAGTGTCAGGACACCTTAACATGCGAACCAAAGTGTGCTGGCAGGCTGAAGCACAATTTCAGGCTGTCAGGGCCCCTGAAGTATGTTGTCAGGTGTCATCACACCCTTGACAGCAATTGAAGGGGGTTGGGGTTCCTCAAGATTCAAATCGAAGTGTCCTTACCCACTCAAAAACAAGTTCAAGCTGTCAGGACCCCCTGCATTATGTTGTAAGCCGTCATAACATCTTTAGCACCGTTTAGTACATTCTTTTTGGTATGGTGGAGATGATTGCAATCAGGATTGAAAATAGTGTTTCTGAAATTCTCAGACATGTAACAGCGGTAGCGCTATGCTTCCCAGAGCACTCCATCGCCCTCAACCACAGAGTTCTCCCAATTTGTCTGGCTGTGGAACAGCGCAGAAGGGGGCTGCCAGTCATAAAATACATGTCCACGTCTGTGCTGCTCATCCTATACATCTTTTGCGCTGTCCAAATTTGGTTTTGGCTTCCAAGCAGGCTTTGGGTTGTTCACAACCCCAGGAGGAACGATTCGGGAGATTCAAACCAGGCATCTGGCACCCCTTAGAGAAGTGCGAACGAGGAGGGAGATTCATCAATATTGGCTGTTTTCGGCTGTGGCCAGGGCAACAAACCAATGTTTCTGCCACATGCACAGTGGCTCACTTCATCTGGGCTCATGGCAGGGTTCTGCCCACCCGGGCATGCATGCAGGCAGCGTTTTGCATTTGGTGTCGTGGCGGCTGATTCTCTTGGTCATATAGCAAGCGATCGACAAAGCAAATCAAGACTGTGACACGGATACCGGGCTCCGGATATGAGCTCAGGGGCCTCAATGCACTGAACATGCGACGCACAGACAGCACTGCAACCTGGCTCTTGCCTCCATGAATGGATACGGCGTCGACGCATTTCAGCAAAATATATTCGTGGATATCATCAACATCCGATTTGTTCTCACAGAACACGAGCACTGGCGGCGGGGTCTTTTGCAGACACTCCAGCAGATACACAATCTTGGCCTCTAAACAACAGAACGTCGTGAATGTTTTGTGATGGATTGCAATCTAAGCGGGTTGTCCCCACACTAACAAACAGCCCAGCCACTAAACAGATTTCTCCCTGAACCCACCCAGGCAAAGATTCGAAATTATCATGCTGCAACCACCACGAACCATCCCCCCATTCGGACCCCAACAGCCATGATGACTTCTACCTTAGGAACCCACTCCCTGAGGTCCGGGGTGCAGCTGGGGAATACCCACACCGATGACACCCACCCTCAATTGGGCTGGGGCGGTGCAAATGTCGGACCACAGCACCTAGGCCGCATACCCATTTGTTCGGAGGTGCCCGACACGTGCTTTTTTCAGCACATTCTAGGATTTTTTGGGTGCTTTGGCGCGCACCGTACGTAGTGCGCCTGGCCGGCGGATTTTGCCACGGGCACTCCAAAAATCGCTCGGGGTTTATCTGGTGCCCGCTGAGGAAATCCCCGAGCATGGTTGGTTTTCCTAGACATATCTGAGCATGGCCCTAGGCATTTTCGAAACAAAATCCCCGGCGATTTGGAGATACAAAGCAAAGCAATTCAGCGACATGTGATGCTGATATGCATGATCATCACCTTGTGTTGAGGTTCTTGCCCCAACTGCAAGTGCTCGCTTGTTTGCAGCTGTTTGATGAAACAAAGTGGTTTATCGTAAATATGGTTTTTCATCAATGATAGAGACCACATGCGGCAAGAGTATAGTCCAATATGCCCGGAAAAACAAACTAAATGGTGCCGGTTTGCTTGGCTTGATAGTGGGCTTGTCCGTGGGCTTGATGATTGAGGTTGCCGGTGTTGTTGGTTTTGATGATGTCGATTTGACTATTGGGCCGAAACAATTTCACACCCTCCAAACACGGGGGGGTGACCACAACCGGTCCTGATGCGACCCACCCCCCAACTATCTTTCAAAACTCGGGGGGGCAGTTGGGGGGGGGGGGGGTCCAGCCGGGGGTCGGGGGGGGGGTGTTCCTCCCGGGGGTCGGGGGGGGGGGTGTTCCTGCCGGGGGTTGGGGGGGGGTTTGGCCGGGGGTCATGGGGGTGTCCAGCAAGGGGTGAGCGCAGGGGGGTTTAGGGTTAGGGTTAAGGTCACCGAGCTGGTGGAACCAGTCTTGGTTTTATAACGCTTTTTAGTGTCTAGGGTGGACCTACCAGGTTTAGCAGCAGCAGCAGCAAGCAGCAGCAAGCAGCAGCAAGCAGCAAGCAGCAGCACGCGCGAAATGGGTAAAAATCAGAACTCCGTCCCGGTGCTTCAGATTCGGATGAAATTTTGGTGGATGATACCTATGGGTGTGAAGTACAATCACACAAAGTTTGAGCAAGAAACTCAACGGTGGCGGCCGGGAACGGGATTTGCAAGTGGCGGACCTCGCTTTCAAAAACTGCAGTTTAGGGCCAAAAACAGCCATTTTTGGGCTTAAAAAGCCCTGGAACACATTCAAAACGGCCAAACGAAGGGAAACGGTGGCTACTCTGCACGTGTGGCTTGACTTCCCTGTGTCAACGAGCTCTTTGCCGCCCTCTAACTCCGTGACATGTCCCGGAAACGGCCCAAAAAGGCCCCCAAAAGCTTCGAATGCCGACAGCCACAAACCAAGAATAGGCCATATCTTTGGCTACATGGCTCAAAATGCGATTCCGAGGGCACCTACTCCACCCGCAACCCCCCACTTTTTGTGGTTTCCACCCCTTAGAATTGCCCAAACGGGCGCCTACACCCTCGTACTTAGGCCCACTAGGCTGCGGCAAGCTGCAAGCTCAAGCCCAAACAGGTGGGTGCCCAAATGGGTCATTAGGGTCCAGTAGGGGCAAAAATATGACTTTTCTCAAAAATGATCCTAGACCATGTGCGACGCTAAAACAAGTGTTTTTGGACCGTTTTGAGCTTGTGGTGGCCCATTTTGGTCCTCCGAAAATCCCAAAATGCCTTGAAAATGGGCTGTTTTGGGACCAGAAATGGGTCAAGAATGGGTCAAAAACGCGTTTTTCCAAAAATCATCCTAGACCATTTGGGGTGCACAAACGGGTGAAATGAGCCCATTTTGAGCCCATTTAGGGGCATTTTGGCCCCTCGAAAGTCCAAAAAGCCGTGAAAGTGGGCCTGGTGGTGATGGGGTTGACTTGAAAGCTGATTTCACTTTGTGAAGAGCCATCCATGTGTGAATCATTCTTGATGTCCTTCACCAGTCATAGCTAATGTTCCCTCCCCCACCAGCTCGGTCCCAATATTCAGTCTTGATTAGGGTTAAGGTTAGCCCTAGGGTTAGGGTTAGGGTTAGGGTTAGGGCTAGGGTCACCGAGCTGGTGGAACCAGTCTTGGTTTTATAACCCTTTTTAGTGTCTACGGTGGACCTACCAGGTTTAGCAGCAAGCAAGCAAGCAGCAAGCAAGCAAGCAAGCAGCACGCGCGAAATGGGTAAAAATCAGAAATCCGTCGTGGTGCTTCAGATTCGGATGAAATTTTGGTGGATGATACCTATGGGTGTGAAGTACAATCACACAAAGTTTGAGCAAGAAACTCAACGGTGGCGGCCGGGAACGGGATTCGCAAGTGGCGGACCTCAGTTTCAAAAACTGCAGTTTAGGGCCAAAAACAGCCATTTTTGGGCCAAAAAAGCCGTGAAACACATTCAAAACGGCCAAGCGAAGGGAAACGGTGGGTACACTCCACGTGCCGCTTGACTTCCCTGTGTCAACGAGCTCTTTGCGGCCCTCTAACTCCATGATATGTCCCGGAAACGGCCCAAAAAGGCCCCCACAAGCTCAAATGCCGACAGCCACAAACCAAGAATAGGCCATATCTTTGGCTACATGGCTCAAAATGCGATTCCGAGGGCACCTACTCCACCCGCAACCCCCCACTTTTTGTGGTTTCCATCCCTCACAATTGCCCAAACGGACGCCTAGACCCCAATACCTAGGCCCACTAGGCGGCCGCAAGCTGCAAGCTCAAGCCCAAACAGGTGGGTGCCCAAATGGGTCAATAGGGTCCAGTTGGGGCAAAAAGATGACTTTTCTCAAAAATGATCCTAGACCATGTGCGACGCTAAAACAAGTGTTTTTGGACCGTTTTGAGCTTGTGGTGGCCCATTTTGGTCCTCCAAACACCCCAAAATGCCTTGAAAATGGGCTGTTTTGGGACCAAAAATGGGTTCAAAATGGGTCAAAAACGCATTTTTCCAAACGTCATCCTAGACCATTTAGGGTGCACAAACGGGTGAAATGGGCCCATTTTGAGCCCATTTTGGGGCATTTTGGCCCCTCAGAAGTCCAAAAAGCCTTGAAAGTGGCCTTGTGGTGATGGGGTTCACTTGCAAGCTGATTCCACTTTGTCAAGAGCCATCAATGTGTGAATCATTCTTGATGTCCCTCACCAGTCATAGCTGATGTTCCCTCACCCACTAGCTCGGTCCCAATATTCAGTCTTGATTAGGGTTAGGGCTAGGGTTGTTGTTGCTGTTAGGGCCTGCAGCCCTCCTGTAGCCCTCTTTCAGGTCAAAATTTTTTCTTGTTGTTTTAACACAAATATGATTTCTCTACAAAATTTTGAGTATTTTGAGTATAAACACATAGTATGAAAAATAAATTTGGCGCCTTTGGCGCCAGACAGTTTTCTCTAGAGACACTTGTTGGTGGCCAACCCGGCACCACTATCTTTCAAAACCCGGGGGGGGGGGGGGGGGGGCTGGGGGGGTCGCATACAAGGACCGGGCCCGGCCACCCCCCCGTGCCTCCAAATGACCGGGGCGTAACTCTGCAATACACACAATATTGGTTAGATTACTGCAAATTTCCACAAATCAAGGAATCCAAAAACCAGGTGCATTGTAATTTATGGTATGTAGTGCCACACACAAAATCACACATCATAAAAATTCAGTGCACATGCACAACCCTCGGTCCACGTTAGAACGGCCAATTGCTGTTCCAGGCCAGAGTCACTAGAATAGCTAGAACGATAAAGATGAGCATTGCCTCGAACCGTATGGGTTCTTGGTTGGAAATACCAATGATGAAAGTTGGACCCCACAAACCGTACCATGGGTCCCAAGTCCAGCTTTTTGGGTTTTATATTTTTTGAAGCAAGTTTCGGGTCCAAAAAGTTTCGTTCTAGTTTCGTTCTAGTTTTATTCTAGCCAGCGCACTAGAAAAGTTTCATTCCGGCCTAGAAAATCCAGCCCGGAACGAAACTAGAACGAAAACATTCACACATGTTTGGCGAGTAAAGCAGACCCAAATGTGTGTGTGTGTGTGTGTGTGTGTGTGTGTGTGTGTGTGTCACCTTTGTTGTGCTGTGTTTCGCAATCGCGCGCGCACGCGCGCGTGTGTGTGTGTGTGTGTGTGTGTGTGTGTGTGTGCGGGCTGGGTTGTGTGGAGGGCAAGCACACATACACACAGAGAAACCAACAAATTCACTTGGTTGGTTGCTTATGTGGTTGGTTGGTGGCGTGGTGGGTTTGGTTTGTTGCTGAGTTAAGTTGTCAATTGGGCTTAGTTGGTTGGTTGGTTGGTTTGGTTGGTTGGTTGCATTGATGGCTGTTGTTTGGTGGATGGGTTGGTGGGTTGGTGGGTTGGTGGATTGGTTGTTTTTTTGCTTCGTCGGTTGGGTTGGTTGGGTTGGTGGAGTTGGTTTGTTGGTTGGTTGGTGAGTGGGTTCATTGGTGGGATGGTTAGATGGTTCACATGGTTAGATGGTTGGGTGGTTGGTTGGTGGTTTTGCTTGGTTGATTGTTGGTTGCTTGGTTGGTTGTTAGTTGTTCCGTTCGTTGGTGGGTTGTTGTTCCATGACCTGATACATTGTGTCAGTAGGTGCACATGCATGTGCAGCCATTGCAAGGGTCCTGTAGGGGTTGTGCCCATTTGATGTTTTGGTTCTAGTTTTGTTCTAGGCTTGCCGTTCTTGTATTGCTCTCGCCATTGATTGCCTCTTTCGACTTGGTGGCTAGAACAATACTAGAACGGCTAGCCTAGAACGAAGCTAGAACCAAAACATTCAATGTGTACAACACCCCCCCCAAGGACCCTTGCAATGGTTGTGCATATATGTGGACTCATGGACACAATATCTCACACTATGCGACACCACAGAGCAAGCATTCCACTGCCCCACACACTAGAACTCAACACATTGTGCCTGGACGCCTAGCATAGAATGGTGTTATCCTGAGCATAAGTGCTACGCTCCCCGCTCCCGAAAATTTTCTAGGGGTGGCGTTTCTTCCACGCTTTGCGGCCCCAAGACGGACACCCGGTTTTTCAATCCGGGGACCGAGGCCGGCCTGGGCATCGGACCCGATATCAGGGGCTCCTTTGGAGGGCGAAATGCAGGCAAAAATTTGCGGGCTCCCGCCAGCCCCATCCGTACAACTTTCCGGGCAACCACCTATTACGGCACAATTTCCGCGCTACTCAATATTCCTAGTGTTGGTGCCGTTTTGACGTGTGAGACCATCAGCAGTTAGAAATTTCAGGGTCTGGGCACCTGTTTTGAGGTGTGAGACCATCAGCAGTTAGAAATTTCAGGCTCTGGGCACCTGTTTTGAGGTGTGGGACCATCAGCAGTTAGAAATTTCAGGGTTTGGGCACCTGTTTTGAGGTGTGAGACCATCAGCAGTTAGAAATTTCAGGGTCTGGGCACCTGTTTTGAGGTGTGAGACCATCAGCAGTTAGAAATTTCAGGGTTTGGGCACCTGTTTTGAGGTGTGAGACCATCAGCAATTGAAAATTTCAGCGTCTGGGCAGCTGTTTTGAGGTGTGAGACCATCAGCAGTTAGAAATGTCAGGGTCTGGGCACCTGTTTTGAGGTGTGAGACCATCAGCAGTTAGAAATTTCAGGCTCTGGGCACCTATTTTGAGGTGTGAGACCATCAATAGTTAGAAATTTCAGGGTCTGGGCACCTGCTTTGAGGTGTGAGACCATCAGCAGTTTGAAATTTCAGGGTCTGGGCACCTGTTTTGAGGTGTGAGACCATCAGCAGTTAGAAATTTCAGGGTCTGGGCACCTGTTTTGAGGTGTGAGACCATCACAGTTAAATACTCAGGACTGCAACAATCAAAGGACCCGAACTAGCCCCTTTATCTGCTTTGGGGCACAGCACCAGGCAAATTCTAATACTCAGGACTGCAACAATCAAAGGACCCGAACTGGCCCCTTTATCTGCTTTGGGGCACAGCACCAGGCAAATTCTAATACTCAGGACTGCAAAACTAGCATGTCCAACTTTGTTGTGCACGATGTCCTGTACTGGTTGTGCGCACACTAGGCGTTCGTAGTCAGCCATGGCATCCTTTCATCATCGCACACGCACATATACGAAAGCAAGATGATCTATCGTTGCTACCGCATGCAATTGGAGACATCCAAAGACACACCGAGACCCCATTTCGCATCGTTGTTGATGAAAACATTCATTAGCGAATCATAAAATTGAGCTATATCTCAACCTATGTGTTCGGGGATTAGCGGCCGGTGTCGAGGAACATTAACGCCCATGGTCCGGATTCGGCACCCCTACGGATATGTTTTGACATTGACCTACCATCTTTGTGGCTCACTATTTGTTGCCATTACTCACTGCAGTCCGGAGCCTCGTATCCAAGTACAAGCATTTCAGAAGCTGATATACCTGAAATATCTGGTTCCTTGTTTGCTGCTTGGATCATCTCACGTAAGGGGTCAACTGGATGTCTATGTGGACACTATTGCATAATGAGGAAGAGACGGGTCTGAAAGGGCTCGCCGCATTAAGGGCAATGCTCATGGTATGAAGACTTTGCTGTTTGAGTACGTTCCGGCCTTTTTTTTTGTTGGGCACATTGGTGCGTGACTGCAACTGGGCTAGTGGAGACACAAGAGCTTAATCTGCACGGCAGTAGTTGTATTATCCTGCCACAGTGAATACCAGTGGTTATAGGTTGGCCAATGTTGTATAGCCTTGTCGCTGCAATACGAGAGGTAAGCAGAGCTTTGTGCACATCATTCAATGGTTTGAACACTCCGGTGACAGGATTCATGCAGCAGACTATCCGACTTTGTTGTCTCCGATGTCCTGTACCAGATGTGCGCACACTAGGCGTTCGTAGTCAGCCATGGCATCCTTTCATCCTTGGTACATGTTAGAAGACCCAATTTCGTTCTAGGTTAGAACAATTCTAGTCTAGATGTGCTAGCCTAGAAAATATCAGGCTAGAACACAAATCTTTCTAGCCTGGACTGGTAAAATAGGTACAACACAAAAAACAAGTAATCACCTTGTATCGGGGGGGGGGGGTGCATGACATATAAACGCTTAGGAACCTACACAGTTGACGCATGCATACGCATATGTACCCACCCCCTCCCCTAGCACATACACGGTTTGGCATAGGCATACAAACACTACACCACACTACGTACGATGTCGAGGGTAGGGAGGAGAGGGGAGACGGCACACACAAACACCTTACCATCACCCCCCGAGGGTTGGGCTATCCCCCCCTCCCCCCTTCGATGTTGTGGTGTGAGTTCTCCGGCTATTGTTGCTTGTTGTATTGCATTTGAGGTTAGGGAGGGTATCCTTTCGTTTTTCATAGGCAGTTTGCAAGAATGCCAGCATTGCGGGAAAGTTTGCCCCACTGCTTGTTGTCCCCCTCTTCCCTGTCTTATTCCCCTCTTCTGCACCTTGCTTGGCTTTCTGAGAGTGATGCATCCGGGATGGTCACAACTGGTAAAATGGTGGAATTTGGCTATTGATGTGCCCCAAAGCAGATAAAGGGGCTAGTTCGGGATATTGGGTTGCAAGTCTTTTTGTGATTGAAATTTGCACCCTCCCTCTGATTGAAAAGAACACCCTCCCACACCCCTAGCTGCCCCCACCCCGGCCCCCAACACCTCTCAAGCCCCCCCCCCCCCATTACAAACGTGCAAAGCAAGGAAACAGCCCCCCCCCCAAACCCACTGCTTGAAGGGAGGGCAGCCCCATGGTGCCTATGCCTATGTCAATGTGTGTGTGTGTGTGTGTGGGTGGGTGGGTGGGTGTGTGTGGGGGTGTGTGGGAGCACCTATGACTATACATCCGCCCACTATGTTGGTTTTCATGTGTGTGTGTGTGTGTGTGTGTGTGTGTCATGGAACCCCTCCGACACAAAGATTGGTGCCCTTTGCTTGCCAAAATGTTTGAATGTTTTTGTTTTGATTTCGTTCGAGGCTACATGTTCTAGCGCCGTTCTAAGGAGCGGCGCTAAAACGTCGCTGGAACGTCGCTGGAACGAAAACTTTTTCCATTCCAATTCAAGGTAAAAACGCTGAAATTGTGAAAAAAAAGCCCTAGGCCCCCAAGTAAGGATGGGGGGTTGGAGTTGGATCCCTCATATCACCCACCCTTGACCCCATCGGTGGGGGTGACCCCCTCTTTTTCTCGTTCTAGCCTTCTAGCGCCATCTAGGCTAGAACGAAATTGGGTCTTCTAGTGTGTACCTAGGGCATGATCACAAAGGCACATACGGGAAAGCAACATGATCAAATGTTGCTGCTACACACAATTGAAGACATGAAAAAAAACGGAGACCCCGAGACCCCGTTTCCCATCATTGTTGATGAAAACATTCATTAGCGAATCATGAAATTGTGCTATATCTCAACCTATTTGGTTGGGGATTTGTGGCCGGTGTTGACAACGTCGCCGCCCATCGTCCGGATTCGGCACCCCTGCAGATATGTTTTGTCATTGACCTACTCCCTTCTTGGTTCACTGTTTTTTGCCATTACTCACTGCAGTCCGGAGCCTCATATCCAAGTATAGGCATTTCAGAAGCTGATATACCTGAAATATCTAGTGGCCTGTTTGCTGCTTGGATCATCTCACGTAAGGGGTCAACTTGATGTCTCTGTGGACACTATTGCACAATGGGGAAGAGATGGATCTGAAAGGGCTCGCCGCATTAAGGGCAATGTTGATGGTCTGAAGAATTTGTGGTTTGAGCACGTTCGGGCCTTTTTTTTGTTGGGAACATTTGGTCCAGACTGCAACTTGGGGGCTTGAGATAGCAGCCCAGCAAATAAGGTAATTACTTGCTGCACGTTTTGGTTCAACTAACACTGGGCCTTGAACACTTGGTTGAGTATGTTGGATGTGCACCCATTGCGATTTGGATGTGGTGTCCGTGGATGACACCCTTACCTGCGCAATTCCAATCGGAGGAAATTCGTCCATGTGTCGCCATCCCCATTCAAACACCATTTATGCTATTTGTGACATGTACCTGCTTCTTAAGCCTGCCAGTCACCGTGAAAAGGACTTGGTGAGTAGCACAATTCCTATGGGGCTCTATTCCTACGTTGCTCGGAACCCGCAGCGCCTAGTATATGGTTCATTGAATAACGATGTTGCTCCCATCAAGTGGGAGAAGACAAAGACCGTCACTGTGCAAGCGATGTGGGCGGAGGGTACAAGACCCACTCGTGTTGCCAGTGCTTGTAAGGCGGAATCACTGGGCAAACCTACGTCGCCAGACCTTGTACACCCTAATAAATGTAGTGGATGCCAATGACATGACTATTGTTCTATTGGACGAACATGTGCCCCGGACCGCCAATGTGCCGAACAGGGAGGCTTAACGACCAATTGCACGCCTACGCAAATACGGCACGTACCCAGAGAGATATCGTGGACACACGCCAATCGTAGGCACCACGTTGCGGCGTGAACCACATAGACCTGGTATGCGCGGGGGGGGGGGGGGGTGGCCCCAAAACCACTTGCTACTAGACCTCAAGCACGTACGCTAGCACCAAAACTCCAAGCAAAACCAAAACCGCAAGCCTCTGCAGCAGCAGCACCAAGGCTCATACATCCCCGCCCCATGTTGGTTTAAACTAGGTTGCCCATCTGTCTAGTTGGTTTGACATGGTGTGGACAACACCTTTCCAAATTACCAGCAAGGCTGGCGCGAGCACGTACCAAGGGGATGATGACACAAATTCATAGAGTGTGATTTCACTTCACACGTCCGCAAGCGCATGTCCGCTAGTCCTCGTGAAGGATGAGTTCAGTTTGTCCGCCTCGCATTATGAAATTTCTCAAAAATATTCACAATGTACATTCTGATAATTGCACTTGGCCAAAAACTATTTCGTCCCTGAAAAAGGTGTTGTTCCTGCTGTTCCAGTCAGTTTATGGACAAATGCATCGTCTCTCATTGTGCAAATGGATATCAACAGAATGAGAATGCATTTTGTACAGATATGTCGGACAGGCAACTTCCAAGCAGTGTGAATGTCGCCGGGTACCCTAACGAGCCTGTTTGGGAGGCTGCAGGTCCGCTTGAGCAGGGAACGCTTACACAAGCAGTGCCCAAGAAGCAGTCACGCGGAAAACCACCTTCGGAGAAAGCAGAAAACCGAATTTGTTAGCCGGGATTAATGCATTGGGCGGAAAAAAAAAAGAGGAAAACCCCCATCCACCAGCTCTCCTAGGACATGTAGGGACAATATGAGGAGACCAGAACCCTTGATGAGAAGGAAGTGCAGAACCATTTCGAAAATCTCAAATTGTATGCGCGCCGTGGTCCTTTGGAGTGTCAAATCTAGATTGGTAAAGCTAACGTAGCTCATGTGTCCAATTTCCTATTTGCGATGATTCTGAAGTGCACTTGTTTGAACAAGCACACAAAAGATCGCTCCGACCTCCAAGTCCTATTTTGACACACTGTTGTCACATAGATGGTATCAAAGGGTTGTGGAGTGTCAGCATGTAACTCCAGCTGCTTTCCGTCATTATATGAGGTATTTTCCGTAGCAGAAGACCCCTCCGAAGTGGTGCTCCTTTGCAATTCCGCAAGGGATCAAGAGTGAATGTCACCTGGACAGGCATCAAGATTTGGCGGGAGAGAGCAGTGCGACACATGATTCGGTGAATGTCTTCAAGATATCCAAAGTGGCTGAAAGGTGTGGGTAAAGCTTCCAAGTATGTTGATTCGGTATCAATGAAGTCCTGGTAACCTAACTAGACATTGCAGTTTGCTGCTGATTCTTCCACTTCCTCTTTTACTAATTGAAATGTACATAGAACCATTGTGTCAACGTGTTTATTCATCCGACCGTGCCAAAGGTTGCGCCGATTAAAATTTTTCATTCCCTACGCATGTCCAAGATTCATTGTGGGCTGTAGGCAGGCAAGTACGGAGAAGACAAGGTACTGGTTTGCATAGCAATCGAAAAGGCAGTGCTGCTGAAAGAGAAGAGCACGGTGGAGGTCTTCGACATTAAGTTGGAAGTAGGAGTTTCCTTCTCATCACGAAATCGTGCATTGCCACTTTGAATTGCACAATGGGGTCTAGATATTGTGGAACCATCTGTTCGACTTGGTGGTGGGCACTATCAATCACGTATGTGCTACAGTGCCGGTTTAGTGCGCCGGGCCTCGTCCGGTCCGGGCAATCTCAATGCCGAGTCTGCTTACCCGTCGCCGTGGTGCCTTCCCCTAACGGGTGCTTAGCTTCCCGCGTCTTTTTGGGCAACTGCACGGCGCATGTGGAGGCCGGTGGAGAACCGCGCTCATGGTGCCTGCCGTTGGCCCCTCGTAGTGGGGGGCCTTAGGACACTCCATGTCGTACTTGTTAGGGGCACTTCCTGCCTCCTAACGGTTTCACAAGGTTCACTAGGCACGGAGCCCTGTCGTTCCCCGGCTTCTTCTTTTGTCACTCCCCGGTAGGTGTGTCTCTAGAAACCACGTGTGGTGCAGGCGGGACTCAAGGCACTTATCCACTACGCCGCCCCCCTAATGTGTGGTCGCCCAGAAAGCCGGCGCCGCGGGGCCCGTGCTATTGGCTTGTCGCCACTGGGACTTCCGGGGATGGCGTGGAGGCTGCTATGCCAGAGGGCTGGTGCATGGGGGGTTGGGCCCCCACTGCTACGTTTGCACGTGTAGTGCCCTACTTGTGTGTTCCGGCGCGCGCGGCGGGTCGAGGGTGAGGCCGGCGCCTGATTGTGTGCCCCCTCCGCGTCTTCCATGTTGTCGTACGCGGCTCTCGCGGTTGGTGTGGTGGATTGTCACGTTCGGGTGTCGTTTTTCCTTGTGCGTTGGTACGCCATTCCAAGAGGGCTGCGCGTTCCGCGTCCTCGGTCTGGTGGCCCTTGCCCTTTCGTTGTGTATCCCTTGTGTGTTGGGCGTGCTTGCCCTCGTGTCACTCCCGTTGCTCCTGTCCGGCTTCCCCCCCCCCCACCTCTTCCATCCGCGCGCACTCCGCGAGGTCCCCTTGGAGGGCATTGGTAGGCCCGTTCCGTGTGGTTCGTGCCCCTCCGCGTCTCTTATTGGGGTTCTTGCCTCCTTATTTGTCTTAAGGGGGGGGGGGGCTGTTCCGGTCCCCGTTCTGCACTCCCTGCTGCCGTCTAACCATGGGTGCCTGGGCGTATGACCTCGGGCTCCGGGGCGTATGATCACATGTGCCTCGACATCTGGTCACAAGGGGGCGGATGGTCCTCGCGCGCTGGTTGTTGTGCCACGTCCGGGGGCGGCCGCTAGGCGCCCCTCAGCGAGGCCACCACATTTGGGCGCTGCTTGGTTGAACCTCGCGTGCGGGTGGGTGTGCCCGGTCCCGGGGCGTCCGCTGGGCGCCCCTCTGCCAGGCCACGTCCTTTGGGCGCTATGTGGTTGGTCCTCGAGTTCGGGTTGGTGTGCCGGGTCGCGGCGTGTCCGGTCGGGCAACATGGTTGGTCGTTGGGTGCGTGGTGGTGTGTCGGGTCCCGGCGCGTCCGTTGGGCGCCCCTTAGCCACGCCACGTACTTTGGGCGATACGTGGTTGAACCTGGCGTGCCGGTGGGTGTGCCGGATCCCGGGGCTTCTACCGGGCGCCCCTCAGCCGGGCCACGTCCTTTGGGTGCAGCCTCGTTGGTCCTCGGGTGCGGTTTGTTGTGCCGGGTCCCGGGGCAGCCGCTGGGCGCCTTTCAACGAGGCTACATCCCATGGGCGCTGCCTCGTTGGTCCTCGGGTGTGGGTTGGTGTGCCACGTTCCGAGGTGTCAAGTGGGCGCCCCTCAGCCACGCCACATCTATTCGGGTGCTGCCTAGTTGGACCTCGCGTTCCAGTTGGTGTGGTTGTGCGTGGTCTTGCATGCCTTGTGTGTTGCTCTATGTGCCGCTTCCCAAGTTTGCGGCACCTGGTCACCGTTGTTGCTTGGGACCCGGTCTCGTGCAGTGATTGCCGCCGGCAGCGTGCCTCTTCGGCGTGTCGTGTGGCCGCACAGTATTTCGATAGCACTCAAACTAGTGTGTTACAACAAATTGCCCATTGCATAGGTACATTTGCTAGTTCCTGCTTCCGAAAAATGTGGCCATGTGACAACATTTGGCGATCACAAGTCTGAAGATGACCCCGGGGCTGTATTGGACACAATATGACGAAATTGTCCATTGTGTCAAGTGGAAGCATGCTAATCTGGTCGGACTCGGTCACCTCGTTAGAGGCATCTAAAAGGAAGCAATTTCAAAGAATGCATGTATGCGTGCAGGAAATATGTTGGTTCGTTTAACAAGAAGGATGTGAACACCTTGCTTTGAGCCTGTCGTTCTATTGGCGCTGTAGCAATATGCTTCATGTATGCCATTTGCCAAAAACCGATCATGAAATGGTTTGGGTGCAAAAGCATGTGGAGTCAACGTCGTTGGTGACTGTCAATCTTGGAGATTGGTCAGAGGACATTTGGCCTCCTTCGGATGTAGTATGGCGATGTACTCTGTGCACGTCACCCAAGTGGGATGGTTTTCGCCTGGCAATGTCCTGTCCCCTTGTGGTAGTCAATGTCAAGGCATGTGATGAGAAGGTGTGGAGCTATTTCTATGCGCATACCCGGAAACCTTGTACGATCTATGGAAAAGGGGCGCCAAAGATCGCTCGGTGGTATAAAATCAAGTACTTCTTTTCGTCTGCTAAACTACTTTTTGGCGAAGCATCTATCTAAAGATTTCTGTGTGTCATGCTACAAATGTTCATTGAACTTGATGAGGACAAATTGAAGTTGAGGGCTTTGATTGTGCGGAGGTTGAAATAGAATGATGCCATTTGTATCTCTGGATTGATTGCAGTGCTGCTAATTAGCTTGGCGTTGGAATGTCGGCACAATGATGCTTGGGATGGCTGCGAGGAACATTCACATATCGTTGTGATGTTGTGTCAACTTCCACAATGTACACATTGTCGTGCATCATTTGCCGGTCCTATTCATGAAGCAAGGTTCCCAAATATGTTACATCTTACCAAGGAGATTTGAGTTCTACTACCGCAATTGCCCTTGCCGGCTGGTTGCTATGGGAGACTTGGGTTCAGCCCTTATCCACGTTGTGATCCGGATCCGGACCCTGCTTGGGTACTAATATTGTCAAAGTTCCCCCATCGGGCAGCGCAATGGACAACACTGCAAGGAGATTTGCGTTCTACTACCGCAATTGCCCTTGCCGGCTGGTTGCTATGGGAGACTTGGGTTTGGCCCTTATCCACGTTGTGATCCGGATCCAGACCCTGCTTGGGTACTAATATTGTCAAAGTTCCCCCATCGGGCAGCGCAATTGACAACCCTGACACAGTTCGTTAATGTTGGCCTAGGATTTGGGAAACCGCACCCTGAGCTTACCATGTTCACGGGGAACTTAAGCAGCCTCGTTGCACGGTTTGATTGCCTTTATAATAGTCCTTGGGACAAGTGGCCACCAAGTATAGAGCGAGACAAACCCGTTTCTATTGGAAAGGGAGGATTTCAACTTGGATGACGAAGGTGACATTGATGAGAAGAAAGAACCTGCACCTGCGTCTAGGACCAAGGTTGCAGAGTATCCAGAAGGTGGTCAAACTCCAAAGAAAGTACCATAGAAGGGAAAGTCAAAGCGTGGCTGCATGGCAACCGAGGTTAGCAGTGATGGTGACGTGCTCCCCAAGGTTGTGGAGTGTCCAAGAAATCCCACAACAACAAAACAAACCCCACTGGCTATGTTCCCCGGAGGTCAAGAAGGCAACTCGTGCTCAAGAGGGAAGTAGTGATTGGTATTCTTTACTCCGATTCGTATGTTTGCTTACTTTTGTGGACGTTTGATTGCACGAGGAATTCCGTGTGGTGCCCTTCGTGATGTTTTGTTGCCAATTTGTGTCACACCTTCCCTTTTTGTTACATTTGGTTCACCTGCATGCACATTGCCCATTTCCAAAACAGGCGTGTCAAATATATCTCCAGGAGTAAAACTTCATTTTACCATACATGTATGTTGCTACTTTTATGATGTGCAGTACAAAGTGATTGTGCTGAGATGATGATTTCCTCCGAATTGCTAATCTCACAGTATTGCAAAAAAACTGCTTTCTTGCCCGATCTGTGTCAATGTGGGCATGTGTTTGAAGAAGGTATTTGATTCACTTGTTCTATCTTATGACACACGACAGAGGTGAAGGGGGGGTCCAGCAGTAGTGTGCACGCTTTCAAAAAAGTGGGGCCCTATTGTATTACCTATGTTTAGTATTGCAAAAAGAAACAAAAAAGCTAGATGTAGAGACCACAAATGTTCATTTTACCATTTGACAGGGTTTTGTTTTTTAGTCATATGTGTGTTTTCCCCTATAGTTTTTCAAAGCCGCGATTTTAGGTATGCCAAAGGGGGGAGGGGTCCATGGAAACTTTTCGAAACGGCGTTTGTAGCACGCTTTTGTGGTGGGGCCCCTAACCAAACAAGCCATCACCACAACCTGTTCCATGAAAACCCCGACTCTAGACTGCCGGGCACAACACCTAAGGAATTTCACATACATTTCAGGGTGCAATCTCTGTCCAATACTTTGGGCCACAACGGTGGGCGTTAGGCGGGTGAATCGCTCGCCATGCGTAAGATCCTTCTCCTCTACCTCATCTCTGCAGCCTATGGTTCACCAATGAAGCTGGATACCTTTTTCCGTGACAGATGACAATAGAGAGTATGTGTGCGGCCTTCCTCGCTGTATTCTAGGACAAGGTGCATGAGGAACACATGAACCATGCCCCCAATGCCCCATTCCTTGGTAGTTATTTGCAGGCTGCTATTGTCAATTGGAACGACAAAATGACAAATGGAGGGCAACAAAACATGGTAAGGCAAAGGAACAGCAAGGTCTTACGCGAGCTCCGACGCAGGATGATGTGCCTCATGGCTTGGCAGCGACACGTCACTCCGGAAGCGGCGGCGCACTAACGAGCAATATTGCCTAGAGTCACCAGGCAACCCCATAAACTAGTATCGTTTGCCCACACTACTTAGATACTCAAAGAGTATATTTGCATATGCAGGGGGTTGCACGCGCCCAATGACGCTACACATACGGCTGATGGCACCGTTGAGACTCCGCAACACCGGTTGCATTGGAGAAACATGGAACAGCCCGTAGGTGCACGCAAACTTTGTGCACGGTCCTTCCTGAATGGATACGGGTTCGCGCATGAACATGTCCCGCACCACGTGTTTCCGGGCCTTAGGGCACTAAACACGTTCAAATACCCCACTCCCACAACAGCTAATGGCGGTCGGCCAATAGGAATTGCATAGCAACTGTGACCTATTCATAGCGCACACAGCCGCGAAAGAGGACACAAACAAAAAAAAAGGCTAGGCAGCCAGTGCATGTTGATAGGGATAGCACCGTGGCCCGTTGCCAGGCTACTTTGGGTTTGGGTCCGACGCTGATAGTAAGCGAGACCGTATTTGGGCTAAACCGAGAGGGTCCTCTCACGAGGGGGCGGGTGTGTTGGGGTGGTGGTGGTGGGTGGGGGTGCGCTAGAAGCAACGACGTCCACAAGGGCAACAATGAAGTCTAAGCATGTGTGAACAGACGAGACACTGTGGTCCGAGCGCACGGCACACAAACCATGAGGGCAGCAGGGGTGGCACACGGGTGGGGCAAAGTACGTGCCCTCTCGGCACTGCATTTGAAAGTGAGAGTGGGAAACAGGATTTCCCACTTGCAAGAGAGCTACTTGCACCATCTGAGGCACAACAAACAACTACCTTGCCCCCCCCCCCCCCAAAACATCAAAATACGAAAATACCCATGGACACGTTCCATGGACTAGGCGAGGCTATTTTGGCATCTATTGGTGCGATCTTGGGTGGCGGGGTGGCCTACGACGGTGGGGAGACCTGACGTGGCTTGGCTGCAGGTGTGGGTGGCAAGGTGGAGTACACACGTGGGGGGAGTTGGCGATGGGGGGGGGGGGGGTGTGGTCTCGTCCCCGACGACGTGGCACGCTGGGAGGTACCTGCGTTGTGGCTCGAGTGATGCCCCTCCCTCTCCACGGGAGATGGACGATGAGAAACCCCTTGAGAAAGTAGTTTCTACACCACCCACTCTGACACCCCTCCCATACCTCCCTCCAACGTGATCGAAAACCAAAGACGTGGGAGAACCGATAAACCAACGGAGGTGGGGAGGAAAGAGCACAACAAGGGAAGCAAAGGGAGCCGCCAACCTTCAACTACTTGGTCCTACCATAGGCGGCATGGTCACACGCCTGAGCTGTGTTGTTCGTTTGTGGGGCTTGCATGGCCAATTTTCATGTGGCCCTGCGGATGGGGAGTACTGCTTGCGGGGTTCAGATGGGCGTGGTCCTGTGTACTCGGACTTGACCCCTTGCGGTGTGTGCCCATCATGACGTGGCATCTATTCCAAATTCTAGCACCGCGAAACGCAAAATGCGGCAGCAAAAGAGGCAAAGGATTGAAAGTGTGCATTTATTGGGCAAATTATTTTCCCGCCATGCCGTGTGATGCAATCCTTACTTGCATTGCTGCACCCTTGGCTCCTTCATGGCGTACTGTATTGCTGCAGAACCGGCCCGCACAGCAAAACATGCACAAAGGCAAGCACGAAAAAGAAGGGGCAAGCAATCATCGGAACGTGCAGTACTTCCATTGCTAGCACCGACAAGAAATACCCACATTCTACGCTCACAGCCGGCGTGTTCGAGCGGCAAGGGGGTCCTTAACGCAAAAAAAAAAGTTGATCCAGATCCTGGTATTTTCAAAAGAGGTCGCGGACATTACATGCCTTCGCCCCGGTGTTCCCAATTGTTCAAACCTGAGTCCCTAGCCCCAAATTTGTATAAGCGCACAACCATATGATCCTAGCCCAACATGTGTTGCAGGATAGCATCCGAACCCTACCTCACACCCTGCACAATTCAACATGAACAAGAGCAATGGCTTTTTCAATCAAATCCGGTGCGCAGCGTTCGACCACCGGAATGTTCCATCGCCGGTGGCACAGCTGACACGTTCCATAAGCTTACACTTCTCCCCGCTCACACTGAAACCATGCTTCCTAAAAATGGCTTCGGACACAACTTTAGTCCACTCATGCAATTTCCCCCTCTTCCTCCCACCAAGACGCAACGCTAAAGGCACGCCCGCCCGCGGGTCATCAACGTATGACACGTGGGAGGCACGCAGGCAAGCCTAGAAGAGAAAGACTTCCATCTGGTCCTTCCCTTTGGGCCACCGTGTAGCATAGGTGAGAGGCCAAAAGGGAAGACACTAGAACTCGAGCTGGCCCACGCACCCACCACGCCGGCCCCTATACAAAGAGTACTCAAGTTTGTCGTTGTTAAGGCTCGGTGGCAGCGTGAAATGTTCGGAAATTCGATTTCTTTTTTTGGAAATCTTTGCATCACGTCTACTATGTGTTGGGGCAATCCTTTGTTGACCATATGGGAACTTGACGAGCTCGATCCACAAGCTGGATATTGTGCTAGAGAATCTGCCTGCTGTTCTCGAACACCTCCCCCAGTACATTAATCATGAGGCTGCCCTGGGGCGTAGGGAGAAGCCCCAAGGCTTGTTTGATGCACTTTCGCCCCCCCTCTTCAAGTTCACGGCGGCGTTTTTTTGCGATGTTTTTGCTGTGGTTTGTGCCACAAGCAAGAAAGTTGAAGCGACAAAGGGGGCACTGGTCGCCGCACCTGGGGTAACAGAAGCGGTGGCGAAAAGGATACGCGCGGTGTTAGGTGACCCTCTAGACCTTGTGCTAAAAAGGAATGGGACGCACAAACCACGTGTTTGTGTTGGGGCACACTCTCCCGGATGGGGGCGTCCAGGGTTTGATGAACGTAATGTGCACACAGCCGTTGCACACCACGCGTCACCTCATTTCAGAGGGGTGGGAGGAATGGTTGGGTGTTGACATAGGAAGTGGCCTCATCAAGGGTAGCCGGATGAAGTTTCTTCGCAGCTTGATTGAAGACTTGCAAACACGATTCAAGGGAACTGAGTGGGATGCTAGTGCTACAGTGGAGGATTGGGTTGACGCAAGCTCGTGTTCGTGTGAGAGAGTGTTTAGCTACGTCACGGCTACGGACTTTGGCCAAACCACGGAGCGCAAGTGTGAGACGCTGTGGGTAAGGTGCAATGGGGTGGCACCAGAGGATTGGGGGCCCTTTGAGGTTTTTGATGATTTGCGAAAGACCCCTTTCCGCCCGCGCAAACGGAAGCAAGGGCATGCGCTTGAGGTGGAAGATGGTGGTTTGATTGGGTTTGCTGCGGTCAAGGATTGGCCAATTTCTTTGGAAGAGGATGGACAGGCAGAGGTTCAATTGGACATTCAAGGTTTTTGGTTTGTTTCCAAGAGGGCAACACGTCACGCCGACATTGGCGATGTGTATCGGGTTGAGTTGGAGGGTGAGGACGAAGAAAGTGAGGACGAGGATTTGGAGCCGCCAGGTGAACTTGCCAGTAGCTCCTCTTCTGACCTTCGTAACCCATCAACTGTCCCCTCTACCTCTTCCAACCCTGCCGCGTATGATGTGGACGAGGCTGTGTTGAACGCAATAGAGTGGAGGTCCATTCCAGTGTCCACCTCGCACACCATTTTGCGATTGCGTGCCTTCCAAGACATTGGGCCAGTAGGCAACAAAAGTACCGCTCGGTGCGTAGCCCCCCGCCACCCCCCCCCCCCCCCCCGCGTGCCCGGTAGTGCCGGTTCGTCTGCCAAGGGCGCACGGGGTCCCCTACGCACTATGTGCCTCTCGTGCTTTGCGCGTGCAACCAACTGAAAAACATTGTGCAATGTTGCAACTCCTGCATTCGGCAGTGGCATAAGGCCACTTATCTTGCCCCTTGTGTGTTGGGCGATGGGGGACAAGGATCTGGTGCACATCCACATTAGGCGTGCCGTAGAAGTGTTGTGCATGCGTGCACGAGGCGGGCATGATGCCAGTGCGCCTCCCCAAAGGCACGCACCAGTTCCTTTTAAGCTTGTACCCGACCCACTTTGTGGCCACTCGGCCCTTGTAGTAGGAGTAGCTCGATATAACCATGGCCCAGCCAAAAGCCCCGAAAGTGCTGGTGCATGGGGACCACATCGGCGTGCTGCCAAAAATAGGGCTAGGGGTGTGTGCGCTCCTTGCTATTTGCTTGCTACGTGGACTGTTCCGCAATGGCCGGTGCTCTTGGGTGGTCGTGGGGCAGATTGATCCCCCAACTTCATGCGGGAGCTGCTCAAGCGCATCCAGCACAAGCGGCGCAACGAATTGCGCCGCCACACTTTGCTTCGTGACACCCAGAGATTTGCCTGGTGCCCCTTTTGGGGGCTGGGTAACGATGTCCCAGGCGAGGCGTGTGGTGTGGCACTCATGGTTGCCTCCAAGGACACATAGCCCCTGATACACAGCACGCTACCCCGTGCCATTTGGAGCCTAGATTAGCTCCACTTGCCAGCTTCGGCACCACTGCTCGTGCCCCTTGTAATGGCGGGCCCACGAGGAAGACGTGCACACTCTTTGGGATGGCCCTCAGTGATAGTCAACACCATATTCCACCTCCGAGTTCCTTGATAGATCTTTACATGGACATTGTTGTACCGCACTTGAGCTTGTCAATTGTTTTGATTGAAGTAGCCCATGTGCCCCGCATAACACTGTGTGACCGTCATCACAAGGTCACCAGAACGTTTACATGCCGCTCCAAACATTTTGGTGGAGGCATTTGATGGTGGATGTCACTCGGAGTTGGTGAAAAACATGTGTATTTCGATGTTGTGCATCGCCAACATCAACTTCTTTGGGCTTCTTATCATCACACAATTGTGTGGTGGTAGTATTTTGTGGTAGCTGAGTTTTTTTTCCCTCGTTACATACAGCGGCAACACTAGTTACATTATGATTGCATATTTGCTAGATGTTGTCCACACAGGAATCGCAGAAGTTTTAACTAATTTGATTTGATGGTGTCATTGTAGACGTTTTACCTCCAGCCCGAGACTGTTGAAGTATAGTTGGTGGTCATGCGTACATGCTTATGTGTTTCCATGATTTTCCCAAACAAATTGATGTTGATGTTATGAGCATTTTCGCCTAGATGTTCACACTCGTTTTCGTGCCAACACATGTTGCAAATCCCTTTGCTTCGCACTTTACAATCCCTGGGGATTTTTTCCACATCACCGGCGATAGCCGTTACGTTTCGGAATCATTGCGCCCAAAACACAGAGGACAAATTTTGTCCAAACAAAAAACCGCCTAGGATTTATTTGGCCCCCGCGGGATCCTCCCTATGGATGTTCGGCCGTTCTGCTTGCCCAAGCGGGTAGGAACACACCAAGCAACGATACAAAGCCCGAGAAATCCCTTTTTTCGGAAAAGTTATGTCTCCAACGGTTGTCAGCTCACCCGTAAACCATTAAACACTCGACCACATGACTTGCCAACTGTGCCCTTCCCACCACTGTTCTCTTTTGTCACACATGTTTCGTTGACCGGAGAGCCCCGTAAGTAACGTGCGCGTCCGATGAAGGTGCCTATTTGGACAGCACTAAAGACATGGGGGACCATGAGCATTTTTGCTAGTCACGTGCTACAGGCGAAGGTGGGGGATCGGAGCGAGTCTCAACAAGCGACCTTTCGATATTAGTTGAGTGCCTCTGCTTAAGGTGGCAGGTTCTCTCTCGTTGTTTTGGCTTGGCCTATGCACGACCCGCATGATTGTTCCTCGCTCAACACGCCCATAGGAGAAAAGCTTACTACGTATGGCTGGTTTGGCTAGGGAGACCAACTATAGCGTTCCTTCTGACATGGGGACATTGCCTCTCCGGCGTGCGTTTAGGGTTAGTGGTGCAAGTGGTTTGGTTGGTGGTGCTCTTCTCCGTCCTTCTGTCGTTCAGCTCGAAAGTCTTCTTTTGCGTAGGTTTGTGGGCAAAGCCACCTTTTCGGCAACCTACAATAGGCCGTGCAAGTTCCCCGCTTGGCCTTGCAAAACGAGATCCCCAAAGTTGACGCATATTGTTGGCGGCGTGCCTGCGCCTATGGGGCACGGACCGCTTCTTTATGCGCCATTTTTAGAGGCTGGCACATGGAGGACATGCACTCCTTTCATATGCAACATGACCCCGTCGGGCCTACTCGCCAGACGTGCCGGTGGCAACAACACTACAAAGACGCCGCCGGGGAGGGGGGGCTAAATGGGGGCGGTCTGCCTGTTGCAAATCGCCCCGTTGTGCCCATGTTGGAGATCACTGTGTTACAATATTGGCCAATGCTTGCGAGCCGGCCATGCTCCACACCCAAGGGTGCCGAAGGGTTGCTATATCTGCTGTCGCTAGCCAAACGGGCCACCGGGAGTAAGCTTTTCTCCTATCGGCGTGTTGAGCGAGGAACAATCATGCGGGTGGTGTGTAGGCCGAGCCAAAATAACGTGAGAGAGCCTGCCACCTTGAGCAGAGGCACTCAACCAACATTCAAAGGTCGCTTGCCGAGATTAGGCTGGATCCGCTAGCTTCGCCCTTACGACAGGACCAGCTAGCTCCACGGCGGCCACACCAATCTGGAGGAACCGCGGGTGCCTCCTGGGAGGTCACCGCGTAGATTGATCCCCCAACTTCATGCACGAGCCGCTCAAGCGCATCCAGCACAAGCGGCGCAACGAATTGCACCACCATATTTTGCTTCGTGACACCCAGAGATGTGCCCACTGCCCCTTTGGGGGCCGGGCAACGATGTCCGCGGCGAGGCGTGTGGTGTGGCGCTCATGGTTGCGTCCACAGAGCTGGAGGCGCCCCTCATACACATCACGGTACCCCGTGCCATTTGCAGCCTAGTTTAGCTCCACTTGCCAGCTTCGGCACCACTGCTCGTGCCCCTTGTAATGGCGGGCCCACGAGGAAGAAGTGCATACTCTTTGGGATGGCCCAAAATGATAGTCAACACCATATTCCACCTCCTAGTTCCTTGATACATTTTTACATGGACGTTGTTCTACTGCACTTGAGCTTGTCACTTGTTTTGATTGAAATAGTCCATGTGCCCGGCATACCGAAGTGTGACCATCATCACAAGGTCACCACAGGTTTACATGGCGATCTTGACATTTTGCTGGAATCATTTGATGGTGGATGTCACTCAGAGTTGGTGAAAAACATGTACATTTCGATGTTGTGCATCGCCAACATCAATTTCTGTGGGTTTCTTATCATCACACAATTGTGTGGTGGTAGTAATTTGTGGTAGTTGAGTTTTGTTTCCTAGTTATATACAGCGGCAACACTAGGCATATTTGCTACAAGTTGTCCACATGGGAATCATAGAAGTTTTACCCGAGATTTGATGGTGTCATTGTAGACATTTTACGTCAGGCTTGAGACCCTTGAAATACAGTTGGTGGTCATCTGTACGTGCTTGTATGTGTCGATGATTTTCGCAAACAAATTGGTGCTGGTGCTATGAGCGTTTTCGCCTAGATGTTCACACTCGTTTTGGTGCCGACACAGTTTGCAAATCAGTTTGCTCGTATGTTACTTTCAACAGGAATTTTTCATCCAAGTTTTTCCAAATCACCGGCGATAGCCTTTTCGTTTCGGTACTATTGCGGCGGAAACGCCGAGGACAAATTTTGTCTTTTGAACAAAAAAAAACCCCGGATTTATCTGGCCCCCTAGGGATCCTGCCTACGGATGTTCGTCCGTGCGGCTTGCCCAAGCGGGCAACAAAACACCAAGCAATCCCTAGAAATCCCTTTCTTCGCAAAAGATATGTCTTCAACGGTTGTCAGCTCCCCCTTAAACCATTAAACCCTCGACCACATGACTTGCCCACTGTGCCCTTCCCACCACCGTTCTCTTTTTCCACATAGGTGTCATTGACCGGAGAGCCCTGCAACTAACGGGCATGTCTGATGAAGTTGTCTATTTGGACAGCAATAAAGCAATGGGGGAGCAGGGACAGCCTTGGTACCATTGATCATTTGCATGCACCTCTTTGTCCCCTGCCCACTCGAACACGCCGGCTGTGAGAGTAGAATGTGGGTGTTTTCTTGTGTATTCTTGTGGTTGCTGGCGCTGGAAGTACTCCACCTTCAGATGATTGCCTGCCCCTTGTTTTTCGTGCTTGCCTTAGGAGGCCTTAATTGCCCGGGGGGGGGGGGGGTGGGGGGGGGGGGCTGCGAAATGAAGGCCATTCATGGGTTGAAAAAAATGGTGAATTACTACCCCCCAATTGCACACAGCGCACAACGTATGAAGTTTTTTGCTGAAATCATGCTGCATATTGTCCAATTGGACCATTTTGCGTGTAATTGAGGACACTGCAAATCATGCAAAACAGGCATTCAAATTCAAGGAAGTAGCACTCAAGGACAAATTGCATTGTCCACATAAGGGGTTTTGTTGTGTACAGATGACACACTGTGAAACAGTACACTGATGTATGGTGAAACAGACTTCCATTGTAAGGAAATCTCAATGAGACGCGAAATTTCGCCACATTTGGCAAAATACAGCATAGTGAGGTATGAAATACTTTCAGTGCATTGCCTGCTTGCCACAGCACAAGATAGATACAAAATATCACAAACATACAATTCGAACCATAAGGAACTCTTTAGAATCAAGCAATACAAAAACATGCATCAAAGAAAGAACCAAATGTTGCCTACAAAAGGCAATTCCATGTGCCAACACCCACAAAGGGTGACCCAAAATACGAAATCAAATAAAGTGGGACACAAATTAAAATTCAAGTGAGCTGCTCAGAGGACGGTGGTTTTGCAGTCACCAAAACCTAAAACACCGTCGTCGTTTGTTCCCCAAGGTGCGTTCCTTTCTCAGGTTGCTGTTGTGGCTGGGCTGCTGGTGCAGTCCCACCACTGACCTAATTCGCAAAGATGTGCAATCCCTCTAGTGACGGTGACTGTCCTTTCGGCTCAAACAGTGGATGCGTATTTCCTTTGTGTGGCGTGACCAACTGCTGACTCTGGTGTTGTGTCTGCTGCTCATCATCCTGCGCCGCTGGAGCCTCAACAGAGGGTGACCGAGCCCTTTTTGTAGGCATTGCTTGGGCTTTGCTACTGCGACTTGCCACCACCACCCTTGACAGTGCCGGATCCATGTCCTGTGGTCACGTGACGTCATAATTGCCTCAAAACAGTGAAAAGATTGCATACCAAGATTGTCCGAATGTTCATAAAATTCATCAAAGGCACAAATTTCGGTACAAGTCAAATCAAAGTAACATACACAAATGCAAATACACGGTAAGGGCATTAATTCATCAAAAAATGAGGGAGTGACGAAATTTTGCGTCTCATCGGAGAAAAAATGCATGAAAAGGGGGTATGATATCGGCCAATTTCAAAGAAGTGGCGAAATTTAGCTTCATTTTGTAATTTGGCTGATTTCGGGGTACAAAGCAAATCAAAGTAACATACATAAATGCAAATACACAATAAGGGCATTAATTCATCAAATAATGAGGGAGTGACGAAATTTTGCGTCTCATTGGACGAAAAATGCATGAAAAAGGGGGATGATATCGGCCAATTTCAAAAGAGTGGCAAAACTTCGCTTCATTTTGGAATTTGGCTGATTTGGGGGCACAAAGCAAATCAAAGTAACATACACAAATGCAAATACACAATAAAGGCGTTAATTCATCAAACAATGAAGGAGTGACGAAATTTCGCGTCTCATTGGAGAAAAAATGCATGAAAAAGTGGTATGGTATCGGCTAGTTTCAAAGGAGTGGCGAAATTTAGCTTCATTTTGGAATTTGGCCGATTTGGGGGTTAAAATTGACTGTTCGGAATTTGAACATTGGTATGGTTGAAAAAATGGTTTTTAAAATACAAGCTGAAACAGTGACTCGCCCCCCCCCCCCCCCCCCTGCATTTCAGACCCTAAAAAAACACCGCAGCTCGGGGTAACGAATTCGACTTCTTGAGGGTCACCAGGGCGGGCAATTAAGGATTCCTAAGTTTGATGATCCCCATGGGCGGTACCGTTGCCAAATCATCCAGCCGCAGCTTCAGTCGGGTCGCACTTACCAACCTGATTTGCCCATGCTCCCGGTTCACGTCCAGCCGCAGGACCTTGTAGGATAACACCGCTGAGTTGTGGACCGCATCTGCTAGAGTGACTGTTTTCGAAGGTCCCTTCTTGTTTGCACGGGTGTGCGCCGTCCGTTGACTGGGGCCCTCGGAGGACCCCTGCGATGGTTGTGACAATGAGGGTGGCTCTGGGGCCACAGGCACATTGTTATTTGATTTTGGGGGTACAGATGACGTGACAACGGGGGCTTGGAGGAAATAAGGGTGCTCTGGTCATGGATCTCAGTGACACACGGCGGCAATTTGTTGTTTTCGGTACCCACTATCCCTAGTTTATAGTATGTGCAAAGGGGAATCCAGGAAAATTGCATATTGTACTCTGAATCACACGTCATGATATTGTCAGCAAAAGATAGTACATCACATTAGCAAAGTCGGGATCACAGACAAAGAAACAGTAGCGAATTGTTGGTAGGACTGGCTGCAGCGTGACAATACCCTTTACCGGGCAGGCTTGAAACATACAAAACGGCAAAACTATGCGAAATTTTATGTCTCAATGCAAAAATGGGAAATCCAATACTAAAAACACCAATTATGCCATATGTGGCGAAATTTCGCCATCCAATGCAAAAAGACCACAATGAAAGGACAATTTCGGGTACATTGTAAGGACAACAGGTATGTCAGTCCCATGTTGAACCTGTCCAAAAACCTCCTCCTCATCTAGAATTGCTACTATATCGTCATCATCCGACACACTACTGTTATCACTGTCGCTGTGGACTGCAAACAAGGCCACCTCAGGGCCATCGTCCTCGTCATCGCTCGCATCATCCGCACCTGGCTGTTGGTACAATGCATCATGTCACGAAGAGCATAAACCCGCGGAAACAAGTCTGCATGACGTAGTTGCAAAGCATCAACACGTGCCCTGATTGTCTGGACAGCATGAATTAGTGAGACGTGACCCGGAAATGGCGGTAGCGCTGGTAGATGCAAGACAGCCACAGCTGTGCAATTTATGGAGTGGTCAGGATGCAGTGGGTCCACCCCATAATTGAAACAGGCATTGGTGCATCCTAAGATTGTGAATGAGGGGCTGCCATCTTTCTGAAAGGTCGCCACAAGCATATCACGTCATTTGAGAAAACAATGTACCAATGTGGCTTCTTCCGCAATCCATACGCAAACAGCAACCGTGTAAGATCCATCCGTGAACGTCGATTGTTCACATTGCCAAGGCCCCGACGGCCAAAAACCTTGCACAGCCCCCATTGGCAACATCCCTCATGAGGTGAAGAACGTTCTGAAAGTCACGTCTTGCCACAACCACCCTCAGCAGTGCGGGATCCATGCCCTGTGGTCACCTCGCAGCAAAGAATCACATAATTGCCTCAGAATAGTGAAAAGACTGCATACCAAGACCGCCAGCATGGTCGTATAATTCATCAAAGGCGCAAATTTCGATACAAATCAAATCAAATCAACATACATAAATGCAAATACACAATAAGGGCATGAATTCATCAAATAATGAAGGAGTGACGAAATTTCGCGTCTCATTGGACAAAAAATGCATGAAAAACGGGTATGATATCGGCCAACTTCAAAAGAGTGGCAAAACTTCGCTTCATTTTGGAATTTCGCCGATTTGGGGGTTGAAATTGACTATTCGGAAATTGAACATTGGTATGGTTGAAAAAATGGCTTTTAAAACACAAACTGAAACAGTGACCCCCCCCCCCCTGCATTTCAGACCCTAAAAAAACACCCTTGTTCGGGGTAACAAATTCGACTCCTTGAGGGTCACCAGGGCGGGCAATTAACGCCTCCTAAGCTTGCCTTTGTGCATGTTTTGCTATGCGGGCCGGAACTTCAGCAATACAGCACGCAATGAGGGAGTCAAAGGTGCTGCAGTGCAAGGAAGGATCGCGTCACACGGCATTGCAGAAAGATAATTTGCCCAATAAATGCACACTTTCAACCCTTTGTCTTTTCAGGTGCTGCATTTGGCGTTCCCCGGTGCCAAGATGTTGAATAGATGCCATGTGATGATGGGCATACACCGCAAGGGGTCAAATTTGAGTACACAGGAGCACGTCCATCTGAACCCCGCAAGCACTACTCTCCATCCGCAGGGCCACATGGAAATTGGCCATGCAAGCCCGGAAAAGCACAACACGGCTCCCGCGTGTGACCATGCCGCCTATGGTAGGACCAAGTAGTTGAAGGTTGGCGGCTCCCTTTGCTATTTTTCCTTATCCATCCCTTGTTGTGCTCTTTGCTCCCCTCCTCCGCTTGTTTATGAGCTCTGCCATGTATTTGGTTTTCCAATCCGTTGCAGGGAGGTATGGGGCGGGGTGTCAGAGTGGGTGGTGTAGAAACTAGTAGCTCAAGGGGTTTCTCATCGTCCATCTCCCGTGGAGAGGCAGGGGCATCACTCAAGCTACGACGCAGGTACTTCCCACCGTGCCACCTCATCGGGGAGGACGCCACACTCCCCCCCCCCCATCGCCAACTCCCCCCACGTGTGTACTCGACCTTGCCACCCACACCTACAGCCAAGCCACGTTAGAGGTCCCCACCGTCGTACGCCACCCAGCCACCCAACATCGCACCAATAGGTGCCGAAACGCCCCTCCTTGGCGAAGGCTATCGACCCCATAACCCCCTGCGCACAGCTAGTCCAGGGAATGTCCCCATGGGTATTCTAACATGGGGGGGGGGGGCAAGGTAGTTCTTTGTTGTGCGCTGGATGGTGCAAGTGGCCCTCTCGCAAGTGGGGCATCGGGTTTCCCACTCGCAATTTCTGGACCACAGAGCCGAGCCACACCCGTGTGCAACCCCCGCCTGCCCCAAGGGTTTGTGTGCCGCGGGGTTAGACCACAGGGTCCCATCTGTTTACACATACTTAGACCGCACTGTTGCCCTTGGGGACGTCGTTGATCAGCGCACCCCCACCCACCACCACCTCCCCAACCCACCCATCCCCTCTTGAGGGGAGACTTTCGGTTTAGCCCGGATGCGCGCTACCTTACTCTCAGCGTCGGACCCAAACCCAAATTAGCGTGCCGTCGGGCCACGGTGCGAGCCCTATCAACATGCACTGGCTGCCCAGCCTTTTTTTGTTTGTGTCCGCTTTCGGGGCTGTGTGCACTATGAATAGGTCACAGTTGAGCATGGGGTGCCGGACATGTTCATGCAGGAACCCGTGCCCATTCAGGAACGCCCGTGCACAAAGTTTGCGGGCACTTACGGGTTGTACCATAATTCTCCAATGCAACCGGTGTTGCGGAGTCTCAAAGGTGCCATCAGCCGTATGTGTAGCGCCGTTGGGCGCGTGTAACCCCTTGCA
Source organism: Eutreptiella sp. 'Long Island Sound 2002' (assembly GCA_964036045.1). Lineage (NCBI taxonomy): Eukaryota > Euglenozoa > Euglenophyceae > Eutreptiales > Eutreptiaceae > Eutreptiella > Eutreptiella sp. 'Long Island Sound 2002'. Next base: position 43,313,135 of record OZ038379.1, on the reverse strand, counting down.
CATGCAAATATACTATTTGAGTATCTAAGTAGTGTGGCCAAACGATACTACTTTATGGGGTTGCCCGGTGACTCTGGGCAATATTGCTCGTTAGTGCGCCGCCGCTTCCGGACGGACGTGTCGCCGCCAAGCCATGAGGCACATCATCTTGCGTCGCAGCTCGCGTAAGACCTTGCTGTTCCTCTGCCTTACCATCTACAAGCTCAAAGGGAAAGAAGTGATTGGTGGTCATTACTCCGATTCGTACGTTTGCTTATTTTTCTGGACGTGTCATTCCACGGGGACTTCCATGTGGAGCTCTTCGTGATGCTCGGTTGCCGATTTGTGTTACACCTTCCATTTTTGTCACATATAGTTCACCTTTATGTATATTGCCCATTTGTAAAACAGGCGTGTCAAAGATCTCTCCGGCTGTGAAACTTCATTTTACAATACATTTATATTGCTACTTGTATGATGTGCAGTACAAAGTGATTGTGTTGGGAGAATGATATCCCAAGTGCTAATATCATATTATTGCAAAAAACTCCTTGCCTGATCTATGTTAGTGTGGGCGTATGTTTGAAGAAGGTATTTGATATGCTTGTTGTATCTTATGACATACGACAGAGGTCAAGGGGGGGTCCAGCAGCAGTGTGCAGGCTTTGAAAAAGGTGAGGCCCTTTTCTATTACCTATGTTCATTGCTGCAAAAAGAAACAAAAAAGCCAAATGTGGAGACCACAAATAGTCATTTCACCATCGGGGAGGTTTTGTTAGTTTTCCATGAATTTGTCATATGTGTGGGTGCTTTTTATAGTTTTGCAAAGTTGTGATTTTACCTATGCTAGAGGGGGGGGTTCCCATGGAAACTTTTTCAAACGGCATTGGTAGCACGCTTTTGTGATGGGGCCCCTAACAAATCAAGCCATCACCACACAATGCCCCATGAAAACCCGACACCTCTTAGGGTGCCACAAATGGACTCTAGAGCGCCGGACACAACACCCAAGGAATTTCACATACATTTTAGGGCCCATCGTCTCTCCAATACTTTCGTCCACAGCGGTGGGCATTGCGCTGGCGAATAACTTGCCATGCGTAAGATCTCTCTCCCTTGCCTCATCTCTACGGCCTATCGTTAACCAAGGAAGCTGGATAACATGTTCCGTGACACATGACAATACAAAGCATGTGTGCGGCGTTTCTCGCTGCATTCTAGGTCAAGGTGCATGGGGAACAAATGAACCATGCCCCAAATGCACCATTCCTTGGTAGTTATTTGTAGTCCCGGCGCGTCCAGTGGGCGCCCTTTAGCCCCGCCACGTACTTTGGGCGCTACCTGGTTGAACCTCGCGTGCCGGTGGGTGTGCCGAACCTGGGGCTTCCGGCAGGCGCCCCTCAGCCAGGCCACATCCTTTGGGCGCGGCCTCGTTGGTCCTCGGGTGCGGTTTGTTGTGCCGCGTCCCGGGGCAGCCGCTGGGCGCCTGTCGGCCAGGGTACGTCCCATGGACGTTGCCTAGATGGTCCTCGAGTGTGGGTTGGTGTTCCAGGTCCCGAGGTGTCAGGTGGCCACCCCTTTTTTCGCCCGCCGGATCCTTTCGGGTGCTACCTAGTTGGACCTCGTGTTCGAGTTGGTGTGGCTGTGCGTGGTCTTGCGTGCCTTGCGTATTGCTCTGTGTGCCGTGCGTGCTTCCCGGGTTTGCGGCACCTGGTCACCGTTGGTACTTGGGAGCCGGTCTCGTTTAGTGGTTGCCGCCGGCAGCGTGCCTCTTTGGCGTGCCTCGTGGCCGCACAGTATTTCGATAGCACTCAAACTAGTGCGTTACAACAAATTGCCGATTGCATGGGTACATTTGCCAGATCTTGGTTCCGAACAATGAGGCCATGTGACAACATTTAGCGGTCAACTGTGAAGATGACCCCGGGGCTTTACTGGACACAATATGACGAAATTGTCAATTATCTCAAGTGGAAGGATGCTAAAGCGGTCGGACTCGGTCACCTCGTCAGAGGCACCTAAAAAGAAGAAATTTCAAGGAATGCATGTATGCGTGCACGAAATACCTTGCTTCATTTAACAAGAAGGATGTGAACACCTTGCTTTGAGCCTGTCGTTCGATTGGCGCTGTAGCAATATGCTTCATGTATGCCATTTGCCAAAAACCGATCATGAAATGGTTTGGGTGCAAAAGCATGTGGAGTCAACGTCGTTGTTGACTTTCAATCTTGGAGATTGGACCCCCGAATTAGAGGACATTTGGCTTCCTTGGGATGTAGTATGGCGATGTACTTTGTGCACGTCACCCAAGTGGGATGGTTTTCGCGAGGCATTGTCGTGTCGCCTTGTGGTAGTCAATGTCACGGCATGTGATGAGAAGGTGTGAAAATCTTTCTATGCAAATACTCGAAAACATTGCGCGATCTATGGAAAAGGGGCACCAAAGATCGCTCGGTGGCATAAAACCACTTCTTTTCGTCCGCTAAACTTCTTTTTGGTGAAGCATCTATTTGAAGATTTGTGCATGTCATGCTACAAATGTACATTGAACTTGATGAGGACAGATTGCAGTTGAATGCTTTGATTGTGCGCAGGTTGAAATAGAATGATGCCATTTGTATCTCCGGATTGATTGCAGTGCAGCTAAACAGCTTGGCGTTGGAATGTCAGAACAATGATGCTTGGGATGGTTGCAAGGGACATTCACATATTGTTGTGATGTTGCGTCACCTTCCACAATGTACACATTGTCGCGCATCGATCTGCCAGTCGTGTTCATGAAGCAAGGTTCCCAACAATGTTACATCTTACCAAGGTTGTGTTCTACTACTAGAATTGCCCTTCCCGGCTGGTTGCTATGGGAGACTTGGGTTCAGCGCTTATCCACGTTGTGATCCTAATCCAGACCCTGCTTGGGTACTAATATTGTCAAGGTACCATAGAAGAGAAAGTCAAAGCATGGCCGCATGTCAACCGAGGTTAGCAGTGATGATGACGTGCTCCCAAAGGTTGTGGATTGTCCAAGAAATCCCACAACAACAAAACCAAGCGCACTGTCTATGTTCCCCAGAGGGGTCACGAAGGCAACTCGTGCTCCCAACCCACCCGCACTCGCAGACCAACCACGTTGCGCCCAAAGGACGCAGCCCGGCGCAGGGGCGCCGGCCGGACACGCTGGGAGCCGGCACATCGGCCCGCACTTGACAACCAACCACATAGCGCCCAAAGGACGTGGCTTGGCTGAGGGGCGCCGAGCGGACGCCCCGGGACCCGGCACACCCACCCGAACGCGAGGTTCAACCCAACAGCTCCCAAAGGTCCTAGCCTGGCTAAGGGGTGCCCAGCGGTCGCCCCGGGACCGAGCACAACAACCCACGCGCGAGGCCCATCCGCCCCTCTGTGATCAGACGCCAAGGCACGTGTGATCAGACGCCCTGGTGCCCGAGGTCATACGCCCATTAGCTAGACGCCAGTAGGGAGTGCTGAACGGGGACAGGAACGCGAAACCCCCCCCCCTCCTTTCTGAAGAGAAATAAGGGGGCAAGAAACCGAACAAGAAACGCGCAGGGGCTGGAACGTCATGGAACGGTCCTACCAATCCCCTGAGCGGGGACCTCACGGAGTGCGCGCGGATGGAAAGGGGGGGAGGGGCGAAGCCGGACAAGAAAAGCGGGAGTGAGACGAGGGCGAGCGCGCACCAACACACAAAGGATACACAGCGCGAAAGGGCAAGGGCGAGCGGACCGAGGACACGCAACGCGCAGACCACCTGAAATGGCGTACCAGCGGACAAGGAAAAACACACCCCGGCGTAACAACCCACCACACCAACCGCCAGAGCCGCGTAGGACAACGGGGCAAAAGGGGGGGGGGGGCACACAGCGGGGCGCCGGCCTCACCCGCGACTCGCCGCGCGCGCGGGAACACACGAGCAAGGCACTACACCTTCAAACGCAGCAGTGGAGACACAACCCCCCACGCACGGGCCCTCTCGCATAGCAGCCTTCACACCTCCCCGGACTCCGAGTGGCGACACGCCAATAGCACGGGCCAGGTGGCGCCGGTTCCCTAGGCCGCAACACAGCAGGGGGGCAGCGTAGTGGATAAGTGCCCCAGGTCATGCCTGCAGCAGACGTGGCTGCTACAGACACAGGCACCGGGGAGTGACAGAGAAAGAAGCCCCGGAACGACGGGGCTCCGAGCCTAGTGAACCTTGTGAAACCGTCACGAGGCAGGAAGTAACGCGGACGGGAACAACATGGAGCGTGCTCACAGCCCCCACTACGGAGGGCCAGCGGCAGCCACCATGAGCCTGGTTGTCCGCCAGCCTCCACATGCCCTGCGCAGCTGCGCAGTAAGACAGGGTAAGCAGAGCACCCGGTAGGGGAGGGCACCACGGCAACAGGTAAGCCGAATGGTTAGGTGCCCCAACCGCTCGGTCGGGGAAAACGCTTCCGATCTCCGAACCAACGCTCCCGATGGGCGGAGGATGATTGGACCCGTTGCTAACAATGTTGCAAGCAAAATTGGAAGAATGACTGTCACCAAGGGTTGGCATGGTGCCCAGTATTTCCGTGCCAAAAACAAAATTCCCTACTATGCGTTTGAGCGACATGGGGTCATGACAATAGGGCCCTGCCAACAGGATGCACAAATCAAGTTGACCATCGGTGCACAAGGTTCTCAAATGTGACCTGCCGACACTTCATATGAGCGGCTACGTGTGGCACAAATGATGCACTGTCCGAAAACAAACGCGCACAAAGCAAGACAGTGGATCCCCCGAAAATAAGATTAGATAGTTCGTTTTTTTTCCATGAAAACGCCACTGTCCACCATGCCCCTGACAGGCCAGGTGAATCCGTGCATAGCTCATCCCCACTGGCATCCCAGGGATTAGTCGGACCCCTGGGCGTTCGCGGATTCCAGTTTGAGGGGAAAGGGTGGGGTTGGCTGGGGTGGCTTGCCAAAAAACAAAAAAACCTTCCATACAAGAAGTGGCACTACATCGTGCGTCACCACCTTTGGGGGTTGGGGGGGCGGGGGAGTCATGTTTTCATTGCTTCAATATGGGCCACAGTAGGAGATAGACACCCTCGTGCATGAATGAGTGGTGACACTATTGCTTTCTAAAACTGGGGCATGCCTGTCGGAACAAGGTACCTTCATTTTCTGTGGTCATGGTGTCCTCCAAGTACCAATTCACCTTCTTCGGACACCGATCTGGTCGGCCGTGTCATGAGTCGGTTCACAACTTTTTATCATATCCCATGCGATTAGGGCAGGGTTTTGGGAAGCAGACGTCCTGTTTAGTCGATGCCATTGCCCATAGCCTTCCAGAAGCAGTGTGGGGTATGACGGCAACCAACCATCAGAAGCAGTGCTTCGGAAAATTGGAAGCGATGTTTAAAGCCACTGCTTCCCAAAACGGTGGCAATCATCAGGAGCGCTGCTTCCGAAGGTCGGAAGCGTTTTCGCGATCAATTTCGGCAAGCACACTTTTGGGAAGAGAGATCGGCCGGACCACTCGGCCGCGATGTTCCCAGCAGCACGCCCGATTGGCCTGAGGATTTCGGGAACAACATGGCTGGCACTGCATCTAAAAACTCGCAGGAAAAAACGATTCCGTGATGTGCAATTGTGCGACATGTGCCTTGTCGCCTAGGCTTGGTGGTACGGCACCGCTAGCAACGCCCTTATCACAAAGAAATTATAGGCAACGGCTTGTTTGACCCACAAGACTTCCCAAGAACCCTGCTCCAAGACCAGCGCCCTCACCCAGCCCACCAGAACCTTGGCCACCTCCTACGCCCACCAGCACCCTACCGGGAGTTTGGGTACAAATCAAAGCCACACCTGCAGCGGGACCCCGGGCGGGTCCCGCTGTGGGTACACCGAATGGAGCCTTGGTTGCAGCTCTCGAAGGAAAAATGAGTCCCTTAGGGGCTAACATCGCACCGGGCGTCGGCGTCCGAATTCACCGCGTGCGCATCAACGCGCTCTGCCCGCTCAACAATGTTGTCAAACATATTGACATATGCAGCCATAGCTTGCAATGTGCCTGTAAAATATTAGGGGTCTTGCACCTAATGCATCACGCCCCCGCGATGCAACACAGGGCCCAACAATGCGCTTATACTTGCCTACTAGGCGGTAGGTCAACCTGCGGCAGTTCTTAAGAGAGGACAAAAAAGGCAACCCTTAACGGTAGTCTTTCAAAAAGACGGTGTGTACCTCATATATTCCACCATCGTTGGTGAGGCTTGCCGGAAGGCACTTGCTAGCCATTGGCGCTTGGCGGTTGGCGCTTGGCGGTTGATGGTGCTTGGTGGTGGTTGGCGGCGGTTGGTGGATGCTGATTGGTGGTTGATGGCGGTCGGTAGTGGTTGGCAGTTGGCAAGATGTGGCGGTTGGTGGTTGGCGGTTGGTGGTCCCTTGGGACGGTCCATAAAGGATATCCTCAAAAAATCCTCAAAAAAGACTGTCCCTTAATGACCCCCACTGTCATGCGAGAAGTCGTGTGCCCCTGCACTGCACGCGGGGTAGTAGTCGTGTTCCCAGCCGCACATCCCGCAACCATGGGTACAGCACAAATCCTCCAACTGCCAAGTTGGCCAATGGCGCTCCCCCAAGGTGCACTGGTCGTGCTATGTGCGGTGCTGTCCTTCATGGAAAGACTCACGAACTCCCACAATACTCATTGCACAATATGGGGCCTTAAACTGGCGTTTAGTGAGCGTTGTGGGATGCCATATGTCTTCATGCCTATCCGAAAAACATACCAAATGCGAGGAACATGTGGTAAACCACTCCATGCAAAGGTGTATTTCCCCAAGCCCTGGGAAGGGTCGAAGGGCACATGGGAGTGGTGAACCATGTAGTGATAGGTGTTGTGAACTACCATTCCGTGCCTCCATGCCATTCCCCTATGTTTTGGCCTCACTACACCCTTCAAGGTGTACATTTTTGTTTTGCGGCCTCAACCCTAGCGTTGTAGGCCAGATAACTCAACCTCTCCCCACGCTACTACACTCATCACGGTGTACAAATGAGCTGCAGCAGTTGGTGCTGGTCCAAGCCCTAGCGTAAATTGAACGCTCACTTCACTCTTGGTGAAGAGCAAGCTCATCAAACGCACACTAGAATATCATGCGCCTTCCATAAGAGTTGATTGAGCGTTTGGTGAACTTGCAGGGCACGCTTGCACTACTACAACAAAACTGCACTTGCAACGAGTGTCGGTGACCTTGCCGTGACCTTGCGTGAGCCTAGAACATGCTCCTAAAACCCCTGGACCTTAGGCTCTCCCAACCTCACAATGGACCGTGCAGCCCTCGTTGGTGGATGGTGGTTGTTTCAATCAATGCGCCCCCCCCCCTCCCAAAGGTCGATTCATGCGATGCAGAGGTGGTTGGAGGGTCGCAACTGTGTCGACTAATGTTGGGGGAACATGGCATCTTCCCCCCCCCAAAAAAAAACAAAGAACCTATCATCGACATGTGCCCCTCACGCAAAAAACACCCGCAACACTCGACCCAATCCCCCTTCCCCCCTCACACGCCTTTGCACCCTGAACCTATGCCAAAGAATGCTCATACCTTGCCGACGCAACAGCACTTCACGAATAGTGGCTTCTCGTTGGCGCGTACATTGGTGCGCTTCTCTCGTCCAACGTGCCAAGTGAACCCAACACGGGACTGCCTTTACGGTTCAAACGGGTCATAGGGGTGGAACCGAATATTACTGCAGCAGTAATTGTAGTCGTACTGTAGTAGTAGTAGTAGTGCCACTCTTGGAGTGGCTTTTAAGTGGCCGGTTGACCCGATACAGCATAATTTGGCCGCTTTCAAACATCTAGTGCACTTACCTCGGGAGGCTCCAAAAGTAACACGGGAGAGTTTCTAGCTCATTGGGAGGAGAAATGATCTTGGGGGTACGAACATGACATCCCGGGCCGACGGGTACCCCGAAAACAAGCAAAAAGTTTCACTGTTGGCCTGTGTGGCCAACGGTGAAACTAACATAAAAATTCAATTTCCCAAAACTGCACTGTGGGGGCCATATTTGATGATGTTTCACTGTCAATAGTGAAACAGCAGCTGACATAGAACCATTGAGGAGTGATGGATTGTATCCCCAGAACCCCGCCCCCCCTCCATTCCTTCCCATGTGCGGCTATGGAGCCGGTGCAGGCACGAACAACTTCCCCCTGTTACAAACGAGTGTATCCGAGGTGCAGCGTGGAAACAATACAGCAGATATATGGGCCTGTTGGTGAAACTGACATTGAGGACAAACAGTAGGTGACTCCTGCAATGAAGTACTGTGCAAATACACAGGGGCAGTGTCATATGTCCGTGCAGTCCAAGACAGAGATTGAAGGGTACAAATTATGGTTTATAAATGATTGTTCCTGTCTGTTGAAAAACGAAAGCACATAGTGGAGTTCCGCACCATATCTGTGCAGTAGGTCATCACAGAGCAGTGCAGTGACAAGAAAAAATCTGACACTGGTTTCAGGCGTTTTGGGCACAGGTGTCATTATGGCAGTGTGTTTCACAGTTGACAGGGAAATTATAGTGTGATAACCCAGCAAACCCGCAGACGTTGTCAGGGCAACAACAGTACAACCTGAAGCAGTTCTAAAAAAAGCACAACTGATAGGTCCTCCCATCCAGCCTACTGCTTTGCACTGCGGGTCCTCCGGGGAGCTTGCTCAGGCTGAGCCACACTGGGGATGGTCACGGCGGAGACTTTGGGTTTCCGCTTGACCCCCGGGGGCTCCTTGTCCGCCGGATCCCACGTTGTTCGCGTCCTCACTCTGCGCTGCAATTGCTTGCTACTGTCCCTTACCAATGCTGTGGAAATCCACGTCATTCTCTAGGTCCATCTGAGTGAGGGTAGTTTGCTCCTTCGGCCGCTTGGCACTTGCCTTGGCAAGGGGCTTGGCCTTCCCCCTCTTGTTCCTTGTTGCCTTCGCAGGAGCTGGCTTTGCATCGACACTAACGGCATTGAAGGCAAGTTGGAGGACAGTTGGGGGCACATGAACCACAGAATCGACAGCAGGGGATGAGGTAGCTTCCAGGCAGACAGCTTCAATGTCAACAGTGAAAACTGCTTGGAGAGTCCAGTTTTTTGGAATGCTGGTGCCGGGCAACAGGGTGTCAAGGAGCTTCTGATGCTGGTGTCCTTGCCTGTGTTCATTATCAGCCTTCACACCATTCTCTTTGATTCCTCTTGCCTTTTGTGTGTGTGTCCGTCCATGTACCGCACATTCAAAAAGGGCTAGCATGATATGATTCATGGTAGGGTTTGGCCATAAAGAACGGTGCACAATTGATTTCCGTCTTTATTGTGCATCCCTTGGCAGAAGGAACCACTACAAGTAAATGAGGAGCAGGAAGCATTATGTTGCAGCATCAATGTACACAATGTTAGTTTTAAGAACTATTAGTGGCCTTGTGTCTTGTGTACAACAACAAAATCAGCAAATTGAAATCAGCCAAAATAAGGTGAACCCAGCATCTTGTGTGATAGTGAAACACCAAAACTAATGCTCCAGTGACAACCAAAGGCAAATGGTCCTTTGAACCGAATCGCCTGCAGCACACTTTGAATGTTGAGAGTGAAACCCCATTAGAGGAGGTGCCTGGGTCATGCAGCTTTGTACGGTTTGGGGCTGCTTTTCTCCCACTTCTGGCACCTCTTTGCTCCCCGTGGGCTGCTATGAAATGGAGGCTGTTGCAAAATTGGTGTGCCCATGTCACATCATCCTTGTGTCATTTCTTGGCGGATCCTCTCTTTTGCAAAAGGAACTCGGTTGGCCAAAGGTAGTTTCTCGAAGAGTGCAAAACCACTTCCCTGCAACTCAAGCCGTTGTTTCTTGGTTGGTGTTGTCATGGCCCTTGCATTGGGTACCGTTTTTGCCACTATCATCGGCTTTGCGACTACCAGCATGCGGCGGAGGAGCTTAAACAGAGCGGGCACAGAGCGCAGAAGCCATTGCTAGGACCCACGACTCGGCCAGCCCTGCTTCAGATCTGCAATACTTCGTCTTGTTCGAGGATTCAAACGCAACTCCGGAGCCACCTCCAGAAAAGGAAAAGCTACTACTCCTCCCAGAGCGCATTCCACCAATGAGTCCCCGTCTTGATATAGCTCACCCCGATCCACGACGTCATACAACCCCGACCAAATCTCTCGCAGTCGGAATGGGGAGGCACTGTTGCCAGTCACTGTGCCCTCTGAGGCAGTACAGGCGGATTACATACAGACAGAACAAGCAGACGGCAACCAGTGGTTTCACTGTTGACATTGAAACTCCATCGTGGACAGGTGTGAGTAGGCAGAATAGCAGAACTTGTGCACAGGGTGCAATAAGCCACGTGCTACTAACGAGGAGTGGTGGCAGTTGGTTTCACTGTTGACAGTGAAAGTCTCAGTGCTTCGGTGCTGTGGAAGCCAACCACTTGAAAGGCAGGAGAACAACACATGGAATGGTGGCACAAAGGGGGGGGGTACAACTGCAATAACATCCTCCACTGGCACCCTGTTGTCCCCCCACCACGGCAGAACCACAAGGAAGCACAAAGGCACATAGCTGCAGGAACTTACCGTATGTACTTGATGACCAAAAGTAGTTTCACTGTTGACGGTGAAACTACGTGTGATAACGTGGCCTGGGAGGATGAGATGACAAAGTAAGTGAGTATGAGGCCTCAAACAGCTTCACTATTAACGGTGAAATTGTTTCCCATAATATGGTGTTCATGGATAAGCAGGAAAAACGAGTAAAAAGAAATATGTTTTTGAAAAAGGCTGCAAAAAACAGAATCGGAAACATCACCGGACCGTCGTGTGGTCCAGTAGATAACCACCTCGTCTTGTCCCAGTGGGGCTGGGTTCGAATCCCGCTACGTCCCCCACCTAGCCACCAGGTGGCATACCGCACCACCACCTGGTCACCCACTGGGCATGGCAAGTGCCCCGCTGAGAAGGGGGTACTCATCTAGCACTACCAAACTCGTAGTTTTTAGACATGTTTGGTAGATTGGTGACCAAGTGGTGAAACACCAAACTCCTAGCCCGGGTAGTAAAACAGGTACTCCACCTGGACTTGGAGGTATCATCACAATTCTTCCAGAGCAAAGTAGTTTCATTGTTGACAGTGAAACTACCTTGCACTGTTAACCTCACTTGGGTCCGTGCATACTCCACCACACCCAAATGAACGACCACCAGCACCCAAGGCGGGGTTGTAGACAAGTGGGAGGGGTTGGGTACGGCCCAAAGTGTCATATAATGTGGCCTTTCACCTCGAGTTTCACTGTTGACAGTGAAACCTTGGCCCGTTGGGGCCTAAAAATTCGATTTCAAAAAACTGTAGTGGTCAAAAACTATTGTCTTTTGAAATCTACTGAACTACTGGGGGTTTGTGGTCATTTTTCTGCGCCGGTGAAACTGCCTATCCCGGGTGCGGGCCGGCACTTTAGGATGTCTGGTTCGTACCCCCAAGATGATGTGGAAATCACCGAAGATGGAACCTCTAGCCTTTCAATTAAATGTGTATCAAAGGCACAGAGGTGGCAAAAAATGGTCATTGGTTGGGCTTGACACCCTCCCCTTGGTGCTTCACCAAGCTGCCATCTCCAAATCTAGTACTCAAATCTTTGGGTCTACATATCCCACATGGTACATAGGGACAGTGCCGATTTGGCATGGCTAAACTCCACGCAAAACATGCCAATGTTGGAACCTAGGTTTGCCAGCTTTTTGGGTGTGTTCTTGGTATTTTTTCACCACAGCCTGCAAATGAGGCGTTTCCTGGCATGGGGCTTACAATTTTAGTATTGGGGTTCAATGGGCTGTCAACCAAGCATATCCAACACTTTGGGCCTAGAGGCATGATAAATGTACCAAGTTGGCACGTTGAAAGCCCATTCCGGTCTAGCTTGAAGGAGTGGGGGGCGGGGGTATTTTGGCCAAAAATGGCAGCTTTGGTTTGTGGACCTCAGTGTGAGGTGCTGCTCGAACATATGGTTGAATGACAAGATAGCCTAGGTCCGTATGAAAAGGTAGGAGGACACCCAATAGGGTATCACGACCCGTGATCACGGGGGCCGCCGCCAGCCAATGTGTGACCCCGAGGGGTGTTCGACAGTTTTGGGGGCTACAGGGGGGGGGGGGGGGCCTCACCCCCCTCCGAAGGGGGGGGGGGGCTTCGTTGACCCAAACCCAGCACCTTTTCCGTCAGGCACCTCCAAGCGCGCACACAAACAAAGCTAACGAGACGCACCGTGACCGGTCATAGCTCGTGATTGTTTTGCGGCACTCAAGCACTTTCACAGCAGTAATGAATGTTGCCTTAAGTTCGCCCAAAGGCTATCAAATCTCTCTTGGGTTGCCTTGGGTCAGCTCTAACTCCCCGCAAGTGAGACCCGGTCACCGACGCATGGTCGGTGCAGTGTTCTTAGTAACCGTGCATGCAAAACAGGTTATGCCAATACCCACTGGCCAACAAATAGTGTCCCTTCCCCTTGTCACAAACCACGGACATATATAGAGAGAGAGAGAGAGAGAGAAGCGCAGGGGGGGAAGGGTCCTCAAGCATCGGAATCATCCTCCCACTCGTCGCGTGCCCTTTTGCCGCTACTCTTGGGGCGAGCAAGCTTCTTTGGCCGGGCTGCTTGCGATCTTGTTACCCGGCAGGCTGCCGGCCCATCAGACAATGGATTCCGATGGCACATAGTGCCTGGCGGGGCACTGCTGTTGGAGGATGCACTCGTACTGGAGGAGGCATTGGTGGTGGAGCTGCTGCTACAACTACTGGCACTACTACTACTACCCTGGTTTGGCCCAGAGAGAAGAGCAGGGAGAAAAGTGGGCAGGGCCGGCGGCACAGCAGGCTTTGCCTTCGGTGATAATGGGGCCCGAGAATTGTCAAAGGCTTGCAACACCTTTGTTTTCTCCTCTTCGCTGCACCCGGCATAGTCATGGGACACACCGGGGTGCGCTTGTGCCATATGGCGTGGCATGGCGTAGGTGCAGTGCCATTTTTGGCAATCAAGCACCTTACAGCGAATCAGCCCGTTGGTGCTAGGGTTCATCGCTGTTGGGGTTGCCGTGTTGTTTAGCCGTAGCCGATGGTACGCGAGACAGCAATTGCTATCAATTTTCTTGCCGTGCACTTGTGCTGCACTTGCATACGTTGTTGCCACACCACAGCCAAAACGCACCTTTATCCGCACCCTCTTGGCCAGCCCACCTATGGCCTTGCAAAAAAAGACCCTACATAATCCCTGCTACCTAGGGGGTCCCCACCGCTTCAAAGCGGGGTGCAGCATCAGAGGTGGCCCACAAGTGGGCAAGGTGGCTACATAACCCCTGCCGCCTGGGGGGTCCCCACCGCTTCAGAGCAGGGGGCAAAATCAGAAGTGGCCCACAAGTGGGCAAGGTGGCTACATCACCCCTGCCGCCTGGTGGGGTCCCAAGCGCTTCACAGCGGGGAGCAGCATCATAGGTGGCCCACAAGTGGGCAAGGTGGCTACATCATCCCTGCCGCCTAGGGGGTCCCCACCGCTTCAAAGCGGGGGACAGCATCAAAGGTGGCCCAGACTTGGGCAAGGTGGCTACACCACCCCTGCCGACTGGGGGGGTCACCACCGCTTCCGAGCGGGGGGCAGCATCAAAGGTGGCCCACAGGTGGGCAAGGTGGCTACATAACACCTGCCGGCTGGGGGGGTCCCCACCGCTTCAGAGCGGGGGGCAGCATCAGAGGTGGCCCACAAGTGGGCAAGGTGGCTACATCACCCCTGCCGACTGGGGGGTCCCCACCGCTTCCGAGCGGGGGGCAGCATCAAAGGTGGCCCACAGGTGGGCAAGGTGGCTACATAACGCCTGCCGGCTGGGGGGGTCCCCACCGCTTCCGAACGGGGGGCTGCATCAAAGGTGGCCCACAGGTGGGCAAGGTGGCTACATCACACCTGCCGCCTGGAGGGGTCCCCACCGCTTCACAGCGGCGAGCAGCATCAGAGGTGGCCCATAAGTGGGCAAGGTGGCTACATAACCCCTGCTGCCTGCGGGGGTCCCCACAGGTTCAGAGCGGGGGGCAGCATCAAAGGTCGCCCACAAATGGGCGAGGTGGCTACATAACCCCTGCCGGCTGGGGGGGTCCCGACCGCTTCAGAGCGGGGGGCAGCATCACAGGTGGCCAAGAATTGGGCAAGGTGGCTACATCACCCCTGCCGCCTGGGGGGTCCCCACTGCTTCAGAGCGGGGAGCTGCATCAGAGGTGGCCCACAAGTGGGCAAGGTGGCTACATAACCCCTGCCGCCTGGGGGTTCCCGACCGCTTCAGAGCAGGGGGCAGCATTAGAGGTGGCCCACAAGTGGGCGAGGGGGCTACATAACCCCTGCCGCCTAGGGGGGTCTCCACCGCTTCAGAGCGGAGGGGAGCATCAGAAGTGGCCCGCAGGTGGACAAGGTGGCTACATAACCCCTGCTGCCAGGGGGGTCCCCACCGCTTCAGAGCGGGGGGCAGCATCAGAGGTGGCCCACAAGCGGGCAATGTGGCGGCATAACCCCTGCCGCCGGGGGGGTCCCCAACACTTCAGAGCGGGGCACAGCATCAGGGGTGGCCCCCAAGGTCACGTGGGGCACGGGTCAAAAAAGATGCCTGGCGCGCGCCTGGCGTGCTAACACTCCCCCTCAACCAACATCTCTGGCGCCTCTGGCGCCGACAAAGCACATTGTTCCATGTAACAATTTTGGTCCGTAGAGCGGGCAGGTCACCCCCCCCTTTGGGGTCGGGTCCCCACTAGGATCGGCCCCCATGCCCGTGTGGTTGGTAGCTATTTCAATTGTTCTAGTGACATTGGGCCCCAACTCTTGATGTTGGGGGTTTGGCATTTCAGCTCAAAAAAACGGTAGTTTTGCTGTCGTGGGCCAAACTTTTGGTGGTGCTATTCCAAGGTATTGTGAAGATAGAAGCCAAGGCTGCCCCCGTGCGAAGGGTGAACCATGTGCTATGCAAGCATCATTGCACCATGCCTTGGTTGATCCAAGCGGGGTACACTCGCGTACCGCACGTTGGGAATATTGATGTTACACTGAAAAAGCACCAAAACCTGCAATAAGGAGGAAACACCATTCAACATTTTGGGGTATTTGTTCACAACAATGGTTCTCAGGGGGCTGCACATTGATCTGTTGACGCCATTGCTTTGTACAAAAAAGAAACTATGGTCCCGACTAGATGTGCTAAATGCGGCACAGAGGAATCCAACAAAAGCAAAAAAGGTCATTCTTTTTGACGCTTTTCTTTTTGAACTTTTGATGTCAATGGCAAGCAAAAATTGAAGCTAGCTTTTACATGTGCAAACTCTAGAAGTTGAAAGACCACTCTGGGCTACGCACTCCCTCTCCAAGCCCAACTGGGGCACAACCACTGAAACTTGCCATAGTTGTAGTTTCAGGAACTCTTGTGGCTTGGGGTGTTCTTTAGGGTGTGGGGGCAAAGGAAATGCAAGCACAGTTGACAATGGCAGTGGGGTGTGTGAAGACCAATATGCAACATTTTGGGGGCATCAACCAGTAATGGAGGCCCACAACCACTTCACAATCGGAACTTCCATTTGATGAAAATCCATCAGGTTGGACACCCCACAAAAATGCCCCACCAGCCTTTGTCTTTGAGTTTATGCATCTTGAGGTGGCTCTCCAGCCCCAATGTTGCCCCATCGCATCCTTCTGGGTTTGGGGATCAATACTACAACTGTGTGCAATCTTGGTAGCAGTAAGGGTAAAAACCTACCCTTGAGGGAGAGTGCACACATCTTGCAGCAGGTGGGCAAGCGGGCTTACAAGCATGGCATGTTTCTCGGCAATGGCCAAAGGGAAAGATGAGGGAAGCCTTTGCAAGAGTGATATGGATGTGTGCCTTCGCAAGAGTGATATGGATGTGTGCCTTCGCACAAATGATATGGATGTGTGCTCCATGCACTCTTTGAGCTCCCACAATTTCTTGTGATGCTCCTCTTGTCAGGTAAGGTAAATCAGTTCACCGGGTTTTAGGTATCCCAGCATGTGGGGATGGTGGTGGGTTGGGGGCGGGGGCAGCAACCCAGAATTTAGAAAGTTTGGTGGTGTTCTCAACAATGGGGGAGGCCGTGAGTCCGTTCTCCGGGGTTGCGATGCAGAAAAACATGTTTTGCAGCCTCCGGCCTTGCGTCAGGCAGAAAAACTCGTGACCTATCAGGCAGGGATCAGCTCCTGCCTGCAGGTCTTAGCATAAAGCAGCGCTTGCAACAAAGTATTGGGATCCTGCCGAAAACGCCAATCGGAGGGAACATGGTCTAGTTGTGTGTGACAACACTGCACAGCCCCCATCGAGGTATGGGGTGGGTTTGGTGGGGATATGGAGGGATTGTGGGGGGTGGGGGGTAGGGTTTTAGGTTTAGGTTCAAATGGGCCAGATGATTAGCAATCCATTATTACGCGCCTTTCGCGTGCGAAAACAGGAACAGAAAATAGGAACATACCCTGCTTCACATATTCGACCTCTTGGATGACGTCAAGGTTCGCAGCTCCAGCACGCCCCACGTTCACAACCACATGCCGCACCAGTGCCGTCTCTGCAAATTTGCGGACCTTCAGCGGCATTGTTGCAGAGAAGAGCAGTGTCTGCCGTTGATGCTTGAAGAAGTCAAACACTTGCCTGCGATGAGAAGAATTCATGGCAGTGGGCCTTGCATTAGTATGGACCCACAGTGGCCTTTTCGTGAAGACTGGGGCCAATGAAGGGAAAAGAAGTGAGTAGCGGCTCAGGGTTGGGGTACGTTGCACCAATTTCTCAGTTGTTCCACCCCAAAAACCCACCCTAATCCAAACGAAAAAAGTCTTGGGAGAGCGGGGGATGAGTGAAAGACGGGAAGAACAGTAGGGAACATGTTGTTGCTGCTCCCTTGTTACTGCCGTTTTGATGATCTCCCAGTTTTCCTCCGTTCTCCCTTGTTTCCGTCACCCTTCTAGGTTTGCCCCATTTCTTGTGGCCTTGACAAAAGATCTTCTATCCACTTGGGTGTCCTCGGTGTTGGACATCCTGGGGTCCTGCCAGGCCTTGTTGATAAGAGGGGTTCCCAGATTGTGCACCTTGCCCCCCAGCCAAAATTGAACCTACCCGCCCAGAGGCCTCGCCCACTCTTGTAAATGTGGTGGACAGTGGGGCGGGGGGGGGCTAACCCCCCTAACTACAGTAGGACCATTTGACTCACAAACAGCAGAAACGTTGCTTGGTACTTGATGCCTTTCTGCAGCAGCACGTGTGGTCTCTGGTGTCTGCTGAACTCCATTTCTGCCATATCTTCGAGGCTTGAGCTTGCACAGGGTTGTGAACATCATTTTGCAGTGTCCCGCTGTTTGAGTTGTTGCGGGGCATCCTTGTGCATAGTGCAGCCCAAGGTAAAAGCAGTACTGCACCTCAGTCTACACATCAGTCTACAAACTGGTCTGCACCTCAGTTTGCACATCAACCAGGCTGTACCAGAGCAGAAGCGACGACAGAAACGACAGCTCCACCTGCAGCAGAGCCTCCTAGAGCCTCTTGTGACCTCTCCACCAACACCTGCTCCTCAGACAGCATCTCAACCTGCACCCCTGCCACCTGCCAGTCAATACCAAGCTACCACAGGCACTGCAGAAACCACACAAATGCCAGATGTTTTGCAGCACACATGTGGTCCTCTCCTGCCCAGCCCATATTATACAAGCTATCAATTAATGCAGTACAGTGGGAGTACATGGGATGTTCCTGTGGATGATAAACCACACAGAGTTTCGCATGCACCACGCCTGTCTTTACACCCATTTAGGCAAAACATAGCTTTTTACGGCGCTGATGACGCAAAAAAAAAAAGCAAAAAAACAGGGGGCGGAGAAAAAAATTTTCCATACCAGGTGGGATTTTTTTTCGGGGGGACCCCCCCGAGGGGGGTTGGTTTGGCACAACGCCTTGGTGGTTGGCTCGCCTGTGGCCGCGCCTATTGGCCTCTCGCCTTTCAACCTTCTGCTATGACAAGCAGGCATCCGTACTACTGCGGGCATCCGCACTGCCGCAGGCATCCACCTTCCTGGGTGGGAATTCAGAATGCAACTTCTGCCGATGGCGTCCTCCCCTGACGGCCTGATCATTGCCCGGTATGCAGTCATCACGAAGACCCCAGGCTGGGAGGTGCTCACCACAACCAGCAAAGTGAATGTCACACAAGGCCATGGGTGCTAGCTCACCAATGTGTGACTTGCTGGTAGTGCGTTGCAGTAATAGGGGGGGGGGGCAAAAAAAAGTAGGTCTTGCAGAAAAAACTTTTTCTTCCCATGTCACACGTATCACACATAATCACAGTGTTCCCACCACATACCGTGCCTTTGGCACTTGTTGGCATTCCTCTGTTGGGCTATTCCGGGTAATAGCCCATGTCCAACATGCCATTTGCGACATGTTAGCTGTCAGTGGCCCCTTCTCCATAGCGTGGCTCGCTGCACAATGGCACGAACCAGCGATCAACGTGCATTGCCGAAACGGGTGGTATTTATGCTTAAGGGCACAAAGGCCCCCGAGTACTCCCAGCTACGCATCGTGTTGTAGCACCCCATCCCGCCCTCTTGTCGGCGGTAAGAGTCCCCATGCACAATGCATTGGGCGAGACCCCGGGCAAGCAACCGGTGGACCCCGCACGGGTACAATCACCCGTCATGGCCGTTCAGGAGGTGCCCCAAGTCTACTGTGGAGCCCACGACGTTAATCTTCCCACCCAGCCGTTCCGGTTTCCTTGCCATGTGAACATGTCCATTACCTTGGAGTGCTAGGTGATGACCGCCGGGTGGTTGGGATGGCTCGTCCTAGCGGTCCAACGGGTGTCCCAGGTACGTTGTGGACCCCACAACGCCCATTTTTCCACGAAGCCGTTTCATTTTGCACTGTCAAACCATGGACACGCTACAAGCATGGTGCCAAGATATAGCACCCGCCCCACAATGATCTAGTGTGTTGGATATCCAAGCAATTTCACACAATTAGGATCCAAAGCCGCTTCACACAATGGAGATCAAAAGCCAGTTCACACAATGGAGATCCAACCGCTGTTCAGACAATGGAGATTCAACGCCGGCTCACACAATGGAGATTCAAGGCTGGATCACACAATGGAGATCCAAGGCCAGTTCACACAATGGAGATCAAAAGCCGGTTCACTGAATGGAGATGCGAAGCCGGTGCACACAATGGACATCCAAAGCCGGTTCACACAATGGACATCCAAAGCCAGTTCATACAATGGAGATCCAAGGCGGGTTCACACAATGTAGATCCAAAGCGGGTTCACACAATGGAGATCCAAAGCTCGTTCATACAATGAAGATTCAAAGCCGGTTCAGATAATGGAGATCCAAAGCCGGTAGAGACAATGGAAATCCGAAGCCGGTTCACACAATGGAGATCCGTGCCGGTTCACAGAATTGAGATCCGAAGCCGGTTGACACAATGGGAATCCAAGGCTGGTTCAAACAATGGAGATCCGAAGCCAGTGCACACAATGGAGATCAGAAGCTGATTCACACATTGAATGTCCAAGCCGGTTCACACAATGGAGATCCAAGGCCGGTTCACATAATGGAGATTGAAGGCCGGTTCACACAATTGAAATCCAAGGCCGGTTCACACAATGGAGATTGAAGGCCGGTTAACACAATGGAGATGCAAGGCCGGTTCACACAATGGAGATCCAAGGCTGATTTTGACAAAAGAGATTCAAAGCTGGTGCACAAAATGGAGATTTAAAGCCGGTTCACATGATGGAGACGCAAAGCCGGTTCACACAATGGGGATTCAAAGCCGGGTCACACAATGGGGATCCAAGGTTGGCTCACACAATGGAGATCAAAAGCCGGTTCACACAATGGAGGCCCGAAGTTGGTTCCCAGAATAGAGATGCAAGGCTCGTTCACAGAATGGAGATCCAAGGCCGGTTCGCACAATGGAGATTCAAGGCCGGCTGACACAATGGAGATCCAAGGCCGGTTCACACAATGAAAATCAAAAGCCGGTTGACTGAATGGAGATGCGAAGCCGGTTCACACAATGGACATTCAAAGCCGGTTCACACAATGGGGATCCACAGCCGGTTCAAAGAATGTAGATTCACATCCGGTTCACACAATGGAGATTCAAAGCGGGTTCGGACAATGGAGATCCGAAGCCAATTGAGGCCATGGGGACCGAAGCCGGTTCACACCATGAAGATCCAAAGCCGGTTCATACAATGGACATCCAAAGCGAGTTCACACAATGGAGATCCAAAGCGGATTCACACAATGGAGATCCAAGGCCGGTTCGCACAATGGAGATCCAAGGCCGGTTCACACAATGGAGATCAAAGGGGGTTCACACAATGGATGTTCAAAGCCGGTTCACACAATGGAGATCCCAGACCGGTTCACACAATGCAGATCCAAGGCCAGTTCACACAATGGAGATCCAAGGCTGGTTCACACAATGGAGATCCAAGGCTGGTTCACGCAATGGAGATCCAAGGCCGGTTCACACAATGGAGATGCAAGGCCTGTTCACACAATGGAGATGCAAGGCCGGTTCGCACAATGGAGATTCAAGGCCAGCTCACACAATGGAGATCCAAGGCCGGTTCACACAATGAAGATCAAAAGCCGGTTCACTGAATGGAGATGCCGGGCCGGTTCACACAATGGACATTCAAAGCCGGTTCACACAATGGGGATGCAAGGCCGCTTCAGAGAATGGAGATTCGCATCCGGTTCACACAATGGAGATCCAAAGCAGGTTCACACAATGGAGATCCAAAGCAGGTTCACACAATGCAGATACAAGGCCGGTTCACGTAATGCAGATCCAAAGCCGCATCAAACAACGGAGATCCGAAAACGGTTCACATATGGGAGATCCAAAGGCACTTGACTCAATGGAGATGCAAGGCCGGTTGACACAATGGAGATCCAAAGCCACTTCACACAATGGAGCTCCAAAGCCGGTTCACACCATGGAGATCCAAAGGCGGTGCACACAATGGAGATCGAAAGCCGGTTCCACAATGGAGATCCAAAGCCGGTTCACACAAAGGAGATCCAAGGCCGGTTAAAAAAATAAACATCGAAAGCCGGTTCACACAATATAGATTCAAACCCCGTTGAGACAATGGAGATCCACAACCGGTTCACACAATGGAGATCCAAATCCGGTTGAGACAATGGAGATACAAAGGCGTTTCACACAATGGAGATCTAAAGCCGGTTCACACAATGGAGATCCAAAGCCGGTTCCACAATGGAGATCCAAAGCCGGTTCACACAAAGGAGATCCAAGGCCGGTTAACAAAATAAACATCGAAAGCCGGTTCACACAATATAGATTCAAACCCCGTTGAGACAATGGAGATCCACAGCCGGTTCACACAATGGAGATTCAAATCCGGTTGAGACAATGGAGATACAAAGGCGTTTCACACAATGGAGATCTAAAGCCGGTTCACACAATGGAGATCCAAAGCCGGTTCACACAATGAGGATCTGAAGCCGGTTCACACAATGGAGATCCCAATTCGCTTCACAGAATGGAGATCCAAAACCGGTGTTCACAACGGAGATCCAGGGCCGGTTCACACAATGGAGATGTGAAGCTAGTGCACACAATGGAGATCCAAGGCCAGTTAACACAATGGACATCCAAAGAGCGGTTCAAATAAACTGGACCCGAAGCCGGTTCACACAATGTAGATCCAAGGCCCATTCAGCCAAAGGAGATTCACAGCCCGGTCACACAACGTGGGACCAAAGCGGGTTCACACAATGGAGATCCCAAATTGGTTGAAGGAATGGAGAATGCACGCCGGTTCCCACATTGGAGATGCAAAGCCGGTTCAAACAATGGAGATCCAAGGTCGCTTCACAGAATGGAGATCCAAAGCCGGTTCCAACAATGGAGATGCAACTTCGGTTCAAACATTTGCGATCCGAAACCGGTTCACACAATGGAGATCCGAAGCCGGGTCACACAATGGAGGTCCGAAGGGGGTTCACACAATGGAGATTGAAGGCCGGTTCCATTGATGCAGATCCAATGCCCGTTCACACAATGGAGATCCAAGGCCGGGTCACACAATGGAGATCCAAAGGCGGTGCACACGATGCAGATTGAAGGCCGCTTCACACAATGGTGATCCAAAGCTGATTCACTCAATGGAGATGCAAGGCCGGTTCACACAATGGACGTCCAAAGCCAGTGGACACAATAGAGATCCAAAGCTGGTTCACACAATGGAGATCCCAAGCCGGTTCACACAATGCAGATCCAAGGCCGGTTCACACAATAGAGATCCAAAGCCGGTTCACACAATGCAGATCCAAAGCCAGTTCACACAATGGAGAGCCAAAGTTAGTTCACACAATGGGGATCCAAAGGTTGGTCACACAATGGAGATCCCAAGGCGGTCCACGCAATGGAGATTCAAGGCTGGTTCACACATGGAAGATCCAAAGGTGGTTCACACAATGGAGAATCAAAGCTGGTGCACACAATGGGGATCCGAAGCCGGTTCACACAAATGACATTCAAACCTGGTTCACACAATGGAGATCCAAGGCAGTGCACACAATGAAGCTCCAAAGCCGGCTGAAACATTGGAGATCCAAAGGTGGTGCACATAATGGAGATCCAAGGCCGGCTCACACAATGCAAATCCGAAGACGGTTCACACAATGGAGATCGAAAGCTGATTCACGCAATGCAAATGTACCGCCGGCTGACACGATGGAGGTCCACGACCGCTTCACATAATGCAAATCCATTTCCGGTTCACACGATGGAAATCGGAAGCCATTTCACACCATGGAGATCCGAAGCCACTTCACACAATGGTGATGCAAAGCCGGGTCAGACAATGGAGATCCAAAGCCGGTTCACACAATGGAGATCCAAAGCCGGTTCACACAATGCAGATCCAAAGCCGGTACACACAATGGGGATCCAAAGCCGGTTCACACAATGGAGATCCAAATCTGCGTCACACAATCGAGATCCAAAGCCGTTGCACACACTAGAGATCCAGGGCGGGTTCACATAATGCAGATCTGAAGCCAGTGCACACAATGGAGAGCCGAAGACGGTTCACACAAAGGAGATTCAAGGCCGGTAATTCAATGGAAATGCAAAGAGAGGTCCACAAAAAGTGGATCCGAAGCGGGTTCACACAATGCAGATCCAAGGCCGATTCAGCCAATGGAGATTCAAGGCCGGGTCACACAATGGGGGACCAAAGCAGATTCGGACAATCCAAAAATCCAAAGTTCATTGACACAATGGAGATTGCAGGCCGGTCCTTCGGTTCACACAATGGAGATCCAAAGCCGGTTCACACAATGCAAATCCAAAGACGGTTCACACAATGGCGATTCGAAGCCGCGCCACACGATGCGTATCCAAGGCCGGTTCACACAATGGAGAAGCAAAGCCGGTTCACACACTGGAGATCGAAAGGCGGTTCACACAATGGAGATCGGAAGGCGGTTCAAACAATGCAGATTCAACGCCGGTTCACACAAGGGAGATGCAAAGCCGGTTCACATAATGGAGATCGAAGGCCGTGTCACACAATGGAGATTCAAGGCCGGTTCACAGAATGGAGATCCAAAGCCGGTGCACACCATGGAGATCCAAAGCCGTTGCACACAACGCAGATCCAAGGCGGGTTAACATAATGCAGATCCGAATCCAATGCACACAAGGGAGATCCAATGCCGGTTCACACAACGGAGATCCAAGGCCGGATATCACAATGCAAAATCCAAAGAGCGGTCCACACAAAGTGGATCCCAAGCCGGTTCACACAACATAGATCCAAGGCCGATTCAGCCAATGGAGATTGAAAGGCGGGTCACACAATGGGGGACCAAAGCCGGTTCACACAATGGACATCCAAACTCGATTGGCACAATGGAGATTGTAGGCTGGTTCGCACAATGGAAATCCAAGGCCGCTTCACACAATGGAGATCCAAGGGCCGGTGTATACAATGCCGCTCCAAAGCCAGTTCACACAATGCAGATCCAAAGCCAGTTCACAGAATGGGGATCCGAAGTCGGTTCACACAATGGAGATCCAAATATGCTTCGGACAATAGAGATCCAAAGCCGGTGCACACAATGGAGATCCAAGGACCATTCACAAAATGCAGATGCGAAGCCAGTGCACACAATGGAGATCGAAACCCGGTTCTCACAATGAAGATTCAAGGCCGGTTAACAGAATGGACACCCAAAGTGCGGTTCACACAAAGTGGATCCGAAGCTGGTTCACACAATGCGAATTCCAAGGCCGGTTGAGCTAATAGAGATTCAAAGCCGGGTCAGATAATGGGGGACCAAAGCCGGTTCACACAATGGAGATCCAAAGCCGGTTCCCAGAATGGAGATCTAAAGCTAGTTCAGACAATCGGTTCACAAAATGGAGATCCAAAGGCGGTTCACACAATGGAGATTCAAGGCCGGTTCCCACAATGGAGATCCAAAGCCGGTTCACACAATGCAAATCCAAAGACGGTTCACACAATGGCGATTCGAAGCCGCGCCACACGATGCGTATCCAAGGCCGGTTCACACAATGGAGAAGCAAAGCCGGTTCACACACTGGAGATCGAAAGGCGGTTCACACAATGGAGACCGGAAGGCGGTTCAAACAATGCAGATTCAACGCCGGTTCACACAAGGGAGATGCAAAGCCGGTTCACATAATGGAGCTCGAAGGCCGTGTCACACAATGGAGATTCAAGGCCGGTTCACAGAATGGAGATCCAAAGCCGGTGCACACAATGGAGATCCAAAGCCGTTGCACACAACGCAGATCCAAGGCGGGTTAACATAATGCAGATCCGAATCCAATGCACACAATGGAGATCCAATGCCGGTTCACACAATGGAGATCCAAGGCGTGAGAACACAATGCAAAATCCAAAGAGCGGTCCACACAAAGTGGATCGTAAGCCGGTTCACACAACATAGATCCAAGGCCGATTCAGCCAATGGAGATTCAAAGGCGGGTCACACAATGGGGGACCAAAGCCGGTTCACACAATGGACATCCAAACTCGATTGGCACAATGGAGATTGTAGGCTGGTTCGCACAATGGAAATCCAAGGCCGCTTCACACAATGGAGATCCAAAGCCGGTGTACACAATGCCGCTCCAAAGCCAGTTCACACAATGCAGATCCGAAGCCAGTTCACAGAATGGGGATCCGAAGTCGGTTCACACAATGGAGATCCAAATCTGCTTCGGACAATAGAGATCCAAAGCCGGTGCACACAATGGAGATCCAAGGACCATTCACAAAATGCAGATGCGAAGCCAGTGCACACAATGGAGATCGAAACCCGGTTCTCACAATGAAGATCCAAGGCCGGTTAACAGAATGGACACCCAAAGTGCGGTTCACACAAAGTGGATCCGAAGCTGGTTCACACAATGCGAATTCCAAGGCCGGTTGAGCTAATGGAGATTCAAAGCCGGGTCACACAATGGGGGACCAAAGCCGGTTCACACAATGGAGATCCAAAGCCGGTTCCCAGAATGGAGATCTAAAGCTAGTTCAGACAATCCGTTCACAAAATGGAGATCCAAAGGCGGTTCACACAATGGAGATTCAAGGCCGGTTCCCACAATGGAGATCCAAAGCCGGTTCACACAATGCAAATCCAAAGACGGTTCACACAATGGCGATTCGAAGCCGCGCCACACGATGCGTATCCAAGGCCGGTTCACACAATGGAGAAGCAAAGCCGGTTCACACAATGGAGATCGAAAGGCGGTTCACACAATGGAGATCGGAAGGCGGTTCAAACAATGCAGATTCAACGCCGGTTCACACAGGGGAGATGCAAAGCTGGTTCACATAATGGAGATCGAAGGCCGTGTCACACAATGGAGATTCAAGGCCGGTTCACAGAATGGAGATCCAAAGCCGGTACACACAATGGAGATCCAAAGCCGTTGCACACAACGCAGATCCAAGGCGGGTTAACATAATGCAGATCCGAATCCAATGCACACAATGGAGATCCAATGCCGGTTCACACCATGGAGATCCAAGGCCGGATAACACAATGCAAAATCCAAAGAGCGGTCCACACAAAGTGGATCCCAAGCCGGTTCACACACCATAGATCCAAGGCCGATTCAGCCAATGGAGATTCAAAGGCGGGTCACACAATGGGGGACCAAAGGCAGTTCACACAATGGACATCCAAACTCGATTGGCACAATGGAGATTGTAGGCTGGTTCGCACAATGGAGATCCAAGGCCGCTTCACACAATGGAGATCCAAAGCCGGTGTATACAATGCCGCTCCAAAGCCAATTCACACAATGCAGATCCGAAGCCAGTTCACACAATGGGGATCCGAAGTCGGTTCACACAATGGAGATCCAAATCTGCTTCGGACAATAGAGATCCAAAGTCGGTGCACACAATGGAGATCCAAGGACCATTCACAAAATGCAGATGCGAAGCCAGTGCACACAATGGAGATCGAAACCCGGTTCTCACAATGAAGATCCAAGGCCGGTTAACAGAATGGACACCCAAAGTGCGGTTCACACAAAGTGGATCCGAAGCTGGTTCACACAATGCGAATTCCAAGGCCGGTTGAGCTAATGGAGATTCAAAGCCGGTTCACACAAGGGAGATCCAAAGCCGGTTCCCAGAATGGAGATCTAAAGCTAGTTCAGACAATCGGTTCACAAAATGAAGATCCAAAGGCGGTTCACACAATGGAGATTCAAGGCCGGTTCACACAATGGAGATCCAAAGCTGGTTCACACAATGCAAATCCAAAGACGGTTCACACAATGGCGATTCGAAGCCGGCCCACACGATGCGTATCCAAGGCCGGTTCACACAATGGAGAAGCAAAGCCGGTTCACACACTGGAGATCGAAAGGCGGTTCACACAATGGAGATCGGAAGGCGGTTCAAACAATGCAGATTCAACGCTGGTTCACACAAGGGAGATGCAAAGCCGGTTCACATAATGGAGATCGAAGGCCGTGTCACACAATGGAGATTCAAGGCCGGTTCACAGAATGGAGATCCAAAGCCGGTGCACACAATGGAGATCCAAAGCCGTTGCACACAACGCAGATCCAAGGCGGGTAAACATAATGCAGATCCGAATCCAATGCATACAATGGAGATCCAATGCCGGTTCACACAATGGAGATCCAAGGCCGGATAACAGAATGCAAAATCCAAAGAGCGGTCCACACAAAGTGGATCCCAAGCCGGTTCACACACCATAGATCCAAGGCCGATTCAGCCAATGCATATTGAAAGGCGGGTCACACAATGGGGGACCAAAGCCGGTTCACACAATGGACATCCAAACTCGATTGGCACAATGGAGATTGTAGGCTGGTTCGCACAATGGAAATACAAGGCGACTTCACACAATGGAGATCCAAAGCCGGTGTGCACAATGCCGCTCCAAAGCCGGTTCACACAATGCAGATCCGAAGCCAGTTCACACAATGGGGATCCGAAGTCGGTTCACACAATGGAGATCCAAATCTGCTTCGGACAATAGAGATCCAAAGCCGGTGCACACAATGGAGATCCAAGGACCATTCACAAAATGCAGATGCGAAGCCAGTGCACACAATGGAGATCGAAACCCGGTTCTCACAATGAAGATCCAAGGCCGGTTAACAGAATGGACACCCAAAGTGCGGTTCACACAAAGTGGATCCGAAGCTGGTTCACACAATGCGAATTCCAAGGCCGGTTGAGCTAATGGAGATTCAAAGCCGGGTCAGACAATGGGGGACCAAAGCCGGTTCACACAATGGAGATCCAAAGCCGGTTCCCAGAATGGAGATCTAAAGCTAGTTCAGACAATCGGTTCACAAAATGGAGATCCAAAGGCGGTTCACACAATGGAGATTCAAGGCCGGTTCCCACAATGGAGATCCAAAGCCGGTTCACACAATGCAAATCCAAAAACAGTTCACACAATGGCGATTCGAAGCCGGGCCACACGATGCGTATCCAAGGCCGGTTCACACAATGGAGAAGCAAAGCCGGTTCACACACTGGAGATCGAAAGGCGGTTCACACAATGGAGATCGGAAGGCGGTTCAAACAATGCAGATTCAACGCCGTTGCACACAACGCAGATCCAAGGCGGGTTAACATAATGCAGATCCGAATCCAATGCACACAATGGAGATCCAATGCCGGTTCACACAATGGAGATCCAAGGCCGGATATCACAATGCAAAATCCAAAGAGCGGTCCACACAAAGTGGATCCCAAGCCGGTTCACACACCATAGATCCAAGGCCGATTCAGCCAATGGAGATTCAAAGGCGGGTCACTCAATGGGGGACCAAAGCCGGTTCACACAATGGACATCCAAACTCGATTGGCACAATGGAGATTGTAGGCTGGTTCGCACAATGGAAATCCAAGGCCGCTTCACACAATGGAGATCCAAAGCCGGTGTACACAATGCCGCTCCAAAGCCGGTTCACACAATGCAGATCCGAAGCCAGTTCACAGAATGGGGATCCGAAGTCGGTTCACACAATGGAGATCCAAATATGCTTCGGACAATAGAGATCCAAAGCCGGTGCACACAATGGAGATCCAAGGACCATTCACAAAATGCAGATGCGAAGCTAGTGCACACAATGGAGATCGAAACCCCGTTCTCACAATGAAGATCCAAGGCCGGTTAACAGAATGGACGGCCAAAGTGCGGTTCACACAAAGTGGATCCGAAGCTGGTTCACACAATGCGAATTCCAAGGCCGGTTGAGCTAATGGAGATTCAAGGCCGGGTCAGACAATGGGGGACCAAACCGGTTCACACAATGGAGATCCGAAGCCGGTTCCCAGAATGGAGATCCAAAGCTAGTTCAGACAATCGGTTCACAAAATGGAGATCCAAAGGCGGTTCACACAATGGAGATTCAAGGCCGGTTCACACAATGGAGATCCAAAGCCGGTTCACATAATGGAGATCCAAGGCCGGTTCACACATTGGAGATCCAAGGTCGGTTCACACTATGGAGATCCAAAGGCGGTTCACATAATGAAGATCTAAAGGCGGTGCACAGAATGGAGATTGAAGGCCGCTTCACACAATGGAGATCCAAAGCCGGTTCACGCAATGGAGATGCAAGGCCGGTTCACACAACAGACATCCAAAGCCAATACACACAATGGAGATCCAAAGCTGGTTCACACAATGGAGTTCCGAAGCCTGTTCCCACAATGCAAATCCAAGGCCGATTTAGCCAATAGAGATGCAAAGCCATTACACACAATGGAGTTCCAAAGGGGTTTCACAAAATGGAGTTAAAAATCCGGTTCACTCAATGGTGATTCAAGCCCGGTTCACACAATGGAGATCCCAAGCCCGTTCACAAAATGGAGATCCAAAGCCGCTTCACACAATGGAGATGCAAAGCCGGTTTAGACAATGGAGATCCAAAGCCGGTTCTTACAATGCAAATCCAAAGCCGGTTCACACAATGGGGATCCGAAGCCGGTTCACACAATGGGGATCCGAAGCCGGTTCACAGAATTGAGATCTAAAGCCGCTGCACACAATGGAGATCCAAGGCGGGTTTGCACAATGTAGATCGGAAGCCAGTGCACACAATTGAGGTCCGTGACCGCTTCACAAATTGCACATCCAAAGGCGGCGCACGCAATGGTGATGCAAAGGTTAGGGCTAGGGTTAGGGTCACTGAGCTGGTGGAACCAGTCTTGGTTTTATAACCCTTTTTAGTGTCTAGGGTCGACCTACCAGGTTTAGCAGCAGCAGCAGCAAGCAGCAGCAAGCAGCAAGCAGCAGCGCGCGCGAAATGGGTAAAAATCAGATTTCCGTCGTGGTGCTTCAGATTCGGGTGAAATTTTGGTGGATGATACCTATGGGTGTGAAGTACAATCACACAAAGTTTGAGCAAGAAACTCAACGGTGGCGGCCGGGAACGGGATTCGCAAGTGGCGGACCTCAGTTTCAGAAACTGCAGTTTAGGGCCAAAAACAGATATTTTTGGGCCAAAAATGCCCTGGAACACATTCAAAACGGCCAAGCGAAGGGAAACGGTGGGTACACTCCACGTGCCGCTTGACTTCCCCGTGTCAACGAGCTCTTTGCGGCCCTCTAACTCCATGATATGTCCCGGAAACGTCCCAAAAAGGCCCCCAGAAGCTCCAACTGCCGATAGCCACAAACCAAGAATAGGCCATATCTTTGGCTACATGGCTCAAAATGCGATTCCGAGGGCACCTACTCCACCCGCAACCCCCCACGTTTTGTGGTTTCCACCCCTCAGAATTGCCCAAACGGACGCCTAGACCCCAATATCTAGGCCCACTAGGCTGTGGCAAGCTGCAAGCTCAAGCCCAAACAGGTGGGTACCCAAATGGGTCAACAGGGTCCGAAAGGGGTAAAAATATGACTTTCCGCAAAAATGACCCTAGACCATGTGCGACGCTAAAACAAGTGTTTTTGGACTGTTTTGAGCTTGTGGTGGCCCATTTGGGTCCTCCAAAAATCCCAAAATGCCTTGAAAATGGGCTGTTTTGGGACCAAAAATGGGTCAAAAATGGGTCAAAAACACATTTTTTCAAAACTCATCGTAGACCATTTGGGGTGCACAAAAGGGTGAAATGAGCCCATTTTGAGCCCATTTTGGGGCATTTTGGCCCCTCAGAAGTCCAAAAAGCCTTGAAAGTGGGCCTCGTGGTGATGGGGTTCAGGTGCATTTCACTTTGTCAAGAGCCATCAATGTGTGAATCATTCTTGATGTCCCTCACCATTCATATCTAATGTTCCCTCCCCCACCAGCTCGGTCCCAATATTCAGTCTTGATTAGGGTTAGGGTTAGGGTTAGGGACGTTCAGACAATGGAGATCCAAAGCCGGTGCAAAAAATGGAGATGCAAAGCCGCTTCAGACAATGGAGATCCAAAGCCGGTTCACACAATGCAGATCCAAAGCCGGTACACATAATGGGGATCCAAAGCCGGTTCACACAATGGAGATCCCAATCTGCGTCACACAATCGAGATCCAAAGCCGTTGCACACACTAGAGATCCTGGGCGGGTTCACATAATGCAGATCTGAAGCCACTGCACACAATGGAGAGCCGAAGACGGTTCACACAAAGGAGATTCAAGGCCGGATAATACAATGGAAATGCAAAGAGAGGTCCACAAAAAGTGGATCCGAAGCGGGTTCACACAATGCAGATCCAAGGCCGAATCAGCCAATGGAGATTTAACGCCGGGTCACACAATGGGGGACCAAAGCAGATTCGGACAATCCAAAAATCCAAAGTTCATTGACACAATGGAGATTGCAGGCCGGTTCGGACAATGGAGATCCGAAGCCGGTTCACACAATGGAGATCCAAAGCCGGTTCACACAATGCAAATCCAAAGACGGTTCACAGAATGGCGATTCGAAGCCGGGTCACACGATGCGTATCCAAGGCCGGTTCACACAATGGAGAAGCAAAGCCGGTTCACACACTGGAGATCGAAAGGCGGTTCACACAATGGAGATCGGAAGGCGGTTCAAACAATGCAGATTCAACGCCGGTTCACACAAGGGAGATGCAAAGCCGGTTCACATAATGGAGATCGAAGGCCGTGTCACACAATGGAGATTCAAGGCCGGTTCACATAATGGAGATCCAAAGCCGGTGCACAGAATGGAGATCCAAAGCCGTTGCACACAACGCAGATCCAAGGCGGGTTAACATAATGCAGATCCGAATCCAATGCACACAAGGGAGATCCAATGCCGGTTCACACAACGGAGATCCAAGGCCGGATATCACAGTGCAAAATCCAAAGAGCGGTCCACACAAAGTGGATCCCAAGCCGGTTCACACACCATAGATCCAAGGCCGATTCAGCCAATGGAGATTCAAAGGCGGGTCACTCAATGGGGGACCAAAGCCAGTCACACAATGGACATCCAAACTCGATTGGCACAATGGAGATTGTAGGCTGGTTCGCACAATGGAAATCCAAGGCCGCTTCACACAATGGAGATCCAAAGCTGGTGTACACAATGCCGCTCCAAAGCCGGTTCACACAATGCAGATCCGAAGCCAGTTCACACAATGGGGATCCGAAGTCGGTTCACACAATGGAGATCCAAATATGCTTCGGACAATAGAGATCCAAAGCCGGTGCACACAATGGAGATCCAAGGACCATTCACAAAATGCAGATGCGAAGCTAGTGCACACAATGGAGATCGAAACCCCGTTCTCACAATGAAGATCCAAGGCCGGTTAACAGAATGGACACCCAAAGTGCGGTTCACACAAAGTGGATCCGAAGCTGGTTCACACAATGCGAATTCCAAGGCCGGTTGAGCTAATGGAGATTCAAGGCCGGGTCAGACAATGGGGGACCAAAGCCGGTTCACACAATGGAGATCCGAAGCCGGTTCCCAGAATGGAGATCCAAAGCTAGTTCAGACAATCGGTTCACAAAATGGAGATCCAAAGGCGGTTCACACAATGGAGATTCAAGGCCGGTTCACACAATGGAGATCCAAAGCCGGTTCACATAATGGAGATCCAAGGCCGGTTCACACATTGGAGATCCAAGGTCGGTTCACACTATGGAGATCCAAAGGCGGTTCACATAATGAAGATCTAAAGGCGGTGCACAGAATGGAGATTGAAGGCCGCTTCACACAATGGAGATCCAAAGCCGGTTCACGCAATGGAGATGCAAGGCCGGTTCACACAACAGACATCCAAAGCCAATACACACAATGGAGATCCAAAGCTCGTTCACACAATGGAGTTCCGAAGCCTGTTCCCACAATGCAAATCCAAGGCCGATTTAGCCAATAGAGATGCAAAGCCATTACACACAATGGAGTTCCAAAGGGGTTTCACAAAATGGAGTTAAAAATCCGGTTCACTCAATGGTGATTCAAGCCCGGTTCACACAATGGAGATCCCAAGCCCGTTCACAAAATGGAGATCCAAAGCCGCTTCACACAATGGAGATGCAAAGCCGGTTTAGACAATGGAGATCCAAAGCCGGTTCTTACAATGCAAATCCAAAGCCGGTTCACACAATGGGGATCCGAAGCCGGTTCACACAATGGGGATCCGAAGCCGGTTCACAGAATTGAGATCTAAAGCCGCTGCACACAATGGAGATCCAAGGCGGGTTTGCACAATGTAGATCGGAAGCCAGTGCACACAATGGAGGTCCGTGACCGCTTCACAAATTGCACATCCAAAGGCGGCGCACGCAATGGTGATGCAAAGGTTAGGGCTAGGGTTAGGGTCACTGAGCTGGTGGAACCAGTCTTGGTTTTATAACCCTTTTTAGTGTCTAGGGTCGACCTACCAGGTTTAGCAGCAGCAGCAGCAAGCAGCAGCAAGCAGCAAGCAGCAGCGCGCGCGAAATGGGTAAAAATCAGATTTCCGTCGTGGTGCTTCAGATTCGGGTGAAATTTTGGTGGATGATACCTATGGGTGTGCAGTACAATCACACAAAGTTTGAGCAAGAAACTCAACGGTGGCGGCCGGGAACGGGATTCGCAAGTGGCGGACCTCAGTTTCAGAAACTGCAGTTTAGGGCCAAAAACAGATATTTTTGGGCCAAAAATGCCCTGGAACACATTCAAAACGGCCAAGCGAAGGGAAACGGTGGGTACACTCCACGTGCCGCTTGACTTCCCCGTGTCAACGAGCTCTTTGCGGCCCTCTAACTCCATGATATGTCCCGGAAACGGCCCAAAAAGGCCCCCAGAAGCTCCAACTGCCGATAGCCACAAACCAAGAATAGGCCATATCTTTGGCTACATGGCTCAAAATGCGATTCCGAGGGCACCTACTCCACCCGCAACCCCCCACGTTTTGTGGTTTCCACCCCTCAGAATTGCCCAAACGGACGCCTAGACCCCAATAACTAGGCCCACTAGGCTGTGGCAAGCTGCAAGCTCAAGCCCAAACAGGTGGGTACCCAAATGGGTCAACAGGGTCCGAAAGGGGTAAAAATATGACTTTCCGCAAAAATGATCCTAGACCATGTGCGACGCTAAAACAAGTGTTTTTGGACTGTTTTGAGCTTGTGGTGGCCCATTTGGGTCCTCCAAAAATCCCAAAATGCCTTGAAAATGGGCTGTTTTGGGACCAAAAATGGGTCAAAAATGGGTCAAAAACACATTTTTTCAAAACTCATCGTAGACCATTTGGGGTGCACAAAAGGGTGAAATGAGCCCATTTTGAGCCCATTTTGGGGCATTTTGGCCCCTCAGAAGTCCAAAAAGCCTTGAAAGTGGGCCTCGTGGTGATGGGGTTCAGGTGCATTTCACTTTGTCAAGAGCCATCAATGTGTGAATCATTCTTGATGTCCCTCACCATTCATATCTAATGTTCCCTCCCCCACCAGCTCGGTCCCAATATTCAGTCTTGATTAGGGTTAGGGTTAGGGTTAGGGACGTTCAGACAATGGAGATCCAAAGCCGGTGCAAAAAATGGAGATGCAAAGCCGCTTCAGACAATGGAGATCCAAAGCCGGTTCACACAATGCAGATCCAAAGCCGGTACACATAATGGGGATCCAAAGCCGGTTCACACAATGGAGATCCCAATCTGCGTCACACAATCGAGATCCAAAGCCGTTGCACACACTAGAGATCCTGGGCGGGTTCACATAATGCAGATCTGAAGCCACTGCACACAATGGAGAGCCGAAGACGGTTCACACAAAGGAGATTCAAGGCCGGATAATACAATGGAAATGCAAAGAGAGGTCCACAAAAAGTGGATCCGAAGCGGGTTCACACAATGCAGATCCAAGGCCGAATCAGCCAATGGAGATTTAACGCCGGGTCACACAATGGGGGACCAAAGCAGATTCGGACAATCCAAAAATCCAAAGTTCATTGACACAATGGAGATTGCAGGCCGGTTCGGACAATGGAGATCCGAAGCCGGTTCACACAATGGAGATCCAAAGCCGGTTCACACAATGCAAATCCAAAGACGGTTCACAGAATGGCGATTCGAAGCCGGGTCACACGATGCGTATCCAAGGCCGGTTCACACAATGGAGAAGCAAAGCCGGTTCACACACTGGAGATCGAAAGGCGGTTCACACAATGGAGATCGGAAGGCGGTTCAAACAATGCAGATTCAACGCCGGTTCACACAAGGGAGATGCAAAGCCGGTTCACATAATGGAGATCGAAGGCCGTGTCACACAATGGAGATTCAAGGCCGGTTCACATAATGGAGATCCAAAGCCGGTGCACAGAATGGAGATCCAAAGCCGTTGCACACAACGCAGATCCAAGGCGGGTTAACATAATGCAGATCCGAATCCAATGCACACAAGGGAGATCCAATGCCGGTTCACACAACGGAGATCCAAGGCCGGAGAACACAATGCAAAATCCAAAGAGCGGTCCACACAAAGTGGATCCCAAGCCGGTTCACACAACGTAGATCCAAGGCCGATTCAGCCAATGGAGATTCAAAGGCGGGTCACACAATGGGGGACCAAAGCCGGTTCACACAATGGACATCCAAACTCGATTGGCACAATGGAGATTGTAGGCTGGTTCGCACAATGGAGATCCAAGGCCGCTTCACACAATGGAGATCCAAAGCCGGTGTACACAATGCCGCTCCAAAGCCAGTTCACACAATGCAGATCCGAAGCCAGTTCACACAATGGGGATCCGAAGTCGGTTCACACAATGGAGATCCAAATCTGCTTCGGACAATAGAGATCCAAAGCCGGTGCACACAATGGAGATCCAAGGACCATTCACAAAATGCAGATGCGAAGCCAGTGCACACAATGGAGATCGAAACCCCGTTCTCACAATGAAGATCCAAGGCCGGTTAACAGAATGGACATCCAAAGTGCGGTTCACACAAAGTGGATCCGAAGCTGGTTCACACAATGCGAATTAAAAGGCCGGTTGAGCTAATGGAGATTCAAAGGCGGGTCAGACAATGGGGGACCAAAGCCGGTTCACACAATGGAGATCCAAAGCCGGTTCCTAGAATGGAGATCCAAAGCTAGTTCAGACAATCGATTCACAAAATGGAGATCCAAAGGCGGTTCACACAATGGAGATTCAAGGCCGGTTCACACAATGGAGATCGAAAGCCGGTTCACATAATGGAGATCCAAAGGCGGTTCACACAATGGAGATTCAAGGTCGGTTCACACTATGGAGATCCAAAGGCGGTTCACATAATGGAGATCTAAAGGCGGTGCACAGAATGGAGATTGAAGGCCGCTTCACACAATGGAGATCCAAAGCCGGTTCACTCAATGGAGATGCAAGGCCGGTTCACACAACAGACATCCAAAGCTAATACACACAATGGAGATCCAAAGCTGGTTCACACAATGGAGTTCCGAAGCCTGTTCCCACAATGCAAATCCAAGGCTGATTTAGCCAATAGAGATGCAAAGCCATTACACACAATGGAGTTCCAAAGGGGTTTCACAAAATGGAGTTACAAATCCGGTTCACTCAATGGTGATTCAAGCCCGGTTCACACAATGGAGATCTCAAGCCCGTTCACAAAATGGAGATCCAAAGCCGCTTCACACAATGGAGATGCAAAGCCGGTTTAGACAATGGAGATCCAAAGCCGGTTCATACAATGCAAATCCAAAACCGGTTCACACAATGGGAATCCGAAGCCGGTTCACAGAATTGAGATCTAAAGCCGCTGCACACAATGGAGATCCAAGGCGGGTTTGCACAATGTAGATCGGAAGCCAGTGCACACAATGGAGGTCCGCGACCGGTTCACAAATTGCAGATCCAAAGGCGGCGCACGCAATGGTGATGCAAAGGTTAGGGCTAGGGTCACCCTTTTTAGTGTCTAGGGTGGACCTACCAGTTTAGCAGCAGCAGCAGCAAGCAGCAGCAAGCAGCAGCAAGCAGCAAGCAGCAGCACGCGCGAAATGGGTAAAAATCAGATTTCCGTCGTGGTGCTTCAGATTTGGGTGATATTTTGGTGGATGATACCTATGGGTGTGAAGTACAATCACACAAAGTTTGAGCAAGAAACTCAACGGTGGCGGCCGGGAACGGGATTCGCAAGTGGCAGACCTCAGTTCAAAAACTGCAGTTTAGGGACAAAAACAGCCATTTTTGGGCCAAAAATGCCCTGGAACACATTCAAAACGGCCAAACGAAGGGAAACGGTGGGTACACTCCACGTGCCGCTTGACTTCCCCGTGTCAACGAGCTCGTTGCGGCACTCTAACTCCATGATATGCCGCGGAAGCGGCCCAAAAAGGCCCCCAGAAGCTCCAACTGCCGACAGCCACAAACCAAGAATAGGCCATATCTTTGGCTACATGGCTCAAAATGCGATTCCGAGGGCACCTACTCCACCCGCAACCCCCCACGTTTTGTAGTTTCCACCCCTCAGAATTGCCCAAACGGACGCCTAGACCCCAATACCTAGGCCCACTAGGCTGTGGCAAGCTGCAAGCT
The DNA here is from genome assembly GCA_964036045.1 of Eutreptiella sp. 'Long Island Sound 2002'. Taxonomy (NCBI): domain Eukaryota; phylum Euglenozoa; class Euglenophyceae; order Eutreptiales; family Eutreptiaceae; genus Eutreptiella; species Eutreptiella sp. 'Long Island Sound 2002'. The sequence goes on along the minus strand of OZ038379.1, from coordinate 43,275,555 downwards.
CAAGCCCAAACAGGTGGGTACCCAAATGGGTCAACAGGGTCCGAAAGGGGTAAAAATATGACTTTCCGCAAAAATGATCCTAGACCATGTGCGACGCTAAAACAAGTGTTTTTGGACTGTTTTGAGCTTGTGGTGGCCCATTTTGGTCCTCCAAAAATCCCAAAATGCCTTGAAAATGGGCTGTTTTGGGACCAAAAATGGGTCAAAAATGGGTCAAAAACACATTTTTCCAAAACTCATCGTAGACCATTTGGGGTGCACAAAAGGGTGAAATGAGCCCATTTTGAGCCCATTTTGGGGCATTTTGGCCCCTCAGAAGTCCAAAAAGCCTTGAAAGTGGGCCTCGTGGTGATGGGGTTCAGGTGCATTTCACTTTGTCAAGGGCCATCAATGTGTGAATCATTCTTGATGTCCCTCACCATTCATATCTAATGTTCCCTCCCCCACCAGCTCGGTCCCAATATTCAGTCTTGATTAGGGTTAGGGTCACCGAGCTGGTGGAACCAGTCTTGGTTTTATAACCCTTTTGAGTGTCTAGGGTGGACCTACCAGGTTTAGCAGCAGCAGCAGCAAGCAGCAGCAAGCAGCAGCACGCGCGAAATGGGTAAAAATCGGAACTCCGTCGTGGTGCTTCAGATTCGGTTGAAATTTTGGTGCATGATACCTATGGGTGTGCAGTACAATCACACAAAGTTTGAGCAAGAAACTCAACGGTGGCGGCCGGGAACGGGATTCGCAAGTGGCGAACCTCAGTTTCAAGAACTGCAGTTTAGGGCCAAAAATAGCCATTTTTAGGCCAAAAAAGCCCCGGGCCACACTCAAAACTGCCATACGAAGGGAAACGGTGGGCACACTCCACGTGCGGCTTGACTTCCCCGTGTCAACGAGCTCTTTGCGGCCCTCTAACTCCATCATATGTCCCGGAAACGGCCCAAAAAGGCCCCCAGAAGCTCCAACTGCCGATAGCCACAAACCAAGAATAGGCCATATCTTTGGCTACATGGCTCAAAATGCGATTCCGAGGGCACCTACTCCACCCGCAACCCCCCACTTTTTGTGGTTTCCACCCCTCAGAATTGCCCAAACGGACGCCTAGACCCCAATACCTAGGCCCACTAGGCTGCGGCAAGCTGCAAGCTCAAGCCCAAACAGGTGGGTGCCCAAATGGGTCAACAGGGTCCAGTAGGGGCAAAAAGATGACTTTTCTCAAAAATGATCCTAGACCATGTGCGACGCTAAAACAGGTGTTTTTAGACCGTTTTGAGCTTGTGGTGGCCCATTTTGGTCCTCCGAAAATCCCAAAATGCCTTGAAAATGGGCTGTTTTGGAACCAAACATGGGTCAAAAATGGGTCAAAAACGCATTTTTCGAAACCTCATCCTAGACCATTTGGGGTGCACCAACGGGTGAAATGGGCCCATTTTGAGCCCATTTTGGGGCATTTTGGCCCCTCAGAAGTCCAAAAAGCCTTGAAAATGGGCCTGGTGGTGATGGGGTTCACTTGCAAGCTGATTTCACGGTGTCAAGAGCCATCAATGTGTGAATCATTCTTGATGTCCCTCACCGGTCATAGCTGATGTTCCCTCCCCCACCAGCTCGGTCCCAATATTCAGTCTTGATTAGGGTGAGGGTTAGGGACTTTCAGACAATGGAGATCCAAAGCCGGTGCAAAAAATGGAGATGCAAAGCCGGTTCAGACAATGGAGATCCAAAGCCGGTTCACACAATGGAGATCCAAAGCCGGTTCACACAATGCAGATCCAAAGACGGCTCACACAATGGGGATCCGAAACTGGTTCACACAATGGATATCCAAATCCGCTTCAGACAATGGAGATCCAAAGCCGGTTCACACAATGGAGATCCAAAGCGGGTTGACACAATGCAGATCTGAAGCCACTGTACACAATGGAGATCCAAAGCCCGTTCACACAATGGATATCAAATGCCGGACAACACAATGGAAATCCAAAGAGCGGTCCACACAAAGTCGATCCGAAGCCGGTTCACACAATGCAGATCCAAGGCCGATTCAGCCAATGGAAATGCGAAAAGGGTCACACAATGGGGGACCAAAGCCGGTTCACACAATGGAGATCCAAAGCCGATTGACACAATGCAGATTGCAAGGCAGTTCGCACAATGGATATCCAAAGCCGGTTCACACAATGGAAATTGAAGGCCGCTTCACACAATGGAGATCCAAAGCCGGTTCACACAATGCGAATCCATAGCCGGTTCACACAAAGGCGATTCGAAGCCGGGTCACACGATGCGTATCCAAGGCCGGTTCACACAATGGAGAAGCAAAGCCGGTTCACACAATGGAGATCGAAAGGCGGTTCACACAATGGAGATCGGAAGGCGGTTCAAACAATGCAGATTCAACGCCGGTTCACACAAGGGAGATGCAAAGCCGGTTCACATAATGGAGATCGAAGGCCGTGTCACACAATGGAGATTCAAGGCCGGTTCACAGAATGGAGATCCAAAGCCGGTGCACACAATGGAGATCCAAAGCCGTGGCACACAACGCAGATCCAAGGCGGGTTAACATAATGCAGATCCGAATCCAATGCACACAAGGGAGATCCAATGCCGCTTCACACAATGGAGATCCAAGGCCGGAGAACACAATGCAAAATCCAAAGAGCGGTCCACACAAAGTGGATCCCAAGCCGGTTCACACAACGTAGATCCAAGGCCGATTCAGCCAATGGAGATTGAAAGGCGGGTCACACAATGGGGGACCAAAGCCGGTTCACACAATGGACATCCAAACTCGATTGGCACAATGGAGATTGTAGGCTGGTTCGCACAATGGAGATCCAAGGCCGCTTCACACAATGGAGATCCAAAGGCGGTGTACACAATGCCGCTCCAAAGCCACTTCACACAATGCAGATCCGAAGCCAGTTCACACAATGGGGATCCGAAGTCGGTTCACACAATGGAGATCCAAATCTGCTTCGGACAATAGAGATCCAAAGCCGGTGCACACAATGGAGATCCAAGGACCGTTCACAAAATGCAGATGCGAAGCAAGTGCACAAAATGGAGATCGAAACCCCGTTCTCACAATGAAGATCCAAGGCCGGTTAACAGAATTAACATCCAAAGTGCGGTTCACACAAAGTGGATCCGAAGCTGGTTCACACAATGCGAATTAAAAGGCCGGTTGAGCTAATGGAGATTCAAAGCCGGGTCAGACAATGGGGGACCAAAGCCGGTTCACACAATGGAGATCCAAAGCCGGTTCCCAGAATGGAGATCCAAAGCTAGTTCAGACAATCGATTCACAAAATGGAGATCCAAAGGCGGTTCACACAATGGAGATTCAAGGCCGGTTCACACAATGGAGATCCAAAGCCGGTTCACATAATGGAGATCCAAGGCCGGTTCACACAATGGAGATTCAAGGTCGGTTCACACTATGGAGATCCAAAGGCGGTTCACATAATGGAGATCTAAAGGCGGTGCACAGAATGGAGATTGAAGGCCGCTTCACACAATGGAGATCCAAAGCCGGTTCACTCAATGGAGATGCAAGGCCGGTTCACACAACAGACATCCAAAGCTAATACACACAATGGAGATCCAAAGCTGGTTCACACAATGGAGTTCCGAAGCCTGTTCCCACAATGCAAATCCAAGGCCGATTTAGCCAATAGAGATGCAAAGCCATTACACACAATGGAGTTCCAAAGGGGTTTCACAAAATGGAGTTACAAATCCGGTTCACTCAATGGTGATTCAAGCCCGGTTCACACAATGGAGATCCCAAGCCCGTTCACAAAATGGAGATCCAAAGCCGCTTCACACAATGGAGATGCAAAGCCGGTTAAGACAATGGAGATCCAAAGCCGGTTCATACAATGCAAATCCAAAGCCGGTTCACACAATGGGGATCCGAAGCCGGTTCACAGAATTGAGATCTAAAGCCGCTGCACACAATGGAGATCCAAGGCGGGTTTGCACAATGTAGATCGGAAGCCAGTGCACACAATGGAGGTCCGCGACCGGTTCACAAATTGCAGATCCAAAGGCGGCGCACGCAATGGTGATGCAAAGGTTAGGGTTAGGGTTAGGGTTAGGGTTAATGTGAGGGTTAGGGACTTTCACACAATGGAGATCCAAAGCCGGTGCAAAAAATGGAGATGCAAAGCCGGTTCAGACAATGGAGATCCAAAGCCGGTTCACACAATGGAGATCCAAAGCCGGTTCACACAATGCAGATCCAAAGACGGCTCACACAATGGGGATCCGAAACTGGTTCACACAATGGCTATCCAAATCCGCTTCAGACAATGGAGATCCAAAGCCGGTTCACACAATGGAGATCCAAAGCGGGTTGACACAATGCAGATCTGAAGCCACTGTACACAATGGAGATCCAAAGCAGGTTGACACAATGCAGATCTGAAGCCGCTGTACACAATGGAGATCCAAAGCCCGTTCACACAATGGATATCAAAGGCCGGATAACGCAATGGAAATCCAAAGAGCGGTCCACACAAAGTCGATCCGAAGCCGGTTCACACAATGCAGATCCAAGGCCGATTCAGCCAATGGAAATGCGAAAAGGGTCACACAATGGGGGACCAAAGCCGGTTCACACAATGGAGATCCAAAGCCGGTTCACACAATGCGAATCCAAAGACGGTTCACACAATGGCGATTCGAAGCTGGGTCACACGATGCGTATCCAAGGCCGGTTCACACAATGGAGAAGCAAAGCCGGTTCACACACTGGAGATCGAAAGGCGGTTCACACAATGGAGATCGGAAGGCGGTTCAAACAATGCAGATTCAACGCCGGCTCACACAAGGGAGATGCAAAGCCGGTTCACATAATGGAGATCGAAGGCCGTGTCACACAATGGAGATTCAAGGCCGGTTCACAGAATGGAGATCCAAAGCCGGTGCACACAATGGAGATCCAAAGCCGTGGCACACAACGCAGATCCAAGGCGGGGTAACATAATGCAGATCCGAATCCAATGCACACAAGGGAGATCCAATGCCGATTCACACAATGGAGATCCAAGGCCGGATAACAGAATGCAAAATCCAAAGCGCGGTCCACACAAAGTGGATCCCAAGCCGGTTCACACAACGTAGATCCAAGGCCGATTCAGCCAATGGAGATTGAAAGGCGGGTCACACAATGGGGGACCAAAGCCGGTTCACACAATGGACATCCAAACTCGATTGGCACAATGGAGATTGTAGGCTGGTTCGCACAATGGAGATCCAAGGCCGCTTCACACAATGGAGATCCAAAGCCGGTGTACACAATGCCGGTCCAAAGCCACTTGACACAATGCAGATCCGAAGCCAGTTCACACAATGGGGATCCGAAGTCGGTTCACACAATGGAGATCCAAATCTGCTTCGGACAATAGAGATGCGAAGCCAGTGCACACAATGGAGATCGAAACCCCGTTCTCACAATGAAGATCCAAGGCCGGTTAACAGAATGGACATCCAAAGTGCGGTTCACACAGAGTGGATCCGAAGCTGGTTCACACGATGCGAAATCCAAGGCCGGTTGAGCTAATGGAGATTCAAAGCCGGGTCAGACAATGGGGGACCAAAGCCGGTTCACACAATGGAGATCCAAAGCCGGTTCCCAGAATGGAGATCCAAAGCTAGTTCAGACAATCGATTCACAAAATGGAGATCCAAAGGCGGTTCACAAAATGGAGATTCAAGGTCGGTTCACACTATGGAGATCCAAAGGTGGTTCACATAATGGAGATCTAATGGCGGTGCACAGAATGGAGATTGAAGGCCGCTTCACACAATGGAGATCCAATGCCGGTTCACTCAATGGAGATGCAAGGCCGGTTCACACAACAGACATCCAAAGCTAATACACACAATGGAGATCCAAAGCTGGTTCACACAATGGAGTTCCGAAGCCTGTTCCCACAATGCAAATCCAAGGCTGATTTAGCCAATAGAGATGCAAAGCCATTACACACAATGGAGTGCCAAAGGGGTTTCACAAAATGGAGTTAAAAATCCGGTTCACTCAATGGTGATTCAAGCCCGGTTCACACAATGGAGATCCCAAGCCCGTTCACAAAATGGAGATCCAAAGCCGCTTCACACAATGGAGATGCAAAGCCGGTTTAGACAATGGAGATCCAAAGCCGGTTCATACAATGCAAATCCAAAGCCGGTTCACACAATGGGGATCCGAAGCCGGTTCACAGAATTGAGATCTAAAGCCGCTGCACACAATGGAGATCCAAGGCGGGTTTGCACAATGTAGATCGGAAGCCAGTGCACACAATGGAGGTCCGCGACCGGTTCACAAATTGCAGATCCAAAGGCGGCGCACGCAATGGTGATGCAAAGGTTAGGGTTAGGGTTAGGGTTAGGGTTAGGATGAGGGTTAGGGACTTTCAGACAATGGAGATCCAAAGGCGGTGCAAAAAATTGGGGATGCAAAGCCGGTTCAGACAATGGAGATCCAAAGCCGGTTCACACAATAGAGATCCAAAGCCGGTTCACACAATGCAGATCCAAAGACGGCTCACACAATGGGGATCCGAAACTGGTTCACACAATGGATATCCAAATCCGCTTCACAGAATGGAGATCCAAAGCCGGTTCACACAATGGAGATCCAAAGCGGGTTGACACAATGCAGATCTGAAGCCACTGTACACAATGGAGATCCAAAGCCCGTTCACACAATGGATATCAAAGGCCGGATAACGCAATGGAAATCCAAAGAGCGGTCCACACAAAGTCGATCCGAAGCCGGTTCACACAATGCAGATCCAAGGCCGATTCAGCCAATGGAAATGCGAAAAGGGTCACACAATGGGGGACCAAAGCCGGTTCACACAATGGAGATCCAAAGCCGATTGACACAATGCAGATTGCAAGGCAGTTCGCACAATGGATATCCAAAGCCGGTTCACACAATGGAAATCGAAGGCCGCTTCACACAATGGAGATCCAAAGCCGGTTCACACAATGCAAATCCATAGCCGGTTCACACAAAGGCGATTCGAAGCCGGGTCACACGATGCGTATCCAAGGCCGGGTCACACAATGGAGATCCAAAGCCGGGTCACACAATGGAGATGCAAAGGCGGTTCAAACAATGGAGATCCAAAGCCAGTTCCCACAATGGCGATCCCAATCCGGTTCACAGGATGGAGATCCGAAACCGGTTCACACAATGGAGATCCTAAGCCGGTTCACACAATAGAGATCGGAGGGCGGTTCACTGAATGGAGATTGAACGCCGTTTCACACAATGGAGATCCAAAGCCGGTTTACATAATGGAGATTGAAGGGCGGTTCACACAATGGGGATCCAAGGCAAGGTCACATAATGGAGATCCACGGGCGGGTCACACACTGGAGATCCAAAGCCGGTTCACACAATGCAGATGGAAGGCCGGTTAACAAAATGGAGATCGAAAGCCGGTTAACCCAACGGAGATGCAAGGCCCGTTCACACAATGGACATACAAAGCCACTACACAAAATGGAGATCCGGAGCCGGTTGACACAATGGAGATGCAAAGTCAGTGCACACAATGGAGATCCAAAGCCGGTGCCCACAATGGAGATCCAAAGCTGGTTCACACAATGGAGATCCAACGCCTGTACACACAATGGAGATCCAAAGCGCGTTCACACAATGGAGATCCAAAGCGAAAGAAAATGTGACAAATAGCAGAGCCCCTTCCACAAATGTCTTGTTTTTGGAAATGAAGGTCGGATAAACCCTGTGAGGAGTGCTGTGGACCCCTCAGGGATTCCCTGTGGGTGCCCATGCAATTTTGGAGCTGCGGCTCTGAGGCACTGAGAGGCTTGGCCATGGAGACTAGACCTGTCTTCGTGCTGATGGCATGGCACGCAGGCTGCTTGTGGCCCGGGCCTTCACAGCGCACAAAGTGCACGAGTGTCTCCTTGCTATGCAGTGCATTCATGTGTTGAAGAATCCGCCACGGGCGGTTCTCAGTGCACAAAACGGTGTGTTGCTCAACCTCTCTGCCGACACGAAACAGGGCCTAAGAAAAAGGTCCCTGCAGGGGTTTGTGGCACAGCCCAAAACCAACATCGGCAGAGCGGCCCCACAGGGTGCACAAATGAATTAGATCATCTGTGAAGGGGTTGCAAAGAGGACAACATGCAAACAAGGGCGAATGGGTGGGTACATGACACCTACACTCCACCTACACTCGCAGCGCCACCGTTCAGACTGCAGGCAGGCTATGCTGCCTCAAGGGATAGCGGCATAACCACTGCAAATTGTATCAATAGAATTCCGATTCACAAATCAGAAGGTCATGGTAACCACAGGAACAACAAACAAATGAGACATATGTTCACACACACATTTTGTGGACTGACCACATGACGCATTACATCCGAAGAGGGGGGGCAGGCTTTTCCATACGCTCATGCACACGGGAGCGGGAGGGGGGTGTTTTCCCTACTTTGTGGTATTTTCCGAATGATTTTCCATACTTCCCGTAGAAATAGCAAAAAGGAAAACAAAGCATGGAAACATGGAAAGCGTAGCAAAAAAAAGCATGCAAAGTACAAGGGGTGTAGTTTCTCTGTTGTATGGTCCTTGCCAGATCTTTTTCCATACTTCCTTCAAATAAAAAATAAAGCTTGAGTGGTGCAAACGCCCTTCTGCGATACACTGCTTTGAGCAAGAAAGGTGAAATGCAGCAAATTGCAATCATCCTTGAACGCTCACTAAGAGGGTCGGGAAAAAAACAACACAAAATTGCAACTTCAAATTCAAATTCATGAACCACCACTACAAAGCCCTTCTCAGATGTATGTTCGTTGCACATGACATTGACAAACAAGGGCTTTTTACATTTTCAAAAGCTCTATCCGCACAAAACAGGTCCTAAGAAAAAAGTCCCTGCAGGGGTCCGCACAGTGACCCATGCGTGACGGAGCATTGTGTCGTGCTAAACAATCCATAGCCCGTGAAACTTGGTTTGGGCTACGGAGGGGCCTAGGCCACGGAGGGGCTAGGCAACATATGTAAAATGTCATGCATCATCATTGAAGGGGCTCACAGTCATGGCGTCACAGCCAAGACCGCACGGTGGTTGGGCTACCTCAAGGGACAGCCTAATGACCATTCAAAAGTAAGTCAGTGAAATTCATATGCGTGAAAAAGGTCATGGCCACCAGATTAGCAACAGTAACAATAATAGACATATCATAAATATGTGCTAAGTAAATTCCCCACACGAAGAAAAAGGGGAGGGGTTCACATTTTCCATGTCAATGTTTGTGTTTTCATTGTTTTCCCGGGGGGGGGGGGGGTTGCATATTTTCCATGGCAGCTTTTTCCTTGGGGGGGGCGGGGGAAGTGAGCAAATTATAATTGGATGCAAAAGCAAACATGTCAGAGCCCCTTCTCAGCTATTTTCAGCATGGTCATCACCGAAGGGGTTTATGGTGGTAGGCGCCAAGAACTAGACCAAGAGACAACCTAAAGACCTCAAGGGTGTTCTTCATAATGATATTGAATCAATAGCAAAAACATCTGAGATACTGAGAGGAGCGGGGGGTTTCCATTTCCCGGCTTTCCCCGGCGCTGCCACTATGCCCTCAATTCCCGGTCGCCTATGGTGGGTGACAATGGGAGAATGCTGATGTTGGGAGGGGAGACATGCAAATATGACGGCGAATTTAACCATTGTTTGCAAACCTAAGTGAGGCTACCTATCACTCGGGCTACATTTTCCATGCCTTTAATTTTGTTTAATTTTTGGCGAAGCAAGCACGGCAAACGGGCAAACGGGCCCGGAACAACGGGCAAAAATGGGCCAAAAGTCAGTGACGTGTGCATGTGCGCAAAACTCACCTCCGTCAAACCAATGAAACGAATGATTAGGCAACAAACGAAACGCATGATCGACAGTGAACCGGTGGTGAAACACTGACAAAAAGCAAACGAGAACACATAAAGGGGGGGAGGGGATTGTAGCTCACCTACAATTGTAGGCCATTTTGACCACACACGCACACCCCTTCAAACCGGTTCTCCATGAATAACACACTAGCGAAGGCCTGCCCCATCACCTCCGGGAGCTGCTCGAGGGTGGGTGTACCTTTTGCGAACCGCACTTTTGAATGAATGTTCCATTGTTCCACCAAAATTTGCTTGTTGGTCTTTTGGGCACCATGAAACATTTTTTTCTCCCTTACGTTTGTGCTTGCAATCATAACACCATTTCTTGTGCATCCTCCACGGCCCCTATGGCCCGCACCCACGTGAAGTCGTCTACACTATTGACGCAGCATTTTGGGATCGGAGCTTAGCCACTAAGAAGTGGTGGTGCCCTTGTGGCAAGCTTCTCCTTGTTGCTATGGGCCGTGCTAGCAAGGGGTTTTCGAGGTGCATTGCCAGGGGAAGCAACACAAAGACTGGCTACCGTACGTAAAGCTTGTGCCACAGTACTTCCCTCAGGATGTCCCTACGGGCTCCAAACCTCAACTGGCATGATGATCGACTTGAACAAAAGCGCGCTTCTGCAGGCCTCCACGGTGGGAGGAGTGTGGGTAGCAGCCACGACGCCTGCCCTTGCCCACCTGAGGCCTGACTTGCAGCCACCCGCAACGAACGAGTTGTTGGATGTCAAATTGGAACATGATGTACTCCACACCAACTGGAGGCACAATTGCCATGGTGTCCTTCCCAAGCATGTGACCAACTTGCCCGGACTTAAGAGGATGCACCCCATGAGGCGCAGCACCTACAAACAATCCCCGTGGGTGTTCCGCGACTCCAAGGGGGCTTTCTCGCTTTCGTTTCGAGGCCAAGTACGCTGGGACGAGATCTTTGGACGCCTACGTTGGACTTGAGCACGAGGAGTGGGCTCGCAATTGAAAGGCCTGGATGGACTTTGCCATGCAGCCCACCACTGCGGAGCAGCACTACCGGATTGCTCCGGCTGTGCATGTCGACCACCCCAATGAGGCCAACGACAACAAGTGGGTGGCGCACGAGGCGTTGGGCCGCCTACGCAAGGACCTTCATTGGTTTTGGCACCAATGCGAGACCTACGGGGCTCTTGCCGTAGTGCTAACCAAAGATGGCCGGCCATTAGGAGGCCGCCGTGCAGCCCGTTTGTTGCAAGCCGGCTGGACACCATTGAAGGTGCCAGTGCACTTGTGCGATGCCTGGTCTGTGCAGTCCTCGCACACGCAGGACATAAATGCCGCCATGCTTACTGCACTGGGAGTAGGAGGCTTCAAGCAGCTTCACGCGTTGAACGAGGGTGGATACCTACCTAGCGATGACACGGGGCGGCGGCGCATTGCAAGAGCACTGTACGTGGTCCCGAACCAGCCCCCCACTCTGCTGTCACAGCTAGACACCGTCAAGCATGTCCACGGAGTGCACATGTTATACCCCTTAATTGACGAGCTTCACGTTAATGACGGTATCATTTTACGTCAGGCGTATGCCGTTGGTATGTGCACCACATGATGCACAAAGCTGGTGACATTGTGCAGCGGTCAACGCGTTGGGGTAGTTGGGGAACTGTTGGACTAGGATGTGGCGCTGTACCATGCGGCCACGCGGGTCACCGTGGTCTTCTTGGCCCTTCATGCTGCACACACGCATGCAGTAATCCCTATCTAGGTGATTGTCATATGTGGAAAGTTTACGGCCGAGCATTGCCGCATGGTGCGGCAGCACATGGCCAAGCTGAGAAGCACGGCTATCTTTCGGGTCATCCTTGGCCTCAAGAGACGGCGACTCGCGGATTGATGAGGACGGAATGTGTGCGCGAACTTCGACCCACCCCACCTCTTGAAAAGGGCGGCTCATACGCCAAAAAAAAATGTCTTCGTCATGCAAGGCAAGGTGTCCTACGGGGTCGTGTAGGAAATGCATAAGTATTGCGTGCACCCAAGCCGGACTTGCCTCCTTATGCGGAGCAGAAGCAGGAGGTAGCGGCAAAGGTCGATCTCCTCAAAAATCTAGCTCCAGTTGGGGAGGCCAACCTAAGTAACCCCGCCCCCCCCCCCCCCCCGCGTAACCCATGCCGCCCAGGATGGCATAGTTTTGGGCACAACACATGCCCTATTTCTAGATGGAACCGCTAACACAGATTATCCCCCCACAATTGCTTTGCGGCACATCTATGTGGCGGGGTACATTATCAACTTGGTGCACCGACGATGTGAGGCATTCCGGGATCCTTGGTACCTTAACTTTGTGTGTACCGTGCAAGCCTTTTTGGTGATTGCCACCCACCTCCATAGGCTTCCTCGGCAGGGACATGGTCCAAAACATCAACCCCTCCTTGTGTACCCTAGAGACCTACGTTAAATTCAATATGCTAAATTGTCAATTTTAGTTTTTGAAAGATGTTAAATGTTAAACCGATAAATTTTTGCATGTTCAACGAGAATACGTAGAATTTTCTACATTTTAAACTATCTGCGGCGTTAATTGCATGCGTATGCTAGGGTCTTGAGGGGGTTTTTTGTGCTAGAATGTTGAACAATCGGTTTGTAGAGATGTTGGATTGCCTAGGGTTGGGGGTCCAACCCTTAGTCCTCTTCTTTAGGTCCACCGCCAACCCCACTCCATACCCCCTTTTCTCTCGTGTACCACTTGTTATGCCTTTCGCTCGAGACAGTATTCTTGAGCTTGGTATGACGCTTGTGCGTTTGAGTGGAGCCAAGAGTTTGCGGATCCCTTTGGTCTCCCAAATCCTTGGTGAGTGGGTGGCTTCGTCTCCCTTGGCCAAGCCCCGTTGGGTGGAGGCCACGTTGGCTACCCCTCGCTTGTTCGTACTAAGCAAGTGGAGGCGGTGAAGCAATATGCCTGCTTCCTTTTTCCCGCGCCCGGGTTTATTGGGCTACTCATGGATCTCAACCTCACAAAGACGCGGTTCCGCCACCTTTCCGAGGTCATGACCCAGCGAGGGATTGACTATACGGCCGTTACGAGCCACACTTTCCCGCGACCCATCCCAACGCGGCAAGCGTTCTTGGACACGTGGAAGGAAATGGCCAAGCTGCTAGAGATACGGCCCCATGTGAACGTGGACGACCCACCCGCTAGTGGCCGCAGTTGGCCTGTGCACTCATGGGCTCGCTACATTCTATCGCGTCCACCACTAGTGGGCACCATTGATTGGGGCCAGCCCCTCATGTTTATTGTGCGCGGGGATGCTACCCATGTGCGGGTGGGAGTTGGACCCAATTGTCCATTGGGCTCCTGAACCACGGCAAACAGGGCCGCACACCCGCCAACTTGTGGGTCATTGGGATGGCCGTGTGCGGCGATAAAGAAATGGCCGCTTTGGCCACTATTTGGGGCGGACAAACTTCATGTACTTGGCGCTTTTGTGTTGCATTGAATTCGGGCTCGTTGTGTTTCAAAAGTTCCCTGCTTAAAGCAGAAAGCTGCTTAAAATTTAAATCGAACGCACTTTGAAGCCAAAAATTAAACGAAACAGTAATGACGGGATATCAATGCACACACTCTTCTGTAGGTGTTGTAGTCGATTCACGAATGCAAAAAATTCTGTTGGGCATCCCGTTGGGTGCCTGCTATGCTGGTCCTTGGGGGTGACCGGCCGTTTGTTCGCCGCCTCATTGGGGTGTCCACATCGCCCCAAGTGGGGTCTATTTACAATATGGGGGTGTGGGACAACGCGGCGGCGACGTGGTTGCGGGTGCACGTGCGCCGGACTGTGGACGACGACGCGGCCGCCCGTCACCAATATCACGTGACGGGTCGGAGCTTGGATAACGGTGGGTGCATAGCGGAACCTCATATCGTGGTTGACCGGTGTTGGGTTTTCCTATGCATCCTCCATTGTTGCATGGCCATTGGCCACCTTCAGCTCGATTTTGTTGAAGTGCGCTTGGAGTCAGTCCCCAAAGAGAATGCCGAGGCCGTGCAACGGTTGTTGTACCGGCCACGCACGGGGGTGAAGCTGGGGGCCGCCACCGCACCCGATGGGGAGGAGGCCACGGCCCTCTTCCTTGCGTGGAAGGAGATGGGCCCACTATTGGCCTATGCACCGGAGGACCCCGAACGGGAAGCCGTTGTTGCCATGAGGGATCTACTTCGGGACTTGTACAGCGACACGCCCCCTCTCAATGACCACGGGGCGTTGGTTGTCGCGCCGCAGTACCGTGCACATTGCTGCAACGCCGCCTGCCAGTCCAACTACCACCTCTACCCGGAGGAGGATGTGACCACGGCGGTGGCTAATGCGGCACGTTTGGGGGTGGGGTTGGGGGCGGTGTGTGCGAATGTGGTAGAAAGCCTAAACGCCATTTTAAAACGGGCCTACAACGATCACACGGCCCGGGGGGGGGGGGGGGGATGCCGGGGGCCACATCCCTAGAAAGGGAGGCGGAGGTTGCTTTGCAAGTATGGGAACGGTGGTTTCTAAAATTTGATCTACCCCTTAGGACCCTAGTAACCCCCCATGTGGCCCCATGTACGAGGCCAAGCTCATGTGTAACCGTAGCCCCCCACCCATGTCCCTTTCCCTTGCACCCCCAGTTCTTGTTAGCCCTATCCATGGACCCAACCGCAACGGAGGCGTTCATGGAGAAGATGATGGAAAAGATGACCGACAAAGTGGTATGTGCTTGTGTATGTGGGTGTGTGTGTGTGTGTTTGCTTGCCTATGAATCGTATTTGTTGTCGGTTGTGTTCGCTTAAATTTGTACGGAGGCGTCGCTTTTTTTAGTTTAGTTTTAACACCGGCGGTCGTTTAACATTTAAAATTTAAGTTAAAAATGGAGTATTAAAAATCGAACAAAATTTTCTGAACCCCAGATAATTTTTCCATCCGTTTTTGTTTTCAGATGGAACGCGTGGAGGACCGCTTGCAGAAGGCTAGAGCACCCCCTGGGGGAGCAGTCCCAGCTCCTCCGGCACGGACTCCAGCTCCACAAGCTGCAGCAGTGGAAGTAGGGCAAATGAATGCGGTTTGCACCGGTCTGGTTTGCCCTGCTGGCCCAGCCCACCCTCCCCCCCTACGATCCCAGGGCCCAGCACACCTACGAAGGGCTGGTGCCTGGGTCTCGGACAACCCGCGGGTTGGCCGCCGTCACTCGGACAGCACCCCCGGCGGCCGCCATTGCCGACAACGCCACCGCCGCCGACCCCGTAGAGGCCCCTTGTGCCGCCTCGAACTTCAGGCAGCCGATGGGGGTCCTGCATGCCCAGGTGTGCAGCATTTCAGAAGGTGTGTGTGTGTGTGTGTGTGTGTGTGTGTGCGTGTACTTGCGTGTGTTTGATTTTTCGGACGCTTCGTTTGAAACTTTTGGTTTACTGTTAAAATTTTTTGATCGGCGCCGCAAGAATTAAAAATTCAAGTTAAAAAAGAAACGAGAAATTTTGAAAAAAAGTCGTCCGAAAAATTCAGTTTCTCCTCCGGACCATAGCCTCCGCCTGTTTTATTGTAGGTCAAGGACGTGGTGGTCTACGGGGACGATGTTCGCCCCGTCCGTGTTGTCTGGAGCGACAAGGATGGGGAGAGGAGCGTGGGGTTGGGGGGCTTGCACAAGCTCCTCGCCCATGACCCCGCGCTTGGGTTGGCTGTGCTCCGCGGCCTGAAGGAGTGGGAGCACAACCGCCAGTGCTCGGAGCTGTGGGGCCCATCGAGGCCCTAGAAGCCCGGTCAATGGGCACACTTGGGGGAGGTAGGGTGGTTGGGGTGTGAGGATGTGGGGCTTTGGCGGGCGATGGGAGGTGGGGGGGCAAGGGAGGCGAAGGAGGAAAGGGAGGGGGCAAGCACCATCCCCCCCGCTCCAAGCCTAAGCCCCCCCCCCCAAGAAAAAGGCAAGGGGCGCAAAGCCCCCTCGGCAAATGAGAGGAGGCAGTTCGAGTCGGACTCGGACCACGAATCCGACAACCCCGCCTCTTCCTCTTCATTCACGTCCGGCGAGGACACCCCACCCCCGAATAAGAAAGCCCACCGCCAAAGACAAGGGCCGTCCCCGCCCCCAAAGACAAGAGGCGGGAGAGAAGGTGGAGGGGGGTGGTAAAGAAGCAGGGGGGTGACGAAGGAGGGGGGGCTCCCCTAGATCCCCTCGTGGGAACTCCCGTGCACGTCCCGTACGGGGGCGGGGTAGAGGTGGGCATCGTCACCGGTGTCCACACCCGCAAGAGCGGGGTCGTTTGGTGAGATACCCAAACAACCACAAGCTCTATGGGGTGGAGCGCCACCTCATCTTCGGCACGGCCGAAGCCGCGGACGTGCACCTCCAAAAGGTGCGCAAGGGAAACCCCCCCCCCGCCCCCCCACATGAAGCCCGCGAATCCCCCGACTAACCCCCAAGAAAACCCTCAACCCAACCAAAATACCCCCACTAACCCACCTAACCCCCCAACCGAAACCCAAGCTACCCCAGCACTATGGGACCCGGAGACGGGCTCCCGAGAGGTGTAACACGTGAACAAGGGCCGGAGTGGCCAAGGACACGAGCCGCGAAGGCTAATGCCTTTGGTTTGGGGGGGGGGGGTTCACCTGAGTTAATGTGTAAAAATATCAAAATGGCTCTCGGCTTTAAATTTTGAGATAAATTTTTGGTTTAAATTTTGCAGATTTTGAATTTTATGTGTCGCCGGGATTAAAAATTACACCAAGAAAATTTAAACGAACTTTCCAAAAATGAAACCTCCCTACACAAGCACAACAACACATAGAACATACCCGGTAAAATGGTGGACAAACACACAAGGCACCCCGTGGGGATGAAAATTTTCCCAAACGGCGCCCGTAACCCCTCGCAAAAAGAGCTTACTTTAAGTTAATCAATTAAAATTTGGCCAAAAATTAAATATATTGGATTTAATTTGGGTCTCTAGGGTGGTAACGAGTAGGCGCGGCACAATTTTTTCCATGTCCAAAAAAAAGTAGTGCTCCGCAATTGCTCAATAGGCAACTTAGCTGTCTGGCCGTCGGCATCACTTGTCGTAGCCACCATGCACGGCGCCGACCTAGCAATTGAAGCGGTCGGTCCACGTCAATCACCCTCGGCACTACACCCCAAACATGGACATCCCCCGTGTCTGTTGTCTGCTAGCAGGCGGGAACTGTCGTTGTGGCACTGGCTCGCAGATGGTAGCTGGAGGCGGCCTACCCAAAGTCCTACACCCGCAATATGTTAGAGCCCTTTCAGGGCTCAGAAGTACCCGCTCCGGTGGCGGGTACTGTACCCACAAACGTACCCACAATGTACCCATGGCAAGGAAAAATGGGGGAAAATAGGGGAAAATGGGGGAAATTGGGGGGGAATGGGGGGGAATGGGGAAAAATGGGGGAAAATAAGGAAACTTGGGTGGTGCAACCGGTCTCCTTTCCCCCCATTTCCTCCGCATTTCCTCCCCATTTTCCCCCATTTTCCCCCATTTCCCCCCATTTTCCCCCATTTTTCCTCGGGAGCTTTCCCCATTTTCCCCCATTTTTCCTCGGGAGCTTTCACCAATGCGCCCCCCCCCCCCCCCACAGCCTTGTTGCCAACCTAAACCTTGATTTTTGGCCTTTTCAGCCCCTAAATTTCCCATTTCTCCACCAAGCAATCTGAATTTCCCTCATTTTCCCCCATTTTCCCCCATTTTTCCTACCTTGGCCCATTTCCCCGATAGTGTTCCGCTAAACGTACCCAAACAGGGTACTTCTGAGCCCCGCCCTTTAGGGTCTCGCTGTTATATGTTGACCCGGACTACATGTGGTTTGGCTAGGGGGGGGGGAAAGAATACGACGTTGATGGACACATGGGTGGAGCACATCACATTTACTAGACGGGACATGCATATCTCCACTGCACTCAACACGTGTATCAATGGGAAATACATCAAGCACTCTGCACACCGCCTTGCCTAAAAAGCAAGTATCTGTGTTGTACGGTTAGGGCCACAACCATCTGTTGGGTACTACCAATTGTGGAAAGGGAGCCCCTTTGTCTCAATTCTTAACCCGCCTCGGAATGAGGCCCATAGCGCGCCTTTCTTGCTCACCTTTTCTTCCGCTTGATGGGGGGAGCTAACGTGATGGACCCTTAGCAACAAGAGTTGTCCACGGGGGCAGGTTTTGTGGTCCGAATGCCACGGAGTTTCACATTGCGGGAGGGGGATGCGAAACTAGTGTGCAATGGGGACAATAGGGAATTGGTGTAGGTGCAGTATGGGGTATGCCAATTCGTGAATGCCAACCTGGAGGGGGGGCTCTGGGTGCCTGATCCGGATTTTTGGAACACTTGTGCCACACAGCTGCAGCCCAAAAAGGGCTCATCAACGGTGGTGGCAGGTGAGGTGATTGCATATGACGGTGTGGCTCTCCTACCGCCCACGGTGTGCCGTTGTGCGGGGGGTTACTTGCCGGGTCCTAGCGTGTGGTAGCACAATGCCACTAGGGCAGATGCGTATCCACATTGCCTTCCACCTGGACACCAAAGATCACGGACCCCATGCTGCCGTTGTTGTGGGGACTTTGCCGGCTTGCTTTGCATGCATTAGCCAAAGGGTGGGGACCTGCAAGTCGAGCCAACACGTCACGTTGCAATAGGCCGTTTTGTAAATTCAGCTTGAAAGTAGCTCAGAAACAGTGCCTGTAGGCGTTCCCTTGGTAACGCCCTTCTATTGGTTGCGGGTGGCATTGGCGCCATAACATGTGACACAACTGCGAAATGCACCTCCCTAGCTTTCCTGTGACCGACGAGCGGGTTGCCGCCTGGGATTGAGGGCCAGTGGAGTTGACTGCTTTTGAGAAGTGGGAAGCTAAGCTTTTGGGGGGCGGAACGAAAGTCGTGACGGACGGATCTAGCGGGCCAGCACAAAGCACAAAAAGGTGCGGCAGGGTGTTGGTGCGGCCCTCCGCTCAGGGGATGCACATAGTCAAGGTACAGCCAAGGATGGTGCTGCCAGAGGTATTTAGGGCCTAATGAAGATGACTCCGAGGCGCCTGGCGCGTCGGAGGCAGGATCACGGCAAGGGCGATGGGATGTGGAGCGTGTTGAGCGCCAGGATACGGTATTCCGTCCAAGCGGCTCTCATAGCTCCTCATATAGCTCCTCGGATTCCGATAGCTCCTCATCTAGCTCCACCTGCTCAGGGTCGGATACGTCGGTACCTCTTTAGTGGTGGCATCCAAGGCTTCCGTTGCTTGCGTAGAGTTTTCTACGTCCCGGCACGGGCTTTTGGTCCCGATGCCAAGCCTCCGTGCACCACCACCTAGGTCCGTGGGGTTAGCGCGGAGTTGAGGGACTCCTACCCCACCGCCGCGTCCCATACTGACCCCCAAAAAACAATATAGAATCAAGAAGCGTTTTGCAAAACCCACTAATGTTGTTGTGCCAATGCCTCTAACCTCATGTCCCCCTTGTCCTGAACCATCCTCCGGTTGTGCCGCACCTCTCCTCTCAGCCTTTGCGGAACACATCCACTTACGGATCCCAGTGGGCCAACAACGGAATGGTTTGGAGCGAAACATAAAGGAGCACGGCATATTTTTCCAAGAGAACAGGTGAAGTGCAAATAGGTCATTGATACAATTAAGCCAAAGGGCCAACGTTGTGAGGAACACATCTTTGACTTGGTGCCACTGTGGTGCTTGATATTTTCTGCACATTTTGCGGTGCCTCTCAGCGTTTGCGGAACATATCCGCTTGCCCATCAGCTTCACGGGACGACTACACGGTGGTTCACAGCCCAGCCGAAACAACCGCAGCTCATTGCTCAGGGAAAACGAGGGAAGTGAAAATAGGTCAGTAAGTAAAGTAAGTAAAGTTGTGGCTTAAAATGATCAGGCAAAAAGGGCAGGACAAACTTCTCGCTGGTCAGCGCCAGACACTCGGTGGGAGTCAAGAAATAGGGGGCTGAACAGCCCCCCTTTGGCGCCCACCATTACACCTGCTGGGCTGAGGCACCAGGGCGCAGGGGCACCCCCTGCATGTGGTTGCAATGACTAGCTCCAAGAGAGCAAAAGAATCCTTTGGCATTCATTCGAGAATCATTGGCTTGATTGGGGCCACCGAGGAAAAACAACTTCCCAGTCATTTGAGAGGAGGAGCAATCAGAATGGGCGGATTGAAGGGGAAAAGGATGCAGTAGGGGGGGGGGGGGGGCTTGTGTGATGCAATCAGACCCAATCTGATTCACATGTGCTCCAACACCAAATCTGGTCTGCATGCAACTCGGAGGGATGGATAGGGCATAATCACACCGCACTTCGTCTTCAAATCCCATGTCAACCAAGCGATCCGCTTCATCCATCGTCAAATATTTGCAATTGTCAAGATTGATTCGCTGATACAGGGCAGGCACTGTGACGGGCACCCATTGCAGCAAGTGCACCATACAAACAGGATGCTGAAGCTAAGTCACAAAAAAAATAGTGGCCCAACTAATGGGTGACGCACAGAATCACTAGTAGGGGGGGGGGGGTGTTGAAAGAGCATTCGGCAAAATGGCCGTGCATGCAAAGTCACACACACCTCAATGCAGATATGAACAGTTGACACCTGTGTTAGATTTTTCCCGAGTTTAAATTAATACATTGTTAACATGCTTGCATACAGGCATACATACAGACATAGGATACGATAGGGTAGGTCCATTATTCTGCTACTACTAACAGTACTGGAAGCCATGTCGGCATGGGGTTTCCCTTGTGGACCCAGCTCCGTGGGTCCCAAAGCTGCCGAGAATGTCCACAACTTGACAGGGGACTGCAAGTCTGGGGTACCGGCCAACCAGGATTTGCGGGCAATCACAACTGCAGCATTTGCAGCATTAGCACCAACAACTGTTGTGCACATGATGAGATTGTCTTGTGCGGCACACATTAGGTGATGGCCATGCAAGTGGACCTCCTTGTCCTAGCTGTCCCAATTGCTCTGGCTGATGCAACTGCTCATAGGACTGCAATCTCCACGCCCACTTCATGGCTTGGTAGCCGGTTATTGCACTGCTGTGTATTGCGCCCCCCCCCCCCCTGCCCCCTCCCCTCCTGAACACTAAACTTTCGCCGGACTCATTCCCCCGAGCAACCTACTCATCCATGAATCTCAAGACCCCCCCCCACGCACATCACTATGCACATTAGATCTTGATCAAGGTGCTGCACATGTGAACCGAGGGGTTCAAGGGCAGCATGGGTACTTCACCGGCAGGTGCCTGACCCTTCTCACAAGGGTGTAGACGTTGGGGGAGAATTAATTATAGGCCATGCCTTACCCACAAACAATGCAGCTGCCTCACCTTGCCCTGTCTTGCTAACTACGGGGTGTGTATCAACGGTCTTGTTCAGGGTAATAATCTATATAATTCCACTACATGTTGTGTGAACTAATTGTCGAACTAATTTACAACCGCAGGACGATCTGAGTACACTCAAATTTCTATGAAGATGCCACTTATATTTATTGGCAATTTCAAACCGGACACTCTTCATGGTGTGTTCTTGAACTATTTCGACAGGGAAATTCACAATCAATTATCATAGAATTTGTTTCACCAATGTTGTTGTCCCGTTTTCGCTGGATCCAGCAAAAGGTTATCAACCAGAATGGTAACTACTAAGTGTATTTCTAGATGTACAATACAGGTTGATGTATACATCTTTGTGATTTTTCTACTCTAATTGAAGCAACACTGAGGTTTAATGCCCAACTGGTGCGCACTAACTTGTGCTGCAGGAGCCATACTTGTCAGGGTGTGGCAGTTGTGAGGCTCGAGGCCCCTGATATGGCCCAATTGAACGGGGTTGGGCAGCCGTATTGTTCACTAGCAAGGCATGGTACATGCTGCACCCCCATGCCTCTTGTTGTAGCCCACAGGGTTCAGCACCAGTATCCCAAATACTACTATTATTCTACAGGTCCACGGGGGTGTTGAAGCCGTACCCCCGAGGTGCTCTTAGGACAGTTGAGCAGGGACCATACTTGTCGGGGTTTGGTACATAGGTGATACAAAGCACACCATATATCTCACCTACGAGGCCTGAAATCAGTTGGGATCAACACCTATACTCTTGCAGTGTGGCACCTTCACAATCCCCCATGGGATGTGTCCTGAGCAAGTCATTGTTTTCCCTGTGAGCTGCACCAAACTTAGGCTGCTATTCTCTTGAGATACAAACCCGCCACCTCGTGGCACTGGCCTCACATGAAGCACCAGCTCTCGAGCCCACAAGCCGACCCAGTATTCCTTGGGCACCAGCCATTCTGAGCCACCATCAGCGGACACCCTCACTGCCAGAGACATGGGCATGGTGGGGCATGTGATCTAAACGTGGCCCCGAGCTGCTGGCAGTCAATGGCAAATGCAGCAGCAGATGGGATCTGTTGCTGCTCCTAGCAACCTGCGTGCAGTGGGCACTAGGTTTGGGCCATCCCTCCATCGGCCGCACACCGATTGGGAGGAGCCCTAATCACCCCCACCACCCATTGGGTAGCAGCAGATCTCGGCAGATTGCCATTGCCCACTGCACCACAGGAGCGTCACCATGGGTCACCGCGTCTGCCCCAAGACTCTCTGGCATCTGTTGTAGGGCAGAGCAGCCAGTCTGGGTGAATTGACCCGAATGCTGCACCAGGGGTCCTGTGGCAGGCCACCCTACCCACACAAAATGTTTCTACATGAGCCACAACATGGCCCCCTTAATTTTAGGAAAAGAAACCGGCACAAAAGCAAAACGATGAGCCCTCATGGCAAGCATAGCACAAAGCACAAAGTACAAAGTACAAAGTACAAAGTAGTAATTGTACAGAGGGCACAAATTCACACTCCATTTGGCCTTTACTTAAAATCTTCATTCACAAAGGGTACATGAGCTCAACGAGTGGTTGTGCATCTATTCTGATGCCTCCACCCCTCACTACCTCGTGGATGGCACCCTTGCCTCTAGTGAGGGCATATGCCCTGTGGACACTGCTGAGGTCATGTACCTTGTAACCAGTGCCTGTGCTGTACTGTGAGAGCACACTCCTTGTGGATGGCGCCCGTGCCCAGGCTAAACATGGGATTCATGGAGGTGCATGTGCCATAACGATCTATATCCCGCGGCCTTCTAATATGGATGTGTATTGAAACACTTCCATTCTCGTGAAATGTGAGCCGCCTTGTCAAGACATCTTAGGCGACCCCAAATTGGGCTTCGGGCTCTCAGACCACTGCAGCCCTATCTGAAACAGGCACGGTGACACCTATGATGACACAACAAGAGCCATGTGATCAAGCTACCCCTGCTGAAGCTGACACTGCTGAAGGTGCTTCAAAAAAGATCATATGTGAACTGCAGGAAGCTGCAGAGGAAACAGTTTTTTTTGGTGGTGTCATTATGAATATTTGCTACCTGCATACAAAGCACATGCACATAAGTGCATGCCGAGGGTGGCAAATCAGGGGGTCATTCGGTGAAAAAGAGCACAGAAACTACCCAGATTATGGAAGCTACCAAACACAGCCTTCCCAATCTTCAATCGCCCAGCAGCACCTGGGTCCCCGTTTCCTTGACAGGAACCCCCTACCTGGGTGGCCCGAACCCCAACCCAAAATGGGGGGGAATTGGGGTCCAAAGTGAAGGGCAATGAGGTGCCGTGGACAAAATCATCCATTGGGCGTCTTTGGTGCCTGTGGACCGTCGTGGACTCCACAAGCCGGTACCTTTGCCAACTAATGTGGTGTCATGGAACAGGCAGAGCCTGCCCCCCCCCCCCCCCTCTGTGGTAATGTGCGCATGATGGTACCTGGACGACTGTCGTGGCGTTGTGCAGCGCGCTTCGTTGCTTCACCACTAGTAAAACCCTCGCCCTTCAACACGCCAAAAGGACAGGCACACACCTTTTTCCCAAGGAAATCGATCAAGCGCCCCGGGGTGGCCACGACACAATGCACGCCATCACGCACGGCGTCCATCTGCTCACGCTGGTCCAAGCCCCCAATGAGGCAGGCACTCTTGAGCCGGGGCCAGCCTGGAATACTGGACATGGCATCCGCATAGGCCTTGAGGACCTGCTCTGTCTGCCGCGCCAACTCGCGTGATGGGCAGATGATCAGTCCGATGGGGCCCTCGCCAGGAACTATTGGCATCCGCATCTCCTCCTGCATGAAACGGAATGCGTGCTTGAGCGGCCGTGTGTGATGGATGCAGGACATGTCTTAATGCAAAAGCCAAAACCACTGTGCCGCAGAAAAGGCTGCTCGCCAGGAATGCCTAAGGGGAGCTACACCTGCGCTGCAGGTGCCTCAGGCGCCACAGGCCAGGAATAATTCTCTTAAGTCGCAGAAATAGTGAAACCTGGAACAAGAAAGCCATGGCCATTTGGAGTACTTGCCTAAAACACCTCCCTGAATAAAATCACACAGAAAAAATGAAAACACACATGCCGGGCTTTATTGACAGGGTAGAAATCAAATCAAGCACCAATTTTTCCAGGTCACATGGTGCAAACTGCACCCAATCCTCGAACACGAAGGCAAAGGAAACACAGAGAGACACTGGATTGTCTGTTCACCAAGTCTTTACCTCCTGCCAAGGAAAGTGTCAAATGGATCTCTTTGCCTGTGCAGTTTCTGGAGCCCTCCCCTCGGGTTGTCTTTTTTCCAAACTTCTGCAAACCGTTTTGCCTTGGCAGACTCAGCAGCTTGTTCAGCAGTTTGTTCAGCAACTGGTTCAGGGACTGATTCAGAAACTTGTTCAGGAACACAATCAGAATGTGTTTCAGCTGCCCAACAGTCATCAACCTCTAGCTCATCACTGTCACGTGCCTCAGAAAGTAAAGAATGAAAAGGCAAATCCATCGTGTCTGAGGCAAGCAGAAATCCAATCATGCAAGGATTAAATCAAATCAAGCAAAAAATAAAATTACGGAGAAAAAATAAAATCACGTGTGTGATTTAAAATGGGACCAGGGTTTACAAAAATGGTACCCTATGTACCCATGGTTCACCTGGACTTGCTCAGTTGAGGCTCGAACCCCAAAAAGGCTCCTTTGGGGCTCAGTGGTGGTTTGCATGCGTGCACATGTCAAAACTTGTAGCAACCGGGGGTTGGGTGGGATATTTGGATGTCTCCAAGTTGATTCCCATCACTACTTCATTTGGCAACGGGGCTACAAACACAATAGAAAATGGTTAACAGGGGGTAGAGGGATGGAGCATGAAAAAAATAGTGAATAGTATGAAAATGAACCGCCCGTCCCATCTGCTGCTTGATTATTCCCAAGGCGCACTGCAGAGGGCGCTGCATTTTGCCTTTACATTTTGCCGACCATTTCACAGGAGATGCAACAAAAAGCAATATGCACATCATACTTCAAATGCAAGCATCAGCAATGGCAGCACGAATACAAGAGTCTTCCCCGACCCTGTGAATGCAATGCCAATCATATCGCGACCCCCAAGAACAACCGCAAGCCCTTGTATTTGAATCGGCGTGGGCTTTCGAATCCCCTTCTCAACCAACTTCTGCAACACTGGTCGGGGAAACCTAGAAATGCACATGGAGCGCAACCTGGTGTCTGGCTAACTTGGATCCAACCAACCCACCCACTGTCAACTGACCGCCACTCAGCTGCCTTCCCACTGCCACAAACTGCCACCCAACTGCCACACACTACCATCCTGGTCCCATCCAACTAAAACAATAGCTTCCGATTGCTACCCGACTAGCACCCTGGTGCTCCCTGACTACCTCTGCCACTAGACTAAAACACTCACATGTGATTGTCCATGCACTCAAATACTGCATACTGGGGACAAAGTATATGGAAAGTATCGGGATTCCGGGTAAGCACATCCAGAGGGACGATGGGGAATGTTAAATGTGTTCCTATCAGGAACCTCAACCACCCCTCCTCTGTAGCCCCTACCCCCACAAAGCCACAGCCCGCTGAGCATCCTGCAGGCTGCTGATTTCCATGGGCCTGTACGACATTGTTGGATATCTGCTGGAGGCATTCTGTGGCTGCAGACGGTGACCTAACCCGTGTAATCTCTGGACTCGTTCTGCATGTTCATCTCGCTGTGGGACAGAAGGATCTTCAAACTCCAAAGGGCGGAAGACCAGGGGTGGGGTTGAATGCCAGGAAAAGAGAAGCACGTCCAGGAGGTCTGATATTACTGCAGACAGACACAGCACGCAACAGAGCACGACGACCCATCTGGCGTGCGGACGCCAGGGCTCGCAGCGATCTCTGATCTGATGCGAGTGCCCCTGCGGCCGTCTTGCAGCTTTGTGATGGTCGACCACGAGGGAAACTCCCTAAAGAGTGCACCTCCTCATCCCACGCGGCATCATTCGTTGGTTTCTGAGAACACCCCTACGCCGCTACCAGCGCCCATTGCGACACAAAAGGCAAGCGGCAAACGGCATACTTGCAGTCCGCAAACGATGTCAGTGGGGCCTGCAAAGAGCGAAACAGACGGTGCCAAGGGAACGACAGCCACAACAACCAACAGCTCCGTGTGCAGTTGATCCGGCATTTCACACTCATACCTCTTGGACAAAGCAGCGCCACAAAATGCAACAGCGCACACAGCACGCGTCAGTCGGAAAAACGTCTCAGTGGGCCTGAGAATACAAAACTCTTCACGAGACAAAGATTGCAGCATCCAAGTGCGCCCCAGGTACAAAAACATCCAAACGCAAATGGGGCTCATCACAACGACCTTGCAAAGGATGAGGGGCATGTGTTCACTTTACTCTGGGCAAAAATCGCAGAAGCAGAAGACAAAAAGCGCCATACAAAATTACCAACAAGGGTGCAATCTGGGACAGAGTCGGCTGGAGGGTTAGGCTGGACTCATTGACTGCGACGTGGGCAACAGAAGCAAAAGAGGCCAGACCGGGACAGATTCGCCTTCCACAAGAATGTGATACATCTTCCTGATGGCTTGAGCCTGCTCCGTAGTCATTTCTCTGCAAAGCACAATGCATGCTGTTACACGGGGAACGGAACTGCTGTGTCCTTCATCAGTGCTGGGGCAGCTTGCTCATGGGTGGCATATATTCCATTGACGATTACCATTGCTATTCACCAGTCTGGCCAAACTAGCGTGCAGGATGCATGTACTGTCACACCGTCCTCCCTCCTCCCTGGGGACATGCAACACAGGACAATGCATTGGACAGGGGTTGATGCAGCCCATGAAGACAGTCCAGACAGTCCAATCATTTCTTCACACATTTAGCCAAAATGGCTTGCCATTCCGAAGGGTCAATGCCTGAGCTGCCTGAGCTGTTTGGAGGAAGGAGGTACAAAGTTGTATTGATGTCCTGGGAAAGGGAGAAAAAGCGCAAGGGACCTTGAGGTACAATCTGTGATGACACAGCAAAGAAAGGAGTGCAAAACCCAGGTGGTAGCAAAAGTATGTGCAATTGCGAGTGCATGGCCATGCACAATGGATGACACATGCTTGACATCAGTGATTGTTCAGGGTTAGCCCCCGCCTGAGTTTCTCAGACGGGGGCTGCTGAGGGTTGTTGAGGGATTCACACGGATGTTGAGGGCTTTATCCTAGATCGGAATTGGAAGGAAGGATGACCAAACTCGGGTGGCCCGCAGTTGGAAGCCGCCTTTCGCGTCAAGGATGCGAATGAAAATGACAACTCCATGCGCAGCAGTTGTGCAGAGCACGTGGAAATGGATTTGCTGCCTGAGCCTTTCGAGGCCCACATTTTAAAGTCCGACAATTATGATTGCTCTCTTTTTGCTTACAGGTATGTGTATTTGCAGACTTAGATGAACCTGCAGTGCCCTTGCACACTGACAGTCAGCATGCACAATCCAAGTACGCCTTGCTCCCACAGCGACGAGATGGATGTGGAACGTGGGCTGCTGCTGGCGGGATTGGGGCAAGGCAAGGGCGTCCAGCTTAGGAAGCATACCTAATATGTTGAGGCGGAGTCCAAGTTGATATCATGCTCTTTTCGTAGTGCACCCCTTTCGCAATCTCACGCACCGCCATGAGGGGCTTGGCTTCGGTCACAGCCTCAAGCAAACTGTTCTCGGCTGTGCGAGGGAACACATCTGCATGTGCACTGGATGCGCCACATGGGACTTTCCAGAACGACGCATTGTGCAACAGTATGAAAACTGTGACGCGACACGTGGTGGTGTACCTTCTTTGCGGGCTTCCTTGGCATTCATCTCTTTGGCAAGTGCATCTCTCTGCAAAGCGAGGCGCATGGCACTGTCAGTACAAGCGGGTTATCTTTGGCTGAGTCACACAACCCTTGCCTTTTAAACCAACCCCCCAGCTGTTGCCCGCAGAATGGGGCTGTTGCACTATGAGCGAGTCAGACTGACCAATCGTGTTGAAGATCACTGTACGTCAGGAAAAATTCGCAGCAAAATTGGCAACAGACCCCCTCCGGGACAAGGTGTGCCCTTCTGTTGCGGTATAGGTGCTCAAGAAAACCTGGCCACTGAGCAGCATGGAACGGAATCGGCGAATGGAGAAGCAGAGCTCACAAATCCATTTCAGGGACCCACCTCCCCAGATTTTTTGAAAACCCAGGGACTCACAAATGCCCCACCCCCAAGGGGGGGGGGCTGGTCCGTTGACCAGGGATTTAAATTGGAGAGTCCAACTCGCTTTCCAGACGGTACACTGGGGACTTTATGCGCACAGGGTGTACCCGACTTCCCTGGTGTACGGACTGAACAAGGGTGTGTGCACACAGTTTCCTTGGTGTACAGACCGGCATTGTTGCGCGCAACTTCCTTGGTGCGCAAATCAGAAAACGGAACAAACAGAAAACGGGTTGCTTCTTACACAATACGTGTTTATTACACGCACAAATTCCTTGTTGTACTGACCAAAATCCATGTTCACAACTTACTTCCACTAGAAAAAATGTCGACTACAATGAAATTTGAAACCTTTGCAATTGGAACAGGTTACAAGCCTTCAGCATCTACCACTCAGCCACGCCCATGACTGACTCGAAGTGCTTTCTCCAGTCTACACACCGAATTCATGTGTCGTCATTGTGCCCCGAGTGTGTGCTATGTGTGTGCTGTGCAACACATTCTATAGCAGATACCCTATATTGACACAGAGCACACACCCAGGCACAATGAGTGCACACGAAGTCCCTCGTGTACACACCGGAAACCAGCTTACCGGAAAGTAGCTTTGTGGACACCTGCTCTGCATAAGCAAACCCGAGGGTGAGTATAGGAGTCAATGTAGGGTATCTGAATAGAAAGCGTTGTACGGCACACACATAGCACACACCTAAGGCATAGTGAATGTGAGCGGACTCCTGCATTGGACTAATTCCTTGGTGTATAGACCGGGGAGGGGTTTCCCTTGTGTCCCCTTCTCCTTGTTCCCGTGAGCTCACTTTGCTCCGCCTCCCCACAAAAACAAAAAAAACACAACTCCCTTGGGCATGCGAGGTCCCTCATAGGACCCCACGAGCCCTCATTCCTCAACTACTGATGTAAGGGTGGGTCGATGGGTTGGGGTGCAGGTGGTAGGGTGGGAGGGTGGGAGGAAGGAAAGGGGTGTGCATTTGTGTGCTGCAGGTGCTTTGTTTGAATTGCCTGCCCGCAACAACAATGACGTGTGTAGTGTGTGACCGGGTGTGTTTCCATTTGTTGCGGTTCCAGCGGTTTGCCGAGGTATGGCAGTTTGCTTATTGGCAGGGTTGGGCCCCATGAGGTCACCCTTGACAGGGTGCACCTGTGTTGCAAGCCGCCTAATGGGGCCCGGACCGACCCGCCCCCCCTTGGTGCCGGGCGGGCTTTTTGACCATTTGAAGTTCGTTTTCGAGGTTCCTCAAGCTGTGGACACGGCAGTATCCTCCTCCTACTACCTTTTGTTTTGCTTGTTGCCAACATTGAAAATTTGTGGACAATCCGTGGACAATCATGCACTTGGTGCCGGCGTTGGTTTTGTGCCACCCTCGGCATACAAGCTACTTATTTTTGTGCAAAGAGACGTGCCACAAAGAAATGCCCTGGAAAGGATACAGCATAGCATCGAGGAGCATTTTCACTATCTTTTGTCCATGTGCACCGTCATCATCATCACATTTGCTCTTGTAGCTTTCATTCCCATGTCGCGCCCTTGAAGCCCCATCTCATTGCCCCCCCCCCCCCCCCCATCCCATCCTCACAACTTCAACTTTGCCTCCTTGCAACAGTCTTACCTTGACAGTGGGGATTGGGCGAACCTGCCAGCATTTTTGTTGCTTGGAAATTGCCGCGGCTCACCGTAGGAATCCGATGCGCAGAGATCTTTGAGTGCCCCCCCCCCCCCCCCGCCCCCCTGTCGGCCCAAATTTGAGCCACCACAAAGCGAGGGTGCAGGCCGTGGGCTGGTTCCCCTTGGGGACCAAGAAACAGGGGAGCAAACCTTTTGCTGCCCCTACCCCCCCCCCAACAGAAATGGGGCCAGACCGAAAGCAGGCCCGGCACCCCCCCCCCCCCCCAAGCATGCCCTCGCACCCACACTGCAGGCCGACACATGGTGATCGAGGTCCCTCCCCTCGTGGAAAGGGGGCGGACGCCGAACGGCGAGTATGTTGGGATCTGGGACCCACATGGTAACCCAGCAGGTGGTCCTCCTCTCCCAAACAAGTGAGCACCACGAGCCACTGAACTGACAGGTAGACCCTACCACCACTCTACCCCCCCCCCCCCAGCCTGCGCCCCCGACGGGAGGGGTGCACGGAGTCGGCGACCTCAGGGCCTGAAAAGTGGAGGCTGTGAAGGGCTCACAGCTTGTGGGTATCCCTGACCACTGTGGGTATCCCTTGAGCGGCCTGCCCAGGGAACCTCCAGGTGTGCGCGCGCCCCTCCAACTTCATCACAGATGCCTAGGCCAGCAGAGCCCCGTGCACTCCTGTGCAGTTGTGGGCGACCCCTGGAGGCCAGACAGCCACCCGCCGACCCCTGCCCCCCCCCCCTTCCTCAACGGAGAGGCCATTCGGGTGTGGTGCCCTCTGGGCCCCCTCGTCTACGCAGGCTGTAGCGCCGCAGCCAGTGCAGCCAGCACCGGTGGCACCCAGGGCAGGGAAGCACTCTCTGCGCCCTGGTGCCCCTCCACCTGCCCGGGGTACGCCCTCGGCCGTGGGGAGCCGGACCCAGCCCGCGTGGCAGCACCACCTGTGCCAAAGGCAGTCAAGGAGTGCGGGTCTGACCGAAGTTGTGCCACGTACCACCGCCTTCCCGTGCCAACAGGCAGTCGTGGAGTGGTTGGGTGGCTTGTCCTTGTGACGTGGAGGTTGCGAGCCCAGGCCCACATCTCCCCCGGTGGGCTCAGCGTCAGGCTCTCTAGCCTCCCTGCCGGGGCCTGGAGCACCAGGCACACACTTCCCCGCGCCATGTGCGCCAACGTCGAACAACAATGGAGCAAGCAGGTGTGCCACAGCCCTTCCCCCCCCCCCCCCCTTCAGACACACCAGGGCACATACACACAGGCACAGCGGCATCCGCGAGCGCCACCGCGGGGTCTGGGGGCGGTCAACAGTCCGGTAGGCCTTGTGACCGGACACCCGGGTACAGCCGCCCAGTCGGGTACGGCAGGGAAGGCAGCGCTGACCCTGGGTAGGCGACCAGGTGAGGCCTTCACCCAACCCAACCCAACCCCCCCCTGCCCCCAATGTTGACCCAACCCCCTCTCCCTCCCATACTGCTCAAGCGCACAATCTTGCAATGGGCGTGTTACTTAGGCGGCGATATGTGTGTGTAGACAATAGGGGGCGCGTCAAAACACACGAAAACATGGGTTGAAAAGTGACCACAAAAGACCGATGAATTCATGTACTGGAAAATGCACCCTGTTTTGCAATGAAATGGTGTTCCATTTGCATCGAGCATCATGCCCATGCGCCATCTTCTCCATATGCAATATACATCAGTTGCCCCAACTTGCAACACAAACAATCATTGAAAAATAGAACAGTACGCGGCATGGCATGGTGTGGCACGAACCAGGGAGACCGATACTGCACCCCCCGGCACAGGCTCTGAAATGGGCGCAGTGAGACATTGGTCCGGCAAGTCGGTAACCTCCCCCGCCTCCCGCTCCCCTGAAAACGGATTCCAATTTTGACCAGGTGCGAAGAGCAGAGCACACATCAATTCACTTTCCAATCCACTACACACCTGCACACGGGGTTTACGAGCAGACGAGGAACGATTACGATGCCACCTTACACCTAAACCCTACAAAATTATGGAATGCAAACCTCTTCTTTTAGCTTTTGTGCAACTTCGAACAGACTCTTTCGGGCACGAGGACCAACACCGTCATCATCGCTTTCATCATTCTTGACTGGCTTCGCTCTAGATGAGGAGCAATTATGCAATACATCCCGACCCGTGAACATGGGCAAGGCATGCCCACAAGGGACTCCGACATCACACAAATGCAGCTCGGCCATCCATGTCCAAATGGGAGGCAGTGTTCATATATGCCGTATTTGGAACAATCATGGGCATGGCGGTGTGGCCAATGCATGATACCACCCACATCCCATGGCACACCTTGGCATGACCAAACAACACAGAGAACACACAAGATAGCGAGAGAAAAATAAATGGCATTCATTTGCAGCAGCGGTTCTCGCAATAACAATAGTTTAAAACGCAACACAGCCTGTTATGTGTGTGTCTGTTGTATGCGGAACGGTTTCGGTTCAAAGTTATTGGGGGTTGTTCCCGGGTCTGATATTCCCGATCTATCGCAAAACTCACTTGATGCATGAAATGAGGCACACCAAGGGCAAACAAAAGCATATGCTACGCTCATGAAACAGGCAATGAAGGCCCTAGAGGCATGTCGTCGTTCGCTCAGCCGCCAAATCCATCAAAAAAAGTGATGGCCCCACGAGACATGCATGGAGATTCTTTTTGAGTGGTGGAAGGCAGCATTCACACACATGGTCACCCGAGGTGCTGAAGAGGCACTAGGCTCGACTTTTGTGGCTCAAGCTGCGCATGCATGGCACTTGGTTGTGCTCAATAGTTTCCAATTCTGCACGGGTTCTTGGTGCTGTACGAAGCACACAAGGTACACCGTCGTGGTCAAAGACCCACCAGTGACATGGTGTATGTCATGGCAGAGCAAAAAAATCCCACGTTGGATTTTCTAGCAACACCATCTAGGTGAATCAAGTGTACAGCAGGCACCGAGAAAGTTTTATTCAATTGAACATGAACAAGAGACCGGGCAGGGGTCTTCGGGGCACCATGGTGCGAAATTCACCATTTATTGCAGGTAGGGCACGTGGGTTACTGCTCAGCTCGTGTTTGCCTCTTTGTGCACACCTCATCTTTCCACCGCATGTGCTGTTACACTTGACACAATCAAACACAAAGTACAATACTCGAAGTTGTGCCGTCCTAGGAAACATCCATGGACCATGCATTTTGCTTCGTTGTTTTATTTGCGGCACACACATACATCACATCCTGTGCAGTAAAAACGCACATCAATCCTGAAAATACAGTCCAAAAATCCAAAAAAAAGGTCAGTCACTGTTTGCACTGAGCAGTCACAGAGGCAACAAAAGGCGGGGGTCTGATCCAAGCAGTGGTGCACCACACATTCAACACATTGAACAAGACAAAACACCACAAAGGCACACTTTGCGCGACTTTGACCATCATGGGTGTCACGGCGTTTTGCGAGTGGCACGTAAAGCTCTTCATCCGAAATGTTGTTGTCCCAATTGAGTTCGGTGCCGTCGTCATCATACGGCCGCTTCATGAGGTGACATGTAACTAAAAGAAAATCAAGATTTATATCATGTTGCTGTTGTCTCAGGCGACAGTGCGCTTGCTATACATCCTTCATCGTCAGGTTGCAGAGCTGTTGTAGAGCACGGGCACAAGAGGGTACTAGCATTACAAAACGGCCACAACCTATCATGGTATCATGGACTCCTTGTGGTCGTCCTTGGGTGAACATGACAGGCAACAGTTCCATGTTCATGTAGTACCAATACCAATACGGGATTGCAACAATTCCTGTTTTGTTGCGGGTCATCCAACACCCACTTAAGGAACGAAAAGCAACACAATGTGGGTGTTGTTGTCCTTGACATTCCTTTTCATCAATCTGGATTCCTGAAATTGGTTGTTGATTGAAGCAGTAGTGGGTGGTTTCCCATAAACACCGCTCTCTTCCTTGAGAGCAGGGGTGCAACCCCATTGACAAAAGCGTCCGCAAAATCAATCGATGCCAATGTGCATACCCTTTCCAGAGCAGAACACATGGCAGTATCTAGGATCAAACTGCCCTTGAGCAACCATAGGTTTCCAAGAACATGATGCACATGGGTGTGTTGGCAAGTGCAGCCCCAGATTGCATATGAACGCAATTAAAAAAACCAGCACATTAGTTTTTGATCATCCTGTGTACAATGTGGTAGCATGCACGCATGGCACTCACATGAGGCTCCTTAAAAAGCGGAGACACATTGCAAGACTGCCTGCAGATGAGGCAAAAAAAACCATGGAAACCACAGTATATGCTTGCTGAAAAGGCAGTGGCAAGCAATTCATCCAAAGCCAGAGGGCCTGCCACAAGGCACAGCTTAGTGACAAATGTGTGGCTCCCACTTCAAGCAACTGCAGGACCGACAAGCGGGCAACGTTGCTGTACCATGGCCTGATTTACCATCAGTCCTCCCCTTGTATATTTTTACGCACGCTGTAATCGATCTCCACCTGAAATGCAAACGCCGTCCCTCCGTCCCTCGTTGATATGCATTACATGCCCCGTCTCAGCATGCTGCCATAAACCACCCCCCATGCAACCAAATTGGCAGCATGACAATTGTCCCCCACATCTTCCTTCTCTTGTGGCATGGTGAGGATTCGATTCCAAATGCCTTGCAACTCACAGAACATTGGCCAAGAAAGCAGTGTTGTGATGCGCACTTGCTTGGGACCAATGGATGAGGTGACTGGCAGGGATCCATCGCAATCCATGTGGTAGGGATCAGTCTCAATCCACTGGGTGTATTGGGCCCAGGGGGGGGGCGACATGCAAATTTTGCACATGGGGGTGTTAACCAAATTTTTCGGCCCCCTCGAAAAAAAGGGTAGTTTGGGGGGTTTTTGCACATTTCAAACCTGCCCGCTGAAAAAAGGGACAGTTTTTGTATTGAACAAAAACCTAGGCAAAAAAGCACCGCGTGACCCGTATTTTTTAAACTGATGCTTGGCACAGGTCCCAGCGCCACAATTTCTGCACCCTGCAGCCCCTGCTGTCATACCAGGAATTTTTAATTTTTGATCTGATGCTTGCCAAAGGTCCCAGGGTCCCAATTTCTGCACCCTGCAACCCCTACTGTCATACCAGGAATTTTTAATTTTTAGTCTGATGTGTGGTTGTTGCTCACAAAGTTCTCCTGTGGCGTCACTCCACGGCTAATCCAGGCACGTGCCTGGACCGCTCGGCCTTGTGACCCGAGCTGGGGTATTCCCGCCATGCAACAGGGCTTGAGTCATGCTACAAAGTACTTCGGGGACGGATTTTTTTGCGGTAGGTCGGCCTCACCATTTTTGGCACACCGACGGAAATTTTTAGGCGGGCCGCCGGTGGCGATACTTTTGCCCCACATGCAACATTCAACATGCAACGACGTCTTCACTGCGTTATGTCTTGCGTTGCTTGGCCGCAACACTTGGTGCTGAGGAGTTTTTCCGCTTTGCAGCTGGTGCGCTGCTTACGGTTGCGGTACTGCGGGTTGCTGGTACGGTAGTGCGGGTCTTCGTAAGTTTTTTGCGGCGCCCCGGAGCTTGAACTTCCTCGGTGTTGGATGTCTTTGAGGACGAGGCTGCTGAAGTACTGCTTGACGAAGTAGAATTGCTCAGGGACGTGGAACTCGAGGAGGAGGCTACGGAGCTGCTGCTGCCCTCTTCACTGGTCTCTTCCTCTTCGCTCCCCTCGCTCCGTGCTTGCCAATCTGAATCAGCCCGCTGCTGCCCGCGAAACATATCCCCACCTGCTTCGGACGAAGAAGCGGCATCCGTTGACGCTGTCGCTGCTTCCTTCACAACGGTAACACGTGGCGCACATGTTTTTGTCCTCGAGCGCCGGTGTGATGAAGCCGACGTGCGCGCTTGCGGTTTGACAACCCATCCAGAAATGTCGTAACCGCCAATGTTGGTCCTCGGGTGGCTCCGTTCAAAATGCTTCCGGATATTCAACGTGAAAGGCGTGGCCATACAACCAGGAACAGGACACTGTCGAGGCACATTCCTAAAATTCTTCAGGGCTGTGCTATAATGCAACCGTGAGGCATACGGACATGTGCTTTTCACTGTCTTTCCAGCCAACTCAGTTTTGCACTGCCCATCTGTTTGCCCACAGAATCCACAGGCTTCATGGTCCCCGCCCTTGTTCGCATTGGGCATAGGATCCCCACGTTCCAAATGGGCTGCTACATGGTCCAGCATCTTCTTGATAGAGACAACTCCATCGCAGAACAAGCAGTTTTTCATCTCTGGGGAGGGCCTGAGACTGGTGTGTTCCACACCGGTGTAGGGATTCGTTGGGGAACTGCTCGGTGAAGAAGTTGATGTCGATTCTTCTGAACGGTTCGGTGGCGGTGGCATTGTAGATGACGGTGGAGTTGATTTGCGTGCGGCCAGCTGAAAGGGGTTGGAGGCCTTGGGCTTCGGTGTGGGTTTGGGGACAGCGGATTGCCCACGCTTGTCCTCCCAGCGAACACCTGTGATGAGGAAAGTTTTATGCGGACCACTGCTATCTAGGTGCTGTTGGTACCATCCATGGCCTGGGACAGCCTCCAGTCGCATTGGCCGTCCACATGCGCAAACGTAGGTTGTCTGGCCTGCTTTCGATGCTTGCTGCCGACACGAGAAACCCAAGCCCTGTTGACAACAGAAATATTTTGGTCGGCCAGGAAGCTTGCAACATGCTGTGGAGAAGCAATGACGTGCCAGGACTGGATAGGACTGTTGTCCAAAATGGAGAGCTCAAGTGCGGCATTCCATTTCTCACGGATAACTGAGGAATCTTGATTTTGAAACACGTGTGCCTCAACGGTGCTAATGGTCACTGTGGTAGGCACGGTGATGATATGCAAATTCAAATAGCAGTTCTCCATGGATCGTTGTTTCACACCGGGAATCATTACCCTCATCAAAGCGTCACGCCAACACCGTACCACTGTGCATACAAGGCTCCTTCCTTGGGGGCTTGCCCGGACCCATGTACATCGACATAGAACCAGCCCTCATTACGTACACCCAAAGCAACGGCCCAGGTTCCATATGTCCATATGTAGAAGGAGCGATCACGTGGTGTTTGCAAAATTGCTTCAAAGGAGGGGACAATGCTGTTCTGCGGAATTGGGACTGCCGGGCTCATGGTAACCTTGTCGTGCAAATGTAAAGCCTAGTGAGGAACGAAACATCGGTCGGACCGGGTGTACTAATGTGGTACGAAATGTGTACATGACGACCAAACTTCACCCCTTAATGGGAAATGGAAAGTATGCGTTCATCCCACACTATGTATTTTTGTACGAATCCTCCCAACGCACCTGCACTACAATCACAAAGGGTGACAACCTGTGCGGATAAAAGCAAATTGCCTGCGCAAGATCCATCGTCCGGAATGGCAATAGCGTGGCAGCCAGAAGCAACAACCAGAGCCCGCATCATCTCATACTCCGTGGTCTTGATTGTTCCACATCGTAGCGCAGCCCCAGGTGGCAAGGATGATGTAATGTAGGCTACACGTGCACCTCCAAGTTGAAGTTTGCACAAGCCTTGACGGCACATGAGCCCTTTGCAAAGGATATCACCGAGTTGGATGCTCAACACCTTGGAAGAATGTTGGTGTGTCATGAGGAAAACTGAGGACATGTTGCGAAGAGACGAAGACAATGGACATAGGCGAAGACAGAAATTGGGACCCGGGGACCTGTGGCAAACATCAGACTAAAAATCGAAAATTGATGGTGTGACAGCGCGCGCCGCGAGGTGCAGAAATTGGGACCCTGGGACCTTTGGCAAGCATCAGACTAAAATTTAAAAATTCCTGGTATGACAGTAGGGGGCGCAGGGTGCAGAAATTGGGACTCTGAGACCTGTGGCAAGCATCAGACTAAAAATTAAAAATTGCTGGTGTGACAGCAGGGGCTGCGGGGTGCAGAAATTGGGCCCCGGGGACCGTTGGCAAGCAAGGAGAAATCAACAAAACTCAAATGTGCGAAACGGGTGTTAACCTAATTTTTCAGCCCCTTCGAAAAAACGGGGTAGTTTGGCCAAACTATACCCTCTGTCGAGAATTAGCGTGTCGCCCCCCCCTTGATTGGGCCGTGTGTGACCCTGAACGCAGTTTTCTAGGTCCTTCCATTGCCGTGCTTCATTGCACCATGCACCTTGCCGATCCACAGCTACTAGGTAGTCGACATGTGTTGGACTTGCAGCCTACAACGCATGACCCAGCTTGCGTTGCACCACATGGCATGGCTCAGTCCAGGGTGTCATCACAGCCGACCACTTCACAAGATGGGCAAACATGTTGCTCTATATTGTCCACGTATCAACAGCTTGTTGCCCATTGGGAGGACACGCACCAAGATTAGATGCCCCATCCATTGCGAACGCCACAACCTTCCCAGCCCACCAAACCGGTTGGGAATCCACAACATCAACACAAACTCTCCGTGTCCTGCAGCGTCCTCTGCATTACTAGGGGCAACATGGACCACATCAAGGAAGACTTCACATCTGCCCCCCCCCCCCCCCCCCGGGCAGTCTCCGCGTAAAATGGGCAGGATTGCAAACTAATTGATGTGATGCCGTCGCCCGTCCAAACCATGTAGCAGGAGTGCAATGAAAGGGTGTCTAGTGCACGCCTTGTGACACACCATCCTACATGGCACTATGCATTGCAGAAATGGCCTTTCTAGCTATCCCGCGTAGCAAGGCATGGTGCCCCGGTGCTGAAGTCAAAGAATATTGCAGAAGAATGTGCCAGCGTATTGCGCAAATGGAGGTGCACATGCGTAATGCAATGTATACTTCCACCAAACACGCAAAAATGGCCATGGCCGTGCCACGAGGTGACAGCAATATATGGAGAGTCACCTGGTTGGTGTGCATGGGTTTGAACCAAGGGCCCTCTCTGCTACCCACACCACTACCTCTTTTGGTTGTGCTAGGTCCATCGCCAATGAGCATGCCCACAGCATGCCTAGTGACACCTGCGCTTTACCCATTGTGCGGCAACCACGTGATCCCTCCAATCCATGCTCACCTATGTAGGGGGGGGGGGGGGTTATTGTGGTGTCATCACACAACCACCACTTGTCCCCAAATAAAATATGCGCAACAAAGTGCCTTGCTCCTTGGTCATCCCGGTGCGCAACACCTTGGCGTGCATTCACCAACGGTGGATGGTGACATCTACAAACTCATGTTCCACAAACGACTTCTGTTCTGGTTGACTGCGCACATATAGTATAGCTAGCTCGTTGAAGACAAAGGACATCTCCGTGGTTGCCTCCCAAAAGTCACCCCCACAAGCGAGGGGTGGGGGTTGACGACACAAGCCCACCAAACAACCCTTGGTCCCCTCTTTTATGGGTTTTCGCACACTTGTTGGTGATTGGTGACATGCTACACTTGTGCTGTAAGGCTATCCCCCCCCCCCCTCCCGCATGACCTTCTTCCCACAATGTGGACACCATGACCACCACTTGTGCCGCCCATAGGGGCATGCATTGGTACATGTCCATCGAAGGGGGTCAAGCGGCCGGTGGTGCCGTACACTGGTTGTGACTTGCATGCACTGCCATTGTGGGACCGTACCTTCTTGGAAACCCATGCAATCCGCTTACATGCATGTGCATAGTGGACCGCATGGAGGAGCACGAGAACGGCTTGGTGGCATGGCAAGCCCTCTGTAGCACAACTGCTACTGGTTTTGTACCACCTTGCAGTGCCTCCTTTTGGCATCTAGTAGGCATGGAGTGCAACATGCACCATGCCCCAATAATCTAGCTGCGTGGGCTACAGCCTGGGAGGACGTGGTGGCAAGAAACGAAAGCACCAAGGATTATCCACGTGCTATTGCAAAGCACTTGGATGTGGAGGAGGCATGGTTGTTAGGGTGTGCCGCTGTAGTGGACAAGGCCGGCGTGATGCACACGTGGCGATGTGATAGTGTAAGCAGCAGTGCGAGAGGGGCAATTGTAGGAGACACACGGTGCCTGAGCTAGTGCCTGGTGGCGTAGTGGACCCTACAACAAATTGCCTAGACACACCGCACATTCCACCAGCACGGTAGATATTGCCCGGCCGTATCTGCCGTCACGTCGAGCCGCGGTGAGCACTACATCGCCCCCATACCTCCACCCAACAATGTTCGCTGGTGTATTGCCTTGTGCAGAAGAAAGCGGACCATGCGAAAGTACCGTAAAGATGATGATGTGGAATTGTGCTCTCACTGCAGAACAAGTGCATCGTAGTCGATGTGAAGCGTTGTGGAACTAGCCCCCTTGCAATACGGTTAACCGTGCTACACTGGTTTGGCACATAGTTAGAGTATTCCGGCAACCCCCGCAAAAGGCCTTTCGCCCCACATGTCCCTCTATGGATCCTTGCACACATTGATAGCACATTCTTGGACCTACATGGCACACCCCTCTCGGTGCACGAAGGTCGCTTTTACCCGCAATGAATCACCACACAGGGGGGATTTAGAGCGCAAAGCATGCAAGCTATAGGCAACCGAATAACGAAAATAGGCCCTAGAGACAAACTTGTTAGGCTACAAAGATGGGATTGTTGGCAGCTTCTAGCCCCCTTTGTGCACGCAATCTAGGCGAGGAGGATATCCGTCCCCCGAAGGGGTGGCAAAGGAGTAAGGATACCTTCTGCACTCGCCTAACTAGAGGCCACAACATTGGCCACACCGCTTGTACTACACTCTGTGGAGGCCCAAGCATTGGAGGTCATCTCGCCAGGTTGATTAATGAGTCCTCACCCGGAGTGCAAGGGGTGCCGGGGACTCATCAACAGGCGCCGCCAAATGGAGACACCCCATAAGTACAACGGGTCTGCCCATGCTGCTCTACGTGTGGTAAAGAATGCATGGACAGACCATGGTGGCGAGGAGGCGATGCACGCACGCCTGACGAGGATGGAAATAGTTGTCTCTCTAACACCATGTGGGGAGCCTTTAAAACTTGGTGGCATGGACGGCACCGCCGACCTCGCCCAAGGCTAGCTTGAAGCCTGGTTTCATGGTTGCCGCCTGTTGTTCGGCCGTGGGGACCACTTTGGTGTCTAGGCCACCACCAGGGGGTTGCACGATCACAATTATAGCCCTCAATCGCCTTCCAAGGGTTGCATGGCCGAAACTATTGTGTACACCCAACGTTCAACATTGGTGGTGGGCAGTTTGGAGTGGTGCTCGGTATGCAATCCCAAGCGGCGCTAAATGCCGACCCAATTTTGTTGCAAGTGTCGTACAATAACTACTTTCGTAAACGTTTAAAAAAGAGGGGCATTCTACCGTCCGGACGGTAATGTGGCATCATTACATTCCTGGCGGGAGGGGGGGGGCTCCCCTCAATAGGGGAAAACCTATGTTCGAGCAGGGCTGGGAGGGTGGTGGTGGTGCTAGATGTGGCATACCAAATGCCACAATAGCAGAATTTTCAACCTTTGCCATGAGTCTTGCCATGCATTTGTCACAACCATGTTTACCGCACATAAGAAAACATGCACGTAATTGTCCGTAGTGATTGGCAATCAAAACATTTATACAACAATACCCTAAATATATATATATATATATATATATATATCCTCCAATCTACACCCCTCTCCCAACTCTAGGTGGCTCCACCACACGGCTCTCAGGTACGTGCGAAGGGCACAAAGTGGTGCATACATGTGGTGGAAGGGGCTAAACTTGGTCAAAACGGGCTCAAAATGGGCTAAAAACACTTGCTTGAGCATCCCAAATGGTCCGGGATCACTTTTGGAAAAACGCGTTTTTGACCCATTTTTGACCCATTTTTGGTCTTGAAAATAGGCCATTTTGGGATTTTCCATGAGCCAAAACCCGTCGCCACGGGCTCAAAATGGGCTAAAACCACTTGTTTGAGCATCATAAATGGTCCAGGATCATTTTTGGAGAAACGCGTTTTTGACCCATTTTTGACCCATTGTTGGTCCCAAAACGCCCCATTTTCAAGGCAATTTGGGATTTTCCATGGCCCAAAACACGCCACCACGGGCTCAAAACGGCCTAAAAACATTTGTTTGAGCATCCCAAGTGGTCTAGGAACAACTTTGGAAAAAATCTTTTTTTCGCCCTTGGGACCCTGGTGGACCCACCATTGGCCCCCACTGTGCGTGGGCTGGCCGGCCCTCCGGCTGCACCAAGTGACCACTGGTAGGGGGGTCTACGTGTCTCGTTGGGCGATTCTGAGGCTTGGAAACCATAAAAAGTGGGGGGTTGCGGGTGGATTTGGTGCCCTCGGAAATCGTTTTTGAGCCACGTAGCCCAAGATACGGCCCGTTCTTGGTTTCGGGGTGCTGGTGCACGTTGCGCAGTTTTTGGGGCTTTTTGGCGCCTTTTTGGGCCGTTTCTCGGACATAT
Organism: Eutreptiella sp. 'Long Island Sound 2002'; assembly: GCA_964036045.1. Classification (NCBI taxonomy): domain Eukaryota; phylum Euglenozoa; class Euglenophyceae; order Eutreptiales; family Eutreptiaceae; genus Eutreptiella; species Eutreptiella sp. 'Long Island Sound 2002'. Next base: position 43,232,939 of record OZ038379.1, on the reverse strand, counting down.
CGTGGAGTTAGAGGGCACCAAAGGTCCCTTGGTCACGAGAAAGTCAAGCCGCACGTGAAGTGTAGCAGCCGTTTGCCTTCGTTTGGCTGTTTTGAACACTTACTAGGGCTGTTTTGGGCGAAAAATGGCTGTTTTTGGCCCAAAACTGCGCAGATTTGGTCGGGCACATCCCGTCTTGGCGCCACCGCCCCGGGCCGCCACCGGTGAGTTTCTGGCTCAAAACTTGGATTTGGCAAGGCCACCACCTAGGCTCCAAGATGGCTAAAGTACAGTCAAGCCCGAGGCGTTGGGAAGGTGCAGTGGCCAAAACGGAATGGTGACGTGCTTGCTTGTTGTTGTTGTTGTTGCCTGCTTGTTGTTAGCTAAATTTAAGGGGAGAGGGGTGTAGTAATATATGGTGAGTACGCGATTCCCCCCCCCCACCCTGAGCCAACCGGTGCACTATGGGGCAAGGTTAGGGACCCCCCCCCCCTATTTTGGGGTCTGGAAACACAAAAAAACATGTTTTAGAACTGAATTGGATGATTGTTAGCGGGTATTTGCCCTTATAAAGGGCTAAAATGGCTAAAATTGGGGTATGACATCAATGCTGGTTGGATCCTAACCAGAGTACTAAACATAGGTACAATTATGGTCCAAACCCCTAATGTTAGCACCAAATACCCCCAATAATAGTTTGAGGGACATTGAAAATGGACAAGAGTATGTTCAAAACGCCAAATTACTATGTTATTGGGTGTATATAGGGGTGGTGTGGGTTATTTTTAGGATTTAGTGGTTATTTTTAGTACTCTGGCTATCATCCTAACAGCAGTGATGTCATACCCTATTTTGAGCCCAAAAACCTTGTATAGAGCCCTCACACTGTCCCATCCGACCCCAAAACCCATTTGTTTGTGTTTTCCGACCTCCAAATAGGGGAGAGGTGTCCCTAGTCCTGCCCCAAGTCGCACACTAGGGTCTAGGGTGGGGGGGGGGGGATCGCGTATTTGCCATATATGTATATATAGTATATATATATATATATATATATGGCATAACTACTGCAGTGTATCTACCAGGGTATAGGGGCAAGAGGTGGGCTTGGGATGGGGTGTAGGGACCCCCCCCCCTATTTTGAGGTCGGGAAACACAAAAAAACATGTTTTAGAAGTGAATTGGAAGGTTTTTTAGTGGGTATTAGCCCCCTATAAAGGTCTAAAATGGCTAAAATTAGGGTATGACATCACTGCTGGTAGGATCCTACCCAGAGTACTAAAAATAACCACTAAATCCTGAAAATACCCCACACCACCCCTATATACACCCAATGACATAGTAATTCAGCATTTGTAACATACCCTTGTCCGTTTTCATGTCCCTCAAACTATTATTGGGGGTATTTGGTGCTAGTATTAGGGGTTTGGACCACAATTGTACCTATGTTTAGTACTCTGGTTAGGATCCTACCAGCAGTGATGTCAACCCTATTTTTAGCCATTTTAGACCTTTATAGGGGGCTAATACCCACTAATAACCATCCAATTCACTTCTAAAACATGTTTTTTTGTGTTTCCCGACCTCAAAATAGGGGGGGGGGGGGTCCCTACACCCCATCCCAAGCCCACCTCTTGCCCCTATACCCTGGTAGATACACTGCAGTAGTTATGCCATATATATATATATATATATATATATATATATATATATATATATATATATATATATATATATATATATATATATATATATATATATATATATATATATATATATATATATATATATATATATATATATATATATATATATATATATATATATATATATATATATATATATATATATATATATATATATATATATATATATATATATATATATATATATATATATATATGTATATATATATATATATATACATATATATATATATATATATCTATATATATACATATATATATATATATATATATATATATATATATATATATATATATATATATATATATATATATATATATATATATATATATATGTATATATATATATATATATATGTATATATATATATATATATATGTATATATATACATATATATATATATATATATATTGTATATATATATATATATAATTATATATATATATATATATATATATATATATATATATATATATATGTATATATATACATATATATATATATATATATATATTGTATATATATACATATATATATCCTCCAATCTACACCCCTCTCCCAACTCTAGGTGGCTCTACCACACGGCTCTAAGGTACGTGCGAAGGGCAGAAAGTGGTGCATACATGTGGTGGAAGGGGCTGAAGTCGATCAAAACAGGCTCAAAACAGGCTAAAAACACTTGTTTGAGCATCCCAAATGGTCCGGGATCACTTTTTGGAAAAACGCGTTTTTGACCCATTTTTGACCCATCGTTGGTCCCAAAATGGCCCATTTTCAAGGAATTTTGGGATTTTCCATGAGCCAAAACCCGTCGCCACGGGCTCAAAATGGGCTAAAACCACTTGTTTGAGCATCATAAATGGTCCAGGATCATTTTCGGAAACACACGTTTTTGACCCATTTTTGACCCATTGTTGGTCCCAAAACGGCCAATTTTCACGGCGTTTTGGGATTTTCCATGGCCCAAAACACGCCACCACGGGCTCAAAATGGCCCAAAAACACTTGTTTGAGCATCCCAAGTGGTCTAGAAACAACTTTGGAAAAAATCAATTTTTTCGCCCCGGGGACCCTGGTGGACCCACCGTTGGCCCCCACTGTGCGTGGGCTAGCCGGCCCTCCGGCTGCACCAAGTGACCACTGGTACGGGGGTCTACGTGTCTCGTTCGGCGATTCTGAGGCTTGGAAACCATAAAAAGTGGGGGGTTGCGGGTGGACTAGGTGCCCTGGGAATTCGGTTTTGAGCCACGTAGCCCAAGATACGGCCCGTTCTTGGTTTCGGGGTGCTGGTGCACATTGCGCAGTTTTTGGGGCTTTTTGGCGGCTTTTTGGGCCGTTTCTCGGACATATCGTGGAGTTAGAGGGCACCAAAGGTCCCTTGGTCGCGAGAAAGTCAAGCCACACGTGCAGTGTAGCGGCCGTTTGCCTTCGTTTGGCTGTTTTGCACCCTTACTAGGGCTGTTTGGGGCGAAAAATGGCTGTCTTTGGCCCAAAACTCCGCAGATTTGGGAGGGCACCTCCCGACTTGGCGCCACCGCCCCGGGCCGCCACCGCTGAGTTTTTGGCTATAAACTTGGATTTGGCAAGGGCACCACCTGGGCTCCAAGATGGCTAGAGTAGAGTAGAGCCCGGAGCGATGAGGCGGAGCAATGGCCAAAACGGTGAGGAGAAGTGCTTGTTGCTTGTTGCTTGCTTGTTGCTTGTTAACTAGATTTAAGGGGAGAGGGGTGTAGTAATATATATATATATATATATATATATATATATATATATATATATATATATATATATATATATATATATATATATATATATATATATATATATATATATATATATATATATATATATATATATATATATATATATATATATATATATATATATATATATATATATATATATATACATATATATATATATTTGCCTTGCCCCCTTACGCCGGCGAACAAACGGGCCAGCGTCCGTCGCCGTTGCTAATGCTAACGCATTGCAGTTGCCACTGCCCCCAAAGCCTGGTTGACCGGTATCCGCGGTCCTCTGGGTCCTCCGTCATGCTGTGGGCCACCTCAGGCAGCCCTGGGACCCACGGGATCGAGCGAGGCAGGAACCACCTGTCGGCGCGAGATGCCCGGTAACTCCAGTAGACGGCATGATAAGAGGTTATGACTATGACTATGACTATATATTACTACACCCCTCTCCCCTTAAATTTAGCTAACAAGCAACAACAACAAGCAAGCACGTCACCATTCCGTTTTGGCCATTGCACCTTCCCAACGCCTCGGGCTTGACTCTACTTTAGCCATCCTAGAGCCTAGGTGCTGCCCTTGCCAAATCCAAGTTTTGAGCCAGAAACTCACCGGTGGCACCCCGGGGCGGGGGCGCCAAGTCCGGAGGTGCCCTCCCAAATCTGCGCAGTTTTGGGCCAAAAACAGCCATTTTTCGCGCAAAACAGCCCTAGTAAGGGTTCAAAATAGCCAAACGAAGGCAAACGGCTGCTACACTCCACGTGCGGCTTGACTTTCTCGTGACCAAGGGACCTTTGGTGCCCTCTAACTCCACGATATGTCCGAGAAACGGCCCAAAAAGGCGCCAAAAAGCCCCAAAAACTGCGCAATGTGCACCGGCACCCCGAAACCAAGAACGGGCCGCATCTTGGGCTACGTGGCTCAAAACCGAATTCCGAGGGCACCTAGTCCACCCGCAACCCCCCACTTTTTATGGTTTCCAAGCCTCAGAATTGCCCAACAAAACACGTAGACCCCCGTACCAGTGGTCACTTGGTGCAGCCGGAGGGCCGGCCAGCCCACGCACACTGGGGGCCAAGGGTGGGTCCACTAGGGTCTCCGGGGCGAAAAAAATCATTTTTTCCAAAGTTGTTCCTAGAGCACTTGGGATGCTGAAACAAGTGTTTTTAGGCTGTTTTGAGCCCGTGGTGGCGCGTTTTGGGCCATGGAAAATCCCAAAATGCCTTGAAAATGGGCCGTTTTGGGACCAACAATGGGTCAGGAATGGGTCAAAAACGCGTTTTTCCAAAAGTGATCCCGGACCATTTGGGATGCTCAAACAAGTGGTTTTAGCCCATTTTGAGCCCGTGGCGACGGATTTTGGCTCATGGAAAATCCCAAAATGCCTTGAAAATGGGCCATTTTGGGACCAACAATGGGTCAAAAATGGGTCAAAAACGCGTTTTTCCAAAAGTGATCCCAGACATTTGGCGATGCTCACGCAGGTGTTTTTAGCCCGTTTTGAGCCCGTTTTGACCAAGTTTAGCCCCTTCCACCACATATATGCACCACTTTGTGCCCTTCGCACGTACCTTAGAAGCGTGCGGTGGAGCCACCTAGAGTTGGGAGAGGGGTGTAGATTGGAGGATATATATATATATATATATATATATATATATATAGTCATAGTCATAGTCATAACCACTTATCATGCCGTCTACTGGAGTTACCGGGCATCTCGCGCCGACAGGTGGTTCCTGCCTCGCTCGATCCCGTGGGTCCCAGGGCTGCCTGAGGTGGCCCACAGCATGACGGAGGACCCAGAGGACCGGGGATACCGGGCAACCAGGCTTTGGGGGCAGTGGCAACTGCAAAGCGTTAGCATTAGCAACGGCGACGGACGCTGGCCCGTTTGTTCGCCGGGGGTAAGGGGGCAAGGCAAAGCAGTGCAGCAGCATCGCAACAAGCAGAAAGCAAGGGCACCTCTGTCCGTCGCAAAGCAGCAACCAAGGAACAAAGCAGCACGCATGCGGCGAAGCGAGAGCTGACCCTCCGTCGTTCGCGTACCCCTGCCACCGTGGAGACACCCAACACTCATGACCCCACGTAATCCATTGCCGTCCGCGCCCTTGAAGCTGCCCACCACCCCTGACTCCACGTATCCCTCTGCCAGCACGCAATAGCCCGTATGTGCATAGCCAGGATTTCTGGGAGGCTCCAGCCTAGCCTGGCCCTCAGCTTTCATCGCCCCCATGTTTCCACATTGTACGCCACCTTCCCACCGCACCAGTCCCCGAGTATAGTACAGAAACACGTTACCAATTCCACGTCCCCGTGGCCCTGTGCTGCCCCCACACCCCAGATATATACCACGCTGGCACCCCATGTCAGGGGCCAGCGCCCAATGTGCATCGAGGTATCCACTTGCCCACATATAATATATCTTGAGGGTCTACGGGGGGGGACGCCGGCCGCTTCGCGACGGGAGTGGCGCAACCCGTGAATATCGCTGGCTGGGATTCGGGCTGGTGGGTGCCGTAGCTTGGTTATCGACCCCCTGTAGGGGTACCCACCAGAGGCTCGCCCCGGGCCGTGGTTACCAGGTGCACCTCATCTAGCCCACATACAATGCCCTGGCGCCTACCCTTGACCCTTACCTGCACTGATTGGCCAGCTTCCGTGGTTGCGCCTCTTCCGCCACAGCAGCAGCCAGGCCGCAGGTTCGGCCCCCACCGACGACGTGGCGAGCCTACTTATAGCATTGGCCCGCGCGTCACCCCCCGGACCACTCAGCATGCCGCTCCCCCGCCCTTCTCGCCTCTAGCCGACCGGACTGGCGCCCCCCAGGGGTAAGCCGTTACAGTGGTGAGGCGACTGCATACTCTTCACTACGACGCCGCGCAGTACCGCCGTTGCCACGCCGACGCCACCTGCTAGCCGCCACGACACTCACCACTGCAACCGCAAGGCCATGGTCAGAGGTTAGCCTATGTACATGCCCGCAGGCACGGTCCCTCTAGTTTGTTAACGGGGCCAGGGGATGCCCCCGCGCTCCCCCTGAGTTGTTAGAGGGGTCAGGGGGACACCCCAGTACCGCCATGCATCCCCGTGCTCCCCCACTGTACGGTTCCCCAGTACCGCCGCGTTCCCCCACCGTACGGACCCCAGTACCGCCGCGTACCCCCACCATACGGTCCCCAGTACCGCCGCGTATACCCCCACGATGCCAGTACACCGTCATCTGGAACTTCCCCGCTGCTCCCCCACTGTACGGTTCCCCAGTACCGCCGCGTAACCCCACCGTACGGATCCCAGTACCGCCGCGTTTACCCCCAAGACTCCAGTACTCCGTCACCTGGAACTCCACGTGCCCCCTGTGAGCACTCCTCCCAGGCTGCCATGCCGTCTCCACGACGCCCGCCATATTGTCCCCCTGACGACCCCACTGTCATAACCCTCCACGCACACATCTTCGCCCCGTCGCCGCTCCTGGGGCCTGCAGGCTGTCCCCGCAACCCCGTGTAACACTCCCAGGGGGCCTGCAACGCTGTAACCCCCATACAACTCCGTGCACCCCCGGTGTATCCCGAGCAACCACTCTCAACACTGCCGTAGCCGGGCCGCCAGTAGAGACCCCGGTGCCATGGGAATACCCTACAGGGGTTTGGGCCTTATTACCCTGGTCGGGACGACCCATGACACCTCACTGTTGTATGCGGCGACCCGGGGCAGGCGGGTGAAGCATCCCTGTCCGACCCTCATGCACGGGGGCAGTACGGCTCACCATCAGGCCGGCACGACCTATCACATCGCGTTGGCCGTCATACGCCGCCTGCCAGTACCGCACAATCAGGCCGCGAAGGCACTGCTTCTCAGGCGCCACCCCCTCCGCTGCGTCCAGCGTAGGGACGGTAGCTGGTGCACCCATAACTCCCAACTCCATCAACCTGCACCCCCGGCCCCCACCACTCCGTCACCATTTCCTCCGCGATGCCACAGCCAGAGTATCCGTGAGTCGCCCTCCAGAGCCGCCCACCACAGCATCAGGGGCAGGGCCGCAGACGGCGCTCCAGGGCACCGTACCCCTTCCACTCGGACGCTCTTCAGGCCACCCTGGATAGTCGTCCAGGCACTTGAGGACATCCTTCCAGAGTGCCGCAGTGCCCACCTCGCCTTAGGCCACCCCCTATCGGCATGCTCCTTACATGTCCCGCACAGCGGGGCGGAGGCACACTGATGAACCCAAACGGACACCGTTTCCCCGCACCCGTGGCATCGCTGCGGAAGCACAGACCGCGATGGAACGCAGCTACCATCACAACACTGCGACCACAGGTCCTGCCATACATCGCAGCACGCGTCCTGGAGCCCGAGCAAAGCCCTTGTCAGCGTGCGTGCTGTGGCACTACTGAGGAGGCTGCGCCTCGCCTCCTCCCACGTGGACACCGGGCGGAGTATCGGTCGTCCGTCGGGCATCTCCGGCAGGCTCTCAAGCAGCCGGGGCCACCGCGCTACCATGGGGCTGCGCGTGCCATGCGCCAGGAGCTCCCAACCGTAGTCCCGCAAGACCTCCCCGATGACATCAACCCCGTCCTGCTCCGGGCCCCTGGCGGAAGCCAGAACCAAGCGTTGCCCTCCCGCCCGAGCCTCAATGACCGCCTCGAGGCCCAGGGTGTCAAGGGTGTGACGGGCATCGGCGGCCACGTGGTCGTCCCCCTCTGGCAGAGAGAACATGGCCTCCGTGACGTGGCCTTGCGCGCCGTCGCCCTGTACCCGCGCCAGCTGCTTGGAGCCCACTAACACTGCCATGGACCGCTGCTCCGCGACCGCCGGTACGGCTCGTCGCAGCTGCCGGTCATACAGCCACAACGTACCCACGTCAAGTACGACAGCCACCGCCAGGACTGGGAGACTGCACAGAGGTTGCTGAAGGACTGGCAGCACCTCGCGAGGCCAGCCCATGACGTTCCCCACAGCTGGATGGTTGGCGTACACCCGGAGCCAGGGATCACTCTGGCCGTCAGGGCTTCTCACCTTGGTACCACGCACCTGGGCCCACGACTGCGCCGACACCACGCGGGACCACTCGCTGAATGCCGTGATGTCCCGCGCCACCCAGGAACCGATCCACCGGTCGAAGGCTTGCGCCACCGCCGCCATCCAGTGAGGGAACAAGGACAGGGCCTCTTCATGCTCGATGCACGACCGCGACACCAGCAGTGCGTGCAGCGGTGCCCTCAGAAAGGTTGCCCGCAGGTCGCCGGGGAGGCCGGCAAACGGGTTCCACGGCGGACGCTGCAGGATCCTCCCTGCCGGCGGGCAGAAGGGTGTGTCACCACGCAGGAACGCGTATACCGCCCTCCTTCGATCTTGCATCGGCAGCTGCATGATCTGGGTGAGCCGATGGTTCCTGCGGGCATACACATCTTCCCCAATCTGGACCATGTCCTCCACAAAGAGCCTGGCCTTGGCAGGGCCCCGGGACGACGCCGCTCGCACCGCAGCGAACAGCCGCTTCAGGTGCCCGGGGACGACACCCGCCATCAGGGATTCGGTCCACCTGCAGCCGTGCTCCCTCCACGCCACGAACTCCACCGACCTGTCCGTGAGGGGTAGCTCCGCCGTGAACTCTTCCACACGCCTGCACAGGAGCCCAGCCACCTCCTCGTCACGCGCACACAGTAGGCGCATGTGGCCGATGTCCTCCTCCGGCCCCCCACAGAAGATACAGGGGTGGGCTGGTATTGCCATACGCGTGAGCTTCTGTCTCCACCGTCGCATGACCTGCATGGTGGACAATCGACCGTCACGTGCCCGCAGCATATTCCTGTGCGTTGGGCCGTGGTGCACAGCTCCCAGGGGCATCGCCTCGCTGGCGCCAGCCAGTGGCGTGTGCGCCCTGGTGCGAGCCGCCAGCGAACGCCACTCCATCTCCCGGACTTGCTGAAGGGCTTGCATGGATGGCACACGCGGCTCGAGCTCACCATTATCCCCCGGCACCAAGAGGATGGCGTGCTCCTTCGGCGGGACGAGATGGACAGGCGGGGCCATTGCGCGGGCCGCGGCAGAGTCCGGTGCCTCGAGCGGGACCGCCGCCAAGTGCGAGCTCTGCCTCACCACCCAGTGGTGCGGCCCCCCAACTCGGCGCGGCAGCCGCTGCAGCCCCTCCACTATCCAGCTCAGTGCATGCTGATTGACCAGATGTGATGTCGGTCCCTTGATGCCACGGTACAGGGCCTCCTGCGCCCTGCGGAGATGCGCTCCTATGATGGACGCATCCACCACGTGTACCGTGCACGCTGACGGGGGCGTGTGCAACAAGTACGCCGCCGCGCCAATGATCTCTGCCTCCGGGACCGTGCCGTAGATGGCACCCGTCCACGTGGGGATTCCGTGGCTGGCCACCGCCACGTTTGTGGCGTCGTCTCCCTGGGGCGACGCGTCAGACGATGTGACTTTAGTCGCCACCGGCACCCAGCAGTACCGGTGGGGCTCTAGCCACGCCACGTCGGAGTGGGGGCTCTGCACCACCTTTCCCAGGGACGCCGCACTGGAGGCCGTGAGCTCCGGGGACAGGACCACCCTCGGTCGATACACCGCATGTGGTCTCCAGGCCAGGTCACATCCGCAGACTGACTTTATGGCGTCCAGGGCGGTGGTGTACTCCGCCCCCCAAACCGTTGCGGAGCAGGAAGGCTGGTATACCACCACAGACCCCTGCTCCACTGCGCCGCCATCACGCAACGACGTGACGGCGACGTGCGGATCATGCGGCACGTTGGACATCCGGACCACTTCCGGGACCGAGTACTCATCCGGATCCGGGATTGGGCCTGCCGGTAGCAGAAGAACAATTGCCCATTCGCTGCACTTGTGCACCGCCGCGCACGCCCTGGAAAACGCTGGCTGCCCGTGCACAACCCACAGTGGTGGCGGGCTTATGCCGCCCCCGGTGTGAGGAGTGAGCAGGGGGACGGACGCCGGATCGTCTTGCTGTTGGTAGCCCTCAAAGACGTCCCCCAACAGAAACAGGAGGGCGGCTAGCAGGACGAACGGCATGGACAGCCCCGGGTTGGCCGGGTCCCATCCTTCCTCCCTGTATCCGCCCACCACATACACGTCCCCCGCAGCGGACTGTCTATTGCGTTTGCTGGCCTTCTTGCGGCGCACCGGGTGAATTAGCCGGTGAGTCAACGGACCGGGCAGCTGCGGCCGGAAGACGTCGCGAAGCCCCGTGAGCCACACGTGGTCCAGCTGGTGGGGCCCTACTCCCGCGTGCGGAAGGTGCAGGTGGTCCTCGTGGCACTCCTGAAGCTGGACCGCCCAGTGCCCAGGCGCAGGGCAGGGGAGCCGCGCATGCAGGAGGTCATTTGCAGGATCAGTCGGGGACTGTACTGCCGCATCTGTGCGGGGCCCCGATAGAATGCAGATGTCCCTACCCTTGAAGGTGTAGGATTGGGACACCCACTTCCGCCCCGCCCACTGCACTTGCGGCAGATGGGCGTGTACACACGAGTACACCGACGATGGCATGAGAAGCCCCACGCGCAACGTCCCCATCGCCCTGAGCACCCTGTCCACCCACGTATTGCCAGCGTGTGTGGCGAATGACGCAGAGGGCACCATGAACTGCCCGCACACTCCGTACTGCACGTGCATGTCTCGGAGCATGGCCCGCAGCTCATCACGGACCGTCATCGACCTGTGGTGGGTGAGCTGAGCCATGGTCGCCACGACGGAGTCGCGGCATACAACCTGGACATCCGCCAACCGTAGCCCATGACCTGACCGCACCGCCACGTTGGACAGGTCCTTGGGCAGCTTCTCAAACTGCAGGGCCGCAGCCTTGATGGCAGTATTCAGCTTGATCACCGCCTCCGCCGTGTCGGACAGGTAGGGCGCCGCGTACCGCACGATGCCTCCAACCACAGCCGCCAGCACCTCATGAGGCACCGACGCCGGCCCCAGCGTGTTCTTGCACCAGACAAGCAGGGCTTCACACCGGAGTACATGTTTCTCCTTCATGGTCGCCACCCCCCTGGGATCGAGGCGCAGGCCCAAGTATGGTACCGTGCCCTTGGCACGTAAGCATACCCATGGGGCCGCCGTGTCCCCCGGGTTCAGGTATACCATAATCGAGTGGATGCGAGCAGTACTGGCATAGGCGCATTTGCCCACGTTGAGGGACATGCCCATGTCAGTGAGATACCGCGCTATCGCCGCCGCATACTCCAAGAATTGCGGCAGGGAGTGCGCTATCAACAGGAGGTCATCACAGTACGCCTGTACCAGGGGTGGCACCGCATGGCGAGCATCTCCCCGCGCCTTACAGGCGAGGCTCCGCAGGAGAGGCTCCAAAAGGAGGAGAAGAGCACAGCGCTCTCCGCACTGCCCTGCCGCAGGCCCCTGTGGAGCCGTATGCTCGGCGTCGGGCCGTGCGCGGTGACGATGCGCACCAGGGACCCGCAGCTGAGGGTGTGGAAGAGCCTGATGAGCTCCTCCGGGACACCCATGTGGCGCAGGAGGAGCGCCAGCGCTCCGTGCGGCGCTGTGTCAAAAGCCTTCGACACATCGAAGGCCAGGACGTGGTTTTCCTCCAGCCCACGCTGCAGCCTGCGCTGGGCCAGGAACACCGGGGCAGCCGCCGTGGAGCCCGGCATGGCTCCGAACTGCCAGTCCGCGGCCAGTCCCTTGCGTGCCAGAACAGCTGTGAACCTCCGCATGAGGGGAGTCATGAGCATTCGCATGTCTTGCTGCCCCAGCGCTATCGGCCTGTACTCGTCCAGGTTGCCCGTGGCTGTGCCCTTGGGCATCAGCCAGATAATGGCCTCGTGCCAGGACTCCGGGAGTCCGCACCCCGCAGGATTGCCCTGTACGCATGCACCAGGAGCCCCTGTACCGGTTCAGGCAGCTCTGCTATGAGGGCAGCCGTGACCCGGTTGGACCCCGGAGCTTTGTCGTCCGCCACGGCCCGCCTCACGGCGTCTTTAAGGTCCTGCATGGTGTAGTCCTGTACCGACCTCCATTCCTCCGGCGTCCCTTTGGGAATGTGGGCCCGGACCAGCCGCTCGAAGGCCGGCAGGTTCACTGGCCGCTTGGCGTACAGCGCCTCCCAATACCTCTGGACCTCGCCAATGACGTCCGAGGCCTCCAAGAGCACCTTCTCCGACTCGCGGACGCGTACGGACCATAGGCCTGACGGGGCATAGTTCACCACGTTGATGGCCCCCCGTATCGCCGTCCATCGGAGCTGCAGATCCGGTACCCTGCCCCGCCAGTAGTCCTTGATGGACCGGCGCCTGTTGCTCCTGAGGACATCCCGCAGGTGCCCTCCCAAATCTGCGCAGTTTTGGGCCAAAAAAAGCCATTTTTCGCGCAAAACAGCCCTAGTAAGGGTTCAAAATAGCCAAACGAAGGCAAACGGCTGCTACACTCCACGTGCGGCTTGACTTTCTCGTGACCAAGGGACCTTTGGTGCCCTCTAACTCCACGATATGTCCGAGAAACGGCCCAAAAAGGCGCCAAAAAGCCCCAAAAACTGCGCAATGTGCACCGGCACCCCGAAACCAAGAACGGGCCGCATCTTGGGCTACGTGGCTCAAAACCGAATTCCGAGGGCACCTAGTCCACCCGCAACCCCCCACTTTTTATGGTTTCCAAGCCTCAGAATTGCCCAACAAAACACGTAGACCCCCGTACCAGTGGTCACTTGGTGCAGCCGGAGGGCCGGCCAGCCCACGCACACTGGGGGCCAAGGGTGGGTCCACTAGGGTCTCCGGGGCGAAAAAAATCATTTTTTCCAAAGTTGTTCCTAGAGCACTTGGGATGCTGAAACAAGTGTTTTTAGGCTGTTTTGAGCCCGTGGTGGCGCGTTTTGGGCCATGGAAAATCCCAAAATGCCTTGAAAATGGGCCGTTTTGGGACCAACAATGGGTCAGGAATGGGTCAAAAACGCGTTTTTCCAAAAGTGATCCCGGACCATTTGGGATGCTCAAACAAGTGGTTTTAGCCCATTTTGAGCCCGTGGCGACGGATTTTGGCTCATGGAAAATCCCAAAATGCCTTGAAAATGGGCCATTTTGGGACCAACAATGGGTCAAAAATGGGTCAAAAACGCGTTTTTCCAAAAGTGATCCCAGACATTTGGCGATGCTCACGCAGGTGTTTTTAGCCCGTTTTGAGCCCGTTTTGACCAAGTTTAGCCCCTTCCACCACATATATGCACCACTTTGTGCCCTTCGCACGTACCTTAGAAGCGTGCGGTGGAGCCACCTAGAGTTGGGAGAGGGGTGTAGATTGGAGGATATATATATATATATATATATATATATATATATATATATATATGTATATATATATATATACATACGTATATGTATATACATATATATATATATATATATATATATATATATATATATATATATATATATACATATATATATATATATATATATATATATATATATTACTACACCCCTCTCCCCTTAAATTTAGCTAACAACAACAACAACAACAAGGAACAACAACAACACGTCTCCGTGCCGTTTTGGCCATTGCTCGGTCCCAGCGCTTCGGATTTTTTCCCCATGTGGCCATCTTGGAGCCTAGGTTGTGGCCTTGCCAAATCCAAGTTTTGAGCCAGAAACTCACCGGTGGCGGTCCGGGGCGAGGGCGCCAAATCGGGAGGTGCCTCCCCAAATCTGCGCAGTTTTGGGCCAAAAACAGCCATTTTTCGCGCAAAACAGCCCTAGTAAGGGTTCAAAACACCCCAACAAAGGTAAACAACTGCTACACTCCACGTGCGGCTTGACTTTCTCGCGACCAAGGGACCTTTGGTGCCCTCTAACTCCACGACATGTCCGAGAAACGCCCCAAAAAGGCACCAAAAAGCCCCAAAATCTGCGCAATGTGCACCAGCACCCCGAAACCAAGAACGGGCCGTATCTTGGGCTACGTGGCTCAAAACCGAATTCCGAGGGCACCTAGTCCACCCGCAACCCCCACTTTTTATGGTTTCCAAGCCTCAGAATCGCCCAACGAGACACGTAGACCCTCGTACCAGTGGTCACTTGGTGCAGCCGGAGGGCCGGCCAGCCCACGCACAGTGGGGGCCAACGGTGGGTCCACCAGGGTCCCCAGCGCGAAAAAAAGATTTTTTCCAAAGTTGTTCCTAGACCACTTGGGGTGCTCAAACAAGTGTTTTTAGGCCGTTTTGAGCCCGTGGTGGCGCGTTTTGGGCCATGCAAAATCCCAAAATGCCTTGAAAATGGGCCGTTTTCGGACCAACAATGGGTCAAAAATGGGTCAAAAACGCGTTTTTCCAAAAATGATGCTGGACCATTTATGATGCTCAAACAAGTGGTTTTAGCCCATTTTGAGCCTGTGGCGACGGGTTTTGGCTCCTGGAAACTCCCAAAATGCCTTGAAAATTGGCCGTTTTGGGACCAACAATGGGTCAAAAATGGGTCAAAAACGCGTTTTTCCAAAAGTGATCCCGGACCGTTTGGGATGCTCAAACAAGTGTTTTTAGCCCATTTCGAGCCCGTTTTGACCAAGTATAGCCCCTTCCACCACATGTATGCACCACTTGGTGCCCTTCGCACGTACCTTAGAGCCGTGTGGTGGAGCCACCTAGAGTTGGGAGAGGGGTGTAGATTAGAGGATATGTATATATATATATATATATATATATATATATATATATATATATATATATATGTATATATATATATATATATATATATATATATATATATATATAGCTGACAGGGCACACCTTGGAGCAACAATACATGACCATACCACTGAACCATAATGCCCCGCATGGTGTATACAAAAGTCCAAAAAAAAACGACAATGGGTAAAAAAAGAATCAACCATGGCTCATTATGTCGCGGAACGTCAAAATACATAGGCTCAAATATGACACTCATGCGATTAACAAATCCAGTGATTATCTCAAGGGTAGAGACCGCTAGGTGCTTTGTCATGTGTTGGTTACAGAAGTCAAGGCAATAAAGCACAAAAGAGTTTGCAATAGCACAAGAAGACTAACACTAGGCACAACTTTTCTGCACACAGCGGGCTGGCAATAGAGTGTACTCGTTTGGCTTATACACAACACTTCAGGCAGTTCCGCCAGTCACACGAATCACAAAGTTTCTTCTGGTAAGGGGCTTGTGTGGGTACTTTATGTTGTAACCGGGACCGTCCATATGGAGGCTTGGGAAATTGAATGACGCACAGGGCATCGTGTTCAAATCCCTAGGCAGATGCTGTTTTCACGAGTTGTGGACGCCACCAGTCCACAAGGTATCCTTTGGCCAACAACAATTTTACCTTGTTGCAGACATTCGGTGCATATGCGAAGGGGGCATGCTGTGAGTGGTAATGTGCACACTTTTTCGCTAAATTCGGTACTAAAGAACCAAGCATGGCTCGCGCATTGGGGCCGTGCTTACCCAGCGACCGTTTGGGAGCCGGGAGCACTGTGTCACTAGGTTTACCAGCAAACAGAGGAGTTTCGATAAAAATACGCGGTCTACCGTCGTGCCAGTAAACATCTGATTTCAAAAAACCCCGAGCGCGGCCGTGGACTTCTATGGTCAGTTCCATTTTGATAGTAGCAATGAGATGGGAGCGCACTTCATCCATAATTAATTTTTGGGGCGACTTTTTGATTTTTTGGTAAGTTAATATTATCGGTTAATTTTTAATATTTGGAACGCCGGTCCAAAAATTAAATATTAATCTCAACAAATTAAGACCGGCGGTCTAAAAACTAAACGGAAACAATGGGGGCAATGTGGGGCTGTGGTGTGTGCGCTTGTGGTGTGTGGGCCTTTGGGGTGTCTGGCCAGGGTGTGTGGGGTTGTGGGGTGCGGCGATGTAGTGTACAGGGCTGGGGTCTGTGGGGCCGTGTTGTGACAATTTGGATTGTGGTGCTTGGGGCTGTGGGGTGTGGGGCTGTGGGTTGTTGGGCTGTGGGCTCATGGTATGCCGGGCACGGTGCGCTTTGGGGCTGCGGTGCTTGGGGCTGTGGGGGGTGCTGCTGTGGGGGTTTGGGGTTTGTGGTGTGGGGCTGTGGGATGTTGGGGGTGTGCAGTCCAAAAAAAAACACAAAAAACCAAAAGTTAATTTTTGACCCCCTGAAATAATTTCTGGAAATGAATATTATCGAGCCAAACATTAATTAATATATAATTATCAATCGACGCGAGCGTTAATATCAATCTCGAAAAATTAACGAAAGCGACGCAAAAATTAACGTGAAAAAAAGTGCATAACGCACAACCACCTCACCATTTCAGGCACCCGGGGGGGCGGGAGACTTCCGGGGGGGGGGGGGGCTTTAGGGGTGTGGGGGGGTTGCATACTGGCGGCGGGGGGGGGGAGACCACAGCCCCACACAGCACAGCCCCAAACATCACACCCCCACACACCACAGCCCTAGAAACCACACCGAGACGTACCATAGGTCCACACACCACAGCCCCACGAACCCACACACCCACACATCACAGCCCTAGGAAGCATAACCCTGAACTAGCCCCTTTTATCTCCTTTGGGGCATTCTACAACCTAGAAACTAGCCACAATGGACACACATGCATGCAGACACACGCACACACACACACATACCTATAACCTTTTTCTCCTTGCTGAATTTTCAACGATCTTCAACAATTTTCAATCGTTTCTTCAAAAAAATAACCCGTGGAAAGAAAGGGAATACCCTCTCAAACCTTAAGCGCAAGGGCAACGGGAGGAGAGAGGAAGGAGCAAGGACGGATGTGTGTGGGAGGGGTTGGGTGTGTGGGGGGGTGCCGACCTCGTTGTTTGTGTGTGTGTGTGTGTGTGTGTGTATGTGTGTGTGTGTGTGTGTGTATGTGTGTGTGTGTGTGTGTGTGTGTGTGTGTGTGTGTGTGTGTGTGTGTGTGTGTGTGCGTGCCTGCGCGTTTCTTCCCATTCCATACAAGAAAAGGTGCATTGATGTTGTATACTTTGTATGTAGAGCCCACTATGGGCCATCTAGAGGCGCCAATGAAGCGGTGCACTAGGGGATGGTCATCCCGAATGGCTAGCTCACCGGGCTCCCTAGGTGTTGCCCACTAGAACCCCTTGCGGTCATCAATAGACTTCAACACCTCCAAGAAGACCATGTGTTAATATTTACATTAATTTCTCGAGATTAATATTAAGTTAATTCTTCAGTCGGCGTTAATATTAACCGAAAACAAGATATTAATCTCGTGAACCTAACGCAAAAAACGCAAAAATTAACAAACAACGAATGGGCCACAAACCTTCAAGTTGTCGGCCCATATCGTTGCAAGTGCCGCCGTGTCCTTGTCCCCGCACACGGCCATCCCTGTCACCCACAAGTACGCGGGTGCGCGGCCCCGTGCGCCGTGGTTGAGGAGCCCTATGGAGAGTTGGGTCCAACTACCACCGGCGCACAGGTACGCATCCCCGCACACAATGAAGGTGAGGGGCCTTGTCCAATCGATGGTGTCCACTAGCGATGGGCTTGATTGGACGTACCGGGCCCATGAGGGTAGCGGCCAAGAGCGCCCACTCGCGGGGGGATTGGGGACGGACACGGGTGGTCGTAGGTCAAGGGGGGTGACCAACTCCTTCCACGCGTCCGTGAACGCTTCCCGAGTGGGGATGGGGCGGGGGAACGGGAGGCCCGTTGCGGCCGAGTAGGCCGACCCCCGGCGGCTCATGTACTCCGACACGTGCTGGAAGCCAACCTTGGGGACGTTCAAGTCCATGAGGAGGCCGATGAGGTCCGGGGCCGGGAAGAGGTGGGAGGCATATTGCTTCACCGCCTCCACTTGCTTAGTACGAATAAGGGAGGGGTAGCCAACCACCATGGCCTCGGACCATCGGGCCCGGGCCAAAGGGGATGAGGCCACCCAATCACCAAGTAGTTGGGAGACCAAAGGGTCCCGCAAACTCTTGGCCCCGCTCAAACGCACGAGCGTCATGTGAAGCTCGGTAAGGGTGTCCCGAGAGAAAGGCATAACAAGGGCTCTACAAGGGAACATGGTGGTGTGGAGGGGGGGGGGGATGCGGGCAACCGGAGGGGGGGTGTCCAAGACGCCCGCCAACACAACATTGGGACCTCTCTACTATACCGTTGTGCAACAATGTACCACGTAACACCCCTTATAGGTCCGCATATGTGCATGGAAAAATGGGTACAAATAGCCCAATCGCCAAAATTTGACTTTAACCTCTTAATATTTACGAGATTAATATATTAACGTCTTCATATATCAAAAATTAAAAATTAACATATTGACTTTAATTTGGGCCACTAGGGGAAACCCCAGAAGCATACCACAGTTCATCCTTGCTGTCCACTGTGAATGCAACAGAGGGCACAGAAGCCGGACATTATCTGTATCGAATCCACCGTGAACCATGGCATACACGCTCTCTAGAATTTGATATATAAGGATCTGGGGTTGACTGACACCTAATTTGGAGAGAACCAGCGAAATACCCCTAATTGGGCCCAATCCTAGCCATATGGGCCACACTGGTTTTACTGATTTCGTTGAATGGGGTATGGCAGCTCCCTTCGCAGGATGACACTAGACAATGTACAGACCCGGATGTCCCAAAAGTTCCACACCCCCCCACCCAAGAACGATACGGTTATGGGGAATGCCTGCAGCATACAAAATTTCGCAGAGACGTCCAGACCAAGCAAGAACTTGGACTTTAGTAAACACGCATTCGTGAAACCTATGCTTTGTTACCGAGTGACACCACATGGGGCACACTGAGCATTCCGTTTCTCTGTGCTGCCACTCCCATTGGTCGGCAGACGCATACACACTCCATGCTCTTATGCGTCCCCAATGCTCGATCCCCAATGGCTGCAGCTGCACCCAGCACTTGAGCCCAGAGACCGATTCTTGAAGCACCATGCGCCATGATCGTTCTGGGGGGATGGGTGAGCGGGAGGGAGAGACGATGAGGAGTGCATCGTCAGTCTGGCTAAGCGAATGACGCTTGAGGTCGACTATCAATCTGTCTCCCTGGAAGGGAAGAATGGAATCTCTGTCCGGCCACATATCAAGAACTGAGACCTCCCGACGCTCACCGCGCGCACCAGCTTTCGCTTCAGAGTCCATTTCTGAGTTGAACGATGATATCCAGTCATCAAGTTCCGTATTGTGTTAGGCAGGCACTCAGCCCATCTGAACCGGAAGATGTGTTGGGAGAATGTGCGAGAGAACCCTGTCCATGATTGACGCCGTTTTGTCCGCCACGTCTCTGGACTGCAGAGGCTGCACCGCAGACAGACAATCAGACCACACCCAAATTTCCTTTATGCACACGCCATGGGTGGAGACGAATTCGGCAATGGCTCTCACCGCAGGGACCACAACAGAGGCTTCTACCAACTTGGTGCAGAGACCAATGGCAGAGAGGGATACACTGGTGTCCAGCCACACATGACCTTGACTGTCCAGTACTTTTGCTGCTCCCCCCCAGCAATCCTTGAGGCTCGCATCACCAAAAACATACAAAACTGTAGGGAAAGCACCCCCCCGAGGTGGGTTCACACACCACTTAGCCCCTTGCCCTGACACGAGTTGACGAATTGAATGTCTAGGCGTTGGAGCCTCGACCGAATACGTTGTGAATCGCTGTCGAAGCGATGCGGGCACGGGTTCGGCCAGTGTGCATACTCATGCATGGTTTCTAGCACGGTGGTGATGGATCATTTAGTACCAGATAGTTGTCTCTATATCTAAAGCAGGGGGACAACAAGTCTTTGTGGAGGTTGCATTCCATGAACAAGAACGCCAAGGAGGATGTTTTTGCGCTAATGTAGTGCCCCCGATCGTTGTGCCGGTGAGTTGCCTTAACACACTTGAGAAGTGCGCAAACCGGTCATTAAATGAGAGACCCTAGCTGACTAGGAGCTCTACATTGTGGATCACGAAATCCTCATATGAGGAGTCGTGGTGTCTTGCCTTTGTGATGGAATCCGAGCAACGAAGCCCACTTTTATGGATACGGAAGCCAGAGGAAATGGGGGCAAATTGTTTTTCGTTACACACGTCACACCAAAAATGTTTTAAGCGACCAGAACCTGATCCCTAGAAATGTTAGCACACATTTCCACCAAGTGAAGTTGTACCCATTCGGCAGAATGGGACACGTGGATATAGGATAGTTAGATACAAAGCTTGACACAGATTCAATGAACAAGCATACCTGTAGATTAGCGCGAGCATCCGCCCCAGTGACGATAGACTGCTTGAAAAGGTTGGCCATCGTGGTCCATGATTTCACGAACCTGCAGCTTGGACCATGGAATATCTTCTCCCCACTTGTGCTTGGGGATGAGCGGGCACTTCGGTGCGGGCAGGGGGTTTGGGAAGGGCAGCGGTGCACACAGCCACAAATCACGAGGAGTGGGGTTGTTGGGGGGTGACACACATGATAGTGAGTGGGCTTGCATTGCCGGCAGGCGATTGGTACGACTCAACTCATCTTCATTATGTACCCTTCGTGAACGGGGGTTAAGTGGCCGTTTGAATAATTGCGTGAATTTCACGTGAATTTACCCAAATTTTGAGGTCTTCGGGGGAAAACGCCATATTTTTGGATCCTTCCGAGGGATTTGAGGGGCCAAAATTCCCCCCCCCCAGCTTTGTTACGCATCATCCAATGAAGGTCCCGCCCAAAAGCATCCACCATGCCCGAACCGTGCCCAAAACGAGAGGTGCCAAAACCCGGCAAGCCTGTAGCCGATTCACAGGCGAGAATTCATGTGAATTCGTACGAAATTCGCACGAAATTGGTACGAATTTCGCGTGAATTCACGTGATTTTACACAACTGTTACCGGTGTGCACCGCCTGATTTGTCCTCACAGCCCTAGTAGGCGCCCCAGCATGCACCCCGGTCACAGGTAACAATGGTCTGGGTTTGTGTGGTGATCTCATGTCCCTCTACTGCGACACCGGAACCGCTCCTGTAGAGTCTGAAGGTGCTGCATGTCGGTTAGAAGCCGTCTTCTTGTACGGCTTGCATACGTTTGTACACTTATGGGCCCTTGCCCATGTTGTGCCTTTTTGGTCGCATCCCACCTATGCGACCAAAGGCTATCGTCAATGGTGTGGTTGTCCACAACCACTTGCACCCCTAGTCTCCTCCGGAGGAGGCTTAGGCCCCCGTTGTTGCGCAACATGCGCTTCCGCCTCCGGTGACTTCCCTCCATGGCAAAGCAGGAGAACTTTGAAAAGATTCTCCGCTTCTTTGCAAAATAATACATGTGGTCGATCCAAAGATGCGTCCACAGAAGTTTGCCCCACTGGAGCTCATTGTGGGCAGCGCCCATGGCTATGCTATGGTTCCGGAGCCGCCCCAAGTCGGCCCCGGAGAACCATGCGGAACGCCACCTATATACACACATGCTTGCGAAATTCTTCCACCACGTTTTGCACACCAACTCCCAACTTTTCCCTCCTACTTGATGTTGCCTCACACTAGGCTGCTGTAGGCAAGCATCTATTATCTTCCCCCAACCACTGTTCCGCATGAAATAGATGGCAGCAGCACACTCCATCCTCACCTTCCCCTTGCTGTTTGCCTTGTCATTAGTTAATTTAACTTCTTGAAGAGAGGCCCCCCCACCCCCGACCCCAAGTTGCTCTTGCTTTGCCAACGCCGGGGGAACTAAGGATCCCTGGCCTGATCTTCACTCCGAGAGGCGTTGAAAAGCAGCTCAAAATTTTTTGCGACGGCTTTTTCGTCGCCGTTGCCCCACGCCTACATCACCTTGTTCCACCCCACCTCAGAATCCCGTGGTTGCACAAGCCCCCGAAGCACAATGTAGCCGTTCCCATCAACGAAGTTGAGGGGCGGCTGGGAGGGGCCAACCCTTTCGGGGGCGGGGTCGGGGTTGCCCATCACCCCATGAGGGGGGTCGGTAAGGGGTTCGGTGCGGAGGGGGGGTTCACTTGAAATGAAGGGGGGCGGCATTGAGGCACCACGGTCGGTTGCAAAGAAGTTGTACTGTAGAAGGTGGGTGGGGTGATGTCAGGGATGTGCACCTGGGGGGGGGATGGTGGGATGGAAAGGGGCGATGCCCAAATCATCCCATCACCGGGGGTTGGCAAGGTGCTAGGAGAAGGGAAAAAAGGAGTGGTCGGCCGGTGCACCTGCAGCAAGATCGTGCAGGCACACCATATCGCAGTGGGGGGGGGGGGGTATGGACGAGGTTAGTGCTGGGGTACACCTGGACGTGGGCGTCCTTAGGCTTCCCCACGAGGTTAGTGCGCATGGAATTGAGAAGCTGGTCAACGCTAGAAGGTAGAGGGGTCAGATGCAGAAAGTTAAGGAAGGAAGGGGAGTTGGCGGCGCAGTTCCCTCCACAACGCTGTGGCCCAGCCCCTCCCCCCGAGGTAGGAGTTGCGGGTGGGGCTGCGCATGTCGATGTGAATGACCACGGGGGAGGGGTCGAGGGATGCTGCCCAGCCCACAACATCATCAACCCCCAGTGCCCCCGACAGGTACGTCGCCTCCTCCAACTGATGGTGGGCGACGGGGAGGGCTTGGTAGTGGGCGAGGGTGTCGGCTGCGGGGTCGGGGCGCGAGGCCAGGCTGGCGAGCTGCGACATAGTCTGCTGGGACATGGTCAAAAGAGAATGCAAAGAAAGGCTTTGAGAGCTATGAGAAAGCGAAACAGTGGAAATGAGGGTAAATTCGTACGAAATTCGTGCGAATTTCACATTGTCGTGAATGTGTGTATCTAGTGAATTTATGCGTGAATTTGGGTGCGTGAATTTCACATTCACGCGAATGTCACCAAACGTGTTGAACCATGCGGCTACTTCAAACCTCTAAATTGCACACATTTGTTGGATCTTACTTTGGGCGAAGATAGCACGACAAAAGCACACGATGGCACCAAGTTACGAGCAAAACACAGCAAAAATAGGTGAAATTCACGGTACCGGGATTCTCGGATTCAAACGGCCGGTTCACGAAGGGTACATCCATGCACGGAGGAAGAGGATAACACGGGGGGGGTGGGGCACATGGTCCTATCATCCATTTACGTAGTTGTGAGCATTGCTTATCTAGGATCGTTGAGCTCGGGATTTTCACGGCTCTAGATGCCCGGTGTTTTGCATGCCGCTCAAGCGGTTTTAGTTGATCTTGTGGTGGGAGAGGCGCAGCCCCTAGCGTTTTGGAGAACTTACACCGCTCACGGAAAAGTGACATGCTCATACATTGAGTGAGGTGCCACAGACATGATACGGAGGCAGTGTTGTAGTAACTAAAGTGTAGAATCATTGCGCACTGAGGTGACAACGGAAAATTTTTAATTTTGTGGAGGTCCATAATTTCACATAGGCAAAACCGGGGACTTGGGTGGATTATCTAAAAAAACTTTGAACTACGAAACTAGGCAAAAGGCGTTGGTTTCGCCCGAGGTATGGTTCACAGACAGATTTGGGGAAGGACACGGCGGCTTCTTCGTCAAAACTTTGACAGGCCAATAGAAAATCGGATATTATATCATTAGTGGTAAGCTAACGCGCATCGGGGGGGAACGGATGCAACGTTTTTGCGTTCTCACTGAGGGACCGCATGAAGCCTTTCCACAGTAGGGCTGCCGGATTTTTGAGGTTTTGTGTGAAGATTGATGGATCCATTTTCGGGAAGATGGCCTTCAAGACAGCACGGTCACAAAATACTATGTGCCCGTCCCACACATGTACGCCTGGGCGAGGCGCCAAAGTGTGGCAAGGGCACGGTCCGGAGACATCCTGTGTAAGCGTGAAGGTTGGGAGGTGACATGTTGGATTCTTCGGTAGGCGCTCTGATACCGTGGAAATTGTCGCCCGCACAAGGTGAACTCTACACTTGAAGTATGTGCGGAGGTTACCGGGCCAGGCCAACTAGCGATCAATCACTCCGTGGTTTACAGCAGCAAGTTTGGTTCTCAATATTTGTGTAAGCAACGGAACCTTTATGGATATTGGATACGGGAGAGACACTCGGAAATGTACAAGGAACAGCTCCGCTGTGGCGTCAAACAATTTACTATGTTGGGGCCTGGAAAGGTACTTGTTTGTTGCTGACACAACGCCAAGGAGCAGCGGAGGTTGTAGTCATGCTATTCAAGTTGCCGGATAATGGTTTTCGCCAGATATAGCATGGAGCAACCTGGTGCTTGGATCTCATGGTCGCACATTTTTCTGTCGAGGGGAGAGCACCTTTTGTTGGCCACACTTGGCAAGTCGCGGTTCAACACGCCACCAAGGCCCCAGCACAGCATCCACCACTTTTGACGTGCATTGGCGTGGCTTCGCGTTATATGCTCGAGTCGTGGTAGCATGAAATCTTCAACTCCCAACTTTGAAATCCAAGAGTAAACTTGAGATGGTAGGTGGATGCCCAGACCTCACGAGCATAATGCATCAAGGGCGAGATGTATGTGTTCTGAGCCTCTTTTTCCCACCAAGTGGATGAATCGGTGGGCTCCGTTTTGGGCAAAATGCATTATAGAATCCCGCAGGTTCCAGAGGGCGCACATCCATATTTGGGACTTGGAGATTGAAGTGGAGGACATGCGAAGTGCGTTTGACTTCAGCACATGTTTTCTGTCACGGAGGTGCAGCTCGGAGTTCACGGTATACAACTACATAAACACCTGATTGCAGGGAACATTGGTGGTCATCAGCTTTCGTTTGGGGTTCCATTTGGGTGCGAAACAATCGCGTCATACCGCAAGTTCGGAGGTACATGTGTCATGGTTTCTCCAATTGGGGTTGTGCAAAAGAGGTGGGCAACATGAGCTTTCCTAACGCTTCCTTGGATATAGACCATAGGGGATGCAGTGTAGGGTGGGACAGCCACGGTTCTTTTTCTTGGGGGCTAGAAACCAAAGAGAGAAACGTTGGTTTCGGGGCCTTGTACCGGTCGCAAACATCGATCACCCTTCGGCTTCGCGCAATACACACTCAATAATACATGATGTGAGCAAGGGAAAATGTTCAGTCCACAACACAAAGGGGTTCAGCGCTGAGGTGACCCAGAAGAACAAACTATCGGAAGGTTGCTTGTCTCATTGCCACACGAGGTCTCTAAGATTTGGAAGTATTGGCTATGACCTGGGTCTGCTTGCACCGAGGAAAAATGGGGCATACAATGGTAGGACTCGTTTCATAGCTTGTACTTAGCCCGTTGCTGAAGGGGGAGATGGTGTGCAGGCTTGAGGTATGATGGTTGATTTTAAACGTTTGATGCAAAACGTTCACCGGGGACCCTTTGAGAGTACCATACTCGCCATAGGACGACGAGGTCAAAGTGTAGAATTGGGCTTCGTCACACAGCCATTTGGAGAAATGAGAGACCTGTGGTCTATCTATTTGGGCCCAAGTGTTGATGGAGTGCTGCAAGCACCAAAATTCAAAGTGGGAAATACCATGGGGCACTTCAAGATGGCAGAGGGATGTTGATGGCGACGACACCAAGAGAGAGTGTAGGCGTCGCGGGGCTGCCAAGAGTTTATGGGCACCAAATGTGTGGCAGATTGGCTCTAGTGTATCTGATGCACAAGAGACCCCATGGAGAAGGTCAATAATGTCCATTTCTGCAGGGGTCGATGGGGAAGTAGGCTGCTAAACATCCTACTGGAGCACGGCCTGTACAACATGTGGCAGTGGTTTCGTGCCTTCAAGGTTGTCGGCCGCCAGGCTTAGTTTAAAAGCTTGTTCAACGCAACAACACCTTGGTTTGCACGGGCTTCGTCTCTGAATACAAAGTGCTTGTCCATAACCATGAGGTCGCCCTATTATCCATGGCATCGCGATTAGGCACGGGCTGCCGCATGCTTAAATAAATGAGATCCCCTTGGAAGCTAGCAACTTTGCCATGGTTCAGCTCATAGTGACCCGTAGGTGCATGGAAGATGCCGTACAAGAGATCCCTATCTCTAGAAGCAGGGATACAGTGTGTGAGTACTTGTCTCTTGGGGAGGTCAAGAATGTCCAACTCGTGATACTGGGTTTTCCCTTTTGGCCTGGAGTTTCACCAGCCAGCGGGAGAGTTGTTCGATAGTAGCCGCTGCGGAGGTGCTTTGGGCATTCAACAGGTTAAGCCCTCCGTGCTCACGCCGGATGGACTGCGTGACAGTGGAGTTGACATCAAATAAGTCCCGGAAAAGAAATTCTTCCGTGTCAATCCGTCTGTGTCGCACACTTGAGGTAAGCCTGTGTTGGGCATCAGGTGATCGGGATCCTCGGGTGCTTTGCAGCTGATCGGTGAAGTGTGCGCATCAACATCTATGGCGTGGTGAAACATATGGCGTTCAGTCGACTTCGTGGCCAGAGTGGTGCGTAGCGATTTCGGAAAGGAATTTGCAGCGCCAACACCATCGACATTCATTGCAGCCTGACGCCCAATCACGTTTCTGGTGTGAGGTGCTTTGGACCCGTTAGGCAAGGCGTCTCCGGATTTGGTTGCAGATAGTTGTGCTGAGAGCTGCTTGATTGCCGCCAGGAGTGGATCGGAAGAGCTGGGTGATGATGACCGGGCAGAGTGGGGCCGGGTCGGGTGCACCGCTGTAGGGTTGGGCTGATTGAGGCTCGGATGTGCAGCCGGGAGGTTGGTCTGCAAGAATGCACACTGAACATTGGCATTTGGCAACATTTGATTGAAGAAATGGAGGCTCCCAAAGGAGAACTTTTTCCATTGATTGAAACCAAAGCAAATGGATTCCATGCTTTTACTCAGGGGAACGAGGTTGATTGCTTGAGGATTCTCCTCCCAGTCAAATCGTGCTTGCTTTGGAGCTATGAGGTGATAGCACACCGCCTCTTACACAGCACGGTTGCCCTTCAATAGGTGGCAGGATGCCCAGTCATGTGGGCCTTGGCAGACGCGGCAGGTAGGGGTAAGGTTGTTGCTAGTGTTGGACCCTCTTTGGTCACTATTTTGCGATGGGGCTTGTGGTGGGGTTTGTCGTCGGCAAAGTTGCCGGGCAAGTCCATTTGCGGGCAACACATTATCGTGCAGCAGAGTAGTGCTACGTTAATTAACAACTTGGACGGTGTTGGATGAAGGTGGGGACTAAACATTTTGGGGCTGGGCTAGCGGCGTTGGCTGGGGGGACGTTGAATGTCCAGCGGCCGGTAGAAAATTCGCCGGCGAGGGCAAAGGACGTCCCGGGGAGGCGTGTTGCCAGGCATTATGAACAAAATTTCGTGAGCCAGCATTCATACACTGAGAAAGGAGGTTTGCAAGAGGAAGCGTATTGGTCGTACAAAGAAACAGGTGATTGCGTCTGTGGAGAAATGAGTGGAAAGCTTGAGTTGGTCATGGGAGGGGATGTAAGAGACTGCGTGAACTATGGAAGGAGTTGCGGTGGATCACACGCTGAATGTGCATTGACATTAATGGAACTAATTGATACGCGGTCCATTGGGCAACGGTCGCTGGAGGGACTCAAGGAGCGATTGGGTGGCCCGGGACCAAACAAGCGAGTTTGTGGCCGAACAATGGTCAATTGGAGTTGGGCCACATACATGTTGACCAAATGCATGTTGACGAGCAAGAGTAGCAGTCGAGATAGATGGCACGGGATTGTTTCCACATGCCATTGCTGCGTCCCGTTTATTGGAATCGATAAATCAAGTGATTATCTCATGGGTAGAGACCGCTGGGTGCTTCGTCAGGTGCTGATCACAGAATTCAAGGCAATCAAGCACAAAACAGTGTGTAATAGCACAAGAAGGCCGAGACCGAGCACATCCTTTCTACACAAAGCGGGGCGACAATGGAGTGTACTTGTTTGGCTTATACACAACACCTCAAGCAGTTCCGCCAGTCACACGAATCACAACCTTTTTTCAGGCAAGGGGCTTGCGTGGGTACTTTATGCTATAACCGCGAGCGTCCCGTTGGATGCTTGGACAAAAGGAAGACCGCAAAGGGCATCATGTTGCAGTCCCAAGGCGGATGCCTTTGTCAAGAACGGTGGACGCCACAAGTCCACAAGGTATCCTTTGGCCACGTTGCAAACATTCAGTGCCAATTCCAAGGGGGCATGCCGTGAGCGGGAACGTGCACATTTTTTCGCTAAATTCAGTAGTTAAGAACCAAGCATTGCTCGTGCATTGGGGCCGTGCTTATCTAGCCACGGCCTAGGAGCCGGGAGCACCAAGTCACCAGGTTGACCATCAAAAATAGGTGTTTTGATAAAAATAGCCGGTCTGCTGTCGTGCAAGGAAAGTTGTTATTCCAAAAACCCCTGAGAGCCTTCGTGGGCTTCTACGGTGAGTTCCGTTTTGATAGCAGTACTGAGACGGGTTTGCAACTCATCAATGCTCATGCACGGTTGCTAGCACGTTGGTGATGGATCATTTAGTACCAAATAGTTGTCTATATTTCTAAAACACGGGAGAAAAAAGTCTCTGTGGAGGTTGTGTTCCATAAACAAAAGCGCTTGGTAGGATGTTTGCGCTAACGTAACACCCGCGATCACCGTGCCGGTGATTTGCCCAAACACACTTCAGAACTGCACCAACCAGTCCCTAAACGAGACATCCTAGCTCGGCAGGAGCTGTATATTATAAATTGGCATTCCGGTGGTTTTCTTGAAACTAGGTACCTCACCCACCAATGTAGTCCTTCGCGACAATCAGTGCACATCTTTGGTGTACATCAACGTAACATGCACTTCGCCACAATGCCTTATGGTCATTTATTGGTTGCCTAGGCTCTGCCCTCATAGGCTGAAGTACCCTGTTGCACATGCTTAGATGTGAAATTCTGTGAAATCCAAAGATACCCGTGGTGACGGAGTGTCCAATTGGTACACTAGCGGTATAATCTAACACTCTGGCATCAGACAAAACTATTCGGGTGCGCCCACTGGTGTCACCCCCTCCAACGTTACCTCTACTGACTCTGGTTTGCAAGGCAGAAAATCATTGTGCTCTCATGACAATGGTGGTGTAGGCCAACAAAGTGCGCATATGAGTTGTTCTGTGGTTCCGTGGCTGCAAAATTCGGCAGAGTATGGTTCACGGTCCACAATGGACACCGCACACGCCCGTCCCTAGCAAAATGATCAACTAAATCATTCTCTGTTAAACCTGAATGGGACAGCACGTGATGGACAGAGACAGAGGTTCGATACACGTCCAAGAGGATTAAAATTTGTTTGCACACATGAGTATGTATGACCGGACCCGTTGTGGTCCTCAATCGGTTTCTATGCCACTTTTTAGCCAGTCCGTTGCTTTTTTTTTTTTGACTGACTCCAGAAGTTCAAAGAGTACTCAAGACTGTGCTTGGGAAAGTGGGCGACTCAAGCATATGATACAGTGGATCTCCGCAACGCGGGGCACATGGCAAAGACCTAGAGTTCACATGCGTGTACCAGAGGGCTCTCTGATGCGGTAGGCAAAACCGCCACGCCATATGGCAAGCCTATAATGCGTAAGATTTAAGGAGGTTAAGACATGCTAAAACACGTGTGTGCCATTCCCCACAGGTCCTCAAGAGTGACAAGCTCTCGTCGCTTTGCTAGGGCCATGTCCGGTGGCGGGCGTTGGCCCAGGGTGCCGGGCCTTTTGCGGCATTGACGTTTAGGCAAAGGTGATTCCACCCGGTGGGCGGCGCTCAGATGCCCACAATTGGCTCATCACCGAAAAGAGCTGAATCCTTCGGTTATGCCGCTGGTAGTGTTGGTCTGCGGAGGTGGTCCACACTCTAGCACTTCGCAAAAGGGAGTGCCAGTGCCATGATTGCTTGATTTTAGCCAGTCCGTTGCAGCCGTCAACAATGTATTTTGCGTCACATAATATCGGCTAGCTCGAGCATAGTGACGTCATTGAGAGCCGTAAGCACTGCCCTCAATTCCGCTCCACCTGTTGTTTGTAGTGCACACACATGCAAAAAGTGTGACACATTCCTTCCCGGTCTGGATGGAAAATACAGCCCGTATCCCCTGACCAAGGAGCCCCCAATGTGTGGATTGTCCAACGACCCGTGTGTTCATACTATTTCTCTTCCCTCCTCGTGGAGTGATTGCACAAGTTCCCACACTCGTCTGCATGCTCCAGTTTTTCGAAGCGCACGACAATGTGCCTTTTGCGGCTGAGGGGTGGGGTAGGAAGGACGAGTCCGCGACACCGCTGTGCACATCCACTGGCCCACCATAGGAAAGCTATCCAAAATACTCATAAATTTGCGCACCTCTCCCCTATTGGCAATGAGACCTAGCAAGTCGGCCCAAGTATATAGGATGGCGTGCCAATTCCGCACAAAGTGTGATACAGTGACAAGCCTATGTGACAGCTAGACTCAGGTGCGTACATTCCAACTCGCCTGCTTGGATGACCACAGCAATAGCCCTTAGAGAGGGG
Organism: Eutreptiella sp. 'Long Island Sound 2002'; assembly: GCA_964036045.1. NCBI lineage: Eukaryota > Euglenozoa > Euglenophyceae > Eutreptiales > Eutreptiaceae > Eutreptiella > Eutreptiella sp. 'Long Island Sound 2002'. The sequence goes on along the minus strand of OZ038379.1, from coordinate 43,202,105 downwards.
AGAATGTTTTCTCATGTTCCTGTGCTATGTTGTGCACAAGTGTGTCCAATCACTTGGAGATTGTATCACAGGCCAATAACAAGAACTTGCAATTAAGTAAAGCATGAGAAATCGTCTCCACATCGCAACACAAAGTACACTTTCGGTGACCCGGTAACCAAGAATTCAACCTGTCCCTTATGTTGACCTTTGCCCACAAACCCTATCTGATTAACTGCTTACTGTAATGGGGCGATACAAGCGTTTTAAAGGAGTGCCGTACCTCCATTGATTGACGTCCTCTTGCCTCCTGTGCAACCAAAATGATCTGAAAAAACGCCTTAGGGGAGTTTTGCAGGATTGTAGAATCACTGAATCGGACAGGGATCGGCCCGGACCTCAGCCGATGTCGGGGCGTGTGAAGAATAGCTAGAATGGAAGGATGGAGGGATGAGAACCAACATCGATGGACTTTGCAACAAATGAGACAATACAACCAACCCTTCCTGCATCAGCGGCTCGAATAGTACGAGTACCCATGCTCATTAACGAATGTGGAAGCGTGATGTAGTGCTCCCCCAGAGTGCTCATTGACCGCTGGTGGTAAAAAACGCTTGGGCTGCAACCATGAATTACACGATAGACCAATCATATTGAGGGAATCCCATGTCACCACACCTAGCTCCAAGTTTGGCAACGCAGCCGAGGGGGTCCCCTCTGTTTCAGAGCAGGGGACATCACGAGCAGTGGCCCAAAAGTCGGCTGGGTGGCTACATAACCCCTGCCGCTTGGGGAATCCCCGCTGCTTCAGAGCGGGGGACAGAATCGGAAGTGGCCCAAAAGTGGGCAAGGTGGCTACATAACCCTTGTCGCTTGGGGATCCCCTGCGCTTCAGAGCAGGGGACAGAATCAGAAGTGGCCCAAAGGTGGGGAAGGTGGCTACAGAAACCCTGCCGCCTTGGGGGATCCCCGCCGCTTCAGAGCGGGGGGGGGGGGGGGGGGATCACAGGTGGCCCACAAGTGTGCAAGGTGGCTACATAACCCCCTTCGCCTGGGGATCCCCTCCGCTTCAGAGCGGGGGACCAAATCAATGTGGCCGACAAGTGGGCAAGGTGGCTACATAACCCCTACCGCCTAGGGGGTCCCCTCTGCTTCAGAGCGGGGGAAATCATGAGAAGTGGCCAACAAGTGGGCAAGGTGGCTACATAACCCCTGCGGCTTGGAGCATCCCCGCCGCTTCAGAGCGGGGAACAGAATGAGAAGTGGCCCACAAGTGGGCAAGGTGGCTACATAACCCCTGCCGCTTGGGGGATCCCCGCCGCTTCGGAGCGGGGGACATAATCACAAGTGGCCCACAAGCCGGCAAGGTGGCTACACAATGTACCCTTCGTAAACGGCCGTCAAGTGGACGTTTGAATAATTGTGTGAATTTCACGTGAATTTACCCAAATTTTGAGGTTTTTGGGGGAAAATGCCATATTCTTGGTTCATTCCGAGGGCTTTGAGGGGCCAAAATTCCTACCCCAGCTTTGTTACGCATCATCCAATGAAAGTCCCGTCCCAAATGCATCCATCATGTCGGAACCGTGCCCAAAAAGAGAGGTGCCGAAACCCGGCAAGCCTATAGCCGATTCACAGCCGTGAAACCACGTGAATTCGTACGAAATTCGCACGAATTTCGTACGAATTTCGTACGAATTTCACGTGAATTCACGTGATTTTACACAAATGATACCGGTGTGCACCCCCTGATCTGTCCTCACACCCCTAGTAGGCCCCCCATCATGCACCCCGGTCACAGGCAACAATGGTCTAGGTTTGTAAGGTGATCTCATGTCCGTCTCTTGCGGCACCGGAACCGCCGCTGTAGAGTCTGAAGGTGCTGCATGTCGGTTAGAAGCCGTCTTCTTGTGCGGCTTGCGTACGTTTGTACACTTATGGGCCCTTGCCCGTGTTGGGCCCTTTTGGTCGCATCCCACCCATGCAACCAAAGGCTATCGTCAATGGTGTGGTTGTCCACAACCACTTGCACCCCTAGTCTCCTCGGGAGGAGGCTTAGGCCCCCGCTGTTGCGCAACATGCGCTTCAGCCTCCGGTGACTTCCCTCCATGGCAAAGCAGGAGAACTTTGACAAGATTCTCCACTTCTTTGCAAAATGATACATGTGGTCGATCCAAAGATGCGTCCACAGAAGTTTGCCCCACTGGAGCTCATTGTGGGCAGCGCCCATGGCTATGCTATGGTTCCGGAGCCGCCCCAAGTCGGCCCCGGAGAACCATGCGGAACGCCACACGTACACACACATGCCTGCAAAATTCTCCCACCACGTTTTGCACACCGACTCCCAACTTTTCCCCCCTACTTGATGCTGCCTCACACTAGGCTGCTGTAGGCAAGCATCTATTATCTTCTCCCAACCCCTATTCCGCATGAAATGGATGGCACCAGCACACTCCATCCTCACCTTCCCCTTGCTGTTTGCCTTGTCATTATTTAATGAGGAACAGGTGCAAGTTCGTGCAGCAAGCCGTGCCTCATCTAGAACCCGTTGCAGCATGGTGCGTGCCACATTGGCCGGTGCCTTCCCTGTCAACTAGGTCCCGCGTCCTGTTGATTGCACACAAAAGGACACGAAGGACCCCATGGAGGCCATAATCAGGCACTCGCCTATCACTCGTAATGGTCCTAAATATAGCATTTATGGCAACGACCGGTTCCCAGTTGCCGTCTATCGCACTTGCTGTGCCAAAGGTAGCAAGGCACAGAGCACGGTTACGCATGCAGACCCAACACACAGTGGCACCAGGGGATTCTGCCTTCCAGTTTTGGCAGCCCGCCATGAGCACCTGTGCTTTACCATCTGCACACAGAAAAAAAAGGGACTGCCCATCGTTCCCTCCCGTATCCTTAAAACTTACGGTTGCGGCCTTGCGCAACTCATCATCAAAATCAATTTCTTGGGAGGCCGTGTAGAGGGTCTCCCACTTTTCACTCACCCTAGTAGCCACCAACTAGATAGTTGGTTGGGGCTGGCGGTGCCACCAAGCGTGCAATGGACGTACAGAGCCTCATGCCTCGATGTACCGTCCACCGCAATAGGCAACCAATGCAGCCGTCGGTCCCCGGGCTGCATGATGTCCGAGAGTGGGGGTGGTCGGCACTTGAATAGGTGGCCGATGCGGTCAGGTAGGTAGCAGGCCGCACCATTGATGGCCGTGTTGTCTCCCGTATAGGCAGTGAACGCCCGGGACTCCGGCAACGCTAGCTGCCGAAGCATGCCGTACACCTCGTCCCATACCACACCGTACGTCATGCTCCCCACTAGGTACCGGGACTCCGTCCTAGAGAGGTGCAATGACCGGATCCTCCAGACGGCCATAATCAACCTCTCCTCCATGGTCGGCTCAGGCTGGACGGTGGCTACAACTCTTCTTTCGGGGGCAAGCACTATTTGCCCCGTGTCAGGCAGGTACTTGACAGTGTAGGGTGCTGCAAGCTCCTTGGTAACAACTTCGTGGAGCTCTTGTAGGCAGATGTGTAGCAGATGGATTGGCTCCTTGGGCCGCGGCATGGTGTGAGATACAAGACCTGTTGAATGGGGGAGGCATTCATCGCAAGGTTTCTACCATCCCCCTCCCGCAGACAACTAAATTTTGTGGGTCTCTACTGTGAATCGCATGCAATTTGAAGAAATTCAAATAAATTCGCACGAAATTCGCACGAAATTCGTACGAATTTCGTACGAATTTCGTACGAATTTCACGTGAATAAATTTGTGTGAATATTCTGGGAATGTGAAATTCGCACAAAATTCGTACGAACTTCGTACGAATTTCGTGCGAATTTCGTGCGAATTTCACGTGACTGTCACAGAATTTCTGCCGAAGCCTCATCCTTGTGCCCTCGTTAACCCTCACAAAGCAAGCACAGGATGGTGCACATGGGTTATCACACACCCAGTCCAGTGGTTGTCATTCCGGCTGACACTCAGTCAGCAGTGTAACAGGTCAGGGCGCATAGCATGCCCCGAATAAAATACAAACAGTGCTGCAAAAAAAATCGCAAACAGGTCAGGGGGCATAGCATACCCCGAATAAAGTACAAACAGTGCTGCAGAAAACTTCGCAAAGTGGGGGGGGAGTGCCCCACATGTCGGTCAAACTGCCCATGCCTGGGGGGGGGGGGTAAAACATTCGTCGAAGTTAGAAGGGACAGGTGGTCCCGAGGTTAAAGGGTGAGCTACGCACCCCGCCCCCCCTGGAGCAGAGCTCCGGCTAGCGGAGCCCTGGGAGCTCTGCTCCGGGACCGCCTCCACAAAGGAGGGGTCCATGGCCGCCGACGTGAGGCGTTGGGGGGGGTACTGCCGGCGCACTTCCTCCAGTGCGGCACTCACCCTGGTGGCGTCGGGGGCCACGCTGTCCACATCGACCTGCCACCCACTACCCAACATGGCCATCCGCAGGCCGGTGGACACTGCCGACATCTGGCCGGCGCACGCCTCGGCCTGGGCATGCCACGCCTGTGCGCCGGCAAGGAGGTACCGGACACCGGCGGCACTGCCCCCCCCCCCCTGTCACCCCGGGGGGCCTCGGCACCCTCAGGCGTCTCAACTGCGTCTGCTAGTTGTCCCGCTGGCTTTGCCTTGCGCAACGTCGCCAGGTCTCGCTCCAGAGTTTTCACTTTGGCGGCCAGCCGGTCACGCTCCTTGGTGACGTCCGCCAACCGCGACTCGGAGTCCCGCCTGTCCTCGTTGGCCCTGGACAGACGGGCATCGAGGTCGCGGTTGGCGGCCTCCGCGCTGATCGCGCGTGCCTCCCACGCCCCCGCACACTGCTGCTCGACCCACTCCTGCACCACCCCCCTCTGCCCCCGCCCCGCCACCGCCCCCTGCCGCCTTGGGGGTCCCCTCCGCTTCAGGGCCGGGGGGGGGGGGGGGATGACAGGTGGCCCACAAGTGGGCAAGGTGGCTATCTAACCCCTTCCGCTTGGGGGATCCCCGCCGCTTCGGAGCGGGGGACAGAATCATAAGTGGCCCACAAGTGGGCAAGGTGGCTACAGAAACCCTGCCTCCTTGGGGGTCCCCTCCGCTTCAGAGCGGGGGGGGTAAAATCACACGTGGCCCACAAGTGGGCAAGGTGGCTACATAACCCCTGCCGCCTGGGGGATCCCCTCCGCTTCAGAGCGGGGGACCAAATCAGAAGTGGCCCACAAGTGGGCAAGGTGCCTACATAACCCCTACCGCCTAGGGGGTCCCCTATGCTTCAGAGCGGGGGAAATCATGAGAAGTGGCCCACAAGCGGGCAAGGTGGCTACATAACCCGTGCCGCCTGCGGGATCCCCTCCACTTCAGAGCGGGGGACCAAATCAGAAGTGGCCCACAAGTTGCCAAGGTATATACATAACCCCTATCGCCTAGGGGGTCCCCTATGCTTCAGAGCGGGGGAAATCATGAAAAGTGGCCCACAAGCGGGCAAGGTGGCTACATAACCCTTGCCGCTTGGGGGATCCCCGCCGCTTCGGAGCGGGGGACGTAATCACAAGTGGCCCACAAGTGGGCAAGGTGGCTACAGAAACCCTGCCGCCTTGGGGGTCCCCTCCGCTTCAAAGCAGGGGGGGGGGGTTAAAAAACACAGGTGGCCCACAAGTGGGCAGGGTGGCTATATAAGCCCTTCCGCTTGGAGGATCCCCGCCGCGTTGGCGCGAGGGACAGAATCAGAAGTGGCCCACAAGTGGGCAAGCTGGCTACAGAAACCCTGCCGCCTTGGGGGTCCGATCCGCTTCAGAGCGGGGGGGGGGTAAAATCGTAGGTGGCCCACAAGTGGGCTAGGTGGCTATATGACCAGTGCCGCTTGGGGGATCCCCGCCGCTTCAGAGCGGGGGACCAAATCAGAATTGGCCCACAACTGGGCAACGTGGCTACAGAAACCCTGCCGCCTTGGGGGTCCGCTCCGCTTCAGAGGGGGGGGGGGGAAATCACAGGTGGCCCACAAGTGGGCAAGGTGGCTATATAACCCCTTCAGCTTGGGGGATCCCCGCCGCCGCGGCGCGGGGGACAAAATCACAAGTGGCCCACAAGTGGGCAAGCTGGCTACAGACATCCTGCAGCCTTGGGGGTCCGCTCCGCTTCCGAGCGGGGGGGGGGGGGGTAAAATCGTAGGTGGCCCACAAGTGGGCAAAGTGGCTATATAACCAGTGCCGCTTGGGGGATCCTCGCCGCTTCAGAGCGAGGGACCAAATCAGAAGTGGCCCACAAGCGGGCAAGGTGGCTACATAACCCCTACCGCCTAGGGGGTCCCCTCCGCTTCACAGCGGGGGAAATCATGAGAAGTGGCCCACAAGTGGGCAACTTGGCTACATAACCCCTGCCGCGTGGGGGATCCCCTCCGCTTCAGAGCGGGGGACGGAATCACAAGTTGCCCACAAGTGGGCAAGGTGGCTACAGAAACCCTGCCGCCTTGGGGGTCCACTCCGCTTCAAAGCAGGGGGGGGGGGGGTAAAAATCACAGGTGGCCCACAAGTGGGCAAGGTGGCTACATAACCCCTGCCGCCTGGGGGATCCCCTCCACTTCAGAGCGGGGGACCAAATCAATGTGGCCCACAAGTGGGCAAGGTGGCTACATAACCCCTACCGCCTAGGGGGTCCCCTCTGCTTCACAGCGGGGGAAATCATGAGAAGTGGCCCACAAGTGGGCAACTTGGCTACATAACCCCTGCCGCGTGGGGGATCCCCGCCGCTTCGGAGCGGGGGACATAATCACAAGTGGCCCACAAGTGGGCAAGGTCGCTACAGAAACCCTGCCGCCTTGGGGGTCCACTCCGCTTCAAAGCGGGGGGGGGGGGGTAAAAATCACAGGTTGCCCACAAGTGGGCAAGGTGGCTATATAACCCCTGCCGCCTGGGGGATCCCCTCCACTTCAGAGCGGGGGACCAAATCAGAAGTGGCCCACAAGTGGGCAAGGTGGCTACATAACCCCTACCGCCTAGGGGGTCCCCTCTGCTTCACAGCGGGGGAAATCATGAGAAGTGGCCCACAAGTGGGCAACTTGGCTACATAACCCCTGCCGCGTGGGGGATCCCCGCCGCTTCGGAGCGGGGGACATAATCACAAGTGGCCCACAAGTGGGCAAGGTCGCTACAGAAACCCTGCCGCCTTGGGGGTCCACTCCGCTTCAAAGCGGGGGGGGGGGGGTAAAAATCACAGGTTGCCCACAAGTGGGCAAGGTGGCTATATAACCCCTGCCGCCTGGGGGATCCCCTCCACTTCAGAGCGGGGGACCAAATCAATGTGGCCCACAAGTGGGCAAGGTGGCTACATAACCCCTACCGCCTAGGGGGTCCCCTCTGCTTCACAGCGGGGGAAATCATGAGAAGTGGCCCACAAGTGGGCAACTTGGCTACATAACCCCTGCCGCGTGGGGGATCCCCGCCGCTTCGGAGCGGGGGACATAATCACAAGTGGCCCACAAGTGGGCAAGGTCGCTACAGAAACCCTGCCGCCTTGGGGGTCCACTCCGCTTCAAAGCGGGGGGGGGGGGGTAAAAATCACAGGTTGCCCACAAGTGGGCAAGGTGGCTATATAACCCCTGCCGCCTGGGGGATCCCCTCCACTTCAGAGCGGGGGACCAAATCAGAAGTGGCCCACAAGTGGGCAAGGTGGCTACATAACCCCTACCGCCTAGGGGGTCCCTCCTGCTTCGGAGCGGGGGAAATCATGAGAAGTGGCCCACAAGCGGGCAAGGTGGCTACATAACCCCTGCCGCTTGGAGGATCCCCGCCGCTTCGGAGCGGGGGACATATTCACAAGTGGCCCACAAGTGGGCAATGTGGCTACAGAAACCCTGCCGCTTGGGGGTCCCCTCCGCTTCAAAGCGGGGGGGGGGGGGGGTAAAATCACGGGTGGCCCACAAGTGGGCAAGGTGGCTATATAAGCCCTTCCGCTTCGGGGATCCCCGCCGCTTCGGCGCAGAGACAGGATGACAAGTGGCCCACAAGTGGGCAAGGCGGCTACAGAAACCCTGCCGCCTTGGGGGTCCGAGCGGGGGGGGGGGGGTAAAATCACAGGTGGCGCACAAGTGGGCAAGGTGGCTATATAACCCCTGCCGCTTGGGTATCCCCTCCGCTTCACATCGGGGGACCAAATCAGAAGTGTCCGACAAGTGGGCAAGGTGGCTATATGACCCGTGCAGCCTGGGGGATCCCCTCCGCTTCGAGCGGGGGACCAAACAAAAATTGGCCCACAATTGGGCAAGCTGGCTACATAACCCCAGCCTCCTAGGGGGTCCCCTCTGTTTCAGAGCGGAGGACATCATCAGCATTGGCCCACAAGTGGGCTCCGTGGCGACATAACCCCTGCTGCTTGGGGGATCCCCCGCGCTTCAGACCGGGGGACATCATGAGAAGCGGCCCACAAGTGGGCAAGGTGGGTACATAACCCTTGTCGCCTGGGGCATCCCTTCGGCTTCACAGCGGGGGACCGAATCAAAAGTGGCCCACTAGTGGGCAAGGTGGCTACATAACCCCTACCACCTAGGGGGTCCCTTCCGCTTCAGAGCGGGGGGGGGGGGGGGTAAAATCACAGGTGGCCCACAAGTGGGCAAGGTGGCTACATAACCCCTGCCGCCTTGGGGGTCCGCTCCGCTTCGAAGCGGGGATGGGGGGAGGTTAGAATCATGGTTGGCCCACCGGTGGGCAAGGTGGCTACATAACCCCTGCCGCCTGAGGGATCCCCTCCACTTCAGGCCAGGGGACCAAATCAGAAGTGGCCCACAAGTGGGCAAGGTGGCTACATAACGCCTACCGCCTAGGGGGTCCCCTGTGCTTCAGAGCGCGGGACATCATCATAAGTGGCCCACAAGTGGGCAAGGTGGCTACATAACCCCTGCCGCTTGGGGGATCCCCACCGCTTTAGAGCGAGGGAGATCATCAGAATTGGCCCACAAGTGCGCAAGATGGCTACATAACCCCTGCTGCTTGGGCGATCCCCGCCGCTTCAGAGTGGGGGACAGAATCACAAGTGGCCCACAAGTGGGCAAGATGGCTACATAACCCCTGCCGCCTAGGGGATCCCCTCCGCTTCACAGCGGGGGACCAAATCAAAAGTGGCCCACAAGTGGGCAAGCTGGCTCCATAACCCCTACCGCCTAGTGGGTCCCCTCTGCTTGAGAGCGCGGGGCATCATCACAAGTGGCCCACAAGTGGGCAAGGTGGCCACATAACCCCTGCCGCTTGGGGGATCCCCACCGCTTTAGAGCGGGGGACACAATAAGAAGTGGCCCACAAGGGGGCAAGGTGGCTACATAACCCCTGCTGCTTGGGGGATGCCCGCCGCTTCAGAGTGGGGGACATAATCACAAGTAGCCCACAAGTGGGCAAGGTGGCTACAGAAACCCTGTCGCTTGGGGGATCCCCTTCGCTTCCGAGCGTGGGGCCGAAATCAGAAGTGGCCCACAAGTGGACAAGGTGGCTACATAACCCCTGCTGCTTGGGAAATCCCCTCTGCTTAAGAGCGGGGGACATCATCAGAAGTGGCCCAAAAGTGGGCTCGGTGGCTACATAACCCCTGCCGCTTGGGGGATCCCCACCGCTTCAGAGCGGGGGGGTAAAATCACAAGTGGCCCACAAGTGGGCAAGGTGGCTATATAACCCCTTGCCGCTGGGGGGATCCCCTACGCTTCCAAACGGGGGACCAAATCACAAGTGGCCCACAAGTGGGCAACGTGGCTACATAACCCCAACCGCCTAGGGGGTCCCCTCTATTTCAGAGCGGGGGACATCATCAACAGTGGCCCACAAGTGGGGTCGGAGGCTACAAAACCCCTGCCGCTTGAGGGATGCCCGCCGCTTCAGGGGGGAACAGAATCGGAAGTGGCCGAAAAGTGGACAAGGTGGCTACATAACCCTTGTCGCCTGGGGGATCCCTTCCGCTTCACAGCGGGGGACCAAATCAAAGGTGGCCCACAAGTGGCAAGGTGGCTAAATAACCCCTACCGCCTTCGGGGTCCCCTCCGCTTCAGAGCCGAGGACGAAATCACAAGTGGCCCACAAGTGGGCAAGGTGGCTATATAACCCCTGTTGCCCGGGGAATTCCTTCCGCTTCCGAGCGGGGGACATAATCAGAAGTGGCCCACAAGTGGGCAATTGGCTACATAACCCCTGCCGCTTGGAGGGATCCCCGCCCCTTCCGAGCGGGGGGCAGAATCAGAAGTGGCCCACAAGTGGGCAAAATGGCTGCATAACCCCTGCCGCCTTGGGGGTCCCCTCCGCTTCAGAGGGGGGGGGTAAAATCACAGGTGGCCCACAAGTGGGCAAGGTGGCTACATAACCCGTGCCGCCTCGCGGATCCCTTCCGCTTCAAGGTGGGCGACCAAATCAAAAGTGGCCCACAAGTGGGCAAGATGGCTACATAACCCCTACCGCCTAGGGCGTCCCCTCTGCTTCACAGCGGGGGACATCATCAGAAATGGCCAACAAGTGGGCAAGGTGGCCGCATAACCCCTGCCGCTTGCGGGATCCCCACCGCTTAAGACCGGGGGACAGAATCAGAAGTGGCCCACAAGTGGGCAAGGTGGCTACAGAACCCCTGCCGCCTAGGGGGGCCCCCCGCTTCAGAGCGGTGGGGTAAAATCGCAGGTGGCCCACAAGTGGGCAAGGTGGCTACATAACCACTGCCGCTTGGGGGATCCCCACCGCTTTAGAGCGGGGGACCAAATCAGGAGTGGCCCACAAGTGGGCAAGGTGGCCAAATAACCCGTACCGCCTAGGGGGTACCCTCCGCTTCAGAGCGGGGGACAGAATCACAAGTGGCCCACAAGTAGGCAAGGTGGCTACATAACCCCTGCCGCCAGGGGGATCCCCGCCGCTTCAGAGCGGGGGACAGAATCAGAAGTGGCCCACAAGTGGGCGAGGTGGCTACGGAGCCCCTGCCGCCTAGGGTGTCCGCTCCGCTTCAGAGCGGGGAGATAAAATCACAGGTGGCCCACAACGGGGCACGATGGCTACATGACCCCCTCCGCCTGGTGAATCCCCTCCGCTTCAGAGCAGGGGACAGAATCAGAAGTGGCCAACAAGTGGACAAGGTGGCTGCATAACCCCTGCCGCTTGGGGGATCCCCGCCGCTTCAGAGCGGGGGACAGAATGAGAAGTGGCCCACAAGTGGGCAAGGTGGCTACAGAACCCCTGCCACCTAGGGGCTCCACTCCGCTTCAGAGCGGGGGACAAAATCAGAGGTGGCCCACAAGTGGGCAAGGTGGCTACCCTTTTTTTTTTTGAAGGAATCCAGAAGTTCAAAGGGTACTCAAGACTGTGCTTGGAAAAGTGGGCGTCTCCAGCATATGATACAGTAGATCCCTGCAAAACGGGGCACATGACAAAAACCGAGATTTCACATGTGTATACCAGAGGGCTCTCTCGTGCGGTAGGCAAAGCCGCCACGCCATATGGGAAGCCTATAATGTGTAAGATTTAAGGGGGTTAAGACATGCTAAAACACGTGTGTGCCATTCCCAATAGGTCCTCAAGAGTCGCAAGCGTTCCTCGCTTTGTAAGGGCCATGTCCGGTGGGGGGCGTTGGCCCAGGATGCCGGGCCTTGTGCGGCAGTGGCGTTTAGGCAGAGGGGACCCCAGCCGGTGGGCGGCGCGCTCTGATGCCCACAACTGGCTGATCACCGAACAAAGCTGAATCCTTTGGTTATGCTGCTGATGGTGCTGGTCTGCGGAGGTGGTCCACACTCTAGCACGTCAGAGAAGGGAGTGCCAGTGCTGAGATCGCCGCACTAGATCATATAGCACGTCGCGGTATGAAACCATTAGTGAGGCTCCGAGTACGGCACGTCGATGCAAAGACCAAGGCTGGGCCAAATACTGCATTGTCGAAGCTATCTGCTGTGCCCATGGGTCTGCGGCGGTGGGACAGAGGCACTGGTCGAGATATTTCACCGCCCATGACCTGGTGTGGTACGACTGCAGCCGGACCCATGTGCGCACAGCTGTACGGTGGGACGTCTCTTGAGAGGCGCGGCCATCCCACCGCCGCGTTCTCTTCGGGCCCCTGTATACCCTAATTGATTGCGGAGGACAGAGTTCGTGGGGTTCTGTCGTACACCTCGTGGGCGAAGCTTTGTGTACCATGCCGGCACCCCCGTGGAAGGCGTGGGCGGCACCTGTGGGTCGCTGGGGGGCATGGTGAGTTGGCCGCGCAGCTGGCATACGCCATGTAGGGCGTGGTACTGGTGCCAAGCCACACGCTGCCTGAGGTCTACCCGCAGTGTTCGGGGGATGTGGTCCCATAGGGACTGTGGTATGCGAAGGCAGGAAACATGGTGTAGGCCTGCCGCCGACGCCCTGTTCCACCAATTCCGTTACCGTATCTTGCCATGTTCCCCAGATACTAGGCCACATGTTGCGAAATGCGACTTTCCAACGCATGCAGTGGATGAGGCGTTTGTGGACAGTGGTACCGTGGTGGAGGGGACATATGGGGCCTTTGGGGGTGGTATGGTCCCACGGCGCGCCCGTCCCATCCCATCGTACCTGGCCCGACAGCCATTTGACTCAGTGCATACATCGGTCCCTGCGCATCGGCAGCAAGGACACCCAGTGCGCACAGGTGGGCAAGGTGGCTACATAACCCCTGCCGCCTCGGGGGTCCCCACCGCTTCAAAGTGGGGGACCTTAAAAAAAAAATCTCGTCCCTTAAGGACCAACTTGGCTAACGCTCAAGCAGGCTCCCATTAGCCAAGGTCCGACCTGGATGCCGGGTCAGGGTCAAAATCCTTTTTTGTGCTTTTGACCCATTTTTGAATTCTGCACGAAATTCTGAATATTTTGAGTACAGACACATAGGGTCGAACAAAAAATTTTCCCTCTGCCATATGCCTGAAACAAAATCTGTGGCGCCTCCGGCACCGGCAAAGCACATTGTTCCAGTTGACAATTTTGGGGTCCGCAGAGCCCCCCCCCCCCCCCCTTGGGCTCCGGTCCCGACCAGGATCGGGCCCCGTGACGTCTGCAGCCGCTGCCATCACCTCCCCCGCATTGTCCATGCTGCCACCCACCAGCGAAACCACACTGGTGGCATCGCGCCGAAAAGACACCTCCGGATCTTGGAGGATTGCCCGCGCCATGCGCCAGGCCAGTGCCAGCAGCTCACGTTGCTGGTCTAGCGCGAGGTCAAAGTAGGGTTTGCGCAGCATTTTGCCAGCCTCACCCTCAAAGGAGGGCCTCACATTCATTATATCCAACACCCAATCCTTCTACGTCAACATGAGGAAGTCGTAGGGCAAACATCCTTTTATTGCCCGAGTCCGGACCGCGGTGAACCCCCGGAAAGTCATTGAATACACGATCCCAAGTGTCGCATGGTCGAGTTTCAAGAGCTTCGACAACCTTATGGAGCATTTCAGTGGGCACCACTCCTTTCCACAACAAGTGTGCCGTGTCATCCAATTTGCTTGGGTCTGCGTTGAAGGTGAAATCGGAGCGCAATACTGCAACCATGGGTTGGTCTCCCACCCCAACCCATGGCAACGGACATTGCCTTGGTAGTGCCACAATTTTCCCCGCCATGTGGGATGGGATGGTAATGCCCTCCACCGGATCCGCAAAGGGAAGTCCGGAATTGGTTGCCAAACTCCGAACAAGAAAGGTGTCCATCTTGGAGGCCGGCAATACACGCTCCTTGTGACCAATGGGGGAACTTCCAAAGGCACCACGTGTCATCTCCGAGGGGCTCGGCTTGGTGCTTGCGAAAACCACACAATCTTCCGCATCCTCTCCAATCCAATAAACCACATCCTTCCGGGCCCGACCGGTGGGTTCCTTTCCCTTGGCTCTTTCGTTCGGGTTTGGAACGTGCGGCAAGATCCCCGCAAGAAAGCTAGTAACGTCCGCACTATTGAGGTGGATGAAAACGGCCCGAAGTGTAGGATTGAGCATGAAGGTGGTGTGCACCAAGTCACTAACGAGCCCGGGCTCCATCTCTCCAAGAACACTCCACGGCGCCTCGATACGCCCCAACGTAGCCCCCGGATTGAACTTGACCCTCGTGGGTAGCCCGTCCATACGGATGGTCTCCTCCACCGGGGTAGGGGCGGCGGTGAAAAGGCGGGTGCCCAAGCGATCATTGGCTTCACGCAACCAACGATGAATGACGGGGGGAACGGGCATGTGGGTAATTAATGGACCAAGGTGCAAAGGACACGAAAGTGGACAAGCAATGGACACACACACCAAATCAGAAACCCCCCCGAGAAATCATTTTTGTAACCCCTTTCTGATAATGAACCCCCCCCAAGAAGTCATTTTGGGAACCCCTTTCTCATCAAGAAGGTAAGCCGAGAAGTACCGAGAAGGTGTCCTAGAAGGGGTTCTCGAGTTTTCGAAAAACCGCCCCTGTGTTGTTTTACCCTAAACCCAGGGACCCCCCCTCCTTACTCTGCATCCCCCGAACCCCTCAAGTTGTTTTGAGCCCGCCATACCTCCATGGGGGGGGGGGGGCGAGCCCCTTTTGGGGGGGGGGGGTTCCCGGTACGAGCTTCCCGGTTGCACAGCACAAGTTAGATACACCCTGGAAATCGTGGGAACCCCACACCTCATTTAGACGACCCCCTTGTGCAGAAACAGTGTGGCAACCCCATGCTTATTGACCAAGGGACATGCCAAACACCCCTTTTGCCAACACTCTCACCACAGATGGTGGTGATTTGCAGTCAGGCAACCAAGTTGTAGGTGCAGTGTCGTAGTGTACTCTGCACCACCATACTTCATACGTTGGTTGAATGTACGCAAAGACAGGGCTTGTAGGGCCTCTGCCCGTTTGGGTAGCCACTCCCCATCAACAACTTTGGGAAGTTCCATCCAGGTTATCATGTATGTGCGCCTGGGCACATGGCCAGACCTTGGGAACCAATCTCTCACAAAATCGATTATAAAAGTCTTATTGTTTACATTGGGACGCCTCTTGGGCTAGTATCCATCAGCATACGGGCCGAAGGATAAGGTGGCTTGTTGGGGCAAACGGTACCTGCGCCCTTGTACTGCTAGGGTGCCGGACGTCTGCAGAAGTAGATGGCACAGTTCTAGCAACCATCTGCTTGCTCCTTGCAGTCCAAAGGGGTGGCCCCAGGGAAGTTCAAGATGCAAGCCGACACCATGAACTCGTTGGCAGGGATAGGGCAGATGCTGGCAAACGCCTCCAGTTTGGACTCGTCCCCATTGACCCATACAGTAAAATTGTCCACGATGAACTCATGGTGGAACATTGTGATTTTGCAGTACTATGATAGGCAGCAGCGATGGCAGACATTTTTGTAATGCCCCGACCAGTAGCTGTCACTGGAACCTTAATTTCGTCCAATTGCTCACAATAGCTCACAGATCTGGCCACATGCCCTCCAAGTGTGCTCGACTATTCGCCCGCCGAAAACGGCCCACTATTTGAGATTTTTCTCGACCAAGCATTTTTGTAATGCCCCGACCAGTAGTTTTCACCAGAATGTTATTTGGTCACAATGGCTCTCAAATCTAGGCCCTCCAAGTGTGGTCAACTATCCGCCCCTAAAAAAAAAGGGCCCACTATTTCACATTGTTCTCAACCAAGCATTTTTGTAATGCCCCGACCAGTAGTTTTCACCAGAATGTTATTTGGTCACAATGGGTCTCAAATCTAGGCCCTCCAAGTGTGGTCAACTATCCGCCCCTAAAACAAAAAAGGGCCCACTATTTCACATTTTTCTCAACCAAGCATTTTTGTAATGCCCCGACCATTAGCTTTCACGAGACAGTTATTTTGGTGGATTTGGTCACAGTGGCTCAAAGAGCAGGTCCCTCCAAAGTGCTCGACTATCTGCCCCCAAAAAAGGGCCGCGTATTTCATAGCCTTCTCAACCAATCATTTTTCTAATGCCCCAACCGGAAGCTGTCACCATAATGTTATTTTGGTGGACCGGGTCACACTGGCTTAGAGATCCAGGGTGTCCAAGTGTGCTCGACTATACGCCCTCAAAAAAGTGTCCACTATTTGGTATTTTTCTCAACGAAGCATTTTTGCAATGCCCCGACCAGTAGCTTTCACCAAAATGTTATTTTGGTGCATCTGGTCACAGTGGTTGAGAGTTCTAGGCCCTCCAAGTGTGCTCGACTATTTGCCCCCCCAAAAAGGGCCAACTATTTCAGATTTTTCTCAACAAAGCATTTTTGCAATGCCCCAACCATTAGCTTTCACCACAAGGTTATTTTGGTGGATTTGGTCACTGTGCCTTAGAGATCTAGGCCCTCCAACTGTGCTCGACTATCCGCCCCCAAAAAGGGGCCCACTTTTTCAGATTTTTCTCAACCAAGCATTTTTGGAATGCCCCAACCCGTAGTTTCACCAGAATGTTATTTTGGTGGACTTGGTCACATTTGTTCAGCGATCTAGGCCCTCCAAGTGTTCTAGCTTATTTTTGTAATGCCCCGACCATTACCTTTCACGAGAATGTTATTTTGGTGGATTTGGTCACAGTGGCTCAGAGATCTGGTCCCTCCAATGTGCTCGACCATCTGCCTCCAAAAAAGGGCCCACTTTTTCAGATTTTTCTCAACCAAGCTTTTTTGGAATGCCCCGACCCGTAGCTGTCACCAGACCTTTATTTTTGGTCCAATTCAGCACAATAGATCAAAAATCTAGGCCCTCCGAGCGTGCTCGACTATCCAACCCCTAAAAAGGGCCCACTATTTCATATTTTTCTCAACCAAGCATTTTTGTAATGCCCCGACCGGTAGCTGTCAATGGAACCTTATTTTGGTCCGATTGCTCACAATAGCTCAGAGATTTAGTCCCCCCAAGTGTGCTCGACTATCCGCCCGCCAAAAAAGGGCCCACTATTTCAGATTTTTCTCAACCAAGCATTTTTGTAATGCCCTGGCCTGTAGTTGTCACCACAATGTTATTTTGGTGGATTTGGTCACAGTGTCTCTCAAATCTAGGCCCTCCAAGTGTGCTTGACTATCCGCCCCCCTTTACACAGGCAGACAGACACAGAACCAGCAAGAGAGGTAGAAGATGACATCTGCAATTGATTCCTTGTACATGGGATATGACCGTTGTTCACCATGAACTCAAAAATTATATTACCCTCACTCCCCTAACTCCTCTAGCTCGGAACTCATAACATATAGAAGGATGAAAGAATAAAACTCTGCAACGGGGCACATGAAGAAGAAGAAGGGGGCTGGTGCCCCCAGCGCCTACAGTTCCTGGAGTGGGAGAGGGCCAGGGGCGGCGGGGGGGGGGGATGGGGGGGAGGCCAGAGGGGGCCCTTCCCCCTTGGGATTGTGAAGTCAGTCGGCAGAGTGCTGGAGTACCTCAGGGGCACGGGGCACCACACCAAGTCCTGGATTGAGCCCTTCCCGGTGCTGGATGGGAGCCCAGCTCGTCAGGGGGAGCTCATCTTCATGATTGTCCCTCCAAAGACCCAAGCCACAAGTTCGCATAAGCGAGAGCCAGAGGAGTCCAAGGGCGCACATTAATATATACTGCCCTCTTCCTCTTCCCCTTCACTCCTGTGGAGGACACAGTGGCATCACGGTTAGACTCCGACTCAGACTCAGATTGAGTCTTACGAGGGGGGGGTGGAAGTCGCGATGTGGTGGAGCGCCACCAGGGGAACCACGTTCCCTGTGAGCGGGGCAAAAGGCGCCGGCCCTTTGCCCCCCACACGTGGCAACTCCTCTGCCACCTTCGCGGACTTCAGCAGAGTGGGGGCCAAGCGAATGCGCCGAAGGGCAAGGTTCCCGGGTACT
Source organism: Eutreptiella sp. 'Long Island Sound 2002' (assembly GCA_964036045.1). Taxonomy (NCBI): domain Eukaryota; phylum Euglenozoa; class Euglenophyceae; order Eutreptiales; family Eutreptiaceae; genus Eutreptiella; species Eutreptiella sp. 'Long Island Sound 2002'. Next base: position 43,184,348 of record OZ038379.1, on the reverse strand, counting down.
GCAACCAAGGATGCTGCGGCATCCAACATGGCCCGACACTCCCTCCCGGGCGTGGCAAAATTTTTAGGGGGGGGTTGTACCCCACTCTATTGTGGTGTGTTGCAGATGCCACAACAACACCGGCAGTGCAATATATAAACAATTTTTTTGATTGCAGTGCTTGAGGGAAGTGTGCAGGGCACCTGCAACGCCACGTGCGCGAAGTTTCGCGCAGGTTGACTTGGAGCCATAAGTGCCTGCCAAGTCATACACTTCAACCCCCCCTTGCATGCACGGCAACAACGATGCCCTGAAGCATCTCATCCCCCCCCCCCCCTAGTCAAGTCCCATTTGCCAAAAGGAGGGAGGGTGGAGGCAGCATTTTGGACAAGGGGGACTTGAGGAGATGGCGCTTTTTGGCTTCCCCCCGTGGGGCACGCATCTGCACCAGCAACCCCTGTGCCTTTTTGCGATGGGCAGTGGCAGTGTCCCTGAGCTTATGCTCCTTGAGGCAAACCCTCCCCCTGCCTCTCCCCCCCAAACATGTCCCGCACCGCCTGCCTGCTCTACAGCCTTAAACTTCTGGACCTCTTCCTCAAAATTCACCCTCGGTACCCTAACCTGCTCATCCGGCTGCCTAAGCTGCTTTACCACCCAATCCCGCATATGGGCGGTCACCCCCACAAAAGAACAAACCCCGACGCGATTTTCCCGAACGGCCAGCTGAAGCAAGGCGAAAGGGAAGGCGGGGGGGGAGGATCCCAAATTTTTCAACCCTCCCCAGGGTCCGCTTACTGGTGATGGCAACCTTGATATGCCAAGCCACCCCAGGGCCAGGGTTGGACCTGCCACCCTGGACTGCCACCCGGTCCCTGCTCTTCTTGGTGCGGAGGTGTAGGTAGTACTCCACTTGCACCGCTGCCACGCCCACGCCCGCCACTGCCGCCATCCACGTTGCTCATGCTTTTGCCGCGGCCTCCTTTGGTGCTACGGCTTCTTTTGCTGTTGCTTCTTCCGTTCCCGCCGTTGCTGCTTCTTCTGCTGCCGCCGCTGGTGCTTCTGGGGCGGGGGGTGCCCATAGGGGGGCTGACCCCCACGGCCATGGGGATGAAGATGCCGAGGGCGATTGGGAAGCGGCCATAAGGCGGCCAAAATAAATGATTCGCCCGGCTCTAGCGGCAGAGTCGGAGCGCAGCCATGGCAGCAGAGATAGCCAACGTTTAGAAAAGTGGCCTTACCAAAATAGTGCATCCTCTAGGGCCAGGAGGCAACGGAAGCTGGGTTCGCATACACCCCCGTGTCACAAACGCATGGTCATAACCACGTTGTTCAGTGTTATGCTTGCTGCACTGCAGCGTAGACCAGTTCTGTACCACACCCGGTGGTTGCTGACTGTGCATTGGCTCTGTTCCTCTGAACAGTGATGTCAGCTCGCACCCACCACCCACCTACAGTGCCGGTTAGACTCTAACCCTTGCCCTGCAGGTCGTGCCCATGTCTTGCACTCATTCCCTGGCACGTGAGGATGTGTCGCACTCGTGCCTCAGGGGCGCAAAGGGGCTTTTTGTGGCGCAAAGGTGTCTCAACATTTCAGCATGTGCTCCTGCTGTCAGGTATCTCAGCCGATCATTGCTGTACTGTGTGTGGCGCCTACCTTTTCTGCTCGACACCATGCATGCGCATGCAGCCCACTTTTCCTTGCCCACTGGCTTCCAACTGCCTCACTTGGGCCGCGCTCTCGCAGCCCCAGTCATGCTTCGGCCTTTCAACACATGACGACGTGTCGAGCCTGTGGCTTAGGGGCGCTACGGCGCCCTGTTTTTTCACCACTTGACTGTTCCTTGCCGTCTTGGCGTCCCATACACCCTGGTCAGCTCGATCCCACGACCCTCCCTTTGCGCCGGTTAGCCCCCGTCTCTTGCTCTATGGGTCTCTCTCCCACTCTCTCCCTCCCAATCTCTCTTGCTCTCTCTTGCTCTCTCTCCTGTGTCCCACTCTCTCTCTCTCTCCTCTCTGCTGCTCCTCTCTGTTCCTTTCCCACTGTGTCCTACCCTCTCTCTCACTCTCTCTCTCTCTCTCTCGCTCTCTCTCCCTCTCGCCCAAAAAAGGGGGTTCAGGTCGTTTGGTGTATCTCTATCACCCCCGGGGTTCGAACCATCCTCTACAGGACAGAAGAGGTGTGGTGTATCCACTGGGCCACGACGATTGGGCATCTGCACCATGCGCTCCAGTCTTTCTGTCCCGTGTGTCACCCCCTGTCATGCGTATCTTCTTTCGCATGGGGGTGTGTTCAGCAGCGTGTAGAGGAACCGCACAGCGTCCCCGGGTACCAGGTCCGCCTGCCTGAAGAGCGTTCTTTGGAACAGCCGCAAGAGGTCCGCTCGGCCTGCCAGCCACACATGCATGCAATCTCCAGTTCTGCTCACCGAGGAGGGCACCGCGTTGTGTCCCTCTGCTGTCGGACAGTGGAGGATCGCCTCCCAGTGGAACGGGTGCCACTTGCCTGCACTTTGTGGTCGCCACTGGACCTGCATGTTCGCCAGAGCCTGAGACTTCAGGGTCCAGTTGATCTGGACCATCACCGAGTAGAGCTCCTGATTGCTCATGAGCAATGGTTCCCCATGGTTGTCCACAATCTCACAGTGCATCCTGGTGTCATGTGGTTGGTCCAGTCGGAGCCAGATCTGCTGGTACCGGGCCCAGGCCATTGTGGTCAGTTCTGCTTCAGCTGCTTGCAGTCCTTCATTCGCAATGGCGTCTAGCTGGCTCAGTGCTTGCACTTTGAAACGCTGGCGTTCTTGCTGTGGCTCGACCTTCTTTGGGGTTGGCTGGATGTGTGTGTATGGGCCATACCGTTGCTGACGTGATCCCTTCTCCTGCTGTGTCCTTCCAGACGGCATTACGCCTGGGTGCCTGTCCGCGACAGGACGCGGCGTTCAGGTGCTTGGAGGTCTCTTTTGTGTGCTGCTGCTCGCCGGGATAAAGCGCAGCTCGTGTGACGAAAACCTCTGCGTCGGAACGCAGATTTCAGACATGCATGCATTGTTGTGCTTGAAACCTGTTAAATGTCCGCACCATTATGCAGGGACTACTGGCTCTGTCATTATCGACCCTGTCCTGGGTTCCCGCGTTTCTTGAGCCTTCGCTTCTTGCGCCGCCGCCTGGTGTCGCTCACATCAGTGCTGAAGGACAGTGTGTCCGCTGCTGACAGTTCATTCAACAGTACTCCGTGGTGTGTGTGTCCTGTCCTCATTTCCTCACTTTCCGTACTGCTTGAGGAGTATGGTCCCATTTCACGTGGCGCTGGCTCCCCGGATGCTTCCCCTGTCAGTTCATCACTGTCCATGGGTACCATACCCAAGGATGACCACAGTGCCTTGGTGTCCTCTGACTCTGATCCCGACCCTCCCCTCAAGCCTACCGTGGACTCTGACCCTGATGATGAATTTGGAGCAACATGCTGAGACCACAGTGGGCTCGAACACATGCCTTCCATCGCCAATCCATTCGCCACCTCATTTCCCTGCACGTTGACATGAGCTGGGACATGCTCCCACCTGACTTCTCTTCCCGGCGTCGCCATTTCCTGGAGCAGCATTTCCCAGACTGGGACGTGGACCTGCAGCTTTCCAGACGTGGTTGTCCATCCCTTTGACTTCCAGTGTTGGGCCCTGCCAGTCGCTCCCAGCTGCAGGTATTGCGAGTCGGTGAGGATTGCCAGTTTTGGCACCCAGAACCCCTATAAGGCTTCTACGGCTGCCCAAAGCTCTGCTCCGTTATTTGTTTGCCTGTGACGTGTTGGTACGTAGCCGCAGAAGCGTACCTCTGGTCCTTGATCATCTTCCGCCGCGAACACGCCAAGGCCCCCGGCCCTGCGCATATCCTTGTGGCCCAGTCTTTTCGACGATCTGTCCGTGTACACTATCCTGTAGCCCTTCGCCACCAGTTCTGCAATCAGATCTTGCACTCCTTGTAGCACTCCCGGGCCTGCCTGCCTCGGGCGCTTCGGGCGTGATTCCGTTTCCCTTTGCCAACTGTGATTGTTGGCTGATCTCTCTTGAGTGAAGCACTCCGTGTGTGTTTGCCACCATGCATTCAATCCCCCATGAACTTGTACTTCCCCTTGTCGCGGCTGCGCTCCGGTATCTCGAAGTTGCTCCACTGACTTTTGAAAGCCTCTCCACTGTTCCCTGCGACCTCCTGTGTAAAATCCCACCCACTCACACAGCTCCCTTAGCCATGTTGTCGGGTATGACGTGAACACCGGTGACGCTCCTGCTTTGACTTCGCATCGGTACCGCCAGTGGGCACTTCTTGCTGACCACATTGCCCAGCCTTGGTTCGTGTTCAGTAACCACTCCTGGTTGTCGGACTCCATCATGTCTAGAACTGTCGATGTCCCGTTATCAGTTTCCACGTGGCCATAGTAGTGCTGTATAACCGCCGCCGCCGCTTTGAACATGGGGCATTCGACCATCGCGTGCTTAACCGTCTCCTTTTGTGAGCACACCGGGCACTTGTCAGTGCCTGACCTCTTGTAGACTCTTGCATGTACAGTCAGTTTGTGCCACAACGCCTTTTGCGCAAAGTTCGAACCCTCGGCGCTAGCTGTGCTTGTGCCAACTGTTCCCATACCTCCGGTTTTGCGGGTCGCGGACCCCTGGCTGAGAGGCGTAAAACGGAAGTAGCCATGCCCTGGTCCGGTTTTGGGCGTGGACTGCGGGGGTATCAAACCCCCCTTGTGACGGGACTTTGTTGAGGAGTCGTCCGCCATGATTGTAGACCCCTTTCCATGTCCGAGGCAGTGCATTGACCAATCTTGCGTCCTCCAAGGATTGGAATTGACCCCACGTCAGCACCCCCTGCCGGATCATTTTCGTGTTGTAGTAGGAGCAATTGAATTCATCTCGGAAGTACACAGAGTGCCACAACGGCAGGCGGTCCCGGTTTGCCGGGGGGGCCACGTGCGGGGCTACTCGCTGGATATTGGAGTGTGCCTTTGCCAACCATCCCAAGAACGTTAGATCAGCCGTTCGGACCATGCCCAGTTGAATATATGGAAGGTTGTCCTTGGATGGTGTGAACCCGATGGTTGTTGCCCATGCATAGAAGGTCTCAACTGCCTTGTCGGGAAATTTGTGAGGCTCTCCCAAAAGGCTGACGAACGGAGCCACTGCCTGGTGCATAAGAAACAGCCCTGGCTCTGCCAGTGCCAGTCCCCCTTGCGTTCTTGGTCGTGAAAGGATTGGAAGGGTGATTCCCCAGCTGTTGGTACCCATAGTCACGTGGTACACCAACTTCAGTTGTCTGATCACCGAGACTGGGGCGTAGTATGCCTTGGATACCCAGGCCACGACCGGCAGGATGCATGATGTCAGCATGAATGCACGTTCGTCCATTGACAGTTGGAGCGTGGATACCAACCTTGCGCGACGGAAAGCCTCTTGCAGTGCTGGTGCGAAAGCCTGCTTTATCGTCAGCCCCCATCCTTGGTCATCCTGTTGGTGCCGAATATTCCCCAAGCGTACACCCAGATACTTGACAAAACTTGTGACGTCCACTCCAATGTCCCGAAAGCACCTCGCCCACTCCATTCCACCACAGTTGCGAACTATCGCTGCCGTTTTGCTGAGGTTGACCTTCAGCCCCGAAAGCTGTCCAAAACGAGACACCACTTCCCATACCCTCTTCAGCAGTTGTGGGTTGGCTCATCCATCCAAGAAGATGATGAGGTCGTCTACATACATCATGACAGTCAGCCCTGGACCCGGGTCTTGTAGTGGGAAAATCACAAAGGATGCCACCAGGGAGAACAGCGCCGGGGAGAGTGGATCCCCCTGGCGCGTGCCTGCCCTCGGGTGGTGGTAGACACCTGGGACATATCCTTTTCCAACCGAGTATAGATACGGTGCACGTAAAAGATGTGGTATCAGACGGATGTACAGGAATGGTATGCACATTAGACCCAGTGCCGCCGACACCATCTCGTGAGACATCGTGGGGAAAGCATTTCCGAAAAATACTGATAACGCCGCTCCTTCACGTAAAGCATCCCAGAGTGCCCGTGACCCGTAGACATGCTGGAGTATGCTTCTGTGGCGAAGGAAACCTGTTTGCTGTGACGGGATGCAGTGAAGAAGTACATCCTCTAACTGGATCAGGCGAATGTTGGTGAGCCACTTCTGCCTTGTGGTTTGCAGTGCAATTGGTCGGAGCGAGTCTGGTGTTTGCATTGCCTTAGTCTTGGGGATCATTGCCACCACTCCCGAGGTCCATGTCTCCGGCATTTTGCCCACGTCGAGGAAGCGTTTCGGTGATTCATACATTTGTGGTTCGAAGATGCCCGAGAACCTCTTGAAGAATTTTGCCGAGAAACCATCCAATCCAGGGGAGCTGATGCTGTTCAGCCTCTTAAGGCATTCATGGACTATGTCCAGGGATAGTTGCTTGAAAAGGAGTCGACCTGCCTTGCGCAACCGCTACTCCACTCCTAACGACTTCAGATAGGCCACACATTCTTCTTCCGTGGATCCCGTTGGGATGGACACTTTATCCCAATGGTCCACCAGCTCTTTTGCCACCGCCTTTGCTCCCCGTATTGCCGAGCCTGTCCTGGATACCAGCTCCTGAAGTTTCTTTCGCTCTTGCAGCTCCCGCATTAACCGATACAATTCGTTTCTTTGCGTTCTCAAATCCGCTGAAGTTTCCCCCGTCGTGATCACCCCCTTGTGCTTGGAGAGTGTTTCCATGCCCGTGCTGTCACGTTGTGCCTTTTCATACACCCCCACCAGGAGGGTGTAGGCTGTTGCTGCATCTGTCGCTGCATTCCCCAGTGATGAAAGAAATTGGTAGACCGCTGATGTGACACAGTCTCTTGTGGAGCCACGCAGGAACCGTAGGGCGTGTAGCTCAACCGACTGCTTTTTGTTTTTATGTTCCCTTTGATGGCTGACCGCCTTCTTTTGGATGCAGCTCAACGCCTCTTCCCACCATTGATCTCCTATTGATTTGATAGACTTTAGAGAGGTCTCCAGATCTTCCATTGCCTCCGGGTCTTGAAGGATGGTCTCTGGGCAGTAGAATCTGGGAACTGTGTCCCTGTCGAAGGACGGGGGTGTGAATTCAGCCAGGATTGCCTTGTGGTCCGAGTTGGTAGCAAACATGGGGTACACGCTGGTCGTCAGGCTCAACAAGTCGGATGTCGTGTGGATGCGGTCAATACGGCGTAGCCTCTGCGGATCGAGTCGCTCTCCTTCTCGAGGGTAGCCGTATGTGAAGCCCGTCGGGCATGATGATTCCTTGTCCTTGATGTCCGTCAGGGTTGGACAGTGGATGTCCACCCAGACATCCTGCAGACCCGCTTTTGCCAAGGTTGTCACCTCCTGGTCTCTGGCACGTAAGGACGTGTCATGCTCAAACTCTGGGAGCAAAGGCGTCCCTGTGTTTTACAACTAAACTATTGTGATCAGCACATAAAATCAGGTTCGGTCCATGTAACTCCTTGGCGATGTCTTTCCATTGCGACTGTCGACGCGTGTGCTTGTGGTGGAAGTGGACCACAACTATGGTGATCTCCAGTGCACCACTCGACAATGAGGCTTTCAGCGCCTTGGGAGACAAGAACTTCATTGATTGTAGTGTCCACTTGGATGTTTTCCACGCCAGTGCCACTCCTCCCCTTCCTTCTTCATGAAGTGGGCCGTCAAGGCCATACCCGTACTTTGATAAGCACTGCATGCCCGCTTGAGGATCCTCCACCGTGACGAAGTGGGGCTCTTGGATGGCGAAGAAGTCCACCTCCATGGACCGCAGCAGTGACCCTAGGGCCACTATGCGCTTTTGCTTACGCTTTCTCATGGTTATTTTCGTTTGAAACCCATTGATATTTTGGGACAGTACTGTGAGCGTGCTGCTCAGAGGGATGCTTGATGCTGACGTCATCGCGCTGCTCCATTGGACGACGAAGCCTCATCTTCCTTCAAGTCCCGCTTGCGTTTGAGGGAGCTGATGACCTTGTCGACTTGGTCATCCAACTCAATGGCCTTGGCCATTTCACCAGCCGTGATTAGGCCTTGCCTGCGTGTCTTTGAATCGTCTGTGTTTCTGGGCCGATCTGTGATTGGCCTTTTCCGCGCCTCATAATCCGCCTCGGAAATCACAAACATCGGAGGCATCCCAGAATCTGACAAGTAGACCTTTCCAATCAGCTGCGTCACACTTTCCCCGGTCAATCGCCATGTGGTAGTGCGCATCTCCACAACACTCCATCTGACGCGGTCCGCGATGGACCGGCAGTGTACTGAAGGAGCAAGGGCCTCAGTCAGGTCCGAGAGATACCACCACGGTGCCAGATCCAGAATGTACACTGTGCCTACAAGGTCCTTCTTCCATGTCGAGGGGACTGTGGGCTTGGAGATGATATCCATGTCGAGGAACTGTCCTGTCCTCAGGTCCTTGAAGACGGCCCCGATGGCAGCCACCAGTTCACGGTACCTTGTCTTCAACCGTGAGTGCCCAGTTTCCGTGAGACCCAGCAGCCGTTTACTGGGCCCCAGCACGTGGATTTTCACTGGCGATTGTGCCTGCAGAACGCCCGCGATTGTCCAAAACATTGCGAGAATTGAGGCATACAGCATGGGAGACCATGTTTCCTTGTGCGTCTTCTTGATCCATACCTCATAGACAGCAGACATGTTGGTCAGGTTGGCACCACGATACCATTCCACTGGCTGGATCTGGAACCTTGGCTTGGATCCGAACTGTGATACCACGGTATTCACCTGTTCGTCATTTAGCTCCGTGAAGAACAGCTTTGAGTTTCGTGGGTCCGTTCCCGGGAGGAGATGGACTTCATCACAGTTCAGACCAATAGACCCCAACAGCCCATTGATTAGGTCATTGTGGACCTGCACGGCGTACTGGTTATCCCGCACATCTGGCTCGTGGAACACCACCTTGTCAACTTCTGCCCCAGGCGTCATAAGCCGCAGGAGCTTATACGTTGGGGGCGGAGATAGGTTCCTGGAATCCCTTGTGCTGTTTGCAATTAGGACATCAAATCAATCATGTGTGCGTATGTGCATGAGGGACCTGTCCGCCATTTGCAGCTTGTCGCAACCGAAAGGCAAGTTTGAGTTGAGGGCGAGTGCCCGATTGAGGAATGATGGCCTGTCATCATCATCGCTGACAAGTTCAAGCAGGATTGCAACAAAGCGGCCCAGCATGGGCAAATCAGCAAGCAGTCTCTTAATTGCATTTTGGATTTTGTCATATTCAGTCATTTCCCCAACGAGCACAATGTTGGGGCGACTGCATAAAAGGACGGCAGGAAGTTTTTCAGACGAGTCGCAGTCCTTGAAGAGGTCGTACGACAGGGAGGCAGCCTCTGGAACTCCACTCTTCAGCACCACTTCGTCCTGAATGATATAATCTGCGTCATCGATGGCTGCCAAACACGCCAATTGACCGGCGTCGGCAGGAACGATGACCTCGTCGCCTGGCGTGGCCAGACGGGCCTGGGTGTCCCGGACACTCATGCGGTCAGGGGACAAGGAGGTGGCGTCGGCGGCAGTTTGTCAAGGCCCAGCGGCCCGGGCAAGCATGGACAAAAAGACACCGAAAAAAAATAGACACTCAGAAAGTCCTCTAGGGCCTCTAGGGGGGGGGGGGGGGGCTACAGGGAATGAAACAAAAAAAGGCACCTACTCTGTGGCCGAGGGTGCGGACTGCTGGCCCTTGGCTTCCAACCAGGAGTTCATAACCGACAGTTTTGCCCGTTTTGGTGCGGACCGGTTTGGCTTTGGGGCGGGGGCCAAAGAAAATTCTTTACCCCATAGGGGGCCATGGGGGTAATATGTTGGCTGCAGGTCTATCCTCAATACCTCGCCCTCCATGGGGGGGGGGGGGTCACCAGTTTTTCCCAAACCCCCGAGGGGGCCTGGTCCCATACCTGCCACCCCTGAGTGTCCCCCATCACCTCAGTGACATGGGTGCCACTAATAGTGGCTTTCAACGAACTACGGATGGTCGTGTGCGGCGCTTCGCAGAAGGCCTCATTGATGATGACCCTTAAAACGTCAAAGGGGATTTGTATAAAAGAGAGGGGGGTGAACTGAACGTTACATGTGATAATTTTGTACTGCGCTTTTTGACCTTGGCATCTTTAAACTAGGATTGCACATCAATCTGCGTCCACTTCAGCTGGCGAATTATTGGCTCGGGGTGGCTTGAAACTAGAGACTTGAGGAATTTATAGTGGTCACAGATCCGCTCATCTGCCTCTTCGGCAAACGTGTGCTCTGTGTTACATTTGGGGTAGGGGCCAACTATACAAAGATCCCTATACGGTATGCCGTAACTTGTTTCGTGCTTGGAGGCAGTTGTCCTGCCAACGGCTTCCCTGGTGGTCAAAACCGGTATTTCAAATTTTTTTTGCATGACCATTGCCAACAACGTATCTTTGGGTGAAATGGCATACTGATTAGGTGTGACCGTATCTAGAAAAACCCTTAACATTCGGGGCTCAATTGTCTCCGACACCTTATGCCTCAGACATAGTGCCGCCAAGGCATGTTGAAGACGGGACTGTATGTCGCCGGGTTTAGGTAATTCCAGATTAAGGGCATCACCGTCAATCATCTCCGCCTCAAACTCCAAACTTCCTCTGGCCTGGGGGCCTTGGGGTCATGGGGGCTCGGAGAGGATGCACTACCCTGGCTGGCGTTGGACATGTCTATTGCGAATGCCGGAGGAGAAAGTGCAACGTCACACAAGAGCACAACGTGGAGAGAGGCGCAACCAACACAATGTGATATTGACAATGGACACCAATCTCGTTTACAAATATTTGTAAGCACCAAAAATGGCACGCAAAGCACGTGAAAGCAAAGAAAAAAGGAATGCCCCTGAATGCCTCCTGCTCAAGCCGGAGAGTAGCTCGAGGCAGGGATCTTCACTCGTCTTGCCGGATTCGGCCTAGTGCCATCTGGCATAGGAAACCGACATCTATAGAGTGTGCAATTGACAAAAGACACAAATCTTGTTCACAAATGTTTGGTAGCACCAAGACTGGCACGCAAAGCACGTGAAAGCAAAGAAAGAAAGAATGCCCCTGAATGCCACCTTCTCAAGCCGGGGAGTAGCTCGAGGCAGGGATCTTCACTCGTCTTGCCGGGTTCGGCCTGGTGCTCTCTGGCATACAAAATGGACATCCACAGAGTGTGCATTTGACAGTGGACAGAGGAGACAACTCTTGTTCACAAATATTGCTCATGGACCACCTTATAGGCAAAGTAGACACCAAGCATCCTACTAAAGTTCCAATAGGTTGAGGTTCCACACATGCCACCAAAATTTCTGCCGGGCGTTCCATGGAATCTCGGCTGGAAGGACCCTGCAAGATTGCAAGCGACATTGGTTGCGTTTTGGAGCTTGAGCTGGATGCCAAAACTTCGGAGCAGTCTTCCGGGGGTCGTAACCCGCCGTATCTAAAATTGGGGAAGCAACCCCAACGAAGCATATCGCACGCACCTGTCTGGGTATCCCCCAAAATTGCCCCCGGTGATGGAAGAATATTGCTCCCTCGTGCAATGTTCTATGCTAGGCACCGTTGGTAGATGTGACGTGCATGCATTGATCCAAAAAATGTGTGGGCCGGGCATAAATGCCTCAGGGGTTAGTGGCCAACGAGTACCGCACAGCAACGGGTATGGAAATGCCCGACTTTTTCTGGAGTGAGTGGCAGAATACCCTCCGAGTTGAACTCCGGGGCACATGGATGACGTCTTAGCAGCATGGGCCAAAGCATAGCAACCAAAGTGCATGTGTACCCTTCGTGAAGCGGCCGTTTGAATGGGGGCTTCACCAAGGTGCGAATTTGGCTACTTTTTGATGTGTTTTGTGCGCAACTTGGTGCCATCGTGTGCGTTTCTCGTGCTATCTTCGCCCAAATGGTGCTACAATAAATCTCTCCAAAATGAAGGCTTCAACTAGCCGCGGTGTTTCCACACATTGGGTATTCTTCCGTCGAATCCGTTGTGAAATCACCTACATTCACGAGATTTGATTCACATTCAAGGTTCCGAACTTCGTGCGAAATTCGTACCAGATTCGCACTAACTTCGTACGAATTTCGTACGAATTTGTCCCACTTTGCACTCTTTCGCATTCCTCCTCAGCCTTCATCGCCTTTTGTTTTTTGATTATGTCGCATCGCTTTCGCAACTGGCGTCCCTATAGTCCAAGCCTAATGATGCTGCCGACACTGTGGCGCATTATCGAGCCCTCACAGTCGCCCATCACCAGATGGAGGAGGCAACATACAACTCTAGGGCACTGGCAGCAGAAGAAGTAGTGGCCTACGCAGCGTCCGTGAACCTTGCCCCCGTGGCTATTCACATTGATTTGCGCAGCCCCTCGCGCAACTCTTACATTGTGGGAAAGGCCTGGTCAACACATTTGTGGAGGGAACTTCACTTCCGGGTTCCCTCCCTTCGTTTTTTGCACCATCTCCCCGTCCCCACCACCATGGACCAATTGCTAAACGCAATGGGTACTAACCAAGTGGGGAAGACGAAGGACACCCACACCCACGTCTACCCCACCACTAACTTGGTACGTACCCCCCCCCATTGCGACATGGTGTGTCTTCACCATATGTGTGCCGGTTAACCACCTGACCATTCCTTTTTCCCCTTCTCCTGGCACCTTGCCAACCCCCGGTGGTGGAAGGATTCGGGCATCGCCCCTTTCCATCCGACCATCCACCCAAAGGTTCATATCCCGGACATCACCTACCCCACTTTCTACACCACCACTGCTATGCAACAGTTCCGGGGCTCATCGTGTGCCCCCCCCCCCCCCTATTTCAAGCGAACCCCCCCTCCTCACCGATGATCACTGATTCAACCTAACCCCCCCGCATCATCTCAATGTCATGACATCTCAATTTCTTTATTATTTTCGCTTTATGGTTTTTTTTATGGACCATGGCCAGGATGGCAATGGTTGCTGTCCGTAGCTCCGTCATGACGGCCATTGTTTGACGTACCGTTGTGTCTTGCTCCCACACCGTCGGTGAGACTTCGGTACAGGGGATGGCGAGACTTATTTGGGCTGTTTTGCGGCGATGGGTCATTGCATGTTTGGCTCCGTCGGGTTATGCTTGGCCTAGAGCTTAGAGAGTAAGAGATGTTTTGTGGCTGTTTTGATTCGTGAGGGGGTCTATATGTGACCCCGGCATGTAGGCTAGAGAGGAGGAACACGCGGTTTTGGTCCCGGTCCCCCTTGCTATTTGGTACTTGAGGTCCCAGCAAATTGGCCGCCGTGGAGGGACACGTGGTTCTGGTCCCGGTCCCCGCGGTGCGACTCAGGGTTAGTCGCTTGACTCGTATGATTTTTTTGAGCTTTTTTCTCAGATACGCTAGATCTCGTGACTACCCGTTTGGCGCTCCAGCTCTCTTTGTGGAAGCCACACCATGCAGTGTCATGAGTGGGCCCCTCCGATTTTTGGCACCTTGCTTTCTTGCCTTAGGTCTATTTTCTGACCTATGATGTCCGGTTTTGGGTTTCTGGTTATATGCTCATGTTCCTTCCTGCCTGTAGTTGCCGATGAGGCTACAGTGTCTGGACTCCTCTCCACATCTAACCCGGATTCTAACCTGCTTGCCGTCCTGGGCACAGTTGGGTTCAGTAGCCTGTCCTGTTTGGTAGGGTTAGCGGATATAGGGAAGGGGGGGAACAAGAAACTTGATGCATACCGATAGATAATAGCATGAGTGTCGGCTGGGCCTACGTGACTGTTGATCACGGAAAACGGCACTCAGAGTGCTGTGACTACAACACATAATAATTGACCAAATTTGCTAAACGGCAATAGGCTGACCTGAGTACCATCTAGGTGGGAGGTGGGGTGTGGGGGTCGCTGACCCTCAGGCCGAAACTGACTCCACACAGTAGCTGTGTGTGTGTGTCTGTGTGTGTTGCTAGCTGCATAATGACGATCTGCCTCACGGAGAAGAGAAGAGTGATGGTTTCTTGTTCTTGCGATTTCCCCCCATCACCTACGGGGCAAGGGACCATTTGGCGTCTATTTCGATCCCTGCAATTCTGATTGTAATCTCAGATTACATGCTTGCTTGCCCATTTTGGTTAGAGGAGTATAAATCTTTCCCCTCCTACCTTTGAAATTAAGCTGAATTGGGTTCTGAACGAAGAGCATCGATACGTACTTCTTGATCGCCTGTCTAGTTTGCTTAGTAGTTTGTGGTCTGTGAGGTTGGCCAGGATGCCATAGATGTGCATGGTTGTGGACATCTACTGGGTGACCCACAACATGTGTGACTTTTATGATTTTTTTCCAATCCCTGGGTGTTGGGTGCTACTTCCAAGGCTTAGATTTTGGGCCGGCAATGACACAAGTAGTGGGCCATGAGCCCTACACACAGAGGTGTGACGAGCCTTGTTGGGTGGCATATACCCCATCGCCCCCTTTGTTTTCATTGAGTGCTGCTTTGGCACGCCTACGGGTTAGCCTTCCTGTACCCCAGTGTCTGTGTACCTCTTCCGACCGGATGAGTGTAATCGTTTGGTCGTCATGGCAGTGCTGTGTGGATATGCGAATGGAGAATGTTGAGTCTTAGAGTTTGAGTGTCTAGATTTGGAGTTGTGTTTTGTGTGCCGTTGCTGTGTGTGCGTGTGTGTGGTAAATTGCGATGTGCTAGATATTTGCATGTTCGCCTGTTTTGGGTTATTCTGAAAGTCGATTCCGTTTAGTTTTGTAGGATATGATTATTGATTTGTCGGTTTTAGAGTAGTATCCCCAACGCATTAAGGATCCACACGGCAAAACTATGACATGCATAAAACACCTAGCAGTCACTTGCACTCACATAAACACAGCAGAATACACACAAGACAAGAGGAATTATCACCTAAACGAAAAACTAACGCCGTAGTGCGTCGCAAGGACGCCGTAATATCTACTTGTCACCGAACTCTAAGCACAGCAAAGTAGTAAAGCCCACACGGGAACGATGCATCGGCCTTCAACTTGGTACTCCACTGCCCCTATGAACAAAACACTCAGCCTTCTAAAGTAAAACTATGCAAGTGCATGTAGGATGCACACATGGTCAAGTAGCAAGTGCCACACTCGGATATATCGCGAACACGGTGGCCACCAAATCGGCAACAAACACCGTCATCATTTTTCTCTTCGTCAATGGGTGCCTCCTCCTATGCCTGTAGAAACTCAGGCACATGAGGCCAACGTGAAGAAGGTTGATACCCAAGCAAGGTGGGGCAAAATACACACATGACCAGGTAGCTTTGTTACACAGTATGTCCAAACATTGCGGACAATCCTGCATTGCCACAACTATGCAAAGAGGTGCTCACCTTGCACAATAGAGGCCATGGACATACTTATACTCTTGCTCATCTTCACTCGAAATATGGCTACATCACCCCTGCCTTCTCTGGGTCGCCATAGTGGCGAGAAACCAATGTGGCTACATCACTCGTGCCTTCTCAGGGTCCCCATAGTGAGAAGAAATCAATACGGCTACATCACTGCTGGCTTCTAGGGGTCCCCACAGTGGCAAAATTTCAATATGCACAATGGAAAATGGGTAAAAAGGGGTGAAAATAGGCAAAAAAAGGGGGATAATTCAAACGTGCCACATCCCAAATGCATCCGAAGCTAAAAAAAAAAACACCAGCATGGAACCAAAAACTTGTCAAAAGGGGCCAAAAGCAGGGTCCGAGTATTTGCCGTCATCCAAATCTTCGCATTGCGTGGCCGGCACGGCATTCCCAATGGTCCCAACCAACATGAGCAAATCAATGGTCCACACATGGTTGCAAACGTTACCTTGCCTGCCGAAATCATGCCGTTGGCTCCGGAGTGCACACCTTTGCACAAGCGGGGGGGGGGGGGGCGGAAGAATGTCTCACTCTCATTCCGTTCATGGTATCCCAACTAACAAACTAAAATTGCATTTGTGAACTAGAAGTTATCGAACTTGTGTGATATGTGGAAATCGGAAAAAAGAAAGAATCGGAAAAACAGGAATCAACATACACCTGAAGCAAGGGTTGTGCCCGTCTTCCGGTCCAACTTCTTTATTTGCCCCAAGAGATTTGAACTTTATGCTAATCTTGGGTGCAACTTCTCTTTTTTTTTTTGCTTGATGAAAAATATCTTCACTCAGGGGTCTTGGGGGAGTAGACGTGCCGCAAATCTGAAATCCAGAGACTAGCATCAGAAATCATGTGTCATCCGAAAAGAAAAAGAAAAGGTTGGGACCTTGCATAAGGTGGCTGCATACCCTAGCTTTTTTGGGCTCCAAAGCGAAAATCAGATACAAGATGCCACCTTGAACAAACACCCCAATAACCATACTCCTTAGGTATCAGCACATTTCCATTTGAACACAATTGGGTAATGAGTGTACCAAGTTGCATGTCCACCTATGCTCATGTGGCTCATGCATTTTCTGGTTGGGGGGAGGCAAAATGGCCGAATTTGCACATCGCACACGCAACACCGGAAGAGGAGGGAACCGGCACGGCTGAAAATGGAGCAAAGCCCTAGAAATCTAGAGTGCATGGTACTTGTTAGAAGATGCCACTGATAAAAGGCAGAAAAGGAGCTTCATTATTGGAATGTTGTGCAAAACCAAAGCTTGTCTGTGTTTGGAGCCAAATAAGATGTGAATTGGGGGGGGGGGGGGGCTAGTTAACTAAGCCGCGAAGAGAGCTGATGGATGGGAATCCCCTAACTACTAGCCACTGAAGTTGACACCTTTTTTGATATTCGGTCCTCTTGTTCTGTTCCTTTGCAAGTTGTAAGCAAAAAAGCACATGTTGTGAACAGCTACATGCCTTCAAAAGCGGAGACTGCAAAAGAAACGACTAAGAAAAGTCTTGATTGCAACTCTCCCATAACACTTCAGAAAGGCTGGGACACTTGGACGTGATCTAAAGACCCCGGGGTACTTGACATGATCCTTGGTAACTTGCCCCCAGCTGTTGAACGATGCTTGTTGCACTGGGCTAAACCAGCCTTTTGTGACGGAAACCCGCTTTGACACAATGAGTTTTAGGCCTAAGGGGGTGCCCTTGCAGTACGTGCGCACGAAAGATCCCTGGTGTTGATCAAGCCCATCCCGTTGATTATCGTAGTTGGACGTGACACAGCACTTGGAGCAGATGCTGGATTGTCCCTCGGCATTGATCGTGATCATGAAGTCTGACATGAGCCGTGCTTGCTTGGGGTCCCCATGATAGGGAGAAAACAACATGGAGACATCACCTCTGCCTTTTGGGGGTCCCATAGTCAGGAGAAATCCAGCTAGAAAAGAGTGGATGTGGTGGGAATGAGCAAAAATGTGGGAAGAGACGGAAATGGGTGAAACTAGGTGAAAATCCCAAATTGCCATATCCCCAATGTGTAAAAAGCATCAAAACCTACTCTCAAATAACCATAATGCCCCTAGTATAATAAAGTATGGGTCTCTAGTACGGCCATACGCCCAAATAGTTGGACTGCGCTTGCACGGCGCGCGCAGTGCGCTAAGTGCGCCCCCTAAGACCAGCCCAAATTCATGTGGCTTTGGAACTGGACATGAGGAGGTAGACTGACGAGTGATCATGATGCAACAATCATCAAAGTATATAAATGCAAACCTCTGTTGACTCCCCAAAAAGAAGCAGCAAATGAAAACAGCAACGGGGCAAAAGGCGTCCTTGACCTTTTCCTGTTTTGGGAGTGGACCCCGCGACAATGTGCTGATCAACACAGAAATGACAGGGGGCAAGGAGGGTGGACAGAACGAATTGAATGTGGAACAACGTCCAAATCCGCATCAATGAAACATCTGGTGAAGTAGGAAACCGCATTACTAGAGACTCAAATCAACACTGATTAGGAGGTAACTTGGAAGGGAATCAAAGCCCCAATGAGACTCATCATTTGCCACCCTGTCACACATCCGGTGTGCGGTCTGTGTGTCAATTGTTAGAAAATGTGCCCAACTTGCCAAAAATTGATTTCCCTTTGAGTCCTGTGGGTCTGAGCTTGCGTTTTTTGGGTCTGAGGGGTTTATGGGGGTGTCCTTGCACTGTGCGACGACTGCACGCACACTGCATGTATACTGCATGCTACTTTTGGAATGTACTTTCGAAGAAACCTCCAAATTGCCCCCTTCCAAATGCCCACAAAACTAGCTCCCAAAGAAGCCCATATTACAAGACTAAGGAACCTGCAACCCCCAAAAGAAGTCTCTGTACCCAAGCGCATATGAAACTTGTGATTCTCTGCTTTTCCCTGGACTCTGCGGCCTTGTGCTTTCCCCCATCCATCTCCAGTTTTCAATATTCCTGATTCGTGACATTCTACACTCGGCATGTCCCAGGGCACAGTGCAGTGCTTCCAGGTTTGCACTTTGCAGTCTGTTGACCAAGGAAAAAGAGAAAAAGAGATCGCTAAAATTTTCTTGTGGAATGTAAATCCAAATCCAATGCCCATTGCAACTGACTTTTGATTGTTGTTTTATGACTGACACCGGTGAAGGGAAAGGGGGACTTCAAATATGGCACGCCATATGCACATTCTAACCCCTTTTCTGATAAACTTTTTCTGGAATACAGCCACCAAAGACTGAGCAAATGAGACATGTGGAACAACGAAGCTGAACTTGGTCAGTGGGTATCTTTTGCCCTTTGGTGAGCGGCAGTAGCATCACAGCAGCAGCAGCCTTCAAGGGTCAAAAATGCGCCAAGGGGCATTCAGAGGAGCCAAACAACAAAATCCACAGACCCTGGGACACTTTGGATCTGAAGAATCCACTTTTGTCTGATTCACACACATTTGAAGCTGTGCCCCTTCAGTGCGCCGGCAGCGGTCTCAGGTCTGTGTCAATGGTCGGGGTCAGGGGACACAATGGTGAGAGATAGAGGCTGTAAACTATTGTCAATTGGCCCGACAACACAACCTGCTTCTGGCAAACACTGCCGGTTCCAAAAGATATCAGTCAGAATTTCTTCACCTGTTCTTCTACATCAGCACGTCCAGTTCTGCATGGGCCAAATCGAACCTCCTGACCACCATGTTCTACTCTACGCAACCAGCCACCAATGAAGTGTTCCCACAACGCAGGCTGTCTCCTTTAGTGACCATTGGCAAGAGACATCGTCACAACGGTTCGGGGTTCGTCAGGCTTGTTTCCCCATGAAAACGCTCATTTTCCCTTGAAATTCAGCCCCTAAATGGCAAAGAAATGGACCTGCACATGTTGCAAACACCTATTTACGTTGGTGTTCAGTGGAAAATGCTAGGCAGACATGCAGGCACAAGGCCTTGCAAAGTCAGGCAATCCTCTCATAACTCCTGTCACAAAAATTAATCCTGGAATCTCCAGCCACAGTGCATGCTTCTTGTGTGCCAAATCCATGCCAGCTTGTGCAGGAATGGCGAAGAGCACTCCGAGGCAGAGGGTTGTGATGGGGCCCCGATGATGAGGCACAACTCGGAAATGCATGACCAAGCCTGTTACGCACAGAAGCGGGCTGGCATCCGTTGCATGTCTCAGTGAAAACCATAAAAATTGCGGTCGCAAAATGCAATGGTCAGAGGGGGTCGCCGCGCTTGGCCAACAGGATGCTTGTGGGTCCGTTTCTGATGTTCATTGCACCCTCAAGGCCCAATCCGCATGACTCAAAAACAGAGCTCTGACAGATGTTTGCCATGCGCGTCAGGCGCCCCTCGCCCATTTCTTGCATCTCGCAGTCTGCACATGCCAGCGCCACATGCACAAACTGCACTGGGTCATCCCTACATGTGACGACCGCTGGAACTCTACACTTTCCCCCTGGCTCATCCCCTGGAAAATCCGAAAAGTCGCATCCTGTATGGAAACCCACGGGTAAGCCTCTGTGCAGTCCACTTGGGGACAGCTGAGTAGTGCAGCCACGTCCAGCGGATGATTGGGCCATCCCCAGCATCCCAGCCCCCTCAGAGCTTTGCTTCAGGGGGACATGACCGGCGACGTTGGATTAGAGGGTCCAGATGCCCGATCTTAGAGAGCAATGGGGCGCCTGGTCAGGCCCAGTGGCCTGTCCAGGGATCCCGTGCGTTGTGTCCCCACTCCAGGCCATTCCTGAATGGTGCCCCATGACAATGCCCAACACCGCACGGACGCACTACTCCACAAGCGGCAGGACCCGTTGAGTTCCCCGTCCCGCAGGTCTCTACCAGCCCCTCCGGAGGTTCTGGATGGCCTGCCTCGCTTCTCTGCCCTTGACCCTTAGGGCAGGCCTTTACCTCTGCACCAGTCCATCGCAACGCTGGCTCACTGCCGGCCTCTCGCAGCTCGAGCCTGCGCGGTTCATGCCCTCCACCCGTTCCCTCAGCCCTGCTTCCGACATCAGAGGCGGCCCCGAAGCCCGCCACAGCTGCACGTCAGCCTCACTCGCCCTTCAAAGCACTGCTGCTGCTGCTCTCGTCAGGCTTTTTCACAGCGGACGGCGCCCCTGGGGCCGCCAGGTCTGTGGGAATGTGGGCTGATGGAATGGAAAGTTCGTCCAGCGATGGGCTGACCACCATCGTGTGGGACACGTCCCCGAGAAAGTATGCAGAGTCATCGGTCGGGTTGACTGCCATGAGGTTCTGTGCAAACGTCCCACTCTTGGCCAGCGACACGTCCATCATGCAGTTGCCGAGCTTCAGCTTTATCTTGCCAGACTTGTACACAACCATTTTGCCGCATTGTCCAGGGGGGTAACCCATCAGCGACGTCTTCGCTTCCTCTTGCGGCTTCTTCTGCACGCTTTTTGCATCGTACGGCAGAGGGAGGGCCGACGGCAGTTGGATGAGGAACAGTGTGTCTTCCTTCAGCTCCTCAGAGCCAGAGTCAATGAAACAGGCAGTGCTGTCCTCTTGGACGGGGGCATTGGGGTCCCCAATCGCACCGATGGGAAGGCTCGTCGGGAAATTCCGGGTCTGCTCACGGAGCGTGTACAGTGGTGGGGGGGGCGGTTCCTCGTCGTCCTCTTCTTTGGCAGCGGAGGAGCTCTGGACTCCCGCAGGCGTTCGGCCCCCCTGCAGCACCGGCGCCAGCCCCCCGGTGCCGGAGGCCTCAAATGCGAGCTGGTGCCACGACTTGTACTCACGGGGCGTGTGCTGGTCCCGGCGCCGGGCATTCATAACCAGCGGTTCTTCTTCAGCACCCTCAGTTTTGGGAGCGGCTACAGAACCCGTCGGTGACACAGGAACAGCCCCTTCTGGTCGGCTGACAGCCCTCGGAAAGAAGCGCCGCTTGGTCTGTCCGGGTCGGGCGCCCGATGGGCCTTGTGGATCAGACTCCAGCTTCACAACGTTGGTCGGAGGGATACCTGACATGATGTGGCGCTAGAAGAATCGATGCTTGATCCTGCACAAGAGCCAGGGAAGAGGAGCGTTGAGTTGTGAACTTGAACAGTTGAAGATGAGGAGGAATGGCTCATGGTCGACAATCCGAAGGGCGCACAGAATCCTTTGCACCAAATGATGACCCAAGCCCCCCACAGACCTCCCGTCCGCAAGCTCTCTGCGTTCCCATGAATACAGGGGTAGGCATGGGTCCCAGCAAAACACCGTGCTGATGTCGCAAAACAGGTGCGTTGGTTTGACAACATCTGTGGCCTCCTATGCATCTGTCTTCAAAATGTGCCAAATGAATTTCCAGCGAGTTGGGCATCACCTTCTGCCTTCGGGGGATCTTTCCTTCACCCACAACTGGGCCAACATCTGCAGTTCTCACTAATTCTGCAGGTTCAGGGTCTCTCTCCCATACACTTCGGAAATCACAGGTAAAATGCAACTGCATTTGGACATCGTCACATTTACAACCCCCTCCCCCGTTCCAGCGAGAAACATGCAGCGTTGCAGCACCGAAAAACCACCTTTTTCATGGAATTTAAAAAACAAATGCAAACCATATTGCTATATACTAAGGTGGGAGACCATTTGGACCACTTTTGGGCGGCTGGTTTTTTTGTCCAGCTCTACAACCATTTGGTTGGAAATCTTTGTTCAAAAACAACCAACCAGCCAAAAAGCATCATCGGCCTACAGCACAGAAGCTCAACGTGCAATCCACTAGCAATAGAGCCTCAAAGCAGCCTGTTTCCGTTGTACAACCCATATTTCCTCAACTTCTTCCCCCGGTCATCCACAGTGATGTTCTTGACCTGTCATCACGGTTTCCTTTCCTTCTTTTCTGATTTCACTCATTGGACAGGCGTGGTAGTCTTGTTGCTAGCAACATCGGCAGCAGGTTGTGCAGGTTGATTAGCATCAGCAGGTTGAGCAAGTTCACCAACAGGCCGAGCAGGTTGAACAGCAGGAGATCTCCTTCCAGTTGGACAAGCCGACAACAAGCAATTTGAGGTCATTCTGATTCCTTAGCTCAGGAGTATCACTTTTCTGCGTCAGCCATGCCCCACCGCTGCCTCTTGTTTGCTGTTTTAGGTCTATTGTCTGATGAAAAGTGCAAGTTATCCCATTGAGTTCAAGCTTTTTTTTCTGCACTGTGGCAGCACGGTTCTTCTCATACTTCTCAGACAGACCAGTTTCCACTTTAAATTTTTCAAGGCAATAATGCACAACTATCGCATGGAAATGAGAAATTTACAGCGCCAGTGCAGTAACCACTTAAGTACGTGGAAAAAAGGTACGTTTCATGAAACAAAATCATGCATACAGCAAGGGGGGAGGTGATTGGTGAATACACCAATGGGTCTATGGGTGATCGAATCGAAAGTACACGAAAAGTACAAAACGTTATTGTCACGGCAAACATGGCAAATAAGAAGGTCAAGGAAAATGGGAAAAGACTCTAGCAAATTGGTGGAAAATTGTGAGCCTTGCCTATGGGGCATCATGGTGTGGGGAGCATTCTGCATGGTTTACTGCTGGACAAATGGACCCCACAACTTTTGAAAATAATCCCATACTTTTACTGCTGCAAAACAATAACGGCGCTAGCAACATAGACAAAAACTGTGGTTTAAGTAGAAGTTAAAAAAGACCTTGCAATCTGTCAGGAAAAATTTGCACTGTGGACTTGCGGTTCACTTTGTGCAGGGTTAGCACTGCAAACATGGGACACGCGGTGCAACAAGAGTACAGGTATTCTTCAACAAGCAAATTGTATCATTTCCTCTCCCTTTTGTGCACAGGCGGGCAACAACAATGAACAAAGTCGGTAGCAACAACTACACAAACAATGTAGTGCAATGGTAGGTGTCGGCAAAAGTAGACCAGGTTCGCCTGCATGCCCACATCAGAGGAGGCGTAGAGGTACAGGTTTTGGGTTAGAAGGGGAAGTTTGCAGAGAGAGCAACCAAGGGATACACCAAGGGCTGGTGGGTTATGGAAATGCGCAGGAGAAGTAGAGTTACGTGCTTGTTGTTTATTTTGTTGCGTTTTGTTGTTTGCATGTCAAATTGGAATGAGGGCCCAGGACTGTCTTCTTTTTGCGCTCTAGCCTCAGAGCACCATGGTTGGGAAATAGTCAATTGTCTAATGGGGATTTTTCAAAACTAGTTGCAACAACCAAGATCTTTTCCAATTTGGGAGGGCCCAGTTCTTTGTCTGTTTCACTACTTTCCTGGATATCGATATTCACAGGGGGTGTTGTCACAATGTGGTTCTGGTGCACCGCATGTTATCAGCACCAATGGTTGTGGCTGCTGTTTGGTGGCTGCTGTTTGGATGCTTAGACCCATCAGGCCAACGGTGCAACTTGTGATATAATGAAGTGCTGAGATGTGTGTGGGCGCTTTCATAACCTTTGCAGCATCTCCACATCCGTCTGTAGGATTTACAAAAGAATACTGATTTTGGTTGCAAACATATCCACACTTGGCAAACCGTCATTTACATGGTTGTGGTGGTCCCCCGGGGGGCAATATGTGCAAAAATTCCACAATGATTGCAGGAGGTTATGGTGGCATCATCTTTGGCAAGGTGCATGCACCACCCCCCCCCCTCCCCAAATCAGCGAAGAAATCCCAACAAATCGACGAAACAAATCGGCTGACCGATTTTTGGCGAAACAGCTTCCCAGTGACCTGGATCTCAATCCCAGGCCCCAAACAAACACAACTTCCTTTTGGTTGCCATGTAAGTTAGAGTCATGTGGAAACCCAAAATGTCTCTCAATTTTCTAAAAAAAAAAGTTTCATCCCTCGGTCTGTGCAGGGTCCTTGCGGTCATTACTCTAGTGGTAAATGCACTGTGTTAACATGCTCAGAATGGTGGTTCAACTCCTGCTGCAACAATTTTTGTCACATATCCTACAGTAGTCAATCTGATGAGACAATTGTTTTTGCATGCACAAACAAAGCCTGCCTGAATAAGATGAATGCACAGAGGCTTCCCATTACAGCATCACTGGCCTTGGAGTGGTCAATTTGATGGGAAAATTGTTTTTTCATGCACAAACAAAGGCTGCCAGAAGAAGACAAAGGCACCGGCAGCCCAGAATCTAGCGAGTGGGGGGCTGATGACGAGGCACCTGAAGAACTGAAGAACGGCAGCTGAAGAATGAACTGAGGCGTACAGTGAAGACACAAGTCGCAGACTGCACCCTGACCAGCATCAAGGTACTTCCCACAGAAGAGTTTGATCAGTGGGGGACAGAGAATTCCAGGGAACCCGAGACACATCCATTTGTGGGGCAGTAAAAACACTTCATGGTGTCAATCTGAAAGGGGGAAGTGTCACGCGAGTGTTTACAAGTGTCACGCGAGTATACTCACATGACACTCAGAAGATTTTTTATCGATTATTTCTTTTTTGAGTGTCAGTGCGAGTGCTGAGGAAGAAAAAATCCAATCTGACCGCCATTGCTACTTGGAGAGGTGGAGTGAGGCAAACTCACTCCCACGGACATTTTGGGTCTCTAAGCATGGGCAAGGCAATGGAGCCGTGGCGCAGCTGGACCAATGGGTGGGCATTGGATACACCGCAAGTAGGAGGTGTGCAACACATTAGTTGGTAGGCTAGGGTCGATCCGTTTTGATGAGCAGAGGGAATAGGAGTGGAAGGGGTTGAGGGGGAACCAATGAGTATTGATACACTGCACCTAAAAACACGGTGTACGATAGGTTAGCTGTTGTGAGAGAAGGAAGAGGGGAGGTGAAAAAAAGGGGCATGGCACCTAGGGAGCGTTGTTCACAATGTCTTGAACACGCGTCGCAAAGGCCGTTTCCATGCATTCGGCGGTGAACTTGCCCAAATCGGTACTGGGGTCCGTCTGCAACAAATGCTACAGCAAACTTAGGGACCGAGAACCGCAAGTCCAACCAAAGGCATTGGAAACCCAAACGCTTGGCGGTTAGTGGGATGCCTTTGTCGCGAAGTTGCTGAATAACAAGGCGCATGTAGAACTCACTTCCCTTGCCATCCAACAAATACATATGCATGGCAGCCTCACCAATTGCCCCCAAAACAAACCAATGCACCTTTGACGAACAATCACCTTTCGTCGAAAAGAAACGAACGCTATAACCAATGGGGCTGTGGTGACATCATGGGATCACAGTTGCCCACACGTTGCTTGAGGTTGGCACACCAAGCCAAGGCCTTTGACCAAGCCCTTGGCTCAAGGATTTCTCCCGTGCACCAAACAACCTCTTGGTAGGCACAAGTGTGGCAGTCATGCATCGAAGCTTGGAGACTTGTGCCTTCAAGACGGTGTCGTGGGGTGGGGTCATGCTTTGTGCACCTCTCCTTAGGGGTTGAATCTCCTTCGGAAAGATACCCACTATCCTTTGGAGGAGGAGGAGGAGGAGGAGCTTCTTGTGACGCCCAAAACACGTGGTGCAAGTGGTGGTGGGCACAAAAGTGGCTAGTGAGGAGCAAACCTTGCGCTGATTTTTGGGGCCGGCAAGAGTTCGCACCACCGGTGCCTTGTTGCTACCATTGTCATGTGCAACAGTGGGGGGCGTAGTACGCTCTTCGTCAGTAGGATGATGAAACCACCGATATGTGTCGGGAGTGACCCGACCCCTTGCGGGACAATCAGTAGTAGCCAAACAATAAGCGCACCCACCATAGTGTGTGCACCACAAGTACCACTTGCAATTGCATTGGGCACAAGTGTAGGGTGGATGGATCAGGGCACACATGCCATGGTTTCTACCCACTATGCCACTCGTGGCACCCATCTTGCACCCCAATGTGGTCTTGGGGCTCGGCAGGAAGTGCGACGACAATGTCTTGAACCGCAATATCGCAGTCACTGTCATGGCCATGCAAGACAAAGGCACTTCCCTGTCCCTTGACCGGACCTCAGCTCCTCCAACCCCTTTTGTGCCGAGCGTCACCCTGCTCCATCACGCCTCACCTTTGAAATTCTATAAGGTCACGGAACCTAATATCACCAAGAAGACATACGCGGGACCTGGAATTGGGGCTCCTTGAGGAGCAACGACAACAGGATCTCCTCACAAACACCCATAACTTGGAACATACCACACCTACAATGTCAGGCACTAGTGCGGCGAAGGCGAATGAAAACCACAAATAGGGTCGCCAAGCTCCAAGGCTGCCAATGTGTCCTTCCATTAAAACACATGTCAAGCCGTCACGGCCGTGCAAGCGCGAATGATCTCCCTAGAGTGGCCAAAGCCATGGCTTGGAAGAGGGCATCCCCTGCCATAAAAAGAGGCACTTACCATCCTCGTAGAAAAAATGACCGGCATGGATGGCTTGTGCCTGTTGCCCCACCCAGGGTTGTGGGTCAGGAGCAGGATCATCAACTGCATCCTCCCCAACATTCCAGAACCTATGTCTCTTTGGCATTGGCCTATGGGGACCTACGGGGGTCTATGGGGGCCTGTTGGGACCTATAGGGGCTGACGGGGACCTACGGGGGCCCTTGGGGACCTATGGTGCCCTATGGCGACCTAGTGGGACCCATGGGGACTTATGGGGACCTTTGAGGGGGATCTATGGGGGCCTATGGGGGCCTATGGGGGCCTATGGGGACCTATGGGGACCTAGCGGGTCCCATGGGAACCTATGGTGAGCTATGGGGACCTATGGGTGTCTATAGGGGCCTATGGGGACGTATGGGGGCCTATGGGGACGTATGGGGACCCGTTGGGATCTATGGGGACTTGTGGGGATCTATTGGGACCTATGGGGACCTATGGGTACCTATGGGGACCTATGGGCGGCCTATTGGGACCTATGGGGACCTATGTGCAATTATGGGGACCTATGGGGGCTATGTAGACATATGGGGGCCTATGGGGAATTATGGGTGCGTATGGGGACCTATGGGGACCTATGCCGATCTATGGGGGCCTATGGGGACCTTTGGGGGCCTGTGGGGACCTATGGGGCCCTATGGGGGACTATGGGGACGTATGGGGACCTATTGGGACCTATGGGGACCTATGGGGATCTATTGGGACCTATTGGGACCTATGGGGACCTATGGGGGTCTACGGGGGCCTATGGGGACCAATGGGGACCTATGGGGACCTATGGGGACATATGGTGAGCTATGGGGACCTATGGGTGCCTATGGGGAAATATGGGGACCTGTTGGGACCTATGGGGACCTGACCTACTGGGACCTATGGGGACCTATGGCGACCTACGGGGTTCTATAGGGGCCTTTGGGGTCCTATGAAGACCTATGGGGGCCTATGGGGACCGATAGGGAACTGTGGGGGTCTATTGGGGCCTATGGGGACCTATGGGGACCTATGTGCACTTATGGGGACCTACGGGGGTCTACGTAGACGTATGGGGACGTATGGTGAATTATGGGTGCGCATGGGGACCTATGGGGACATGTGGGGACGTATGGGGACCTATGGGGCCCTATGGGGGTCTATGGAGAGCTATGGGGGCCTATGGGGACCTGTGGGTGCCTATGGGGACCTATTGGGACCTATAAGGACCTATGGGGACGGATGGCGGCCTGTGGGGACCTATGGGGGCTTACGGGGATCAATGGGGTTCTATGGGGACATATGGGGGCGTATGGGGATGTATGAGGACCTGTTGGGACCTATGGGGACCTGACCTATTGGGACCTATGGGAATCTATGGGGACCTATGGGGTTCTATAGGGGCCTATGGGGACGTATGGGGACCTATGGGGGCCTATGGGGACATATGGGGACCTAAGGGGATCTTTTGGGACCTATTGGGACCTATTGAAACCTGGGGGTCTATGGGTGCCTGTGGGGACCTATTGGGACCTATAAGGACCTATGGGGACCTATGGCGGCCTGTGGGGACCTATGGGGACTTACGGGGATCGGTGGGGTTCTATGGGGACGTATGGGGGCGTATGGGGATGTATGGGGACCTGTGGGGACCTATGGGGACCTGACCTATTGGGACCTATGGGGACCTATGGGGACCTATTGGGGGTTATGGGGACCTATGGCGACCTATGGGGGCCTATGGGGCCTTATGGGGGCCTATGGGGACATATGAAGACCTACGGGGACCTAAGGGGATCTATTGGGACCTATTGGGACCTATGGGGGTCTATGGGGGTCTATGGGGGTCTATGGGGACTTTTGGGGGTATATGGGGAGCTATGGGGACCTATGGTGAGCTATGGGAACCTATGGGGGCCTATGGGGACAGATGGGGACCTGTTGGGACCTATGGGGACCTGACCTATTGGGACCTATGGGGACCTATAGGCAACTATGGGGGTCTATGGGGGCCTTTTGGGGCCCACGTGCACCTATGGGGACCTATGGGGGCCTAAGGGCAATTATGGGTGTGCATGGGGACCTATGGGGGCGTATGGGGACCTATGGGTACCTATGGTGACCTATGGGGACCTATGGGGGCCTATGGGGACCGATGGGGACCTATTGGGACCTATGGGGACCTGTGCGGACCTATTCCGACCTATGGGGACCGATGGGGACCTATGACGACCTAGGCGGACCTATGGGGACCTATGGGGGTCTATGGGAACCTATGGGGGCCTATGCGGACCTATGGGGACCTGCGGGCGCCTATGCGGGCCTATAGGTACCGATGGCAATGTATGGGGACCTATGGGGTCCTATGGGGACGTGTGGGGGTGTATGGGGGCCGCCTATGGGCACCTCTAGGGACCTATGAGGGTGTATGGGGACCTATGGGGACCTATGGTGACCAATTGGGGAGGGGGGTGGGAGAAACGTGGTACCGCCGTACAGCTTTTTTTTCGGGGGTACCCCCGGAGGGGCGGGGGGCACGAAAAAAAAAGCGGGCGCAAAAACCTGACATTTCCTTGACTGAGTGTATTTTTCAACGTAACCATGGATATTTCAGCCCATATGGGTGGTATTTGTCTTTAAGGGCACAAAGACCCCCAGTGTGTTCCGGCTGCAGTGCAGCGCCCCACAGTGGCCTCTTATCGGCAGCAAAGACTCCCCAAATACAGCAATAAAACCTACCTCGGACGAGAAACTGAAGCAGCGGCGTTGAAGGACAAGGGTGATTGATGTCCATTCGGGCCGTTTTGCCGGGTTGCCCAAGCCTACAGTGGACCCCACAATGACATGTCGGCTCTCTACAACCATGCAAGCATGCACAAAAAATGGAGTTCGCAACAGGGGGGACGACTACCAACGGGCCTCATGCGACCCACTCCCTAGCTATCTGTCAAACCCCGTGGGGGGGGGGGGGGGTTGGGGGGTCGGCTGGAGGGTGTACGTTTGGGTTTGGGCAACATGCTGGCTATTGACACATTTTGCAAGGGTAATCGCCCCTAGGTGCACTTGCCTCGGAAAAACACGGAAAAATATCGCATCCCCAACTCAAGGAGCCACATCGAAGCGTGGCAGTCCGTATTCCCAACTCGAGGGACCACGCTGAAGCGTGGGAGTCAGCATCCCCAACTCTAGGGGCCACGCCAAAGCATGGGAGTCCGCACCCCAACTCTAGGGGCCACGCCAAAAGGCGTGGATTGCGAGTCCCTAACCCCAACTCAAGTGGCAACACTAGAAAGCACTTGCCAACATACGACTTTGTATAGCGCCTCGACTTGCTAATCTGACGCTCAAAAGCACGAACGGCTTGATGAAAAAGCAAGCATTAACAAAAAAAGGGGCCGGTGTTTGTGCCATGCAAAAAAAACAACCAATTACTTTTACCTCGGCAGTAGTTCATGTGCCAATGTCATACAATGTGGCAAAGTGAAGGTGACATGCAAGTTCAAGTAGTATACAGCAAAAAAATTCATACATGGGGTGCCAGCTGTTTTTTCGGGGCCAGCCCCCGGAGGTGGGTAGGGAAAAAATTAACGTGAATTTTTTTCTGCCCCCCACCCCTGCCTATTGGGACCTATGGGGACCTATGGGGGTGAATGGGGCATATGGGGAGCTATGGGGACCTACGGGGGTCTATGGCGGCATAGGGGGACCTATAGGGACCTATGCGGGCCCATGGGGACCTATGGCGACCTATGGCGACCTAGTGGGACCCATGGGGAATTATGGGGACCTTTGGGGGGCCTATGCCAACCTATGGGGACCTATGGGGGCCTATGGGGGTCTATGGGGGCGTAGCGGGATCTATTGGGTCCCATGGGGACCTATGGTGAGCTATGGGACCTATAAGGGTCTATAGGGGCCAACATTGACCTATGGGAATCTATAGGGGCCTATTGGGACCTATGGGGACATATGGGAACCTATGGGGGTGTGTGGGGGCTTATGGGGACCTATGGGGACCTACGAGCCTCTATTGGGCCTATCGGGACGTATTGGGGCCTATGGGGACCTATGGGGGGCCATTGGGACCTATGGGGACCTATGGCGACCTTTTGGGACCCATCCGGGACCTATAGCGACCTATGGGGTGTACGGGGACCGATTGGGACCTATTGGCTCCCATGGGGACCTATGGTGAGCTATGGGGACCTATGCGGGTCTATAGCGGCCTATGGGGACCTATGGGGAGACATGGGGACCTATGGGGACGTATGGGGATCTATGGGGACATATGGGGACCTATGGGGACCTATTGACACCTATTGGGACCTATGGGGACCTGTGGGGACCTACCTGTGGGGACCTATGCGGACCTATGGGCACCTATGGGGACCTATGGGGAACTATGGAGCCCTATGGAGGTCTATGGAAACTATCGGGACGTATGGGGACCTATAGGGACCTTTGAGGGTCTATGAAGACCTATGCGGAGCTTTGAGGACCTTGGGTACCTATTGCGACCTATGGAAACCTATGAGGACGTATGGGGGCCAATGGGGGTCTACGGAGACCTATGGGGACAATGGGGACCTATGGGTGCCTATGGGGACCTATCGGGACCTATGGGGTTCTATGTGGATCTATGGGGACCTATGGGGACCTGTTGAGACCTATGGAGACGTGTGGGGACCCTTGGGGAACGGTGGCGGTCTATGGGGGCCTATGGGGACCTATGGGAACATATGGGGACCTATGGGGACGTGTGGGGGCCTATGGGCACCCACGGGGACCCCTGAGGGTGTATGGGGACCAATGGGTACCTATGGGGACTTATTGGGACCTATGGGGCAGTGCTGGGACCTATGGGGACCGATGGGGACGTATGGGGGTGTGTGGGGGCGGATGGGGACCTATGGGGCCCTATGATGATCTATTGGGGCGCATTGGGCCTTATGGGGACCTATGGCGACTCATTGGGACCCGTGCAGACTTATCGGGACCTTTGGGGGACCTATGGCAATCTATGGGGGCTTATAGGGGCCTATTGGGGCGTATGGGGACCTATGGGGGGCTATTGGGTCCCATGGGGACATATGGTTAGCTATAGGGACCGATGGCGGTCTATAGGGGCTAATGGGGACCTATGGCGGCCTATGGGTACCTATGGTCAGATGGGGACCTATGTGGACGTACGGGGATCTATGGGGACCTATGGGGACCCATTGGGTCCTATCGAACCTATGGTGAGCTATGGGGACGTATGGGGTCTATAGGGGCCTATGCGGACCTATGGAGAGCCTATGGAGACGTATTGGGACCTATGGGGTCCTCTGGGCACCTATGGGGACCTATGGGGTCTATGGGGACGCATGGGGGCCTATGGGGAGTTATGGGTTCCTATGTGGATCTACAGGGACCTATGGCAACCTATGCGGACCTATGCACACCTTTGGGGACCTATAGGGACATATGGGGACCAATGGGGACCTATGGGGCCTTTGGAGTACCTATGGGGACATGTGGGAACCTTTGGGGACCCATGGGGCCCTGTGGGGACCTATGGGACCTCTGGGCACCTATGGGGACCTATGCCGACTTGTCCGGCCATGGGGGCCTATGGGGACCTATGGGGGCCCATGGGGACCTATGGGGACACATGGAGACCTGTGGAGTCTATGGGGACGAATGGAGGCCTATGGGGAGTTGTGGGTTCCTATGTGGACCTGTAGGGACCTATGGGGACCTATGCGGACCTATGCACACCTCTGGGGACCTATAGGGACCAATGGGGACCTATGGGGCCTTTGGAGTACCTATGGGGACATGTGGACACCTATGGGAACCCATGGGGCCCTGTGGGGACCCATGGGACCTATGGGCACCTACGGGAACCTATGGGGAACTATGCCGAATTGTCCGGCCATGGGGGCCTATGGGGACCTATGGGGACCTATGGGGACACATGGGGACCTATGGGGACATATCAAGACGATTGGGGACCTACGGGGACCTATATGGAATTTTGGGTACCAATTGGGACTTCTGAGGACCTATTGGGACCTATGCAAACCCATGGGGACCTATGGGGCCCTATAGGGACCTATGGGGATCTATGGGGCCCTATAAGGACCCATGGGGACCCATGGGGACCTATGGGCGTCTATGGGGACCTATGGGGGCGCATTGGGACCTACAGGGACCTATGGGGACCTATGGAGACCCATGGGGACCTATATGGACCTATGGGGACCCGTCAAGACCTATGGGGAGCTATGGGTGCCTAGGGGGATCTATGGGGACCTATGCACACCTATGGGGACCTATGGGGACATATGGGGCTGTGTGTGGACCTGTGGGGATCCATGGGACCTATGGTAACCTATGGGAACTTTTGGGCACCTATGGGGACCTATCAGGGGCCATGTGGACCTATGGGGACACATGGGGACCTATGGGGACATATCAAGACGATTGGGGACCTACGGGGACCTATATGGAATTTTGGGTACCAATTGGGACTTTTGGGGACCTATTGGGACCTATGCAAACCCATGGGGACCTATGGGGCCCTATAGGGACCTATGGGGATCTATGGGGCCCTATAAGGAGCTATGGGGATCCATGGGGACCTATGGGCGTCTATGGGGACCCATCAGGACCTATAGGGACCTATGGGGGGGACCTATGGAGACCCATGGGGACCTATATGGACCTATGGGGACCCGTCAAGACCTATGGGGAGCTATGGGTGCCTAGGGGGATCTATGGGGACCTATGCAGACCTATGGGGACCTATGGGGACCTATGGGGGTCTGTGTGGACCTGTGGGGATCAATGGGGTCCTATGGTAACCTATGGGAACTTTTGGGCACCGATGGGGACCTATCAGGGGCTATGGGTCTTATGGGGACCTATGAGGACCTGTGGAGACCTATGAAGACATATGGGGGCCCATGGGGAACTATAGGAACCTATGGGGATGCATGGGGACCTATGGAGACCTATGGGACCCTATCAAGACTATTGGGGACCTATGGGGACCTATAGCGAATTATGGGGACATGAGGACCTATTGGGACTTCTGGGGACCTATTGGGCCCTATGTGGCACCACCTGAGGAGGCGGCCCCAACGACGGACCGCACTCGGCCTGCCGCAATCAGCACATACCACCACCAATACGGCACACGGCCCAACATGGCAGCCCCAAGTGGCACCCGAACCACACCAACGGTGCACTAGCGCACCCAGCGCCGAACAACCGAGCCAAGGCTCACGCCACACAATCTGGGGGAAGAGGAACAAATGACCCCCAGGACACAGGCCCACATCACCACGGGCCGCACTCAACAAGTCCACACCCAGACACCGCCCCGACTAGGGTACAGACCAAAGGTGTGAACACACACGCCCCGCGCCACCAACCCTTGATGCTCACCGGCCCTGCCGACCACAGAGACTTGTGGCACAAAGGGAAGCCACGTCAAAACAACGCCCGCACGGCAATAGCAAGTCCCCGGGCTGACTACGCACATGGTAATCTAAGAGGAATGAACATGAACGACCAAAGTTCAAAACGCATAACCCGTTGGGAAGGTAACTTTGGACTTTAGTAGCATTTGTACCAGGGAGCAACATTAAAAAGCAGCACTAGACACGGCAACAAGAGACAAAAGTAGCAAGTAAGGTCATGTCGCATCATAGAGAGGCTGCCCTATTTGTCGAGAATGGGCACGGAGTGAACCCCCATGTCTTCCACTTACTGCGTGGATTGCACAGCATCACACCAGACCGAATTCGTCACCGGGGGGAAGAGCAGCGAACGTACGTCCGACACTAGGTTCGCTTTCCCTCGGAGGATGAACCGCTACTGCGTTGTTGCATTGTTTGAAGCCGTAATGCCAACGAAAGGTTCCGGCGTCCGGGTGCCCCATATTTGGCCTCGCCAAAACACCTCCGACTAGTGGGCGCCCCGCGGCTAGTCGGTTGGAAGCTGAACAAAGGCTTCAACGAGCCACCGAGCGTTAAGTGTGCGCACCAGCCATCCCCGGAACCTCTCGAACTAGGCCTTTGCGAACTTCTCGGGGACTGGTGGGGGTCTAAAGGAATTTGCAGCGGCTTATCATCGACAGTGCCGAGCGAGTAGTACGGCTGGACCAGGGCAGCTCGCCCCTCATAGTGCTCAGCTGTGCAGGGAGCATCACGGGCCTTGCGGTGGGCCCAACCTCGTTCCGAGCACTTCCGCTTGCCGGTTGGAGGCGCGCAGCACCGTGGACAAACCAAGAGGGTCCAGGATGACACAAAGACGCCCTTGATACACGTTTCAACATAAAGGTTGTTCCGGTGAGAACATTGTAAGTGGGAACAATTTTGGTCTGGAACGTTTCGTACCAAATCACCTCCGGAACACCTTCTAGGGACCGCATAACCAGGTCCGTTGCTATAAGATCCGAAGTTTGCAAGTGGTGTTGGTCCTTTATTTGCTTGTGGAGAGTTTTTAGGGCCTACATTTGTCGTCCATGGCCTGCTACCATTTTGTGTGGCATTGGCCCCACTCTACCCTAGTTGTACACATTTCAAATTGTTGTCGTCCGTCTGCAGCGGTGCTGTTATTTCTTGTTTCGAGCAATGATTCTATGTCTTTCCGACAGGCGTCCGGGGATCTCCGCACCTACCTAACCAACACCACTGCCCACCGGGTTTGTGGCACTTGCTGCCAGCCGGCCGTTTAGGGTTGTGCCCGGGTGCTCCCGGTGGTGTCAATTTCCCCACGTGGACGCTATGCGCGGTGTCTTTGCTGTTTCGTACGGCTTTTCGGGGGAGTACAGGATCCATTGAAGTTATGAATGGGGGGCCCGAGTTCTCCGCCTGCCTTGCCATTGCCTGTCCGCTTCCCCGCTTATCTCCGTGGCGGTATCACCGTGACCGCTCTGCTTTTGTCTGCAGTCCATGATGCCTCCACTGCCTACATCGGTCACCGACCTTCCCGGCCGGTTTTTCCGCTTGTTAGAGAGCAGCACTGTGCCACGCCCGCAATCCCTGTTGTGCGACTATACTCTAGGTGTTTACATGCTCGCCCTTCGTCGGGCCGTTCGAGCGTTCGGAAGTAGCCAACAAAGCCCCTACACATCTTTGCGACTCATGGTGACGGGTTTTGTATGAAAACCTATGGGGGCCTATGGGACCTATGGGGGCCTATGGGGCCCTATGGGGGCCCGTGGGGCTCTTTAGGGGCCTAGGGGGACCTATGGGGGCCTATGAGAGTATATGTGCACCTATGGAGACCCATGGGGACCTGTATGGACCTATAGGGGTCAATGTGGACCAATGAGGACCTATGGGAACCTATGAGGATCTATGGCGACCCACGGGGACCTATGGAGACCTATGGGGGCCTATGGAGACCTATGGGCGTCTATGGGGGCCTATGAGAGTCTATGGGGACCTATATGGACCTATGGGGGTAAATGTGGACCCATGAGGACCTATGAGAACCTATGAGGATCTACGGGGACCCATGGCGACCTATGGGAACTATGGGGGCTAATGAGAGTCTATGGGGACCTATGGAGACCCATGGGGAGCTATGTGGACCTATGGGGGTCAATGTGGACCCATGAGGACCTATGGGAACCTATTAGAATCTCTGGGGACCCATGGGGACCTATGGGGGCCTATGGGGGTCTATGGGGCCTATGGGGACCTATGGGGATCTATGGGGGTCTTTGGGGACCTATGGGGACCAGTCAAGACCTATGGGGACCCATGGGGACCTATAGGGAGGGACCTATGGGGGTCTATGTGGGTTCATGAGAACCTATGGGAACGTATGGGGATGTATTGGTACCTATGGTGACTTTGTACCCTTCGTGAACGGCCGTTAAGTGGCCGTTTGAATAATTGCGTGAATTTCACGTGAATTTACCCAAATTTTGAGGTTTTTGGGGGAAAATGCCATATTCCTGGTTCATTCCGAGGGCTTTGAGGGGCCAAAATTCCTCCCCCAGCTTTGTTACGCATCATCCAATGAAAGTCCCGTCCCAAAAGCATCCATCATGTCCGAACCGTGCCCAAAACGAGAGGTACCGAAACCCGGCAAGCCTGTAGCCCATTCACAGCCGTGAATTCACGTGAATTCGTACGAAATTCGCACGAATTTCGCACGAATTTCGTACGAATTTCACGTGAATTCAAGTGATTTTACACAAATGATACCGGTGTGCACCCCCTGCTCTGTCCTCACACCCCTAGTAGGCCCCCCAGCATGCACCCCGGTCACAGGCAACAATGGTCTAGGTTTGTAAGGTGATCTCATGTCCGTCTCTTGCGGCACCGGAACCGCCGCTGTAGAGTCTGAAGGTGCTGCATGTCGGTTAGAAGCCGTCTTCTTGTGCGGCTTGCGTACGTTTGTACACTTATGGGCCCTTGCCCGTGTTGAGCCCTTTTGGTCGCATCCCACCCATGCAACCATGTACCTGCGGCTCACTTGGAAATGTGAAGTTGGGGCTCAGTTGGGGCTAAAACGGCTCATTTGGGGCTAAGTGGTGTTTTTCAAGGGGTTTAATGTGAAAAGTTGTGGCTTTCCGGGGTGGGTTGGGGTTTTGGAATGTCCCCAAAGGGACACCAATCCCTAGGCCAAGAGGATTTGACCGGGGGGGTTTATTTTTTTCGACGGCTCAGTTGACTGAGCACCCGACTGAGCCGTCACTGAGCCGTCACTGAGCCGGCTCACTGAGCGCTCACTGAGCGCGCCAAATGGCTTAGTGAGCGCTCAGTGAGCGATCACTGAGAGCTAATTGGGGGCTCACTCAGGGCTCACTCAGGAGTTTCTCCCCCTTTCCGCCCTCTCTTCCCACCCTTGCTGGCCCACACTTCTGATCATCCTTTTCACACCAACATTGGTCCGCAGTTCTCACCACGTCTTTTCTCCAAGAACTTGAGCGTGCATGCACACATACATACTTGCATACATGTACCCGTGGCGACAAACACACAAACATCCAAACACACACACTTCGTCAGGGACACAAATAGCCAAACACATGCACACACATACACCATACACACGTCCACACACACATGCACATGCACAAATTGACAACCACATTCATTCTTGTGTGCAATTATCTTGCGTGTACATAAGCACATGGCCACATTGAACCATGTGAAGTGAAGGGCTAGGGAGAGATGGTTACGGGGTTGGGGTTCGTGGATATGAACCTAACCATTTGCGAGGGTGTTCCTTGTTGCCTCATGAAAATGGCACCCACCCACCCCATACACACACACACACACACACACACCATGAAGCACAAATAGGGCACAAAGGACATTGCTCGCTTTTGTGAGGTTGATCATACAACCATCTTGACCTACACCATGACACATTGATCCCCCTCCCTCCTTATCCCCTCCCCTCCCCTTTCGCTATGCTGCGTTCCCCCGCTTCCCTCGTGCGTAGCCCTTCTGTTTTCTTGCCTGTCCCGTCCCCTTTGTCCTACCTTTCCTATTTTTTGGCCATGGCATCACATGCATGATGGTGGCGGCAAGGACGATGACCTTTGCAGGTATGTTGTGCTATTATGTGTGTAGGTGTGGGTGTGCGTGCTTGTGTGCGTGTGTAGTTGTGCCCATGCGCATGTGCGCATCTGTAGATGGTTTGTTCGTTCTTGGTTTCTCTCATTTAGTGTGTTTGTATGTCTGCTTGTGTGTGTGGGGGGGGGGGGGGGGTTGCATGGATCGATACGTGAGTGAAGGTGTCTTTGTGCGTGAGTGGTTGTGAGTGTGTGACTGCGTTCTTTGGTTTCTGGTTGCCTAGGTTCGTGCATGTAGATGGATTCGTGAATGTGTGTACGCGCAGGTGTGTGTGTGTGTGTGTGTTGCAGCTGTTGTTTTGGATGTTGTTGTTGGTTTTGGTGTTGTGTGGCATAGGCTTTGATTGTGTGCGCATAACATTGTGCCTGTGGCTGCAGACACAGGTATGCTTGTGTTTGTGGTTGTGGCTGTGGTTCTGGGCTTGCGTACGGTTGTTGCCATGGCCGTTGTGGTAGCTGTCGTTCTTGGTGTGGTTATGGTAGTGGCTGTGGTTGCGGCTTTGGTTGTGGGTGTGGGCGTGGGTGTGGGTGTGGGTGTGTTTCTGCAAGCTGTGTTGTGTGTGGATTTGGTTGTGGTTGTGTCAGTGTGTGTGGCCCTGGCTGTTGCGAAGGCTGCAGTTGCAGCTTTCACTGTGGCTGCAGCTGCAGCTGTTCTTTGGGTTCAGGCTGTAGCTGTGGGGGGGGGGGGGGTAAAGGACTACAAAGAGGGGGGCTGAAATCACCATCCACCCCCTCCCCAAAAAGACCGCACCAAGTTTACAGTGACAGTGTACAGTGACAGTGTACAATGACAGTGTACAGTGAGAGCATACAGTGAGTGTAGAGTGACAGTGTAGAGTGCTAGTATAGAGACTTGGGCGTTGTGGCGGACGTACTGTGTGTGGGGATACATTCTATGAGACCTTGGGGAGTACAGTGTACAGAGTACAGTGTACAGTGTACAGTGTACAGTGTACAGTGACAATGTACAGTGACAGTGTATAGTGACAGTGTGCAGTGGCAGTGTGCAGTGTGCAGTGACAGCGTACAGTGCCAGAATACAGTGTACCATGTACAGTGACAGTAGACAGTGACACCATTGACAGTGTACATGGACAGTGTACAGTGACAGTGTACAGTGACAGTGTACAGTGACAGTGAACCATACAGTGAACCATGAGTGAGCCCTCACTGAGCGCTCACTGAGCCATTTGGCGCGCTCAGTGAGCGCTCACTGAGCCATTTGGCGCGCTCACTGAGCGCTCACTGAGCACTCACTGAGCGCTCAGTGAGCGCGCGAAACGGCGCAGTGAGCGCTCAGTGAGCGCGCCGAATGGCTCAGTGAGCGCTCAGTGAGGGCTCACTCATGGTTCACTGTCACTGTACACTGTCATTGCACACTGTGTATTGCACACTGCACACTGCACACTGTGTATTGCACACTGCACACTGCATACAGGGGGGGGGGAAATTTAGTATGGGAAAATTTTTGCCTGGAAAAATTCCGCCGGGGAAAAATTCCGCCACAATCATTAAAAGTGATGGGAAAAATTGCGCCACCCTTTTCCATGGTGAAGGGCAAGGCCTAAGGTCGGCTCTCCTTATTGAGGGGGACACCACTTGAGGAAAAGCTGTGATGAGGTTCTAGTTTGCTCAGGTTGTGTGTGTGCTGCGCTTGCTTGGCCTTGAAAGCTTGTGCAGTCCTCTCCAGGTCTAGCTGAACATCAGCTGACCGCACCAAAGAGGAGTTCACCAAAAAACGTTGCATTGCAGGCTGTCAAGGCAGAGGTACAGGTGCAGGGTTCGGTCTGGAAAAAGATGTGCAACAGAATGTGGACGTCTTCATCCAGGTACTGGGCTGCAGCTGCCACTGCCGAACAGCGACCTACAGAGAACACAGTGTCAGTTGACACTGCGCTCACTATTAACTGGCAACTACATGTGGTAGGCAGCCTGAAGTGCCCTGAAGGATAGAACCCTGACCATCCATCCACGTGACGTATCTAATTCTGCACCCCCCTCCCCCGATCATACCCCCCCCCAGCACAGGGTACAAATTTTGAACTTGATGTCCAAAAAAAAGTATGGGAAAAATTCCGCCACAATCGTGAAAAGTGATGGGAAAAATTGCGCCAGAATTGGCCGTACGAAATTTTTCCAGACAGGTTTCTTCCCATACTAAGTTTTTCCCCCCCCCCGTACTGTGTATTGCACACTGCACACTGCACACTGTGTGTTACAAATTGCACACTGCACACTGTAATGCACACTGCACACCCTGTAATGCACACTGCGCACTGTGTATTGCACACTGCACACTGAGCGCCCAAACGCTTGCACTGTACGGTGTGCAGTGTGCATGACACAGTGTGCAGTGTGCATTACACAGTGTGCAGTGCGCAGTGTACACTGCGCACTGCACACTGTGTACTGCACACTGCACACTGCACACTGTGTATTGCACACTGCACATTGTGTATTGCACACTGCACACTGTAATGCACACTGCACACTGTGTATTGCACACTGCACACTGCACACTGTGCATTACAAATTGCACACTGCACACTGCAAAGCACACTGCACACTGTGTATTGCACACTACACACCGCACCCTGCGTAATGCACACTGGGTATTGCACACTGCACACGGTGCACTGTGCAATACCCAATGTGCAATACACAGGGTGCAGGGTGTAGTGTGCATGACACAGTGTGCAGTGTGCATTACACGGTGTGCCGTGTGGATTACATCACACACGGCATACTACACCCTGTGTAGTGCACACTACACACAGTGTGCAGTGTGCAGTGTGCAATACACAGCGTGCAGTGTGCAGTGTGCAATACACAGCGTGCAGTGTGCAGTGTGCAATACACAGTGTGCGCGCCAAATGGCTCAGTGAGCGCTCACTGAGCGCGCCAAATGGCTCAGTGAGCGCTCAGTGAGGGCTCACTCATGGTTCACTGTCACTGTACACTGTCACTGTACACTGTCACTGTACACTGTCCATGTACACTGTCAATGGTGTCACTGTCTACTGTCACTGTACATGGTACACTGTATTCTGGCACTGTACGCTGTCACTGCACACTGCACACTGCCACTGCACACTGTCACTATACACTATCACTGTACATTGTCACTGTACACTGTACACTGCACACTGTACTCTGTACACTGTACTCCCCAAGGTCTCATAGAATGTATCCCCACACACAGTACGTCCGCCACAACGCCCAAGTCTCTATACTAGCACTCTACACTGTCACTCTACACGCATTGTATGCTCTCACTATACACTGTCATTGTACACTACTGTCACTGTAAACTTGGTGCGGTCTTTTTTGGGAGGGGGTGGATGGTGATTTCAGCCCCCCTCTTTGTAGTCCTTTACCCCCCCCCCCCCCCACAGCTACAGCCTGAACCCAAAGAACAGCTGCAGCTGCAGCCACAGTGAAAGCTGCAACTGCAGCCTTCGCCACAGCCAGGGCCACACACACTGACACAACCACAACCAAATCCACACACAACACAGCTTGCAGACACACACCCACACCCACACCCACACCCACACCCACACCCACACCCACACCCACGCCCACACCCAGAACCAAAGCCGCAACCACAGCCACTACCATAACCACACCAAGAACGACAGCTACCACAACGGCCATGGCAACAACCTCACGCAAGCCCAGAACCACAGCCACAACCACAAACACAACCATACCTGCATCTGCAGCCACAAACACAATGTTATGCGCACACAATCAAAGCCTATGCCACACAACACCAAAACCAACAACAGGATCCAAAACAACAGTTGCAAAAGCTGCAACACACACACACACACACACACACACACACACACACACACACACACACACACATTGGCACACACACACACACACCTGCGCGTACACACATTCACGAATCCACGTACGCAAACAAACCTAGACAACCGGAAACCAAAGAATGCAGTCACACACTCACAGTGACGCACAAGGACACCTTCACCCACGCATCGATCCAAGCAAGCCCCCCCCCCCCCCCCCGACTCACACACAAACATACATACAAACACACTAAATGAGAGAAACCAAGAGGG
Source organism: Eutreptiella sp. 'Long Island Sound 2002' (assembly GCA_964036045.1). Taxonomy (NCBI): domain Eukaryota; phylum Euglenozoa; class Euglenophyceae; order Eutreptiales; family Eutreptiaceae; genus Eutreptiella; species Eutreptiella sp. 'Long Island Sound 2002'. The sequence continues at coordinate 43,141,955 of OZ038379.1, read as the reverse complement.
AACAAACCATCCACACTTGCGCACATACGCATGGGCACAAGCACACACCCGCGAACACACACACTAGCACAACATACCTGCAAAGGTCATCGTCATTGCCGCCACCATCATGCACTCGATGCCATGGCAACAAATAGGGAAGGCATGGCAAGGGCAGGGCAAGGGGACGCGACAGGCAAGATAAGAGAAGGGGTTGGCATGGGGTAAGCGGGGGGATCAGGCATGGCAAAAGGGGACGGGGGGGGATAAGGAGGGAGGGGAATGAGTGTGTCATGGTGTAGGTCACGATGGTTGCATGATCAACCTCACAAAAGCGATCAATATCCTCTGTGCCCTATTTGTGCTTCATGGCGCGCGCGCCCGTGTGTGTGTGTGTGGGGTGGGTGGGTGCCATTTTCATGAGGCAACAAGGAACACCCTCGCAAATGGTTAGGTTCATATCCACGAACCCCAACCCCGTAACCATCTCTCCCTAGCCCTTCACTTCACATGGTTCAATGTGGCCATGTGTTTATGTACACGCAAGATAATTGCACACAAGAATGAATGTGGTTGTCAATTTGTGCATGTGCATGTGTGTGTGGACGTGTGTATGGTGTATGTGTGTGCATGTGTTTGGCTATTTGTGTCCCTGACGAAGTGTGTGTGTTTGGATGTTTGTGTGTTTGTCGCCACGGGTACATGTATGCAAGTATGTATGTGTGCATGCACGCTCAAGTTCTTGGAGAAAAGACGTGGTGAGAACTGCGGACCAATGTTGGTGTGAAAAGGGTGATCAGAAGTGTGGGCCAGCAAGGGTGGGAAGAGAGGGCGGAAAGGGGGAGAAACTCCTGAGTGAGCCCCGAGTGAGCCCCCAATTAGCTCTCAGTGATCGCTCACTGAGCGCTCACTAAGCCATTTGGCGCGCTCAGTGAGCGCTCAGTGAGCCGGCTCAGTGACGGCTCAGTCGGGCGCTCCGTCAACTGAGCCGTCGCCAAAAAAAGTACCCCCCACCTTGAACCTTGACCAAGTGAGTATCTAAAACTTCTAAAAACATTAAATGCACATTACCTAGCATGCAAAACGCACAACAAACAAGCACAAAGACATCGCAATGCACAACTGAGCCCCAAATGAGCCCGAACTTCACATTTCCACTTAGCCACCAGTGAGCCGCAGGTACACAAACGCTATCGTCAATGGTGTGGTTGTCCACAACCACTTGCACCCCTAGTCTCCCCCGGAGCAGGCTTAGGCCCCCGCTGTTGCGCAACATGCGCTTCAGCCTCCGGTGACTTCCCTCCATGGCAAAGCAGGAGAACTTTGACAAGATTCTCCACTTCTTTGCAAAATAATACATGTGGTCGATCCAAAGATGCGTCCACAGAAGTTTGCCCCACTGGAGCTCATTGTGGGTAGCGCCCATGGCTATGCTATGGTTCCGGAGCCGCCCCAAGTCGGCCCCGGAGAACCATGCGGAACGCCGCGCGTACACACACATGCCTGCAAAATTCTCCCACCACGTTTTGCACACCGACTCCCAACTTTTTCCCCCTACTTGATGCTGCCTCACACTAGGCTGCTGTAGGCAAGCATCTATTATCTTCTCCCAACCCCTATTCCGCATGAAATGGATGGCAGCAGCACACTCCATCCTCACCTTCCCCTTGCTGTTTGCCTTGTCATTATTTAATCAGGCACGGGTGCAAGTTCGTGCAGCAAGCCGTGCCTCATCTAGAACCGGTTGCAGCATGGTGCGTGGTTGTGGCCCATCCCCTCCCCCCAAGGTAGGAGTTGCGGGTGGGGCTGCGCATGTCGATGTGGATGACATCGGGGGAGGGGTCGAGGGATGCTGCCCAGCCCACAACATCATCCACCCCCAGTGCCCCCGACTGGTACGTCGCCTCCTCCAATTGATGGTGGGCGACGGGGAGGGCTTGGTAATGGGCGAGGGTGTCGGCTGCGGGGTTGGGGCGAGAGGCCACGTTGGCGAGCTGCGACATAGTCTGCTGGGACATTGTCAAAAGAGAATGCGAAGAAAGGCTTTGAGAGCTGTGAGAAAGCGAAACAGTGGAAATGAGGGTAAATTCGTGCGAAATTCGTACGAAATTCTCAGAATTTTTTGCGACGACTTTTTCGTCGCCGCCGCCCCACGCCTTCATCACCTTGTTCCACCCCACCTCACAATCCCGTGCTTCCACAAGCCCCCGAAGCACAATGTAGCCGTTCCCATCAACAAAGTTGAGGGGCGGCTGGGAGGGGCCAACCCTGTCGGGGGCGGGGTCAGGGCTGCCCATCACTCCATGAGGGGGGTCGGGAAGGGGTTCGGTGCGGAGGAGGGGTTCACTTGAAATGAAGGGGGGGGGCGCATGAGGCACCACGGTACCATTGCAAAGAAGTTGTGCCGTAGAAGGTGGGGTGGGTGACGTCGGGGATGTGCACCTGGGGGGGGATGGTGGGATGGAAAGGGGCGATGCCCAAATCATCCCACCACCGGGGGTTGGCAAGGTGCCAAGAAAAGGGGAAAAAAGAATGGTCTGCCGGTGCACCTGCAGCAAGATCCTGCAGGCACACCATATCGCAGTGGGGGGGGGTATGGACGAGGTTAGTGGTGGGGTACACCTGCACGTGGGCGTCCTTAGGCTTCCCCACAGGGTTAGTGCGCATGGAGTTGAGGAGCTGGTCAACACTGGAGGGGAGAGGAGTTAGATGCACATATTTAAGGGAGGGGAGTTGGCGGCGCAGTTCCCTCCACAAGGTTGTGGCCCATCCCCTGCCCCCAAGGTAGGAGTTGCGGGTGGGGCTGCGCATGTCGATGTGGATGACATCGGGGGAGGGGTCGAGGGATGCTGCCCAGCCCACAACATCATCCACCCCCAGTGCCCCCGACTGGTACGTCGCCTCCTCCAATTGATGGTGGGCGACGGGGAGGGCTTGGTAATGGGCGAGGGTGTCGGCTGCGGGGTTGGGGTGAGAGGCCACGCTGGCGAGCTGCGACATAGTCTGCTGGGACATTGTCAAAAGAGAATGCGAAGAAAGGCTTTGAGAGCCGTGAGAAAGCGAAACAGTGGAAATGAGGGTAAATTCGTGCGAATTTCACATTGTCGTGAATCTGTGAATCTACCGTGAATTTTTGCGTGAATCTGGGTGCGTGAATTTCAAATTGACGCGAATCTCACCAAATGTGTTGAACCATGCGGGGACTTCAAACCTCTAAGTTCCACATATTTGTTGGATCTTACTTTGGATGAAGGCAGCACGACAAAAGCACACGATAGCACCAAGTTACGAGCAAAGCACAGCAAAATTGGGTGAAATTCACGGTACCGTGAATCTGGGATTCAAACGGCCGGTTCACGAAGGGTACATTGTGGGGGTGCTGGGGGCTCTATGGGGACCTATGGGGAAGTATGAGGACCTATGGACGTGAATGGGCACCTATGGCGGTCTATGGGGACCTATGGGGACCTATGGAGACCTATGGGGGTCTATGGGGACTTGTCGGGGCCTACAGGGACCTTTGGGGGCCTACAGCGACCTATGGGGGCAGATGGGGGCACATGGGCACCTATGGGGACCTATTGGGACACATGGGGACTTATGGGGACCCTTGGGGGGTGTCTATGGGGGCCTATGGGGGCGTATGGGGACCCCCGGGGACGCATTGGGTCCTACTTGGACCTATGGTGAGCTATGGGGACCTATGGGAGTCTATAGGTGCTTATGGGGACCTATGGGGAGCTATGGGGAGCTATGGGGACCTATAGGGACCAGCGGGGGTCTATGGGGACCTATAGGGACCTATTGGGACCTATATATATGGATCTATATGGACCTTTGGGCGTCTATGGGGGCTTATGGGGGCCTATGTGGAGCTATTGGAATCTATGGGGACCTTTGCGGACCTATGGGGAGCAATAGGGGTCTATGGGGACGTATGCGGGCCTATGGGGACCTATGGGGACCTATGCAGACCTATGTGGACCTATGGGGACCTATAGGGACCTATGCGGACCTATGCGGGTCTATGTGGACCCATGGGTACCCATGGGGACTTATGGTGTCCTATGGGTACCTCTGGGTACCTCCGGGGACCTATGAGGACCTATCGGGACCTATGGGGTTCTATCAAGAGCTATGGGGTTCTATCGTGACCTATGTGGGCCTTTAGAGGCCCATGGGGACCCATGGGGTCCTACGGGGACCAATGGGGACTTTGGAGGACCTATGGGGACCTATGGGGACCTATGGATCCCCATGGGGACGTAGGGGGGCCAATGGCAAACTATGGAGACCGAGAGGGAATGTTGTGGACCTATGGGGACCCGTTGGGACAGATGGGGAGGTACGCGGACCTATGCGCAGGTATGGGGACCAGTGGGGACCTCCGGGGACCTATGGGGGCCATGGGGACCTATGGGGGCCTATGGGGGTCTATGGGGGCCTATGGGGACCTTTGGTGATCTTTTGGGGTGTTTGCGGACCTATGGGGACTTATGGGGACCTATGGAGACCCGTCCAGACCTATGGGGACCCATGGGGACCATTAGGGAGGGACCTATGAGGGTCTATATATGACAGTTTATGAAAGCCTATGGGGATGTATGGCGATGTATTGGGTGGGACCTATGGTGACTTGTGCGGGTGTGGTGGGGCCTATGGGGACCTATGGGGAAGTATGAGGACCTAAGGGGTTTTTTTGAATTTTTTGAAAGTACTAGCTTGTTTGCTTGTGAAATAAGACGGCACCGGCCCTCGCTTTTTTGAAATCCAAAAGCAGGTTTGCTCTCCAAGATCCCAAATACCGCACACACGGAGCGGCGGTCACAAAACCCTCAAAGTGTCAATCATGGAAGAGAGTACCATGTTTCGGCAAAGCATTTGGCCCTCATCAGCTCGAAAGTAGCATAATCACAGCCGTTGTGCATTGGAAAAAAATCAACAATTCAAATGCAAGAATAAACAGCAAACAATTGGAATTGATTATTCACAGAACCAGAATGTTGTGCACGCGCGCATTGAAATAGCGGTGATGTCGCTGCTCGCTAGACATTCAATAGCAAGCTTGCTAGTGTAGAACTTGGTTCCTCATTCGGACACACTTCATGGTTCTTACCACTCAAGGTCGACCACAGACGGGAGGCCCATTGCGCCCTTTGGGGGGGGGGGGGGCTCGTGGGTCAAAAACATCTGCAGGTTAGGGACAAGGCACTCCACTGCATGCTCCGGGCGGCTGATCACGGAGGTCCAGGAGGCATTGATGACATAACTGTATGGGGCACACAGGACATGGCCTCTCACATCATTAATCCAATTTGGTTCAGTGTATTGCTATGAACACAATGCTACTATCTATCATACAACATGGATAGGGCAACATCATCACACACCAATAGTGTGTACCGACAAGTCTCATGTCGCCTTAGTGCTCTGAGTCCACTGAAGATGCTTACGGCACAGTGATCGAAAACACTTGAACTGTCGTCCAAAACCTGCAGCCAGTTTGGCTGAACTCAAGGGGAAAGGGACATACCTGTGTGAAGTTTGGCATCCGCAACCACCTGGCATCCGTTGTGCACACCTACATTAGCATCCGCATACCCGTGTGCCGCAGGTCACACATGCAGTGCAATCTGTGGTTGCATGCAGTGCTATGCACTGCCATCAGACATGCAGGTGCTCACATGTCCTTAGTAAGGAAAGCAAGAAGCAAAGTGCGACTTCAGTGCATCTCCCTCATGGCCGCAAGAGGCAATAAATAGAGTGTATGGTGTCAAATAGCTCTGTCGTTGATAGGAGCCTCTATGGGCAAGAGGTGCCTGACGACTCGCCCTCTTGGGGCAAAAAGCCATTAGGCACCCGCCCGGCAAAGCTACTCTAACATCTGACATCCTGGACTTGACTAGTCCATAGTTGTGGGTGCAGGAAGTAAAATGAACCTCTCACGTTCTCCCTTAAGGATACAGGTAGCAACACCTCCAACCGTTGGCAGAGAGCTTAAAACAGTCTTCCTGTTGCACCCTTCAGGCCCACTCAATAGCAACAGATGCCAGGGAGACCATCTGGGCAGCAAACAGCATTCAAACTGAAAACACAGAGCAGAAAATGTCTGAGCAGCTTGTGACGGCCACGCAGGACGGCCCCAACCTTCTTGGTCCACCTCGCTGTGGCGCGGTCGCTGTAGGCGGACGCGGCGAATATAAAGTGACTGCCTTATCCGCGATACGGACGTGGTTCGTAAGAATCAGCAGGTCACCATACATTCGCGGGGCCGGCGCCCACGTCAGAGCAGTGCCGTAGTGTTGAGGCAGAGCAGCTGGCTGGCGACCCATTCAAGAAGCGAAGTGCGACAAGATGAACCTCTCAGGTTCTCCCTTAAGGGTACAGGTAGCAACAACTCCAACCGTTGGCAGAGAGCTTAAAGAAGTTAAGTATCTTCTATGGGCAAAAGGTGCCCAGCAGCCCTGCCAATTGGCAAAAGGCTACCAGGCTCCCGCCCTTTGAGGCTGTTGCTACTGCAACAATCTTCCGGCTACAGGCAAATCCCCTTCTGGTTCATCAACCGTAGAAATAAAGTCTTGATGATCTGGGGGCAGCGGTGTGCCCCAGATGCCTGAGTCTGCTTCCAGATCCACATCAATGTAAAAATTTGTATCAAAGTCTGTCTAGGCTGGCGTTCGGTTAGATCCAGAGCAAGGTCGCTTCCTCCGGGGCAACGCAGTTTCATCTCTGCTCTGCATCGCATTCTGTCTGTATGTGTCACATTCGAGGGGTTGCAGCTCCTGCCCAATTCAGCCAGATCGTTAGCTACTTCATTTCCTCTGATGCCACAGTGAGAGGGGAGTAGTACCGTTCTGAGCTCTCTTCCTGGCATGTTCAAAAATCGAAGCAAAGCCGCCTAGCAATGTACATTACCCACTGGTCCTGTCGAGCACCTCCAGCCATTGTCTTTCCATTTCTGCACCCCTCCCTTGATGGCGTCATTTACAATCATGCTATCCAGCGCAATTTTTCCGGTGGTGAAGTGGTCCAGAACCCAGAGCACAGCAAATAGTTCGGCAGCATTGTTTGTCTGCCTCTCTCCGTCCGGGTTTGGCATGGCATGCTTTTCCTAAGCTGCGGGCAGTAGACACCGAAGCCCCCCACCCATCCCACCGGATCCATACGCACACAGGACCCTTCTGTGTAAAATCCAAGCCAAACTCCAAACAGATATGGTTGCAGCTCTGCTAACGCCGGAGCCACCCTTGCTTCCTTATTGTGTTTGCGACGTTTGGATCTCTGACTGCTCTGGTCGGTGAAAAACCAGTCCCCCATAAAAATTCTCGGTACCAACGTACCTGTGTTAAGGAGTTCAAGTATTGCATACCGTATAGATCGAAAATAAGAGGAGAAACTGCTGGCACCAGGCCACTTGGCCAGCTCCATCAGCTTGTGGGCCCACGCAGACAAAAAGGTGTGGTACTTGCGCGTGTCAGGCAATGCATTAAATCGGAAAAGGCGACGTGTAACCCACACCTGTCGTGCCGTCCACAGCACTTTACCCGGCAGGGTTGCGAGGGTCTCTCCCTCATGTGTGCTTGCAAATTGCAAAATTGAGTGCACATCAATGCAACTACCCAAGGCCTTGTCAATGCAATCAGCTGCTACTTTGATCAGGGAGCATTGAAATAGGAAGTGCAAGTTGTCCTCGTCAGCTCCACAGATGGGGCATCCCACAACGTGCACAGTCAGTGGCTGTATTATGTCTTGTGTGCTAAGTTTACCCCACAGCGCTCAATGTATGAAGTCCCTGAGCTGTGGAGCATACTCATTGGGCTTGAAGTATTTGCAAGGAAACTGTGACTCTTTGCAGAAACCAACTTGTAGAGTGAGGATGTGTTTAGCCATATCTCATGATCCCCAGGTCTCCCAGAAGCTGGGACAAGAGAGCTCAATGGGATTTGAATGGGCACCGTGCAGCAGTCTCCTCGCAACAATTCGGTAGGGGGATTTGTATGTGTGTGCTAATCCTTTCATCACGGCGTCATGAGAGATGTCATGCCAAGATACTACTCCTTTCGTGAGGACAGTGATAGCTGTGATGATTCTCATTGCGACACATCGCATTGTGCCACAGAGGTAGGTTTTGCAGGGAGACCAGTGGTGATGCATACCGTTCATCCCGCTGCTTGAGCCAAGAAAAGCTTTTACCTGACAACCCCAAATAAGGCACATGCTTCCACTCTGTGATGCCTGTTTGCAACAGTGGTAAGAACCCTGGATGCAGAACCAGCCCAATGCGTTTGGACCAGTTTGTCATTGGCCACACGATGTCAGCCAATAATTTGTGTGGTTGCCTAATGAAGCTAACAAACATGTGTGCAAATTGCCAATGCAGGTAAGCCTCGGGCTACAGGAGGTTGTACCCTCCTTTCCTTGGCGGCTGTCACAGTATCGGTGACGTGACAAACCAACTGGTAAGCTTTAATCCCACCCAATATATATTGCGGAGATGTGAAATGACCAGGTCATTGGGCTGATATGCTCGGGCCGTGAAATTCAGAAGCGGCAAGACCCAAGTTTTGAGAATCAGTACCCTCTCATTTAGACCCGGCGGTACCGTACGCAAGAACTGTGCTCTTTTGAGTGCAATTGCAAGATACTCAGCAAATGCTTGTTCCGTTGTGATGTGGCCAATCCAGACCCCCAAATGTTTCAACTTGGAGACAATGAGGAGTTGTGTGTCTCTGTAATCGGCAGGGATCAAGTCCCCTTGCAGGAGCAGCTTGCGCTTGTCCACATTGATTTTAAGCCTGGATAATTTGGAAAAAATTCGCGATTTGTGTAAAACTTGCATAACCATAGCATGCACCTGAGTACTCTGCCCTGTAAAGATTAGTGCTATGTAACTGCTAAGATGTGCCCCATTTTGTTCACATGTATGCGTACGCGTTATCGTAGGCACGGATTTTGTAACGCGCATGAACCAGCGAACCAGCGCGTACGCGTTGCGATCTGAGTGCGTACACGTTGTGTTCTGAGTGCGTACGCGCTGGTATTTTGGCGCGTACGCGTTGGTATTTTGGCGCGTACGCACTCAGATAGCAACGCGTGCGCGCTGCCTATGGTGCCCGTACGCTGTCTGAAGTACTGGCGGTTCAATTGTGCCCCTTTTGACGCGACAAAGAAAAACTTTTACTTTGCTTCATGTCTGTTTTCCTTTCCTTAGTGCTTTTCTGCACACATGCCCGGCAAGAAAAAACCGGCGAAGAAGAAGGTGGCGAGGAAGGTCTCCGTGCCTCCCGCCGACGCCGGGGCCGTGGCAAAGAGGGCGCCAAGAACAAGTGTGGGTCAAGACGTGGTGGAGGAAGACGTGGATTTGGAGGAGGAGGAGCAGGAGGAGGATGAGGTGGTGGCCGAAGGCAATAGGCCCGCCGAGATTGTGAAGCGGGCCTTGGAGGTTGGGTTGTTGGAGGAGGATGAATCGGTGGAGCGTTGGTTCACGGACACTCGTTAGGCAGGAGATCTTGCTCACGGTGTTCATGGTGTTGTTGTTGTTCGTTTAGCGTTGGGTGAGGAAGACATTAAGGGTCTCCCGGAATTACCAAGTTCATGGCAAGATCTTTTGCTTTTGGATGTGAATGCGCAAGCACTAGGTGTTATTCCTGTTGTTGATAGTCGTTCCGTTCTTGCATGGCCCAATGCCGATGCAATGCCCCACACCCTTCTCCCTGCTGCTTTGTATGAATTTGTGGGTGAGCATTTGCTCATGGTTTCCATTAGTTTGAGTGTTGGTGAGCGTGACGCACTTTTCACAACTATGAATGCGTCCTTGCGTAAGAGAGTTGCCAAGACCCTTATCCACAAATATGCGGTGCTCAATGATGGTACCCTTTTCCCCAATCCCGTTGCCAGTGAGGTGGATAGCATTTGTCGCACGGACTCCTTTGTGCGGTACATGGGTTGTGCATCGGATGAATGGAATGAGCATGGCCCCATTCAATGCGTGCCCCCACCCCTTTCGGTAAATTACCACCCCGATTGCTCAACGCCGTATGTGTATGCAACCGCAGCGGAAGTTTTTGCATTGGGTTACGGTGCACCCACACCATTTTTTTGTGATATGCCCTTGCCCTCAAACCAATTGCTTCCGGACGCACCCGTTGAAAATGTGCATGGGTTTGCACATGCCGGTTATTTCATTGAACGGCATTCGTTTGATGCTGTTATTGGCGAAGCCATTTTAAACGTTGACATTGCCCCCCGTGATTGGGAGGTGATTACGTTGGAAGATGACACTTATGCAAGTGCCAACGTGATTCGGAAGGAAACAAAACGGTCGTCAAAATGGTTGCCCGAGGAGTTGCGCACGCAAGTGTTGGGTGCGGTGACGCGGTTTGAGGGTGTTGAGTGGAGTGCGTTGAAACCCGTGGATCTGAAATTGCTACATTGTACCCCATGCGCCCCATGGGATGGGTATCAGCTGGTCCATTCGGATCACAACCTTATGGGTCCACCTTGGATGAAGGATTGCATCCAAGTCTTTATTCCCTTGGACAATGTTCCTCCCGAGTGTGCTTTGCAAGTCGGAGTGGGTTCACATCAGGTTGGGCAACATGAGTCCAATCGTTGGGATGTGTGTTCCATGGAATTGGGTGACAACCTTCTTTTAAAAGGTTGCACTTTTCATCGCGGGGCGGGTGGTGGGGAGAAGGGGCGCTACACTTTGTTCATCCCGTTTGTCCCTTTGGAGCATGCTGCCACCATGTCAAGGGTGCATCTTGCTCGCCTATTGTATGCCCTTCCTCCTATGGTTCAATTTCTGAAAGATGCCAAAGGCTTTCCTATCCCTTGGGAATCTTTTACCCATTTTTCGGCTCCGTTGCTTGTTCGGCGACGGCAAGTTATCCCCTATTGTGGTGACGTTGTGATTTTGGGCCATGGTGTGCAAGGTGCAACTTTCTTTTTTAAGTGCCCCCCCGGCCCCGAGGAGCCACCATGTCCCTTGGCCCGGTTTCACCGTTGGTACCTCCCAAAGGCAAGTTTTGACGGCGGGACACGGTTTACGGTTGAGAAAGGTTCGTTGGTGTTCACGTTTGCCACGTGTGGTTACCTGTTGAGGCGGGATGAGGATGGGCCGGAACGGATGGAGTGGGCAGCCATGGCACATGCCCTGCATGTGGCGCCCGCTAGTGTTGCGGAGGCGGTAGAGCAGAACTTGGTGGTGCAGCGGCCGACGGCGACGGGCGGAATGGCGTACTCATGTGGGTGCACCGACCATTGTGATAATTATGAGGAGGTATGCATTTCTTGCGCATGTGGCACGTACACACCGCGTACGTGTTGTGCAAGTGCCTCGCACACGTTACGTTTTTGGTGCGTACGTGTTGACCTGCCAACACGTACGCGTAGGCCACACAGATCGTACGTGTTGGGGTAGCAACACGTACGCGTTGCCCCAGCGCCTCGTACGCGTTGACGTACCAGCACGTACGTGTTGCCCAAGTAGATCGTACGCGCTAATGTACCAACGCGTACGTGTTGCGTGCGCTGCCCACACGTGTTGTTTCATAATTAACGTGTCTCTACGCTTTCCTCTTGCAGTTGAACGTCACCCCCTTCAAGTACAAGGAGCGGCGCCCTTGGCCCTCTGAAGCACAAGTGCACCCGACGCCTCCGGATGCGGGCCGGAAGGCGCTGAAGCCGAAGGCGCTTCTTCAGAGCCCCCCAGGCGCTCCCTTGGTAGCCCCGGACCCTGAGTCGATAGGGACAATTGCAGGGCAGCTGGTGCAGGTGAGCAAGGAGGATGTGGTGGACAACGTCCATGTTGGGGATGTTGCCAAGTATAGTTTTTTTGATCAGGTTACGTTGCAGGCAAAGGTAAAGGAAGACAGTGGTGCGGTCTCATGGCTTGAGCCCATGATGGTCCGCTTTCCCATGTGGATGAAGGGCCATGCCGTTGGCAGGGACTCTGCAGCAGTTTTTATTGGGGGGACTTTGTACGAGATCAAAGGTGACAGCTACAGTTACGTGCAGACATGGCGTGTGCAGGGAGGGCAGCTCAAGCAGGCCAAGCGTGTTCAGTGGTCAGGGGTGGCGGGTTACCTCCCAATCACCGACGCTGCTGTTGTTGCAGAGCCGGATGGTGCAATGGAGAGGTGGAAGCTTCTCCTTGCGAAGAAGGTTGGGGGGAAGAGGGACACGGGGACGGGGGGGAAGAGGAGGGCTACGACACCGACCAATCGCGGCACGGTTCTCGTATGTCCCGGGCCAAGAAACCAAAGCTTGGTGCCAAGAAGGGCCCATAGTCCCCCCACAGCTCCCCATCTCCCCCTCGAGACCACTGCGTGAGCACCTCAAAGACACATAGGCGCAGCTAAAGGCGCGAATTGTGGAACTTGAGAAGGTGCGCAAGGAGAGTGCGACGGCACAGAAAGCTGCAGAGGACATGCTGAGGGGAGAGCGTGTAAAGTGGGAGGAAGAGCGAAGAGAAAAAGACAGTGAGATTAGGGACTTAAGAGTGAAGCTGCAGGATGCCTCTGTGAGGGCAAGCAAGAAAGGTCCAACCAGCCCTGGACCTGGGGAGGGGGGGAAAGATGTGGAAGACCAGAGGAGTTTTTTGCAGCTGGCAGCAATGGAAATGAGGGATGGCCTTGTCCAAGCAACCACATCCATTGAGGACCTGAGGGATTCATTGCAGGATGCAAGAGGCAGGGAGACATCACAGGGACAGAAGACTCTCACAGCCCTTATAGCATTGAGGGACAAGTACAATGTCCAGAGTCTACAGGCAGGCAAGCCGGCGGAGCAGCCCGGCGGTGGCAATGGTGGTGGGAGTTGACTCCCAGGGGCTGCTGCTCTCCCCTCTGCCCACATATGTTTTTTGTTGGAGGGGTTGGATGGGGGGGCGTGGCAGTCCAAGGACAGGTGGGGAGTACGATTGTGTTCCGCGATGTTTGGGGTGGTGCAGCGTGGCAATGTCCGGGTGGCGGTTGCAACACGCAACTTCCCGAAGGTGTGCCGGGCCATCAACGCCTACGGGCGCGCACGGTTGCCATCGTGGTTCACTTGGACTGCCGTCCAAGTGAACCATGGTATTTCCCCTTCAAGCACTATGCCATGGCACAAGCACCAGGACCACTTGCCCTTGAGTGCCATTGTGAACGTTGGTGATTTTTCAGGTGGGGAGTTTTGTGTGGAAGAGGCGGGGCTCGTGTTCCCCACAAAGGGAACCCGTCCCTACACAATGGCATGTGTTGCAGGGCCAGAGGGCCAAGACAGAGTGGATGAGGATGGGGTGGCATTGGATGCCCGGAATGGGGTTGTTTTTTGAAGTGGTTCTTTGCACATGCCAGCCCCGTGGCGTGGTGAGTGCTACGCACTGGTGTTTTTTACCCAGGTTGGTCTCGGCAAGGTGTCCTGGGAGGACCTCGTACTGCTGCGCAGTCTTGGGTTCCGGCTATGTGCCGGGTAGCATGTGCATGCATTGCGCATTATTGATTGATGGGTGAAGTGTGCGTCAACACGCGTGCGTTGTGGCAGGGGCGCGTACGCGCTAGCGTACGTGGTGCGTACGCGTTACGGTGTTGCATCGTACGCGTTGCTGTGTTGGCGCGTACACGCTGGGGTCATGACGCGTACGATTCGCTGTTCTAGCGCGTACGCGTTGGGTTCATAAAACGTACGCTTTTGCGTTGTGGAACGTACGCATTAAGAATGGAACGCGTACGCGGCTCGTACGCGCAGACGTGCGTGTTGCATGTTGCCTATACGTGTGAAGCTTGTTGTGTCCATGCACCCCCCCCCCTTGCTGTCTTTCCCTAGGGTTTTTTTTTTTCCCCTCAAGGAACATGCCCCAGTTCAAGGAGTACCAACAGCTGGGAAGGACTAAGAGATGGGAACGGATGGCCGAACTGCAGACGGCAGTCACAGAAATTCTTGGCCCAACCTGGCAAGTGCAAGCTGGCGAAAACGTGGGCACCCTCATTTTGAAAACGACAGAAGGGCCCATGCCCAAAAACCAGATGTGGCATGCCGAGGCCCTCCTGTGGGATTGCCGCAAAGAGGGCAAAAGCTGGCGGGCCCTCCAGTACTCCATCCCTACGTCCATGATCAAATGCCCCCTTGATGAAATCAGACGTGTGAAGGAGGAACTTAGTGCACCACCAGTAGTGGACTACAATGCAATGGACGGGGACCACACATTGCTGGGGGCCGGTACAAATTTGAGGGAGAAGCTGGGACTCATGATGGCCGCCCGTAAGGGAAATTCTTAGGCGGCCCTATACGCACGTAGCAAAATTGCCACAGTTCCCAAATGGGTACCACCCCAAAACGGGGGCCGAAAAACCACTTTGAAAAATTGCACAATTGTGCTTTGCAGGGAACACCCCCAAAAACCTGTGAATTATCCAAAATGACTGTGTGTAGGGGGTACAACATGTGCCAGTCAAAAGTCATGTATCCCCTTCAAATTTGGGCACTGCAGTGTCCATCCAAAGAAAAATCCAATTCTTCCGAATCATCCGCTGCTGCATTTCAAACCACACCGTAAAATGCAACCTAAAAAATGAAGCAAGGAGGACGACAGGCAAACACATGCAAAAATCTGGTTTGCTTTTTGTTACCGCGTCTGCTGACCCAGTCACTGTGACTGTATGCGAAGCGTGACAAACAATGCACCACCAGTGCAGCCAACAAGCAATGGAGGTGCCGCCAGTGCAGCCAATGCAATAATAAATGAGGGCAACAATGCCTGCAAAAGAAATGGCGCAAGAGGGGTAGAAAAAAGGCGAGTGGATGAATTTGGGCACTGCAGCGCCCAAAATTACCAAAACATTAAAAAGGGCACCAGTCTCACACGTGTGTGACACAAGACACATGGCAGTGTGCAGTCCGCGCCCAAAACAAAGCAGAAGGTTACACCAAGCTTGCGACCCTATTGTGAAATGGGTCGTAATGTGTTGTTGTTGTTCTCATAGGCGCTTGTACGATGTATTGAAACGGAACTCTCACATTCATGTACCCCGTATGGGCTAAAATTTGACTTTCACTACTTTTGAGCACTGCAGTGCCCAAAAATTTAAAAAGTTGGCAAATTTACCTGCTTCAATTCATTGTGGTGCATAGGTTCCTCGAAGGGCAAGAAAGGCCGACGCTTGTGCTTGCGTTGCGTTGGGTGGCATTCATGGTACCAAATATTTTTTGGCTACGGAGAGACAGAAAAACCGATAGGCAAGCAGACAAACAGATAGATAGACAGAGAGACAGTCCGATGGACACCCCGACAAACGGACGAACAGATAGACACATACACGGACGGACAGACCGACAGGCAAACAAACAGACAGACAAATAGACATACATACAGGCAGACAACAGACAGACGGACGGACGACTGGACGGACGGACTGTGGGACAGAGAGACACAAAGAGAGAAACACAGAAGACAAACCGTCAGACAAGACAAGACAGACGGACAGACGGACACATGGACAGACGGAGAGACAGGTACAATGGTTGTCCTCGTACTACCACACGGTTGCTCCCTCATGCATCTGCACAACGTTGCGCACAGAATATTGACCTCCTTCCGCCCAGATTATCATGCAAATGGGTTTTGAGTTCATTTGGGAGCTGCAGTTCCCAAAATATTACAAACCAACATTTTGAGGTCTCTAATGTACTATGTCGGGTGCCTGCCTCAAAGTCTCACCCCCTGTAGCAACCATTATCGGGTCTTGCCATCAGTTGTGCACGATATGTGCAATGTAATCATCCACGTGATCAAATCCCCCCCTCTAAACTACTGCGCCATTCCATGTTGATGAAATACACCCCGTATAGATGTTGCCTTGATCTTCAACACTTTGGCACACTTATTCTAGTAGGGGCATTGTTGGTTGATGGAGTTTGGTTGTCCGTGTGTAGTGTAATGGTTGATATGATGAACACCCCCACTCTCCAGTGCACCACCGTTGCGCGGTGCTGAGGTACACTCCTGCACAAGTGTTATGCCTTTGGTCCAACACTTTCACACGCATTTTTTACTAGGGGCCTTGAAGGTGGATGCGGATTCGGTTGTCTATAGGGTGTCTTCCAACACGGAGTCAATCGTGTTTTCGAGTGTTTCATCACAATTTGTGGTTGTTATTTCTAAAATGGCTGTAGATGGTGCAGGACTCCGCACAGACAACCAAGTTTGTCTCTACCTTCAATGCCCCTGGTAAAAAACGTGTGTGAAAGTGTTGGACCAGTGGCACAACAATTGTATAGAGGTCTGCTTCATCACCGCGCACGGTCGTGCTCTAGAGAGGGGTGGCATTCATCATGTCAACCATTATACTACACACAGACGACCAAATTGCATCGACCGACAATGCCCCTACTAGAATATTGGTGCCAAAGTGTTGAAGATCTAGCACAACACTTATACGGGGTGTACTTCATCACCGTCGAAGGGGAAGAAGAATAGAGGGGGGTATTTGATCATGTGGACGATTACATTGCACATACCTAGCATGAATTGTGGCGAGATCCGGTAATGCTTGCTCTAGGGGATCGGACTATGAGGCATGCACTGGACAAGACATTAGAGACCTCAAAATATTGATTTCCTGAATTTTGGGAACTGCAGTGCCCAAAGGAACCCAAAGCCCATTTGCATGATCATCTGGGCGGAACGCTTTCAATGTTTTTTGCAAGGTTCTGTACATGCATGATGGAGCAGCATTGTGGTAGCAAGAGGACAGATAGTGTGTCTATCTCCCCGTCCGTCCGTCTGTCCATCCGTTCGTCTGTCTTGTTTCGTATGTCTATTTGTCTTCTGTGTGTCTATTTGTGTGTCTCTCTGTCTATACCTCCGTCCGTCCATTTGTCTGTCCGTTGTCTGTCTGTGTGTCTATTTGTTTGTCTGTTTGTTTGTCTGCCTGTCGGTCTGTCCGTCTGTCTATGTGTCCATCTGTCTACCTGTCTGTCCGTCTCTCAGGGCGTCTGTTGGACTGTCTGTATGCCTCTCTGTGTCTATCTGTCTGTTTGTCTGCTTGCCTGTCGGTTTGTCTGTCTCTTCGTAGCCAAAAAATATTTGGTACCATGAATGCGACCCAACGCAACGCAAGCACAGGTGTTGGCCCTTCTTGCCCTTCGAGGAACCTATGCACCACAATGAATTGAAGCGGGTAAATTTGCCAACTTTTTAAATTTTTGGGCACTGCAGTGCTCAAAAGTAGTGAAAGTCAAATTTTAGCCCATACTGGGTACATGAATGTGAGAGTTCCGTTTCAATACATCATACAAGCGCCTATGAGAACAACAACAACACGTTACGACCCGATTGACAAGAGGGCAGCAAGCGTGGAGTAACTTTGTGCAATGTGGATTCACCTATAGAGACAACTAGACACACACTTTCAATGACCCCCCTAAAAAGTACAACCAGAAGGTTTGGGCACTGCAGTGCCCAAAAATTTCAAATGCTAAGATTCCAAGCCCTGAAGCGGGGGTGTATATGTGCAGCTCTAAGAGCAACAAAAGCCGAGGTTGTTGTATCCCACGATGAAAATACACGTGGGGTTGGCCGAAAAAATGATATGCTTTTTTTGGGTGCAAAAAACGGATGTTGAAATCGCCATGCATCGTGCCTTTTAGCAACGAAGTCTACGTGCGTAAAGGGCCGCCTAAGAAATTTGTACCCGGACCTATGGGTACGCCTATGTGTGGATGGTACACAACTACACAAGCGGCACTTCGAGCATTTTAGGCTTGGATTGCTTGGATCGGGCAACCCGCTTCGTAGCTGGTGACACGTGTTACCCACAGTGGCCTTGATGGATGCTGGAGGGCTCTTGTACAGCACCATCGCTTCACGAAGAGACGCGCTATTACATGGGTGCAGACCCATGTAAATCCTTGCAGGGTTGCCTCACACAGTGTTGCACCGCAAGACATCGCAGGGCAGGCGGGTGACAAACCGTCACTCCGTTGTGAACAGAGCGCAGAAATTCTATTTGTTTCGACAAAGGCCTGGGGTCCCCTTATTGTAGGGCTGAACAATGAAGGTCTCTTGCAACATGTCGTGGAAGGGGGTCACACTTGGGCGCAAAATTTTGATTCGTGGTGGGACTGTCTGCACAAAAGTGCAACCATTGCCAAAAAGGAGGGGCTGTTAGGAGCCCAAGAGATTGACACCGTAAAAAATGTGCTACCCCAAATGGCAGTGCATCACAAAAGGTGCCAACTGGGGCAAACCATGTGGGTGCACCTTTGGGTTGACCACATGCTTGGGTATGCTAAGCAGTGGCATGCCCTTGGCGCCTTTGCTGCCTTCAAGGCAGAAGAAAGGCACAAGATTTTGAAAACAAAGATTCGGTTTAGGAGCTTCAAGGGGGGGGCAAGGAAAGTAAAAGGGGGGGTACGGGGACGGAGAGGTAGACTGGTGAGGCAAGTTTTCGTGAAAGGGTGGAGGGAAGTTGTAAAAAATGATAATCTGGATTGGGGTTTGTTAAAGAGGGGGTGGGATGTATGGGTGCGTGCATGGACACAACAACCACACGTGAAGGAACACAAAACGTATTGGAAGGCCAACGCGCCTTAGGAGTCTGTATGGTGTTTCGGCTCTTGTGTATGATATTTGATTTGGGATTCCATTGAATTGCTTTGGGCAAGTATACTACGTCTTCAATGCACATTGCATTCAACATGGTGTTCTGGCGCAGTGATGTGCTTTGCAAGGGAGGGAGCGACCAAAGTGAGCAACGTCCGTCTGTGGATGAGTGGTTATGGGCGTAGACTCCGGGGGCAGGGCTCCTTGGTTCGAACCCTGGCCTGGCCAACTCCTACAATAGCTCCAGCCCAGCACCAGCCACCTCATCGTCGAAAAGCCTCCGGCACAGGGGTCGTGGCTCCAACAAGACCAGCCCAGCCCTCGCTGGGACAGCCACAACACACCAGCCCTCGGTAGGCCTTATTACTAAAAAAACCAAGGGCAGCTGGTGATCACAATTCAATGCCTGTCTTCACCGCCTGTGTTTGTTGGTTGCCCCACTAGGTAGGTCTTCGGCAAGCATCTCCTCATCGCCTCTTCGGCCGGATCCACCTCCTTTGTGGGCCCCTGGTCTTGCGGTTGCTCGTCTCACGATCTTCCCTCTCCTCCTGGTCTTGTGTGTCCTCATCCTAAGGTGCAGACACAGTGCGTATGCAAGGGTTCGAACCCAGGGTTCCGAAACGCAAGGAACATGCACATACCTCTAGACCAACCAGCTGCCATACCACATAGCACGTAGGTGGTGCGTACGAACTGCGTACGCACCAGCAGATCAACGCGTACGCGTCGGTAATCTAACACGTACGCGTTGCTGTTTCGACGCGTACGTGTTAAGTTACTAACGCGTACGCGTCGAAACAGCAACACGTACGCGCCACGCACCCAACGCGTACGCGTTGCACTTCCAACACGCACGCATCAGAGGACAATGTTAAAGCAAGGTTTTGGGAAATTCAGTATGGTTTTTGGGACACTCTGCAGAGGGAGAAGGCGACCTACGGTCGGCAATGTTTGCAGTGGCACCCAGTGGTGTAGGGGAAGTGCAAAGAGGGGTTGGGTTGGGTAAGGTGATACCCCACACATGAATTTTCCATGAAAAATGACAAATTTCCAACAAAGAAAAAACCAACGCGTACGTGTTGAGATTTCAACACGTACGCGTCTATGTGAACAGATCTTAGCATTTACATAGGTCATCCACATACATTCGTGGTACTGCACTGGGGCAGTGCTGCAATAATTCATACAATAACGGGGACAACGACAACAATTCAAATGCAAGAATAGACAGCAAACAATTGGAATGGATTATTCACAGAACCAAAATGTTGTGCACGCGCGCATTGAAATAGCGGTGATGGCGCTGCTCGCTGGAGATTAAATAGCAAGCTTGCTAGTGTAGAACCTGGTTCCTCATTCCGACACACTTCACAGTTCTTACCATTCAAGGTCGACCACAGACGGGAGGCCCATTGCACCCTTGGGGGTGGGGGGCTTGTGGGTCACAAACATCGGCAGGTTAGGGACAAGGCACTCCAGTGCATTCTCCAGGCGGCTGATCACGGAGGACCAAGCGGCATTTGTTTGCATCGAAAACCCCACCGGCTGGCGGAAGATGCCTGCACGGCGGCCACCTTGTACCCTTCGTGAACGGGCGTTAAGTGGCCATTTGAATAATTGCGTGAATTTCACGTGAATTTACCCAAATTTTGAGGTTTTTGGGGGAAAATGCCATATTCTTGGTTCATTCCGAGGGCTTTGAGGGGCCAAAATTCCTCCCCCAGCTTTGTTACGCATCATCCAATGGAAGTCCCGTCCCAAAAGCATCCATCATGTCCGAACCGTGCCCAAAACGAGAGGTGCCCAAACCCGGCAAGCCTGTAGCCGATTCACAGCCTTGAATTCACGTGAATTCGTACGAAATTCGCACGAATTTTGCACGAATTTCGTACGAGTTTTGTACGAATTTCACGTGAATTCACGTGATTTTACACAAATGATACCGGTGTGCACCCCCTGCTCTGTCCTCACACCCCTAGTAGGCCCCCCAGCATGCACCCCGGTCACAAGCAACAATGGTCTAGGTTTGTAAGGAGATCTCATGTCCGTCTCTCCCGGCACCGGAACCGCCGCTGTAGAGTCTGAAGGTGCTGCATGTCGGTTAGAAGCCGTCTTCTTGTGCGGCTTGCATACGTTTGTACACTTATGGGCCCTTGCCCGTGTTGAGCCCTTTTGGTCGCATCCCACCCATGCAACCAAAGGCTATCGTCAATGGTGTGGTTGTCCACAACCACTTGCACCCCTAGTCTCCCCCGGAGCAGGCTTAGGCCCCGGCTGTTGCGCAACATGCGCTTCAGCCTCCGGTGACTTCCCTCCATGGCAAAGCAGGAGAACTTTGACAAGATTCTCCACTTCTTTGCAAAAGGATACATGTGGTCGATCCAAAGATGCGTCCACAGAAGTTTGCCCCACTGGAGCTCATTGTGGGCAGCGCCCATGGCTATGCTATGGTTCCGGAGCCGCCCCAAGTCGGCCCCGGAGAACCATGCGGAACGCCACGCGTACACACACATGCCTGCAAAATTCTCCCACCACGTTTTGCACACCGACTCCCAACTTTTTCCCCCTACTTGATGCTGCCTCACACTAGGCTGCTGTAGGCAAGCATCTATTATCTTCTCCCAACCCCTATTCCGCATGAAATGGATGGCAGCAGCACACTCAATCCTCACCTTCCCCTTGCTGTTTGCCTTGTCATTGTTTGATGAGGCACGGGTGCAACTTCGTGCAGCAAGCCGTGCCTCATCTAGAACCGGTTGCAGCATGGTGCGTGGTTGTGGCCCATCCCCTCCCCCCAAGGTAGGAGTTGCGGGTGGGGCTGCGCATGTCGATGTGGATGACATCGGGGGAGGGGTCGAGGGATGCTGCCCAGCCCACAACATTATCCACCCCCAGTGCCCCCGACTGGTATGTCGCCTCCTCCAATTGATGGTGGGCGACAGGGAGGGCTTGGTAATGGGCGAGGGTGTCGGCTGCGGGGTCGGGGCGAGAGGCCAGGCTGGCGAGCTGCGACATAGTCTGCTGGGACATTGTCAAAAGAGAATGCGAAGAAAGGCTTTGAGAGCTGTGAGAAAGCGAAACAGTGGAAATGAGGGTAAATTCGTGCGAAATTCGTACGAAACTCGTACAAAATTCTTACGAAATTCTACTCGTACGAAATTCGTGCGAATTTCACATTGTCGTGAATCCGTGAACCTACCGTGAATTTCTGCGTGAATCTGGGTGCGTGAATTTCAAATTCACGCGAATCTCACCAAATGTGTTGAACCATGCGGGGATTTCAAACCCCTGAATTGCACATATTTGTTGGATCTTACTTTGGGCGAAGGTAGCACGACAAAAACACACGATAGCACCAAGTTACGAGCAAAACACAGCAAAATTGGGTGAAATTCACGGTACCAGCAAAACACAGCAAAATTGGGTGAAATTCACGGTACTGTGAATCTCGGATTGAAACGGCCGGTTCACGAAGGGTACACTGGGGCAAGGAAGACGTTGCGGCTGAGGGTATTTGCCAGGAAAAATGAAACTAGATATAGCTCACTGAAATGTGGCACTTCAAGCTAGGGAAAGTACCAGGCATCAAACTGTCCCCTAGTGAGGGAGGTGAAAAGCCACGCAGCGAATTCTTTCTCTAGGGGGAAAAGGCACGTATCGGTCGGGGGTGATGAATGGATAACCGCCGCCCAATGTTTGGTTGCGTGAGCCACATCTTCCCATAGCAAATTGGTATAATAAGCAGAGAATTCCCACAAGGTTGCACACTTTGGTTCGACGAAGTGTGTCCGAATAAGGAACCAGGTTCTACGCTAGCAAGCTTGCTAGTGCCCTAGCTACACGCGAGAAGACCCAATCCGTTCTAGCCTAGATGGCACTACAAAGCTAGAACAAAAAAGAGTGGTGGTTTCCGCGACCCCTGGGCATAGGGGGTCAGGGGTATGAAGGGTGCAACTTGCACCCCTGGAGCCGTACTAAGGCGTCCATACCTTGTTCTTCAAAAAAAACACATTTTAGACCTGAAATTCAACGAATTCGCACTTTTCTTTCCTACCGCTTTTCGAAATACTCGCAGGCTGCTGCAGCCGACTGGGCGTTCTTGGTCCCGCATCTCAGCACGCTTTGCACGCTCAGGGCCCGAACACTGGTGCGCAGCAGCACTGCCAACCCGATCTCTTGCCTGGACTTGGGTTCCTCCGACAAGCAGTCCTTGTAGTGCATCACCAAGCGGCCCACGGTCGCATTGAACTCGTCTCCAATATGCTCTGCATTGTGTCCAGATCACCGTCGTACCCGCCTTCATGCTAGAACTCTTCTGATCTTGTCGGTGCGGCGTTGATGCTGTTCTGCGGGCCCTTCCCGCCGATCGCAAAGGACACGTTACCACGGGCCGGCTTGTCCTTGTCCTTCTTTTTCTTGGGCATCTCCGCCTCGGACTTCCTCGGTGGCACCTTGGGCGGGCTCCGCTCCTCCGACTTCCGCTTCTTCTTGTCTGCAATTGTCTGCGGCTCCTGCTTGACCGCCAGCATGGTGGACCGTGCTGCCTTTGCGGAAGAAGAAGAGTGTTTCTCCGGCACAACGGTGTCCTCTGGCTCGTCCTCGGAATGCTCCTTCTTCATTGTGCCTCGGGCGTGCTTCTTGCCATGGGGTGTCAATGGCTCGTCGTCGTCTTCCTCCTCGGTCTCCTCTTCCTCCTCCTCGTCTCCGTCATCCGATGATGCCTCCTCGTCCTCGTCCTCCTCACTCTCTTGTTCTTCGCCCTCCAAGCTGGTCCACAACCGGTTCGCTTGGATCTGCAGAACGCGCAGCACGCGTAACACGGAGGCGGCGCCCCCAGAGGCGGAACGAGAGGCACATCACCGGAACGCGCAGAATGCGCTACACGCGCAACACACGTATGA
Source organism: Eutreptiella sp. 'Long Island Sound 2002' (assembly GCA_964036045.1). Classification (NCBI taxonomy): domain Eukaryota; phylum Euglenozoa; class Euglenophyceae; order Eutreptiales; family Eutreptiaceae; genus Eutreptiella; species Eutreptiella sp. 'Long Island Sound 2002'. Next base: position 43,118,492 of record OZ038379.1, on the reverse strand, counting down.
CACGGGGCAAAATCACGTACAGATGCAACACGCAGCACGCCCAGAACAACCTTTGTGTACTCGAACCATCCATTCGGCTTAGCGCGACAATCTTGGACTTTTGCGGGATCGCGGGGCTTGCCTTTCTTCGTCTTAATCTGCAGGCACTTGGTGGGGTAAGCAGCTTATCGAAAATGGAGACTAGGGACTGTCACGTTGCGACCATACAAAACATAATGGCACTTGTCATGCATGCATACTTGATATGCGGTCACATTGGTGAGGTACATCTCATCCTCTCGGCGATCCTTGCTGCTCACTTTCTTGCGGTAGACCCAGGCTGCGTGCCACCCAGCTGTGCAGAAATGTGTGGCACGGCCGCAGAAGCAGAAACAAAAAATGTGAAACGAACGACATCGACGTGGTAGACATCCAAAGGCACAACACCCGTACTCCACCCCATTGAACAATCACATACATGTCTGCTGTTTGAGCAGGAACACGATGGGCGCATTGCGCTTCAGCGTGGCCGCGCTCCCTCAACTGCCCAGGTGGCCCCCCTTGGCCAGCCACTGCTTGTGGCTGTCCGGGAAAAGCGGTGCGGGCATAAAGGTCCACAAACACGTCACAGCGTGTGGCACTGGCATTATGAAAAACAGTGGCATCAGTACAGATTACAACAGCCAAATATGTATTTTCCTCATACTTCCGAATGATGTCCTCAGCATGGGCACATGCAACCATGGTGGTGATGATATCATGCAATTCCACCACCCCACATGTCCGCATACCCCCTTTAGCGGCCACCTCCAATACCCTCCCCTTGGACAGGTAAGGTGTGATGGTACTACGCATTGCCATCACATGGTCCCAAGTGCATGTTGTCCTCATGCAACCCTTCATTGCCCCGATGGAAAGATGGTGCCGCCGCATCCATCGGAGTAGGTTCATTGCCTCCTTGTTGGCCGCATCTACCTCAGCATCTGTTAAAATTAGCATGAGGCCTTGGGCATGGGGTCGTAAAAGTACATCATCACCAAGCAATGCTGATGCTACCGATTGCAGCCACAAATGTCTTTGCCGTTGCCGCAATCCTAATGTAAAAAAAAAACGGGGTGGCCAGTTGATGTAATGTGGTGGCGTTGACGTTTGTGGATGCAGATCACATACTGCATAGGGGCTCAATGGCCGGTGTTTGATTTCCTCACAAAATTCTTGAATACTCTCCAAACACAGCCCCTTCTCCTTCGGATGGGCATTCGTAAACATAGTTGTAAGAATAATTGCTCAAGAAACATGTTCAAGGCATATGTGGGCCAGCTGCCCAATGGAACCGTGCGCACAAGCGCATGCAAAAGGGGCACAGCATGCAAGATTCAGCGCAAACCGTTCGCCGTATACTTCGAGTATACGGCCGTACACTGACAGGTAAACGGCCGTATACTCGGAGGTATACGGCCGTACACCAGTAGTATACGGTGCTCCCTAGTGGCCCCAAGGACGAAAGCCACAGGCCAACAACTCTTCAATAGATTCATTAGGGAGGTAATATGTGTTGCACCCATTGTAGAAAACAATGGCATAGCGCTCCCCCCTCCATGGGGCAGGCCCGTGGTAGGCTTTGGAGTTAAAAACGAGTCCCAGCCTCCACAACACCAACTCCATGTACATCCAACCGCATCGGGGTCCCTTGCATGGGACTATGGAGCACTCCACCTGATTCAATACAGAACTCCCCTCCACTATGCGCCCCGACAACGCAAATGGCGGAAAGCGAAGAAGGAACCTTCATATGGCGAAGACCCGGCCTTCTTTGTGAGGTACTGCATTGTACCACTTGAATGGTGGACCAATGGAACCAACTTGGAAAATTTGCATGCGCATGTGCATTTGAGAGGCAAATTAGCTCCCTTTGCCTTTCATTCCCGCTGCACAAGCGCGCACAGCGCCAATCCTTCCCTTGCATGCCTGTGTGTCCCTGTAGCCCCAAACTGCACATTGTGCACTTGTACACCCAAGATGTGCACCTTGTGGTACACCAACTCTCGGCACAAAGCTGCAAGGGCGGGGGAATCACCGTGCGGCGGGTGTCACTGTCCCCTGCACGAGTCTCGGCGGGCCAATCCTCATTAAAAATATTGACCCCCGCATCCCCCCTAAGTTCCCCATACTCATCCCGAAGGTTCTCCATCCAATCGACAAAAATGAAGCCAGTTTGAAAAGCATGGCCCCATTGGGATAAATCCTTGAGGTCGTCGACATGACGATGATCGACGACCTCAACGGGGATGGAGACACGATGGTTTTCAACACCAAAGAAGTGGTCGTGGTGAGGGGGAAGAAAAGGGAGGGGTGCATCCCAGTACCCTTGTACCAGGTGGGGAGGGTGTGGCCCTCCAAATTGGCATGCCAGGACCATGGCGATTGGAAGTGGAGGGAGTAGAGGGGGGCGGTGTCCTCCCAATGCCCCCGCTCAACTTTCTGGGCCTTGCACTCCCATTTGCGCCAGCCAGCAGCCAATCCCCCGAGACCCGAATCCCCGGAGTGCCATCCAGCATCTCCCATTCCCTCAAATACAAACTCATCCCCCTATTGGGTCCCCAACAGCTTTTTTTAACGTGCTCCACGACAGCGCGGGCATCCGTGTCATGGAGCTGCAGCACGATAGCTTGCAGGTTAGGGTTGTTGTCAAACAACGACAACAGAGGGTCAGTGAGGCTGTGGGGTTGGGCAACGCCGGGTTGCGTTACCTTCCTCGGGGCCACAGGGGTGTCCAAGGTGGACCAAGCACAATTCTCAAGATAAGCCCAAGACACGGTGCGTGTCTTGGCAGGGCTGTACACACCTCTGTGCACTGTGCGGAGAGCTATGGCATCGGCCCACCTCTTCAACAAGGCATGAGTGCCCACATCAGTCATGGTGCCAAAAAGAGAGGGCCTAGGAGAGCAAGAAGCAACATAACATGGATTGAAATGGACACATATGGAGACATACATTGCAATCATGAGTGAAGTATGAGCCTGGATTGGTTTCAAGTGGTGTGCAATTGTTTGGCAAAGGCAAAGCATGCAAGAAGATGGGCACAAAAGGCACAACGGTGGAATTTTTCAACTTGAAACAACCACGTGGTGCAAACAAATAGTCCCAGTATACGGCCGTATACTCTAAGTATACGGCCGTATACTCCAGAGTATACGGCCGTATACTGAGGTATTGGAGCCTTGAGTATACGGCCGTATACCCCAAGAGCCCAAAATGGGGTAGTTTCAAACACAACATTGATCATCATAATTGGCAAACCAGAGGTATTCCCCAACTCACCTATGCATGCATTGTGCATTGTACATTAGTAGCCACCTGTACATGCCACATACCCCTTTATCCCAAAACCCCCTTTTTTACCCGTATATTACTAGGTATTCCTGGTATGCCAGGTTATGCTCACCATACCTTCCCACTTCAGCCACCCTTGGTTGGAATCCCCCGAGACCTCAATCCCAAAAAACCCCTCAGACACTTCGGCCTCACGCAAAGAGTACCGGGTCAAACTGGAAGGCCCGGCACAGGATTTCTTCACGAATGGGCTTGCTTCGTCAGCATTTGGGGGGTTCAGTGTGACCATGCAAGCAAGACCTTGAGGGTTTTTGTCTAAAAAATTGATTATGGGGTCGGTGAGCGATGAAGGCTCTCCAACCCCTGCCTTGTTCAACTCGCACAAGGGAGGCGTCAACAATTGAGGAACTCATGTTTGGGAGGGTTGACCAAGTGACAGTGCGGGTGGCATCGGGGGAGAAAAGGCCACGGGTGCCCACACGGTTGGTCACGGTTGGCCCCATTTCTGCAGGAGGGCGAGGTCGGCAGCGGACGTGACAAAGGGAGGAGGTGGAACATAACAAATTCATGCTACCAATGGCAGGAACACCCATGAATTTGCATCCGTCTACCCTCATTAGACGGCCGTATACTCGGAGTATACGGCCGTATACCCCCCAGTATACGGCCGTATACTCCGAGTATACGGCCGTATACCCTATAGGTATATGGCCGTATACCTAGGTGAAACTACGAACTAATGTTTCTCAGTAAATAGCAAAAATAAGACGCAAAAAGGGGGTAAAAATGAGGAAGTGGTCAACAACATCATTTTGGTCAAAAAAGAATATGAAATTCAAATCCAGCATGCTAAGAATACCCCCATGCTCCATGTTCTATGGTGGGAACACGCACAGTGGTCCCCTACCCCTACCCGCAGTATCCTCTTGTACCTTTGAGGCCCGGTAATATGCTTCAGGGATTTTACTTGGTTTTTGCGTGCGTAAAAAGGCCCTTTTTGCGTGCGTAAATTGCCCTTTTTACTTACCAGGTTTTTTTCCCCTCGGGACGCAAAACACCCCTTTCACCTTCGCAAAATCAGGGCAAATGCCTGCTTTTGACCCCCCACCCCTTACACGCAAACACAAACCCACATCCCGGGTCCAATGCATGCCATGCGTGCAAGCAAACATGGAGGCAATTGCTGGGATCTTCCTTTGCATTGTTCCAATCATTCCGTCACACATGTCCAAGTGGTATTCCACCACCAAACCTTCAGAGGGCGCACAATAGAATTGTAACATTGTACGACAAACATGCGAGAAACCCTACAACTTACCCTTACGCATCACCCTTTCCCAATACTGCTTGGCATTCCCATATGCCTCTTGGCGGGTCCAAGAAGGCTGCCACTCGATGAACCCCCTGGCATACAACCCAAAGTCCAGGTTGTTGTTCCGAAGCACTTCGGCTCACCCCTTCCTCAGTGCTCAGCGTGCCCCCCGTAGGCGAGACCCACGTTTCTTACTTCCCCCGTTGAAGCTCCTCTTCCTAATCTCACTTTTCAACGACTAATGCCTCCCCTCACCCTTGAACACACTGAATGCGGACAGGGTACCCCATTCCCTCGGGTGGAGAGGCCATACAGAGGTTAAACAGGCGCGACTGGGAGGAACCGGCGCTTAAGGTGAGGGATCACGTGATGAATGGGCGAAGGGTGTATGGGAAGGTAGGTTGATGTTGGTTGTGGGGGTGGGAATCAGATGGGTCCTGGGGGCTGGATTGAAGGACAGTGGCACTGCTTGTCTAGTGGGGGGGGGGGGGGGGGCTGCCGACGTGTGTTAACTGAGGCCCGGTACTGGGCAACACTTGCGCAGACCAATAGCTGGCGCGGTTCTCCAAGAAAGAGCCTGCTGTTGCACAGGGGGATTACAATTGACAGGGCAGCCGGTTTGTTGGGGGGGGCTGAGAGCGCCTGTTTAGGGCTGGTGGATTGGTGACTGCTGGGCCCAGATGTGGCACTGATCAGGGAAGCAATGCAGAAATCAGAAAAAAAGGTGGGCCCACAGGGTCACCACAAACCCACAAGCTTTGTGGGCACTCCCCCTCTCGGACAAAGCACTTCTCATCACATTCATGTCGCGAAGGTCCAACCTCCCCTCTTTCCACACAAGGTCACAAGTCACTGCAAATTTCTCTTCCCACAAACGCCAACAAGTAGTCCATGTCATTGTGACCCCCCCCACCTGCACCGGGACTTGTAAAAGGTTGTCCCCCTCCAAGTAGTCGGTCCAGGCAATGCAATCCCACCCTTGCCCTTTCACCCATGCCGCCGCAGCAGTTTGCTCCAAACACGGGGCCTTCTTTCCCACCTTCTCTTGCTCACAATCGGCCGCCGTGGCCGTACGGCTCTCAACCCTGGCGTCATCCCAAAACCACTGCACCCAAACCAATGCCCTCCCCTTTGTCCACCCATGCGAACTTCTCGGGGACTGGTGGGTCTAAATGAATTTGCAGCGGCTTATCATCGACAGTGCCGAACGAGTAGTACGGCTGGACCAGGGCAGCTCGCCCCTCATAGTGCTCAGCTGTGCAGGGAGCATCACGGGCCTTTCGGTGGGCCCAACCTCGTTCCCAGCACTTCCGCTTGCCGGTTGGAGGCGCACGGCACCGTGGACAAACCAAGAGGGTCCAGGATGACACAAAGACGCCCTTGGTACACGTTTCAACATAAAGGTTGGTCCGGTGAGAACATTGTAAGTGGGAACAATTTTGGTCTGGAACGTTTCGTACCAAATCACCTCCGGAACACCTTCTAGGGACCGCATAACCAGGTCCGTTGCTATAAGATCCGAAGTTTGCAAGTGGTGTTGGTCCTTTATTTGCTCGTGGAGTGTGTTTAGGGCCTACATTTGTCGTCCATGGCCTGCTACCATTTTGTGTGGCATTGGCCCCACTCTACCCTAGTTGTACACATTTCAAATTCTTGTCGTCCGTCTGCAGCGGGGCTGTTTTTACTTGTTTCGAGCAATGATTCTATGTCTTTCCGACAGGCGTCCGGGGATCTCCGCACCTACCTAACCAACACCACTGCCCGCCGGGTTTGTGGCACTTGCTGCCAGCCGGCCGTTTAGGGTTGTGCCCGGGCGCTCCCGGTGGTGTCAATTTCCCCACGTGGACGCTATGCGCGGTGTCTTTGCTGTTTCGTACGGCTTTTCGGGGGAGTACAGGATCCATTGAAGTTATGAATGGGGGGCCCGACTTCTCCGCCCGCCTTGCCATTGCCTGTCCGCTTCCCCGCTTATCTCCGTGGCGGTATCACCGTGACCGCTCTTCTTTTGTATGCAGTCCATGATGCCTCCACTCGGTCACCGACCTTCCCGGCCGGCTTTTCCGCTTGTTAGAGAGCAGCACTGTGCCACACTTGCAATCCTTGTTGTGCGACTATACTCTAGGTGTTTACATGCTCGCCCTTCGTCGGGCCGTTCGAGCGTTCGGAAGTAGCCAACAAAGCCCCTACACATCTTTGCGACTCATGGTGACGGGTACCTATGGAGACCTATGGGGGCCTATGGAGAACTATGGGCGTCTATGGGGGCCTATGAGAGTCTATGGGGACCTATATGGACCTATGGGGGTAAATGTGGACCCATGAGGACCTATGAGAACCTATGAGGATCTACGGGGACCCATGGCGACCTATGGGAACTATGGGGGCCTATGAGGGTCTATGGGGACCTATGGAGACCCACGGGGAGCTATGTGGACCTATGGGGGTTAATGTGGACCCATGAGGACCTATGGGAACCTATTAGAATCTCTGGGGACCCATGGGGACCTATGGGGGCCTATGGGGGTCTATGGGGCCTATGGGGACCTATGGGGATCTATGGGGGTCTTTGGGGACCTATGGGGACCTATGGGGACCAGTCAAGACCTATGGGGACCCATGGGGACCTATAGGGGGGGACCTATGGGGGTCTATGTGGGTTCATGAGAACCTATGGGAACGTATGGGGATGTATTGGTACCTATGGTGAGTTTGTACCCTTCGTGAACGGCCGTTAAGTGGCCGTTTGAATAATTGCGTGAATTTCACGTGAATTTACCCAAATTTTGAGGTTTTTGGGGGAAAATGCCATATTCTTGGTTCATTCCGAGGGCTTTCAGGGGCCAATATTCCTCCCCAAGCTTTGTTACGCATCATCCAATGAAAGTACCGTCCCAAAAGCATCCATCATGTCCGAACCGTGCCCAAAACGAGGGGTGCCGAAACCCGGCAAGCCTGTAGCCGATTCACAGCCGTGAATTCACGTGAATTCGTACGAAATTCGCACGAATTTCGCACGAATTTCGTACGAATTTCGTACGAATTTCACGTGAATTCACGTGATTTTACACAAATGATACCGGTGTGCAACCCCTGCTCTGTCCTCACACCCCTAGTAGGCCCCCCAGCATGCACCCCGGTCACAGGCAACAATGGTCCAGGTTTGTAAGGTGATCTCATGTCCGTCTCTTGCGGCACCGGAACCGCCGCTGTAGAGTCTGAAGGTGCTGCATGTCGGTTAGAAGCCGTCTTCTTGTGCGGCTTGCATACATTTGTACACTTATGGGCCCTTGCCCGTGTTGAGCCCTTTTGGTCGCATCCCACCCATGCAACCAAAGGCTATCGTCAATGGTGTGGTTGTCCACAACCACTTGCACCCCTAGTCTCCTCGGGAGGAGGCTTAGGCCCCCGCTGTTGCGCCACATGCGCTTCAGCCTCCGGTGACTTCCCTCCATGGCAAAGCAGGAGAACTTTGAAAAGATTCTCCACTTCTTTGCAAAATGATACATGTGGTCGATCCAAAGATGCGTCCAAAGAACTTTGCCCCACTGCAGCTCATTGTGGGCAGCGCCCATGGCTATGCTATGGTTCCGGAGCCGCCCCAAGTCGGCCCCGGAGAACCATGCGGAACGCCGCGCGTACACACACATGCCTGCAAAATTCTCCCACCACGTTTTGCACACCGACTCCCAACTTTTTTCCCCTACTTGATGCTGCCTCACACTAGGCTGCCGTAGGCAAGCATCTATTATCTTCTCCCAACCCCTATTCCGCATGAAATGGATGGCAGCAGCACACTCCATCCTCACCTTCCCCTTGCTGTTTGCCTTGTCATTATTGAATGAGGCACGGGTGCAAGTTCGTGCAGCAAGCCGTGCCTCATCTAGAACCGGTTGCAGCATGGTGCGTGGTTGTGGCCCATCCCCTCCCCCCAAGGTAGGAGTTGCGGGTGGGGCTGCGCATCCCGATGTGGATGACATCGGGGGAGGGGTTGAGGGATGCTGCCCAGCCCAGAACATCATCTGAGCCCAGTGCCCCCGACTGGTACGTCGCCTCCTCCAATTGATGGTGGGCGACGGAGAGGTCTTGGTAATGGGCGAGGGTGTCGGCTGCGGGGTCGGGGCGACAGGCCACGCTGGCGAGCTGCGACATAGTCTGCTGGGACATTGTCAAAAGAGAATGCGAAGAAAGGCTTTGAGAGCTGTGAGAAAGCGAAACAGTGGAAATGAGGGTAAGTTCGTGCGCAATTTGTACGAAATTCTCAAGATTTTTTGCGACGACTTTTTCGTCGCCGCTGCCCCACGCCTTCATCACCTTGTTCCACCCCACCTCACAATCCCGTGCTTCCACAAGCCCCCGAAGCACAATGTAGCCGTTCCCATCAACAAAGTTGAGGGGCTGCTGGGAGGGGCCAACCCTGTCGGGGGCGGGGTCAGGGCTGCCCATCACTCGATGAGGGGGGTCAGGAAGGGGTTCGGTGCGGAGGAGGGGTTCACTTGAAATGAAGGGGGGGGCGCATGAGGCACCACGGTACCATTGCAAAGAAGGTGTGCTGTAGAAGGTGGGGTGGGTGACGTCGGGGATGTGCACCTGGGGGGGGATGGTGGGATGGAAAGGGGCGATGCCCAAATCATCCCACCACCGAGGGTTGGCAAGGTGCCAAGAAAAGGGGAAAAAAGAATGGTCTGCCGGTGCACCTGCAGCAAGATCCTGCAGTCACACCATATCGCAGTGGGCGGGGGTATGGACGAGGTTAGTGGTGGGGTTCACCTGGACGTGGGTGTCCTTAGGCGTCCCCACAAGGTTAGCGCGCATGGAGTTGAGGAGCTGGTCAACACTGGAGGGGAGAGGGGTTGGATGCAGAAATTTAAGGGAGGGGAGTTGGCGGCGCAGTTCCCTCCACAAGGTTGTGGCCCATCCCCTCCCCCCAAGGTAAGAGTTGCGGGTGTGGCTGTGCATGTCGATGTGGATGACATCGGGGGAGGGGTCGAGGGATGCTGCCCAGCCCACAACATCATCCACCCCCAGTGCCCCCGACTGGTACGTCGCCTCCTCCAATTGATGGTGGGCGACAGGGAGGGCTTGGTAATGGGCGAGGGTGTCGGCTGCGGGGTCGGGGCGAGAGGCCAGGCTGGCGAGGTGCGACATAGTCTCCTGGGACATTGTCAAAAAAGAATGCGAAGAAAGGCTTTGAGAGCTGTGAGAAAGCGAAACAGTGGAAATGAGGGTAAATTCAAGCGAACTTTGTACGAAATTCTCAAGATTTTTTGCGACGACTTTTTACTCGCCGCTGCCCCACGCCTTCATCACCTTGTTCGACCCCACTTCACAATCCCGTGCTTCCACAAGCCCCCGAAGCACAATGTAGCCGTTCCCATCAACAAAGTTGAGGGGCGGCTGGGAGGGGCCAACCCTGTCGGGGGCGGGGTCAGGGCTGCCCATCACTCCATGAGTGGGGTCGGGAAAGGGTTCAGTGCGGAGGAGGGGTTCACTTGAAATGAAGGGGGGGGCGCATGAGGCACCACGGTACCATTGCAAAGAAGTTGTGCTGTAGAAGGTGGGGTGGGTGACGTCGGGGATGCACACCTGGGGGGGGATGGCGGGATGGAAAGGGGCGATGCCCAAATCAGCCCACCACCGGGGGTTGGCAAGGTGCCAAGAAAAGGGGAAAAAAGAATGGTCTGCCGGTGCACCTGCAGCAAGATCCTGCAGGCACACCATATCGCAGTGGGGGGGGGGTATGGACGAGGTTAGTGGTGGGGTACACCTGCACGTGGGCGTCCTTAGGCGTCCCCACAGGGTTAGTGCGCATGGAGTTGAGGAGCTGGTCAACACTGGAGGGGAGAGGGGTTGGATGCAGAAATTTAAGGGAGGGGAGTTGGCGGCGCAGTTCCCTCCACAAGGTTGTGGGCCATCCCCTCCCCCCAAGGTAGGAGTTGCGGGTGGGGCTGCGCATGTCAATGTGGATGACATCGGGGGAGGGGTCGAGGGATGCTGCCAAGCCCACAACATCATCCACCCCCAGTGCCCCCGACTGGTACGTCGCCTCCTCCAATTGATGGTGGGCGACAGGGAGGGCTTGGTAATGGGCGAGGGTGTCGGCTGCGGGGTCGGGGTGAGAGGCCAGGCTGGCGAGGTGCGACATAGTCTGCTGGGACATTGTCAAAAGAGAATGCGAAGAAAGGCTTTGAGAGCTGTGCGAAAGCGAAACAGTGGAAATGAGGGTAAATTCGTGCGAATTTCGTACGAAACTCGTACGAAATTCGTGCGAATTTCACATTGTCATGAATCTGTGAATCTACCGTGAATTTCTGCGTGACTCTGGGTGCGTGAATTTCAAGTTCACGCAAATCTCAACAAATGTGTTGAACCAAGCGGGGACTTCAAACCTCTAAATTCCACATATTTGTTGGATCTTACTTTGGATGAAGGTAGCACGACAAAAGCACACGATAGCACCAAGTTACGAGCAAAACACAGCAAAATTGGGTGAAATTCACGGTACCGTGAATCTCGGATCCAAACGGCCGGTTCACGAAGGGTACATTGTGGGGGTGCTGGGGGCTCTATGGGGACCTATGGGGAAGTATGAGGACCTATGGACGTGAGTGGGCACCTATGGCGGTCTATGGGGACCTATGGGGACCTATGGAGACCTATGGGGGTCTATGGGGACTTGTCGGGGCCTACAGGGACCTTTGGGGGCCTACAGCGACCTATGGGGGCACATGGGGGCACATGGGCACCCATGGGGACCTATTGGGACACATGGGGACTTATGGGGACCCTTGGGGGGTGTCTATGGGGGCCTATGGGGGCGTATGGGGACCCCCGGGGACCCATTGGGTCCTACTGGGACCTATGGTGAGCTATGGGGACCTATGGGAGTCTATAGGTGCTTATGGGGCCCTATGGGGAGCTATGGGGAGCTATGGGGACCTATAGGGACCGGCGGGGGTCTATGGGGACCTATGGGGACCTATTGGGACCTATATGGATCTATATGGACCTTTGGGCATCTATGGGGGCTTATGGGGGCCTATGTGGAGCTATTGGAATCTATGGGGACCTTTGCGGACCTATGGGGAGCAATAGGGGTCTATGGGGATGTATGTGGGCCTATGGGGACCTCTGGGGACCTATGTGAACCTATGTGGACCTATGGGGACCTATAGGGACCTATGCGGACCTATGCGGGTCTATGTGGACCCATGGGTACCCATGGGGACTTATGGTGTCCTATGGGTACCTCTGGGTACCTCCGGTGACCTATGAGGACCTATCGGGACCTATGGGGTTCTATCAGGAGCTATGGGGTTCCATCGGGACCTATGTGGGCCTTTGGAGGCCCATGGGGACCCATGGGGTCCTACGGGGACCAATGGGGACTTTGGAGGACCTATGGGGACCTATGGGGACCTATGGATCCCCATGGGGACGTAGGGGGGCCAATGGCAAACTATGGAGACCGAGAGGGAATGTGTGGACCTATGGGGACCCGTTGGGACAGATGGGGAGGTACGCGGACCTATGCGCAGGTATGGGGACCCGTGGGGACCTCCGGGGACCTATGGGGGCCATGGGGACCTATGGGGGCCTATGGGGGTGTATGGGGGCCTATGGGGACCTTTGGTGATCTTTTGGGGCCTTTGCGGACCTATGGGATCTTATGGGGACCTATGGGGACCCGTCAAGACCTATGGGGACCCATGGGGACCATTAGGGAGGGACCTATGAGGGTCAATGACAATTTATGAAAGCCTATGGGGATGTATGGCGATGTATTGGGTGGGACCTATGGTGACTTGTGCGGGTGTGGTGGGGCCTATGGGGACCTATGGGGAAGTATGAGGACCTAAGGGGTTTTTGTGAATTCTTTGAAAGTACTAGCTTGTTTGCTTGTGAAATAAGACGGCACCGGCCCTCGCTTTTTTGAAATCCAAAAGCAGGTTTGCTCTCCAAGATCCCAAATACGGCACACACGGAGCGGCGGTCACAAAACCCTCAAAGTGTCAATCATGGAAGAGAGTACCATGTTTCGGCAAAGCATTTGGCCCTCATCAGCTCGAAAGTAGCATACTCACAGCCGTTGTGCATTGGAAAAAAATCAACAATTCAAATGCAAGAATAAACAGCAAACAATCGGAATTGATTATTCACAGAACCAGAATGTTGTGCACGCGCGCATTGAAATAGCGGTGATGGCGCTGCTCGCTAGACATTCAATAGCAAGCTTGCTAGTGTAGAACCTGGTTCCTCATTCGAACACACTTCATGGTTCTTACCACTCAAAGTCGACCACAGACGGGAGGCCCGGGCTCGTGGGTAAAAAAAAAACATCTGCAGGTTAGGGACAAGGCACTCCAGTGCATGCTCCGGGCGGCTGATCACGGAGGTCCAGGAGGCATTGATGACATAACTGTATGGGGCACACAGGACATGGCCTCTCACATCATCAATCCAATTTAGTTCAGTGTATTGCTATTAACACAATGCTACTATCTATCATACAACATGGATAGGGCAACATCATCACAAACCAATAGTGTGTACCGACAAGTCTCATGTCGCCTTAGTGCTTTGAGTCCACTGAAGATGCTTACGGCACAGTGATCCAAAACACTTGAACTTTCGTCCAAAACCTGCAGCCAGTTTGGCTGAACTCAAGGGGATAGGGACATACCTGTGTGAAGTTTGGCATCCGCAACCACCTGGCATCCGTTGTGCACACCTACATTGGCATCCGCATACCCGTGTGCCGCAGGTCACACATGCAGTGCAATCTGTGGTTGCATGCAGTGCTGTGCACTGCCATCAGACATGCAGGTGCTCACATGTCCTTAGTAAGGAAAGCAAGAAGCAAAGTGCGACTTCAGTGCATCTCCCTCATGGCCGCAAGAGGCAATAAATAGAGTGTATGGTGTCAAATAGCTCTGTCGATGATAGGAGCCTCTATGGCCAAGAGTTGCCTGACGACTCGCCCTCTTGGGGCAAAAAGCCATTAGGCACCCGCCCGGCAAAGCTACTCTAACATCTGACATCCAGGACTTGACTAGTCCATAGTTGTGGGTGCAGGAAGTAAAATGAACCTCTCACGTTCTCCCTTAAGGATACAGGTAGCAACACCTCCAACCGTTGGCAGAGAGCTTAAAACAGTCTTCCTGTTGCACCCTTCAGGCCCACTCAACAGCAACAGATGCCAGAGAGACCATCTGGGCAGCAAACAGCATTCAAACCGAAAACACAAAGCAGAAAATGTCCGAGCAGCTTGTGACGGCCACGCAGTAACCATAGCATGCACCTGAAAACTCTGCCCTGTAAAGATTAGTGCTAGGTCATCCACATACATTCGTGGTACTGCACTGGGGCAGTGCTGCAATAATTCATACAATAACGGGGACAACAACAACAATTCAAATGCAAGAATAGACGGCAAACAATGGGAATTGATTATTCACAGAACCAAAATGTTGTGCACGCGCGCATTGAAATAGCGGTGATGGCGCTGCTCGCTGGACATGCAATAGCAAGCTTGCTAGTGTAGAACCTGGTTCCTCATTCCGACACACTTCACGGTTCTTACCATTCAAGGTCGACCACAGACGGGAGGCCCATTGCACCCTTGGGGGTGGGGGGCTTGTGGGTCACAAACATCGGCAGGTTAGGGACAAGGCACTCCAGTGCATGCTCCAGGCGGCTAATCACGGAGGACCAAGCGGCATTTGTTCGCATCGAAAACCCCACCGGCTGGCGGAAGATGCCTGCACGGCGGCCACCTTGTACCCTTCGTGAACTGCCGTTAAGTGGCCGTTTGAATAATTGCGTGAAATTCACGTGAATTTACCCAAATTTTGAGGTTTTTTGGGGAAAATGCCATATTCTTGGTTCATTCCGAGGGCTTTGAGGGGCCAAAATTCCTCCCCCAGCTTTGTTACGCATCATCCAATGGCAGTCCCGTCCCAAAACCATCCATCATGTCCGAACCGTGCCCAAAGTGAGAGGTGCCCAAACCCGGCAAGCCTGTAGCCGATTCACAGCCTTGAATTCACGTGAGTTCGGACGAATTTCGCACGAATTTCGTACGAATTTCACGTGAATTCACGTGATTTTACACAAATGATACCGGTGTGCACCCCCTGATCTGTCCTCACACCCCTAGTAGGCCCCCCAGCATGCACCCCGGTCACAGGCAACAATGGTCTAGGTTTGTAAGGTGATCTCATGTCCGTCTCTCGCGGCACCGGAACCGCCGCTGTAGAGTCTGAAGGTGCTGCATGTCGGTTAGAAGCCGTCTTCTTGTGCGGCTTGCGTACGTTTGTACACTTATGGGCCCTTGCCCGTGTTGAGCCCTTTTGGTCGCATCCCACCCATGCAACCAAAGGCTATCGTCAATGGTGTGGTTGTCCACAACCACTTGCACCCCTAGTCTCCTCGGGAGGAGGCTTAGGCCCCCGCTGTTGCGCCACATGCGCTTCAGCCTCCGGTGACTTCCCTCCATGGCAAAGCAGGGGAACTTTGAAAAGATTCTCCACTTCTTTGCAAAATGATACATGTGGTCGATCCAAAGATGCGTCCAAAGAACTTTGCCCCACTGCAGCTCATTGTGGGCAGCGCCCATGGCTATGCTATGGTTCCGGAGCCGCCCCAAGTCGGCCCCGGAGAACCATGCGGAACGCCACGCGTACACACACATGCCTGCAAAATTCTCCCACCACGTTTTGCACACCGACTCCCAACTTTTTCCCCCTACTTGATGCTGCTTCACACTAGGCTGCTGTAGGCAAGCATCTATTATCTTCTCCCAACCCCTATTCCGCATGAAATGGATGGCAGCAGCACACTCCATCCTCACCTTCCCCTTGCTGTTTGCCTTGTCATTATTTAATCAGGCACGGGTGCAAGTTCGTGCAGCAAGCCGTGCCTCATCTAGAACCGGTTGCAGCATGGTGCGTGATTGTGGCCCATCCCCTCCCCCCAAGGTAGGAGTTGCGGGTGCGGCTGCGCATGTCGATGTGGATAACATCGGGGGAGGGGTCGAGGGATGCTGCCCAGCCCACAACATCATCCACCCCCAGTGCCCCCGACTGGTACGTCGCCTCCTCCAATTGATGGTGGGCGACGGGGAGGGCTTGGTAATGGGCGAGGGTGTCGGCTGCGGGGTCGGGGTGAGAGGCCAGGCTGGCGAGCTGCGACATAGTCTGCCGGGACATTGTCAAAAGAGAATGCGAAGAAAGGCTTTGAGAGCTGTGAGAAAGCGAAACAGTGGAAATGAGGGTAAATTTGTGCGAAATTCGCACAAAATTCTTACGAAATTCGTGTGAATTTGGCACGAATTCGTACGAAATTCGTGCGAATTTCACATTGTCGTCAATCTGTGAACGTACGGGAATTTCTGCGTGAATCCGGGTGCGTGAATTTCAAATTCACGCGAATCTCACCAAATGTGTTGAACCATGCGGGGACTTCAAACCTCTAAATTGCACATATTTGTTGGATCTTACTTTGGGCGAAGGTAGCGCGACAAAAGCACACGATAGCACCAAGGTACGAGCAAAACACAACAAAATTGGGTGAAATTCACGGTACCGTGAATCTCGGATTGAAACGGCCGGTTCACGAAGGGTACACTGGGGCAAGGAAGACGTTGCGGCTGAGAATATTTGCCAGGAAAAATGAAACTAGATATAGCTCACTGAAATGTGGCACTCCAAGCCAGGGAAAGTACCAGGCATCAAACTGTCCCCTAGTGAGGGAGGTGAAACGCCACACAGCGAATTCTTTCTCTAGGGGGAAAAGGCACGTATCGGTCGGGGGTGATGAATGGATAACCGCCACCCAATGTTTGGTTGCGTGAGCCACATCTTCCCAGAGCAAATTGGTATAATGAGCAGAGAAATCCCACAAGGTGGCACACTTTGGTTCGACGAAGTGTGTCCGAATGAGGAACCAGGTTCTACGCTAGCAAGCTTGCTATTGCCCTAGCTACACGCGAGAAGACCCAATCCGTTCTAGCCTAGATGGCGCTACAAAGCTAGAACGAAAAAGAGTGGTGGTTTCCGCGACCCATGGGCATAGGGGGTAAGGGGTATGAAGGGTGCAACTTGCACCCCTGGTGCCGTACTAGGGCGTCCATACCTTGTTTTTCAAAAAAACACATTTGGGACCTGAAATTCAACGAATTCACACTTTTCTTTGCTACCGCTTTTCGAAATACTCGCGGGCTGCTGCAGCTGACCGGGCGTTCTTGGTCCCGCATCTCAGCACGCTTTGCACGCTCAGGGCCCGGACACTGGTGTGCGGCAGCACTGCCAACTCGATCTCTTGCCTGGACTTGGGTTCCTCCGACAAGCAGTCCTTGTAGTGCATCACCAAGCGGCCCACGGTCGCATTGAAGTCGTCTCCAAGAATCTCTGCATTGTGTCCAGATCACGGTCGTACCCGCCTTCATGCTAGAACTTCTCTGGTCTTGTCGGTGCCGCGCTGATGCTCTTCTGCGGGCCCTTCCCGCCGATCGCAAAGGACACGTTACCACGGGCCGGCTTGTCCTTGTCCTTCTTTTTCTTGGGCCTCTCCGCCTGGGACTTCTTCGGTAGCACCTTGGGCGGGCTCCGCTCCTCCGACTTCCGCTTCTTCTTCTCTGCCATTGTCTGCGGCTCGTGCTTGACCTCAAGCATGGTTGACCGTGCTGCCTTTGCGTAAGAAGAAGAGTGTTTCTCCGGCACAACGGTGTCCTCTGGCTCGTCCGCGGATGCTCCTTCTTCATTGTGCCTCGGGCCTGCTTCTTGCCATAGGGTGTCAATGGCTCGTCGTCGTCTTCCTCCTCGGTCTCCTCTTCCTCCTCCTCGTCTCCGTCGTCCGGCTGATGCCTCCTCGTCCTCGTCCTCCTCACTTTCTTCTTCTTCGCCCTCCAAGCAGGTCCACAACCGGTTCGCTGGGATCTGCAGAACGCGCAGCACGCGTAACATGGAGGCGGCGCCCCCAGAGGCGGAACGAGAGGCACATCACCGGAACGCGCAGAACGCGCAACACGCGCAACACGCGTATGACACGGGGCAAAATCACGTACAGATGCAACACGCAGCACGCCCAGAACAACCTTTGTGTACTCGAACCATCCATTCGGCTTAGCGCGACAATCTTAGACTTTTGCGGGATCGCGGGGCTTGCCTTTCTTCGTCTTAATCTGCAGGCACTTGGTGGGGTAAGCAGCTTATCGAAAATGGAGACCAGGGACTGTCACGGTGCGGCCATACAAAACATAATGGCACTTGTCATGCATGCATACTTGATATGCGGTCACGTTGGTGAGGTACATTTCATCCTCTCGGCGATCCATGCTGCTCACTTTCTTGCGGTAGACCCAGGTTGCGTGCCACCCAGCTGTGCAAAAATGTGTGGCACGGCCCCAGAAGCAGAAACAAAAAATGTGAAACGAACGACATCGACGTGGGAGACATCCCAAGGCACAACATCCGTACTCCACCCCATTGAACAATCACATACATGTCTGCTGTTTGATCTGGAACACGATGAACGCGTTGTGCTTCAGCGTGGTCGCGCTCCCCCAGCTGCCCAGGTGGCTTGGCCAGCCACTGCTTGTGGCTGTCCGGGAGAAGCGGTGCGGGCATAAAGAAAGGGCTGAGGTACAGGAGGGTGCGTAGCTCGCGCAAAACGTGGGTTCCGGCCTCTAGAAGCCTGATGTTCGTTACGTGCGGAACGCGGAACACGCCTTGCACGGATATACGACACGAGTTATTCGACTTCCAGAAGCACACCTAGAATCGAACGCTTAGAACACGTAACACGGGTAACACGCGCGGCACACGGAGCACGAAAGCCAAGGTAGAGACAATGGCACGATACGCTCCTCACATGGAAAACGGTGGAAATGATCAAAACGGATGCTTCCACGACGTCCGGCACGTTCAAAAACCCCCCGGAGCAACAAAACTTTATGGATTCACTCTTGACGAACAAAAACCGTCGATTCCGTTCTGCGCGTGGTAGACAAAGGAATATGGACACCCTGGGGGCTGCACACTCACCCACGCCTCTCCCCAATTTACACTGTCATCAGGGTGTATCTCCCACTTCAATGGGATTGCGTACAACGTGCGCAGAAAAAGCGCCACGCCGTATTCCACCCGACCCCTGTGCGCTGCTGGGACACCAGAAAACAATACATACACATCAATTGTCCCTATGGGATGCAGCGTTCTAGGGCGTGGTGCGGAACCCCTAGTTAGAACGCAATTTCTGGAACACCCACCTACCCTCAATTTAGGGGCAAACCACCTAAAAAAATGGATTCACAACCCTCAAAAACCCCCCATCCCCTTTCTTTCCCCACATAACCCTCATTGCTGGGCGGTGAAGGAGGCACTGAGGGTGGAGGTGAGGCTGCGCACCTGCGCCTCAGCCACCCCCAAGCGCTGCTGGAGGTCATCCCCCCTCCTCCGCTGCCCCTCCACCTCCACCCTAAGCTGGGCCGCCTCCACCTCCGCCTTCCGCCTCCCCTCCTGGGCCTCCCTCAGGGCCTCCCTCATCGCCTCCACCTCCTCGCCCCTCTTGGCGGCCAAGTTGAGGGCCTGGTCCAGGGCACGCTGGGTGTTGCCCTGGGCCTTTTCGGCCTTCGCCAAGGCCGACTTGTGGTCGGCCGACCGACCCTTGGCCAGTGCGGCCTCGACCCCCGTGGCGGCCGCCTGCTCCACCAAGACCTGGCAAGCGTCCGTCACGTGGGTGGCCACACTGGCCCCCAAGGCCTCCACGTCCAGGGCCTCATGGGGGGGCTGGGCCGCCGCCACCTTTGCCACCTTCGATGGCTTGGGGGAGGGCTTGGGGGCGGGGGTTTGGCCCTTACCCCTAAGGGGGGGGGGGATCAGGCTCAACCACCACCACGTCTGGTCCCCGCTTCGTCTGGCCTTTTCCCGGCCTTCCCCCCTTGGGTGCATACTGCCGAACCCAATCGGCAGTGGCGTCCACCACAGAAGGGGGGGGGGTCATACCCACCAACCTGGTGGATGCCCCCCCCCTTGTGCAGCTTCTGCCACACTTCCCTCCCCGTATACTCCCCCTCCCACAAAAAACACACCCTCAAAATGAAATAAGATTTCCTTTGGGGGGGTCGCTCATCCCAAACAAACACCAAAAAGCCGCAACCGTTTCCCCCTCTGCGGCACTCGGCCACTTGGCCGTTTCCCCCCCCACCCACACATAGGAGGGGAGGGTGAGGTTGGTCTTCCTCTCCACCCCCCCCTCCGTCTCGGTGATGGTGACCTGCCGGTACCATCCCGTCCCCCCCATCCTGCAGGCCTCATCCCCAGGCTCCCCCCAGCGCCACGACGCCCCCTCCGGCAGCCTCTTCTCCCGCTCCAGCTCCAACCGGGCCGCCACCGGCTTGGCGGGCCGTGCCCCTGCTGCTTCAGCTGCTCCGCCTGCTGCCTCGGCTGCCTGGGCGTCGTCCTTGACGAAGATACGGGGCAGCTTCGAGATGGTAGCCTGAAAAAAAAAGAAAAAAAAAACACGCAATAACCCGCGCGATAACCCCCGCGATAACCCCCTGCGATAACCCCGCGATAACTAGTTAGAACGCGATAACCTAGCGTGATAACTAGTTAGAGCACCTAGTTAGAACGCGATAACCTAGCGCGATAACTAGTTAGAGCAGGGGTTAGAGCAGGGTGTTGTGGGAAGTTTTCACACCTGGTGACATGGACACATGCCTTGGCCCTCCTTCTTGGCGTTGTCCAGCACCAGGCCCAGCCTCCGCAGCCACACGAAGTCCGTGACGGCCGCATACTCCCCCACCTGCCGCCACTCCACCACCTGGGCCACCCCCTCCCCCTCAGGGGCCACCCTTGCCACTCCCCCATACAACCCCCTCCTCACCACCAAAATGGTGCCCGCTGGCACCTTAATCCCAACATGCCCTTGCAAGGTGGGCCAGAGAAGTGCCTCCCCATGGCACACCTTGGCCAAGGGGCACTGATCGGGGTGGCCTGCGACCGCCCCCGCCTCCTCATTAGTGAGGGGGGCAATCACCTCCCTCCCAAACCCCCACCCCGACAACAAAAAATGCCCTGTGGTTGTTCCCACCGGGAGCAAGCACTGAGCAGATTGCTCAATGCTGACCCCATTGGGGTCCACCACCACCACCTCCTCCTCCGCCCCCTCCACCTCCTCCCCCTCCTGGCATGGCACACAAAGGCCATCTTTGTGGGCGGTGCACAAAATCAGCCGATTGCATCCATAGCAATTGGCTACCACCTTCCCCCTACACCTAACCGCCCCATCACACTGGACTGTCCTGGCCACCCGGCCACCAGGTGCCCCCAGCTGAGGCCTTTTAATGGACTGCGTCACGTGCAGGTTGGGGAATCGAGGATTCCTCCCCTTGGTAAGCTCAATGGCAAAAAATGCCATGAGGCGGGGGTCCCTTACCCCCGTGGGGGAGGCCTTGGGAATCCCCGACCCCCTGTGGACATCAAGGGCATTAAAAAAAAAAGCAGTGCCCCTCTTGAATGGCACAGCCCTCTCCACCCAAGGGTCAGGGAACCCCGAACTGCTGGAGGGCACAAAAAGAAAATGTGACCCATCCTCCTCCTCATGATTATGGGTTAGCATAATAAGGCAATTGACAATCAATGTGCCTTCAGGAATGGTGTAGGGGGGGGCGTCGCGATGGAGGTGCTGGGGGGTGTGGTCAAAGCTCGAAATTTCGGCCATGTCAAGGATGGTGCAGCTCCATCCGACCCCCCCCACCACAGTCTTCTTCGCGGTCTCAAGCACACGATCTGCCACCCTTTTGAGGACTGGCAGATCATGGAGCTTGTGGGGGTTGTGCTTGTGGTGGTTGGCACCCCCATAGTTGCCATACAATGTGCCGCGGGTCCCAGAATCTTGGGACCTGCCGAAAATGGGGGGGTTCTCATTGAAAATGGGTGCCTTCTCTGAGAGAGGCACCCTATCCAAATCATCCAAAAGACTTTGCAGCTGAATGTCACTCAAAAAATCGTGTTCCAGGAGGTGGTTGACCACCAGCTTTCCCCCCACCGTGAGCACAAGGTCATCGGGGTCCCTATTAAAGGCCCCCAAGGGCTCGGCGGCAACCACCTCCTCCGCCTCCCCAATAAGGGGGGGTGTTGCCCCAAATGGAAAAAGAATCACCCCCTGCCCTGAAAAAAAATTGGGAGCGGTGACCCCATACCACTCACGCTCCCACTCCCTTGTGGGGCAAAGGGAGTGCATGGGGAGCTTATTTTCGGGGTCGTCAGTGCAGACCCGGCGGGTGTTGTGGGTGAGGGGTTGGGGGAACCAACCATCCGACTTCCCCTTCCCCTTACCAGGTCTCACCCTTACCCTCTGGACACTAATCATGAGGGGGTTGTGGGGCTTCTCCTTCCTCCCCCCAGCCCCCACCCCCCCAGCATCCTCCTCCTCCTCCTCCTGACCCACATAGAGGGTCGTCTTCGTCCCCGCACCCTTCTCGGCATGAGCGGTGACGGACTCCACCACCGCGTCCACATCCTCGGTAGGAAGCTGGATCAAAAATCCAGCAACCCCTGGATTTACCTCTAGCAACTCGAAGATGTAGTTGCTGAGAACCAGGGGGTCTCGCTTGTCCGCCATGAAGGGGGACTTATGGACAAGGAGTCCAAAGTCCACACCATGTTCAAAGCGGGTCGCCACAGGGCGCCTCACCTTGGCATCACCCATCGTAAACCCCTCAGGACCGCCAAGGCGACGGACCCCAAGGAGCTTTTGATGGTGCTCGCACCAAGCGTGGGCAGCAGCAAGGGCCATTACGAAGAATAGGAAAGCTTTGAGAGCTAAAGCGAAAAGGGGAAACATAAAATGAAGCGCGATAACCTACGCGATAACTCGCACGATAACTAGGTTATCGCGCGATAACCCCCGCGATAACCCCCGCGATAACTAGGTTATCGCGTGATAATCCACGCGATAACTAGTGCTCTAACCCTGTTCTAACCCCGTTCTAACTAGTTAGAGCACACAAAGATCAAATCGCAAAAAGTGCAAAACGGGCAATATCGAGCAAACGAAACATGGAAGGCACATTGTTGCATCATAGTGCACCCATGTAACATGTGAAATTCCGGGTTCCAACCATATTAACAACACCCAAAATTGGGGGGGTTCCTCACAACGCCCTAGAACGCTGCATCCCATATACCTGCCAAACAGGACAAACACCAAGGGGACTGCATCCGGGGCCTGCTTCCATGCAGGGGGCTGATGCACTTCCCCGAGGACGCTATAGAATACATTATACCCGTTTACCCGCCTGATCATCATGGTGTGCCTCCCTATCCTCCCATGGGTCCACAAACACGTCACAGCGTGTGGCAGTGGCATTATGAAAAACAGTGGCATCAGAACAGATTACAACAGCCAAATATGTATTTTCCTCATACTTCCGAATGCTGTCCTCAGCATGGGCACATGCAACCATGGTGGTGATGATATCATGCAATTCCACCACCCCACATGTCCGCATACCCCCTTTAGCGGCCACCTCCAATACCCTCCCCTTGGACAGATAAGGTGTGATGGTCCTACGCATTGCCATAACATGGTCCCAAGTGCATGGTGTCCTCATGCAACCCTTCATTGCCCCGATGGAAAGATTGTGCTGCCGCATCCATCGGAGTAGGTTCATTGCCTCCTTGTTGGCCGCATCTACCTCAGCATCTTTTAAAATTATCATGAGGCCTTGGGCATGGGGTCGTAAAAGTACATCATCACCAAGCAATGCGGATGCTACCGATTGCAGCCACAAACGTCTTTGCCGTTGCCCTCTTTCCCCGCAATCCTAATGTAAAAAAAAAACAGGGTGGCCAGTTGATGTAATGTGGTGGCGTTGGCGCTTGTGGATGCAGATCACATACTGCATAGGGGGTCAATGGCCGGCGTTTGATTTCCTCACAAAATTCTTGAATACTCTCCAAACACAGCCCCTTCTCCTTCGGATGGGCATTCGTAAACATAGTTGTAAGAATAATTGCTCAAGAAACATGTTCAAGGCATATGTGGGCCAGTTGCCCAATGGAACCGTGCGCACAAGCGCATGCAACACGGGCACAGCATGCAAGATTCAGCGCAAACCGTTCGCCGTATACTTCGAGTATACGGCCGTATATTGACAGGTAAACGGCCGTATACTCGAAGGTATACGGCCGTACACCAGTAGTATACGGTGCTCCCTAGTGGCCCCAAGGAGGAAAGCCACAGGCCAACAACTCCTCAATGGATTCATTAGGGAGGAAATATGTGTTGCACCCATTGTAGAAAACAATAGCATAGCGCTCCCCCCTCCATGGGGCAGGCCCGTGGTAGGCTTTGGAGTTAAAAACGAGTCCCAGCCTCCACAACACCACCTCCATGTACATCCAACCGCATCGGGGTCCCTTGCATGGGACTATGGAGCACTCCACCTGATTCAACACAGAACTCCCCTCCACTATGCGCCCCGACAACACAAATGGCGGAAAGCGGAGAAGGAACCTTCATATGGCGAAGACCCGGCCTTCTTTGTGAGGTACTGCATTGTACCACTTGAATGGTGGACCAATGGAACCACCTTGGAAAATTTGCATGCGCATGTGCATTTGAGAGGCAAATTAGCTCCCTTTGCCTTTCATTCCCGATGCACAGGCGCGCACAGCGCCAATCCTTCTCTTGCATGCCTGCGTGTCCCTTTTGCCCCAAACTGCACATTGTGCACTTGTACACCCAAGATGTGCACCTTGCGGTACACCAACTCTCGGCACAAAGCTGCAAGGGCGGGGGAGTCACCGTGCGGCGGGTGTCACTGTCCCCTGCACGAGTCTCGGCGGGCCAATCCTCAATAAAAATATTGACCCCCGCATCCCCCCTAAGTTCCCCATACTCATCCCGAAGGTTCTCCATCCAATCGACAAAAATGAAGCCAGTTTGAAAAGCATGGCCCCATTGGGGCAAATCCTTGAGGTCGTTGACATGACGATGATCGACGACCTCAACGGGGATGGAGACACGATGGTGTTCAACACCAAAAAGGGTGGTCGTGGTGAGGGGGAAGAAAAGGGAGGGGTGCATCCCAGTACCCTTGTACCAGGTGTGGCCCTCCAAATCGGCATGCCAGGACCATGGCGATTGGAAGTGGAGGGAGTAGAGGGGGGCGGTGTCCTCCCAATGCCCCCGCCCCACTTGCTGGGCCTTGCACTCCCATTTGCGCCAGCCAGTCCCCCGAGACCTGAATCCCCGGAGTGCCATCCAGCATCTCCCATTCCCTCAAATACAAACTCATCCCCCTATTTGGTCCCCAACAGCTTTTTTTAACGTGCTCCACGACAGCGCGGGCATCCGTGTCATGGAGCTGCAGCACGATAGCTTGCAGGTTAGGGTTGTTGTCAAACAACGACAGCAGAGGGTCAGTGAGGCTGTGGGGTTGGGCAACGCCGGGTTGCGTTACCTTCCTCGGGGCCACAGGGGTGTCCAAGGTGGACCAAGCACAATTCTCAAGATAAGCCCAAGACACGGTGCGTGTCTTGGCAGGGCTGTACACACCTCTGTGCACTGTGCGGAGAGCTATGGCATCGGCCCACTTCTTCAGCAAGGCATGAGTGCCCACATCAGTCATGGTGCCAACAAAAGAGGGCCTAGGGAAGCAAGAAGCAACACAACATGGATTGAAATGGACACATATGGAGACATACATTGCAATCATGAGTGGTGTATGAGCCAGGATAGTTTTCAAGTGGTGTGCAATTGTTTGGCAAAGGCAAAGCATGCAAGAAGATGGGCACAAAAGGCACAACAGTGGAATTTTTCAAATTGAAACAACCACGTGGTGCAAACAAATAGTCCCAGTATACGGCCGTATACTCTAAGTATACGGCCATATACTCCAGAGTATACGGCCGTATACTGAGGTATTGGAGCCTTGAGTATACGGCCGTATACCCCAAGAGCCCAAAATGGGGTAGTTTCAAACACAACATTGATCATCATAATTGGCAAACCAGAGGTATTCCCCAACTCACCTATGCATGCATTGTGCATTGTACATTAGTAGCCACCTGTACATGCCACATACCCCTTTATCCCAAAACCCCCCTTTTTACCCGTATATTACTAGGTATTCCTGGTATGCCAGGTTATGCTCACCATACCTTCCCACTTCAGCCACCCTGGGTTGGAATCCCCCGAGACCTCAATCCCAAAAAACCCCTCAGACACTTCGGCCTCAGGCAAAGAGTACCGGGTCAAACTGGAAGGCCCGGCACAGGATTTCTTCACGAATGGGCTTGCTTCGTCAGCATTTGGGGGGTTCAGTGTGACCATGCAAGCAAGACCTTGGGGGCTTTTGTCTAAACAATTGATTATGGGGTCGGTGAGCGATGAAGGCTCTCCAACCCCTGCCTTGTTCAACTCGCACAAGGGAGGCGTCAACAATTGAGGAACTCATGTTTGGGAGGGTTGACCAAGTGACAGTGCGGGTGGCATCGGGGGAGTAAAGGCCACGGGTGCCCACACGGTTGGTCACGGTTGGCCCCATTTCTGCAGGAGGGCGAGGTCGGCAGCGGACGTGACAAGGGGAGGAGGTGGAACATAACAAATTCATGCTACCAATGGCAGGAACACCCATGAATTTGCATCCGTCTACCCTCATTAGACGGCCGTATACTCGGAGTATACGGCCGTATACCCCCCAGTATACCGCCGTATACTCCGAGTATACGGCCGTATACCTTATAGGTATATGGCCGTATACCTAGGTGAAACTACGAACTAATGCTTCTCAGTAAATAGCAAAAATAAGACGCAAAAATGGGGTAAAAATGAGGAAGTGGTCAACAACATCATTTTGGTCAAAAATGAGTATGAAATTCAAATCCAGCATGTCAAGAAGACCCCCATGCTCCATGTTCTATGGTGGGAACACGCACAGTGGTCCCCTACCCCTACTCGCAGTGTTCTCTTGTAACTTTGAGGCCCGGTAGTATGCTTCAGGGATTTTACTTGGTTTTTGCGTGCGTAAAAAGGCCCTTTTTGCGTGCGTAAATTGCCCTTTTTACTTACCGGGTTTTTTTCCCCTCGGGACGCAAAACACCCCTTTCACCTTCGCAAAATCAGGGCAAATGCCTGCTTTTGACCCCCCACCCACCCCTTACACGCAAACACAAACTAACATCCCGGGTCCAATGCATGCCATGCGTGCAAGCAAACATGGAGGCAATTGCTGGGATCTCTCTTTGCATTGTTCCAATCATTCCGTCACACATGTCCAGGTGGTATTCCACCACCAAACCTTCAGGGTACGCACAATAGAATTGTAACATTGTACGACAAACATGCGAGAAACCCTACAACTTCCCCTTACGCATCACCCTTTCCTAATACTGCTTGACATTCCCATATGCCTCTTGGCGGGTCCAAGAAGGCTGCCACTCGATGAACCCCCTGGCATACAACCCAAAGTCCAGGTTGTTGTTCCGAAGCACTTCGGCTCACCCCTTCCTCAGTGCTCGGCGTGCCCCCCGCGTAGGCGAGACCCACGTTTGTTACTTCCCCCCTTGAAGCCCCGCTTCCTAATCTCACTTTTCAACGACTGATGCCTCCCCTCACCCTTGAACGCACTGAATGCGGACAGGGTACCCCATTCCCTCGCAATCCCCCACATGTGGTCCACCCAAAGGTGGACCCACAGGGTCACTAGAAACCCACAAGCTTTGTGGGCACTCCCCATCTCGGACAAAGCACTTCTCATCACATTCATGTCGCGAAGGTCCAACCTCCCCTCTTTCCACACAAGGTCACAAGTCACTGCAAATTTCTCTTCCGCCAAAAGCCAACAAGTAGTCCATGTCATTGTAACCCCCCCCACCTGCACCGGGACTTGTAAAAGATTGTCCCCCTCCAAGTAGTCGGTCTAGGCAATGCAATCCCACCCTTGCCCTTCCACCCATGCCGCCACGGCAGTTTGCTCCAAACACGGGGCCTTCTTTCCCACCTTCTCTTGCTCACAATCGGCCGCCGTGGCCGTACGGCTCTCAACCCTGATGTCATCCCAAAACCACTGCACCCAAACCAATGCCCTCCCCTTTGTCCACCCATGTTTATGCATCAAAGCCTTAACCAACTCACTGCCCGCACAATGCACCAAACAGTGCACCCCATGGAGTCCAAAGTCGGGGGGTCTTTGGAAAGGGTGGACTGCTGGCAATGTCATTCGATCCCCCCCATTGCCAAACCTTGAGCAAGATTGAAATTCTCTGCCCAAACGCACCCAAACAATGAAGACGGTTCCCCCCGCAAAGCCAGCACACAGGTGCCAAAGGATCGCTACACTTGAAATTGCGACACAGGGTATTTCGCTGCGATGTCTGGCAACGGGCAACCCATGCCAAGCGCAAAAAATTCGTCGTGCGTTACAAAAATTGTGGGCTGCGTCAAATCAGGGATGGACGGTCCTTTCAAGGCCTCCGCCGACCCACGGACTGAATCGCTCCGTAGGCCGACCCGTCCTGAAATTTGGACTCACGGAAAAAAATGTGCGTGTCCGTATCGAGGCGCTCTGCCCAATGTTTCACCTTGACGGGGTCTTATCACATCCGTCGGTTAGCATTCGCAATGCAAAGCAAAGCAGAGCAGGAAAACTTGTCAAAAACCCATGGGTTCAACCTGTGATCGTGCAAAGTAAAGACAAATGGCAGACGTTGTTGTCCTATATTGTACATATCACAGTAGGTTTCGGTTCACTGCTGTATATTGGTATTTACCTGCATGTATGCACCATGTATGCGGGCGTATATACTATTTAACGTTTGCCCCGTTCAAACTGGGTGCTCAGTGCACCCATCTGCCCACCACATGTCGTGGAAGTAGTGGGCCATTTGCGCACCTGATCCCTGGATCTTCGCACTCCCTACTCTCACCGACACTGGCCTTCTGGTTCTGTTCGTGAACCTGGTGATGGACGTGGTAGGTACCATGGTTCTGTCGCCCCTGCTGGTTTTCGGGGTCACCTGTTTTGCCTGCGTGTGGTTGTTTGTTTTCTGAACGGTGCCGCGTGCGAGCGTGTGCGGCGCGCGATGGGCTGTGTGTGCACTGGCGCTTGCTGTGTCTGGCGTTGCCGCTGTGTGGTGGCCCGTGGCCGGTGCATCTCCGGCGGGACTTGCAGAACTGGCTCAGCCACCAGGTCCTTCAGGGCCACAATGGGATAGCTGTCCCACGCAGCAGCGAGGTCATCATGCTGTCCCAGAGAAGCAAGCTGTACCTGTGGCTGTGACGTAGTCGGATCCATCAGGCATTTCTTGGCTGGAACCGGGGCTAGCCATGTCTTATTCATCATGAGGTCACGCCACGGTGGGGACGCATCGGGACCTACAGGGACCTATGGGGACCTATGGAGACCCATGGGGGCCTATATGGACCTATGGGGACCCGTCAAGACCTATGGGGAGCTATGGGTGCCTAGGGGGATCTATGGGGACCCATGCACACCTATGGGGACATATGGGGCTGTGTGTGGACCTGTGGGGATCAATGGGGACCTATGGTAACCTATGGGAACGTTTAGGCACCTATGGGGACCTATCAGGGGCCATGTGGACCTATGGGGACCTATGGGGACACATGGGGACCTATGGGGACATATCAAGACGATTGGGGACCTAGAGGGACCTATATGGAATTTTGGGTACCAATTGGGACTTCTGGGGACCTATTGGGACCTATGCAAACCCATGGGGACCTATGGGGCCCTATAGGGACCTATGGGGATCTATGGGGCCCTATAAGGAGCCATGGGGACCCATGGGGACCTATGGGCGTCTATGGGGACCCATCACGACCTATAGGGACCTATGGGGACCTATGGAGACCCATGGGGACCTATATGGACCTATGGGGACCCGTCAAGACCTATGGGGAGCTATGGGTGCCTAGGGGGATCGATGGGGACCTATGCAGACCTATGGGGACCTATGGGGGTCTGTGTGGATCTGTGGGGATCAATGGGGTCCTATGGTAACCTATGGGAACTGTTGGGCACCGATGGGGACCTATCAGGGGCTATGGGTCTTATGGGGACCTATGAGGACCTATGGAGACCTATGAAGACATATGGGGGCCCATGGGGAACTATAGGAACCTATGGGGATGCATGGGGACCTATGGAGACCTATGGGACCCTATCAAGACTATTGGGGACCTATGGGGACCTATAGCGAATTATGGGGACATGAGGACCTATTGGGACTTCTGGGGACCTATTGGGCCCTGTGCGGCACCACCTTAGGAGGCGGCCCCAACGACGGGCCGCACTCGGCCTGCCGCAGTCGACACATACCACCACCAATACGGCACACGGCCCAACATGGCAGCCCCAAGTGGCACCCGAACCACACCAACGGTGCACTAGCCCAGCCAGCGCCGAACAACCGAGCCAAGGCTCACGCCACACAAGGTGGGGGAAGAGGAACAAATGACCCCCAGGACACAGGCCCACATCACCACGGGCCGCACTCAACAAGTCCACACCTAGACACCGCCCCGACTAGGGTACAGACCAAAAGTGTGAACACACACGGCCCGCGGCACCAACCCTTGATGCTGACCGGCCCTGCCGACCACAGAGACTTGTGGCACAAAGGGAAGCCACGTCAAAACAACGCCCGCACGGCAACAGCAAGTCCCCGGGCTGACTACGCACATGGTAATCTAAGAGGAATGAACATGAACGACCAAAGTTCAAAACGCATAGCCCGTTGGGAAGGTAACTTTGGACTTTAGTAGCATTTGTACCAGGGAGCAACATTAAAAAGTAGCACTAGACACGGCAACAAGAGACAAAAGTAGCAGGAAAGGTCATGTCGCATCATAGAGAGGCTGCCCCATTTGTCGAGAATGGGCACGGAGTGAACCCCGATGTCTTCCACTTACTGCGTGGATTGCACAGCATCACACCAGACCGAATTCGTCACCGGGGGGAAGAGCAGCGAACGTACGTCCGACACTAGGTTCGTTTTCCCTCGGAGGATGAACCGCTACTGCGTTGTTGCATTATTTGAAGCCGTAATGCCAACGAAAGGTTCCGGCGCCCGGGTGCCCCATATTTGGCCTCGCCAAAACACCTCCGACTAGTGGGCGCCTCGCGGCTAGTCGGTTGGAAGCTGAACAAAGGCTTCAACGAGCCACCGAGCGTTAAGTGTGCGCACCAGCCATCCCCGGAAACCTCTCGAACTAGGCCTTTGCGAACTTCTCGGGGACTGGTGGGTCTAAATGAATTTGCAGCGGCTTATCATCGACAGTGCCGAACGAGTAGTACGGCTGGACCAGGGCAGCTCGCCCCTCATAGTGCTCAGCTGTGCAGGGAGCATCACGGGCCTTGCGGTGGGCCCAACCTCGTTCTGAGCATTTCCGCTTGCTTGTTGGAGCCGCGCGGCACCTGGACAAACCAAGAGGGTCCAGGATGACACAAAGACGCCCTTGGTACACGTTTCAACATAAAGGTTGGTCCGGTGAGAACATTGTAAGCGGGAACAATTTTGGTCTGGAAGGTTTCGTACCAAATCACCTCCGGAACACCTTTTAGGGACCGCATAACCAGGTCCGTTGCTATAAGTTTCGAAGTTTGCAAGTGGTGTTGGTCCTTTATTTGCTTGTGGAGAGTTTTTAGGGCCTACATTTGTCGTCCATGGCCTGCTACCATTTTGTGTGGCATTGGCCCCACTCTACCCTAGTTGTACACATTTCAAATTCTTGTCGTCCGTCTGCAGCGGTGCTGTTATTTCTTGTTTCGAGCAATGATTCTATGTCTTTCGGACAGGCGTCCGGGGATCTCCGCACCTACCTAACCAACACCACTGCCCGCCGGGTTTGTGGCATCCCAAGTGACGGCGGTGACGACTCTGATACCCATGTGGAGGAGGCTGCTTCCCTTGTTGAGCGGATGATCGACATGCAAGCTAGTGTGCGGCAGTTATACAAGCTGCCACGCACTTGCACGCGGGCCGACTTGGATAAAGCCCGCTGTGGGATGCAGCGTTCTAGGGCGTGGTGCGGAACCCCTAGTTAGAACGCAATTTCCGGAACACCCACCTACCCTTAATTTTGGGGCAAACCACCTAAAAAAATGGATTCAGCACCCTCGAAAACCCCCCATCCCCTTTCTTTCCCCACATAACCCTCATTGTAGGGGTGGTTTTTGGGGGGGGGGTCAAAGAGTTAGAGCACAGTTAGAACAGAGTTAGAACGCAGTTAGAGCACCCTGCTCTAACTAGTTATCGCGCTAGTTATCGCGCGATAACTCAGTTATCGCGTAGTTATCGCGGGTAGTTATCGCGCACCCCTCCTCCATCCCTCACTAGGACAAACAACAGAAAACACTTGGCACAAAGCATGTATGGTCTTTTTTCATACAAAGTCATCAATGTCTGAGGCCTTGGCTGCCTCCAGCCCCAAAAGCCCTTGCTCCAGGGCGTTCATGGACATGCAATGGTGCATGTGGCGGAGGGACATACTTGGCCTCACCAAGGACCAACCCTTAAAACAATTTTTGAGCCTCCTCTTGTAAGG
This sequence comes from Eutreptiella sp. 'Long Island Sound 2002', assembly GCA_964036045.1. Lineage (NCBI taxonomy): Eukaryota > Euglenozoa > Euglenophyceae > Eutreptiales > Eutreptiaceae > Eutreptiella > Eutreptiella sp. 'Long Island Sound 2002'. The sequence goes on along the minus strand of OZ038379.1, from coordinate 43,086,289 downwards.
CCCATGCCGATACTCCGTTGGGATGGAGGAAAACTGAAAAATGTTCCTCCATTTCTCGGCAAAAAAGGTGGAATGTGCCAGGCACCAATGGATCCACCTGGTGGGGGACCAACCTGAGTCTCCCCACGCTTTTGAAAATTTTGTGGTCAACGCACGGTGGCGTTCCACTTGGGTTAGAGTGTACAACTCCCCCACCCTCCGAAGCTCATACAAACCCTCAATGCATTTCACCATGACATGCACAACAACCCATAACATAGGTCCCCCAGGGGTCCTCACCGTGGGGACATGCTCTTTGAGGCATTCCACAAATTGCCTTTGGAAGGGGGGGGAGGTTAGGAAAACTTTGGTGCTGGTTAGATCGAAATCTTTTTCTGTGGCCCTCGAGGCCGAAGGGAGGCGTTCCCTAAGAGGGATGCCTGAGGTCTCATCCTTGAGGGCTTGTTTGAAGGCCTGCAAAGCTGCAAGAGCTTGGGCCTTACCAGGGGTACCAGGGGGGAGGGCCTGAAGGGTGGTCTCAATGCGCTTTGCAATGCCGTTTAGGATGCGGCATGCTGCATGTTGGTAGTCCCCCGGCCGCCTATCAGGGGTCACACTTCTCAAGAATGACCCCCATCTTGAGGTGGACTCCACCCCCCTTTGCTCAACAATCCCATTGGGGTCTTTGCACAACCAACACTTAGACCCAGCCCCCCCCATTGCTTGCATCCCCTTCCCATCCCCTGTCAAAATGACAGTGCAAGTCAAAAATTGGTTTTGAAAGAGGACAACGTCCTCTTCCACATCCCTCACCTCTTGGTTGAGGTTGGCGGAGATGTCCAGGCTTCTCAAAAAAGCCTGTTCATCCCCGCCGTCCATGCAAAACCATGAGGCCCATAGCTTCACCTTCGAAGCATATTTTGCCCCCCCCCCATACATTAACCCATACATCCGCACGGGTAGAGGATGACTTCCACAAGGAAGTCGCATCAACTGAAATAACAATAATGGCAACGCCACTAGGGGGGGGTTTCCCAATAACTCGGGCCATAGATATTGCTAGCTGGCGCTAGCTGGAGGGGTTAGAGGAAGCATTGGGCACCCTAAAACCCATGGACAGCAGCTGCTGCCGCCACACAGGCGTGCAGTGCAGAACCCCCCCCGCACTATAAAAAATCACGCTCCATCGCTCGCCCTCCCATGGCAATGGAGCGTGTAGTGCCCTGGTGTTGAACAACACCGGGGCTTGGGGGGTGGCGGTGCATGCCCAACCCTCCACCGCCCTACCCTTGCACACACGGGTGTGCCGCTTTTTTTCCCTCAAGGAGATATTCAGCAGGCCACCACTCTCCACCCAAAACTCACCCCCCGTGAAAGACCCCACACACACAATAAGCGCCATGGGCGCCCCATCCCGCAAATGGGAGTGGAGGCCCATGGTGTCCGTCCCTTGGGGGCGAACAATTTGGATGCTACACCATGTGAACCATGGTGGAGCATTGGAGGTGCAATACCCATTGAGGTCTGCTACCAAGGGGGTGAGGGCAGGCCTGAGGGTAGCAGCGGCCATGTGGGTCGCCCTAAAATTAGAGGGGTTGGGGTTTCCACTTCCCACGAGGCCAAAGTGGCACATGTCCACTTGGGCCCCATATCGCTCCTCCCCACGAAAAATGCCCTTGGGCAACCCCTTGAGCAAATCCACTAGTCATTGGCTCCCACTCCTACTCCCGCTACCCTGACTCTGCAACCCTTGCGGCGCCAGCCCCTGCTGGGCCTGCTGCGCCCCGAAGGAGGCACAGAGGGTGGAGGTGAGGCTGCGCACCTGCGCCTCAGCCACCCCCAAGCGCTGCCCAAGGTCATCCCCCCTCCTCCGCTGCCCCTCCACCTCCACCCTAAGCTGGGCCACCTCCACCTCCGCCTTCCGCCTCCCCTCCTGGGCCTCCCTCAGGGCCTCCCTCATCGCCTCCACCTCCTCCCCCCTCTTGGCGGCCAGGTTGAGGGCCTGGTCCAGGGCACGCTGGGTGTTGCCCTGGGCCTTTTCGGCCTTCGCCAAGGCCGACTTGTGGTCGGCCGACCGACCCTTGGCCAGTGCGGCCTCGACCCCCGTGGCGGCCGCCTGCTCCACCAAAACCTGGCAAGCGTCTGTCACGTGGGTGGCCACACTGGCCCCCAAGGCCTCCACGTCCAGGGCCTCATGGGGGGGCTGGGCTGCCGCCACCTTTGCCACCTTCGATGGCTTGGGGGAGGGCTTGGGGGCGGGGGTTTGGCCCTTACCCCTAAGGGGGGGGGGGGCATCCGGCTCAACCACCACCACGTCTGGTCCCCGCTTCGTCTGGCCTTTTCCCGGCCTTCCCCCCTTGGGTGCATACTGCCGAACCCAATCGGCAGTGGCGTCCACCACAGAAGGGGGGGGGTCATACCCACCAACCTGGTGGATGTCCCCCCCCCCTGTGCAGCTTCTGCCACACTTCCCTCCCCGTATACTCCCCCTCCCACAAAAAACACACCCTCAAAAGGAAATAAGATTTCCTTTGGGGGGGGTCGCTCATCCCAAACAAACACAAAAAAGCCGCAACCGTTTCCCCCTCTGCGGCTTGCGGCCACTTGGCCGTTTCCCCCCCAACCCACACATAGGAGGGGAGGGTGAGGTTGGTCTTCCTCTCCACCCCCCCCTCCTTCTCTGTGATGGTGACCTGCCGGTACCATCCCGTCCCCCCCATCCTGCAGGCCTCATCCCCAGGCTCCCCAAACCGCCACGACGCCCCCTCCGGCAGCCTCTTCTCCCCCTCCAGCTCCAACCGGGCCGCCACCGGCTTGGCGGGCCGTGCTCCCGCTGCTTCTGCCGCTCCGCCTGCTGCGTCGGCTGCCTGGGCGTCGTCCTTGACGAAGATGCGGGGCAGCTGCAAGATGGTAGCCTGAAAAAAACAAAAGAAACAAAAAAAAAACACGCGATAACCCGCGCGATAACCCCCGCGATAACTAGGTTATCGCGCGATAACCCCCGCGATAACCCCCCGCGATAACCCCGCGATAACTAGTTAGAACGCGATAACCTAGCGCGATAACTAGTTAGAGCACCTAGTTAGAACGCGATAACCTAGCGCGATAACTAGTTAGAGCAGGGGTTAGAGCAGGGTGTTGTGGGAAGTTTTCACACCTGGTGACATGGACACATGCCTTGGCCCTCCTTCTTGGCGTCGTCCAGCACCAGGCCCAGCCTCCGCAGCCACACGAAGTCCGTGACGGCCGCATACTCCCCCACCTGCCGCCACTCCACCACCTGGGCCACCCCCTCCTGCTCAGGGGCCACCCTTGCCACTCCCCCATACAACCCCCTCCTCACCACCAAAATGGTGCCCGCCGGCACCTTCATCCCAACATGCCCTTGCAAGGTGGGCCAGGGCAGTGCCTCCCCATGGCACACCTTGGCCAAGGGGCACTGATCGGGGTGGCCTGCGACCGCCCCCGCCTCCTCATTAGTGAGGGGGGCAATCACCTCCCTCCCAATCCCCCACCCCGACAACAAAAAATGCCCGGTGGTTGTTCCCACCGGGAGCAAGCACTGAGCAGATTGCTCAATGCTGACCCTATTGGGGTCCACCTCCTCCTCCTCCCCCCCCTCCACCTCCTCCCCCTCCTGGCATGGCACACAAAGGCCATCTTTGTGGGCGGTGCACAAAATCAGCCGATTGCATCCGTAGCAATTGGCTACCACCTTCCCCCTACACCTAACCGCCCCATCACACTGGACTGTCCTGGCCACCCGGCCACCAGGTGCCCCCAGCTGGGGCCTCTTAATGGACTGGGTCACGTGCAGGTTGGGGAATCGAAGATTCCCCCCTTGGGTAAGCTCAATGGCAAAAAATGCCATGAGGCGGGGGTGGGACACCCCCGTGGGGGAGGCCTTGGGAATCCCCGACCCCCTGTGGACATCAAGGGCATTAAAAAAAAAAGCAGTGCCCCTCTTGAATGGCACAGCCCTCTCCACCCAAGGGTCAGGGAACCCCGAACTGCTGGAGGGCACAAAAAGAAAATGTGACCCATCCTCCTCCTCATGATTATGGGTTAGCATAATAAGGCAATTGACAATCAATGTGCCTTCAGGAATGGTGTAGGGGGGGGCGTCGCGATGGAGGTGCTGGGGGGTGTGGTCATAGCTCGAAATTTCGGCCATGTCAAGGATGGTGCAGCTCCATCCAACCCCCCCCACCACAGTCTTCTTCGCCGTCTCACACGATCTGCCACCCTTTTGAGGACTGGCAGATCATGGAGCTTGTGGGGGTTGTGCCTGTGGTGGTTGGCACCCCCATAGTTGCCATACAATGTACGGCGGGTCCCAGAATCTTGGGGCCTGCCGACAATGGGGGGGTTCTCATTGAAAATGGGTGCCTTCTCTGAGAGAGGCACCCTATCCAAATCATCCAAAAGACTTTGGAGCTGCACATCACTCAAAAAATCGTGCTCCAGGAGGTGGTTGACCACCAGCTTCCCCCCCACGGTGAGCACAAGGTCATTGGGGTCCCTATTAAAGGCCCCCAAGGGCTCGGCGGCAACCACCTCCTCCGCCTCCCCAATAAGGGGGGGTGTTGCCCCAAATGGAAAAAGAATCACCCCCTGCCCCGAAACAATGTTGGGAGTGGTGACCCCATACCACTCACGCTCCCACTCCCTTGTGGGGCAAAGGGAGTGCATGGGGAGCTTGTTTTCGGGGTCGTCAGTGCAGACCCGGCGGGTGTTGTGGGTGAGGGGTTGGGGGAACCAACCATCCGACTTCCCCTTCCCCTTACCCGGTCTCACCCTTACCTTCTGGACACTAATCATGAGGGGGTTGTGGGGCTTCTCCTTCCTCCCCCCAGCCCCCACCCCCCCCGCATCCTCCTCCTCCTCCTCCACTTCCTCCTCCGCCTCCTCCTGACCCACATAGAGGGTCGTCTTCGTCCCCGCACCCTTCTCGGCATGGGCGGTGACGGACTCCACCACCGCGTCCACATCGTCCGGATGAAGCTGGATCAAAAATCCAGCAACCCCTGGATTTACCTCTAGCAACTCGAAGATGTAGTTGCTGAGAACCAGGGGGTCTCGGTTGTCCGCCATGAAGGGGGACTTATGGACAAGGAGTCCAAAGTCCACACCATGTTCAAAGCGGGTCGCCACAGGGCGCCTCACACTGGCATCACCCATCGTAAACCCCTCAGGACCGCCAAGGCGACGGACCCCAAGGAGCTTTTGATGGTGCTCGCACCAAGCGTGGGCAGCAGCAAGGGCCATTATCAAAGAATATGAAAGCTTTGAGAGCTAAAGCGAAAAGGGGAAACATAAAATGAAGCGCGATAACCCACGCGATAACCCACGCGATAACTAGGTTATCGCGCGATAACCCCCGCGATAACCCCCGCGATAACTAGGTTATCGCGCGATAACCCACGCGATAACTAGTGCTCTAACCCCGTTCTAACCCCGCGATAACTAGTTAGAGCACACAAAGATCAAATCGCAAAAAGTGCAAAACGGGCAATATCGAGCAAACGAAACATGGAAGGCACATTGTTGCATCATAGTGCACCCATGTAACATGTGAAATTCCGGGTTCCAACCATATTAACAACACCCAAAATTGGGGGGGTTCCGCACCACGCCCTAGAACGCTGCATCCCATGCCACATACGCCCCGATGGCTGTCTTTGGCAGTGGCATGTCCCAAAGAGCCGCTGCCGCTGTCCCACTATGGGATGTGGTGACCACACAAGTTGCATTGGCACAACAGTGCCAAATGCCTCCCCCTACGGACACTAAGATCAAGGTCATTGTAGCCCCGAATGCCACACCCCTGTGGCGCACATCGGCCACGCGCTGCGACGTCTACGTCCACGTGTGGGGTACCCTGAGTCGAGCCAGCGATGTAAGGAGGTGGGCCACATGGTGGGCCCTTGATGGTCCTGACGATGGACGATGCCTCCGTGCCGTCGACCGGCTTGCCGGCCTAGACAGGGAGGTTGAAGACCTTGAGCAGGATAGGGATATAATGTGGGGGGGTACAAGGTACACTTTTGGGGTGTTTGTCACCGGGGATGGAAAGCTGATGTTAGTCAGTAACCCTGGCGACAAGTGTTGGTGTTGTGGCAATGTGGGAAGCATGGTTCCCACCGATTTTGTCGAGGCCTTGTGCCGTTGGGGCTCTTTTCTTACCTCCGTCCCACCAAGGCGGCGCATTGGTGATTATAATCATTGTGCCTGCCGTGTTTTAAATGCCATTGTGACACGGGTGGGTTGGATGGTTGAGGATTGGGTAGCAGCCGACCACAGCAAGCGTGGTGCTGTGAAGGAGTTACAGGAACTCCATCAGCATGTACAAGCTGAGGCAGAGGCAATCCCACCTGCTGAACGCTTGCAGCAGAAACAAACAAAGGACGGAAAGTTTAGTCTGACCTCTAGTGCCTTGTTCTGGAGGAATCACCAAACACCAGACAAGTTGCTTGTGATCTTGTGTAGCCACTTTGAGTGTGAGGTGGTCGGGGAGAGAGGATTCGAATGCGTGCCCATGTCCTCATTAAGCTATTGTTGCGGTCTTTCGCAGGTATGTATAGTACGTCTGTGGAGGGAAAAGGAGTACCTCACCCCCACTCAAGTTGCCCAAGCTCGGGCACATGCCCGTCAGTTTGGCGAGTGTTGGAGTGCCTTGGGGTGGAAGCCCACACCGTGGGCCCATTGGGCCGCGTGTCACAGTGGCAAAATTTTGGGGATGTATAGGTCTTTGTACCTGTTCTCTAGCATCCCCATTGAGTACCGCAACCGGACCTTCAAAGTCCGGTTGAAAAACAGTATGAGAGGTTGGTGCTTGAAGAAGCCGCGAGTGACGAGGCGTGGTATGGCCCATGTGGTCAACACGGATGCACTCGCGGTGGGTGTACAATTGCGCAAAGCCAAGGGAGGACAAGGGGAGGCTTTGTTGGCACGCAAACGACGAAGGGCTGAGTGATACATTTGATACTTGCCTGATTTCTTCATGCCCTAGTGTTGCTACGGTTAAAACACAGTAAGGGGGGTCAGTAAGGGGGTTACTGACTCAGTAAGGGGGGTCAGTAAGGGGGGGTTACTAAGTGAGTAAGGCGGTTACTAAGTCACTAAGGGGGTCAGTAACCCCCCTTACTGAGTTGGGTTACTGCGGTAGTAAGGGTGTCAGTAAGGGGGGTTACTGAGTTTTGGGGGGGTTTCGCGAAATCGACACACCATGGAGTTCCGGGTAAACGAAGTTATACACCTCTAGAGTGGACATAGGGAAGTGTGTTGGACCACCCAGGGTGGAGAAAAACAACCGGGACACATGTTTGGGAGGGGGGGCAAAGTCAAACTCAGTAAGGGGGGGTTACTATGCAGCCCCTTACTGTGTTACACCCCATTGCTGCCAGCCGGCCGTTTAGGGTTGTGCCCGGGCGCTCCCGGTGGTGTCAATTTCCCCACCCGGACGCTATGCGCGGTGTCTTTGCTTTCACGTACGGCTTTTCGGGGGAGTACAGGATCCATTGAAGTGAAGCCTCCTTTTCCCGGTCCGCATCCGGCACATTGTACACCGACACATATTGCTTTTGGGGGCCTTGGACACGTTGCATCATGGCAAACAATGCCGTTAAGGTCTCTGCGCTAAGTTGCAGGAATATCCCCATTGGGGCAGGGCTCAACCAGTGGTATAGGCCTAGAGCAAAATTGCTCAAAACGCCCTTGGACAAAGCAACTGGACTGGCCTGCAGGTTGACCCTCAACAAATATTCCTTTGGCTACAATACCTACATTCACTACGCATCCACCCCTAAAAACCTGTTGGGAACGTACGTTGCCAACGCATGGAACACACTGTTGGGAACGTGTGCTTTTCACCGGGGGAACAGGGGTGGATGCATATTGGCGTGTGGATGCAAAACCCACATGCACGTATTCTACGTTCTCTACGTTCCCAACGCTTTGTACGTTTTCCTATGCTTTCCACGTTCATTACGTTTTCCAGGGGGGGATGCAAAAAGGCGGGCGGAAGAAACTCAAGGGTTCACCTTTTTCCTGCTGCAATTTTTGCAGCCGCTCTAGCTCTCACCGAGCAAACATCCTCGGCGATAGCCGGCAACCCCTTAATCTCGTTCACCGAGAGTGCACAATCCAACAACTGGATCCCAGATCCCGCCACATTTTCCACACCCACCACCTTCACATGCTCATCAACAACCTGCCGGATGGGCTCATGGGTGCTGCGGGGAGGAGGTGCGGGCTTGGGCGGTGGCTGCGGGTCCCCAGGGGCTTGGATAGCGGCCTTGGCTCCCATAAAAGAGAAGCCCCTAAGAGTGAAGAGGCAATTACATGGATTTTGCGTGCGCAAAAGGCCTAATTTGCGTCCGTAACAGAAATCACGAGACAAGTAAATAAACCCTTTTACGTGCGTGAATTACCCTTGTCATGTGCCTGCCGCGTTGCTGTGGTCTGCGAGATGCTTTTGTTGGTTCCGTTCCTTGCTCCAAATCCTCGGAAGGGAACTCATCAGTGGTACTAGTCATGAGTGTTAAACAACGACTGCACAATACACAGGGGGCTGAAGAGGTTCTCTACATCAGCCTGCTTCGCACGCCGGAGACCTACAAAGAACACAGTGTCAATTGACACCGTGCTCACTGACTCTTCATGGCTAAGGTCATGGTGTTGGTTGAAACATACAACAGGGTATAGTCCAACGCACCCCCACCCCGTTCTCATCAGGTGTCCCAGAATCCCAAAAACCAAGAAACCAGAGGGCACTGAAAACCGCAATGAACACCCTGCAAAACCCCAGTGAGTGGGCAGTTCAAATGGGCAAATTCGTCATATCCATCATTCCCACTATTCGTACATTTTCGTACATTTTCGTACCTATTCGTAATTCCCGGTTCTCCTCTGCTTCGCACTTTTTCGTACTTTTTCGTACCTTTTCATGTACGAATGGGCGACAATCCCTGGTGGGTGCCCAAATGGGTCAACAGGTTCCAGTAGGGGAAAAAAATGACTTTTCTCAAAAATTGATCCTAGACCATGTGTGACGCTAAAACAAGTGTTTTTGGACCGTTTAGAGGTGGTGGTGGCGCATTTTGGTCCTCCGAAAATCCCAAATGCCTTGAAAATGGGCTGTTTTGGGACCAAAAATGCGTCAAAAATGGGTCAAAAACACATTTTTCCAAACCTCATCCTAGACCATTTGGGGTGCACAAACGGGTGAAATGTGCCCATTTTGAGCTCATTTTGGGGCATTTTGGCCCCTCAGAAGTCCAAAAAGCCTTGAAAGTGGGCCTTGTGGTGATGGGGTTCACTTGCAAGCTGATTTCACTTTGTCAAGAGCCAGCAATGCGTGAATCAATCTGGATGTCCCTCACCAGTCATAGCTGAGGTTCCCTTCCCCACCAGCTCGGTCCCAATATTCAGTCTTGATTATGGTTCGGGTCAAGGGTAAGGTTTGGGGGTCGGGTTAGGAGTAAGCTGAGGGTTGGGGTGGGCATTAGAGTCAAGGTTGGGTTCAAGGATAGTGTTGGGGTGCAAAGTGGACAAAATGGGCAAGGGGAATGAAAATTTTTTTTCGGGTGCCTTTGGCGCCACCATATGTATGGCCAGTAGCTGTTGACGCTTGGCAATTAAGTGGGCCCGGAGGGCGGGGGGGGGGGGGGCAATCACGTACCAGAACCGAGGAGACACCCCCCCCGTGCTGTCTAGTCTTGTGCAGGATTCAACTCTCCGCATGCACTTGGATAGTCTCTTGAAATATAGACCCGCCAGAGTCCACGCACGTGGTTCACGGATTTCATTGTGGCAGACCTCTTGGTTCCACCAACACACGATATCCTTGTTTGTCAACCAATCTCCCACCCCCAAAGGGGTTGTTTCGCTCGCGATGGTGCTTCGAGTACGCCTTTTGGAAGTGGGAGGGTCAATAGGGGGCGCACTTGGCAAGGCCCTCTTTCCCTTCACCTTCCGGGGGGCACTTGGCAAGGCCTTCTTTCCCTTCACCTTCTTTTGTGTCCGAGCTAAACTTATAGTAACCACGCAAATACACCCTTTTACGCGCGCAAAAAGGCAGCAAAGGGCAATAATTGCACGTACATGGTGGTGTTGTGGTGCGGGAGACGTAAAAGTGGCAAAACACTTCCGTTTTCACCCATATTTCAGCCTATTTGCATGCAAATGGGTCCGTGACACATCATAAGGGAGGGCAAGGCGAGCAAACACGCAAAGTAAGTTATTGATTTTTTTACCCATTTTACGTGGTTTTTACGTGGTTTTTACCTGGGAAACACTTTGGGCCTTTACTTCGTAGTTACAGGTATTTTGGGGCTTGGGTAGACGGCCGTATACTAATGACCCCAAAGTGAGCAACTTCACCACAAGCATAAGGCAACAAATTCATGCAAACCAATGGTATCCTAAAGTTCGTTTACATCATGCTTCATCAAACCAATGTCACAAGTTGCACAATTTTCCATGTATGCTAAGTACCAAATTGCCATTTTTGGCCCGTATACTTGCCAGGTTTTCTGGAATGCCAGCGTATGCACACGACAATATGCCCTTGTCCAGCGCACGTAAAACAGGTAGGGCCATACGATTGTCACGATATTGCCATGTAGATGATAATCGTCCTCTATCCCGTCGTGTACGTGATCGACTTCTGTGAGTGTGGTTCTAGATTGGCGCAAAATAATGTACGCTGTCCTGCGTATATTCACGAGTTGGAGTACTATCTCTTTCCTTGAGTCTGTAGGAGCTGCGCCTAGCCGCGGCTGGGTGGCTGGGAGGCTTTGGAACCCCCCCCCCCCCTGGCTGGCTGGCTGATTGGCTGGCGCGCCCCCGGAAAACAGCCAAAATACGTAGTGCACCATTGTACCGCCTCTTCTCACGCATGGTATGGGTATGGGGATGGGTTTGCAAGGGTGGGGGGGGTCGGCAACCTTTCAAGTACACCCTTAAGGTTACCTTACCTCATACTCCACGTAACTTGTAAAACATGCGAATTGATATTTCTGCGACCATTGAAAATAATGCAGGATAATTAATTATTAAATGTGATAGGGGTCCTAAATGTACCGGTACATTGCCTTCCAAATGGACCGTCCAATGGAAACACCAATCTGATCAATCATTCAAATCAACCATTTGAACCGGTTCCATTTCAAGGATGGCAAAAGTAAGCATGGTGGAGGGAGGGATGGACCAAATCAAACCATTTGAAGGAATTCCACTTGAATGATGGCCTGCTGGAGGGAGGGAGGGACAAGTGCAACCAAATGAAACCAATTCTGACCAATTGAACCTAATCAGGGCACGTGGAGGTGGAGGCAAGGGCAGAGGGAAGGGACAACCAGCAATCTGATCATGCCCTGCAAGCGCGAATAGCTTACAGGGCCGAGTGCTCACTATTTCACTATCCTTGGTTGCTAGCTACTGGTTTCTACAATTTGTTTCGGCACAGTGTTGCCGTCCATCGCTACGTCTCTGGACCTATGTAACCTGCGGTTCACGGTGTGTGTATGGTGTGTGTATGTGTGCACATGTACATTCGTGGTACAACGGTTATGGAAGCAGGGCGCACACAAAGTCGGCAATGCATCAAATGGCTAAATCCCGATCCAGCAAGCAAGCAGCGATGCAGCAAGCAATCAGCAAGTGGTGGCGTATTCCATGAGTTGCGCCAATGTGATAAGCAAGACTCAGAAGCGTTCGCTTGCGTGGTGGCTTGCGTGGTGCGTTGGACGACATCAACAACTTAAAAGGTAATTTGGGCAACACTCCCTCATTCTCACTCGAGGGTGCCGGTGAGAACTTGTCCACGTTCCGAAAAAAAAAAGGACCCTAATAACTTAGGAATTCCATTTCGCATCAAAAGAGGCTAAAAGGCTTTTATTGGGAGTATCCATATTTCGACGCGAAAAATAACTTCAGTATCTTGGTTTGCGCCTTTGACATGCCAAGATTTGTGGCACAAAGCCTAAGATAGCAAAAAGAAAAGCGCTGTGGACTAGAATTCATTTGTGCAGTAAAACCCCTATCACATTTTATATCCAATATCCGCGGCCTGTGGTAGATTGCGCGCCCAATGTGACGGCCGATAGGCCGGCACATTGGAGCGCGCAATCTACCACAGGCTGCGGATATTGCCTAAATGTGATAGGGGTCTTATTGTTTTTACTATTTTTACATTTCCTTTTGCTATTTCAGGACTTGTGGCGCTTTGTGGCATGTCAAAGGCGCAAACCAAGATACTGAAGCTCAATGCACAGGGCCCGCCACCTATCCAGGTCTGGCTCGACAGTGTCACACGGATGTTAGAGGAGGAAGCGCCGGGAGGTTTGTACCAAGAAGTGCCTTCAGGACCACAGTTCATGGGATATTTGTTTGACGATGCACCAGCCGATCCACAAGGTGAAGAGTGTGTGAGTTACGTGAACGCTCTGAAATGGTGCAAGGCCTTCACTGCTGCAAAGGACCTCATCAGAGCAGAGTTTTCGTCGGTGGACGACTCGTTCATCAATTGGGCGCGCTATGTCGGCAGTCCACATGCTCTCTTGGATGCCGAAGCAGAGAAGCAGGAGTTGATGGATCGCCGCTTGCGGTATGCCATTGCAGTCCAGAGCTCCAATGAGAAGCAGCGAAAACCAAAGGTGTACACGCTCAGTCCGAGGAGTTTCGTAACGTATACGAACGCATTCATGCATGTATACTGCCGCAGATTCCCGAGTTCTCGTTTCTACGTGTACAATGAGTACATGATGCCTCGCTACTCGACGATGATGAAAGATGCAATGCGACGCTACAGGTTATGGTACTTGCAACAGAACAAGGCACCGAAAGAGCCACCAGTAACGGATGAGGAGCTGATCAAGTTGTGCCGCAGCACTGATTGGAATTCGCCGGGTGCCAGGCAGCTGATGCGACTGATAATCACACTGAGCCGATCCGCGTTGAGATGTGTGACCGCCTGCATTTTGACAAAGAAGACTATTGGATCGGAGCAGAACCTTCGCAGTGGTCAGTGTGAGCCGAACTTCCCCGAAATCAAGCAACGCATGCCCAGTCTTGCGAATTCGGACCTGCCGTTCTTCAATCAGCTGTTGGTGGTTGGGCCGGACAAACGATTGTGCATCATCGAAGCTCTGTCGCATCAGCTTGACGACCTGCGCGCTGCGTCCCCTGGAGTGCCGTACAACTGGATGTTCCGTGAAGTGGGCGACGACGGCCAGCTGCTGGAAAGTGCTGCGAATGCTAGAAAAGTGCGGCGGCAAATTGGTCGGTTTGCCTCAAAGGTTCTCGGACGGCCTGTGACGACAAAGGCCCTTGGGCGACAGGCTGCAATCTCTCGCGTTCAAAGCAATGCTGCCGTGTCTACAGCAGATCTTGCCAAGTGTATTGGCGTGAATGAGAGGACTTTGCAGATCTACAACAATGTCTCGAAGGAGACACGGCGAAAGGTGGCTGACGCGATGGCAGGCAATGTGCATTCGGCGACCGACTGCAAGTTCGAACCCAAGGCTTACTCTCTGCTGCCCGACGAGCCAACTTCCTCCAATGCAGCCGCGCCGGTAGCGCCGAACACGATTCCGAACACGATGCCGAATATGATTCTGCCCCAAGTGCCGACCGTTAATCCGAACGCGTTCCCTGTTGCCCAGCCTGTGTACCCCTTGCACCATCCGTTCCCTTTGGGTATGGGTGGTTACAGCTTTCCGGTGGCCCTTCCAGTGGGCCTTCCAGTTTTTTTTCCGAATTTTTTTCCGAATGTGCAAGGCAATGTGCCGGTGAATGTGCCCGTGAATGTGTCTGTGAATGCGCCAGCGCCCAGACAGTTTGCGCCAGCGCCTGCGGCAGGGTTTCGCTTCGACCCTGAGGACGACATGCCCCTCACTCAGGTCTGTGAGAGCCAAGTTTTCTCCATTGCTGTGAACGAACCTCCCACCGAAACTAACACCCAAACGACAGTTCTCGACAGATGTCCCCCTGACGAAAACAGTGGACCTGACGAACTGCCCAGGAGTCCAGTGCGTCCGTCGCGCAAGAGGAACAGCACTCATCAGTCTGATTTTGTTCATACATTTGCCTCTGAAGGCCCCAGGCATGAGCTTAAGCATGAGCCTGAGCCCAAACCCAAGACAAGGAGGGCTCCAGTTGCCAGGGCGCCCTTTGATGGGACTGCTCTGCGCACCCGCAACACATCCGCCAGGGCGCCCTTTGATGGGCCTGCTCTGCGCACCCGCAACAAGGGGAAGAATCCCTTCTCTTTGTTCTGAGATGGAAATCTTGTGTTCATTACAGAAAGGTATGTGGGTCTTCATGCTGACATAGTCAGTGTGAGGGTTTTTGCTGCTGTTTTGGCTGACTGAAGTGGCAGTCTTTATAACAGTTTCATGGGACCCTCGACGATGACAGGCTGTGGGATTGCTTCATTTTGCTGTGTGATTGCTCCATGTCCCTTCCCTCTGCCCTTGCCACCACCTCCAGGTGCCCTGATTAGAGTTAATTGGTTCGAATTGGCTTCATTTGGTTCATTTGGTTCATTTGGTCATAATTCAAGTGGAATTCCTTCAAATGGTTTGATTCAGTCCATTCCTGCCCTCAATCTGATTGCTTTTGCCATCCTTGTGGTGAAAATGGTTCACATGGTTGATGTGAATAATTGATCATTTTGGTGTCACATTGTGCGGTACATTTGGAAGGCAATGTACCGGTACATTTAGGACCCCTATCACATTTAGGCAATATCCGCAGCCTGTGATAGATTGCGCGCTCCAATGTGCCGGCCTATCGGCCGTCACATTGGATAGGCCGGCACATTGGAGCGCGCAATATACCACAAGCCGCGGATATTGGATATCAATTGTCACCGCGTGCCGCGGCTTTCCGCCGAGTTTTGGGTTCCTAGGGCAAGAATTTTGAAAGTTTTTTCTGGCAGGCATGAATGCGTTTTTTGCATCAATGTAAATCATTTTTGACATTCTCTAACATCCACCCGTCAAAAGTCCGATGTTCCAACATTTGGCTGTATGAATCCTAATTCACCTTGGGGTGTAGGCACACCAAAACAACCCAGGTCCTTGAGCTGTGCGCACACATAGGCGGCTCCGACACAAGCAACTTCAACCCGAGTTCCTCAGGTCTGTTTCGTGCGACAACCTCTTTGGTTTGCTAAGGCCACCTTGGACTCGTAGATGATTTATATCCGGGGCATGGGCCCGAGGATATCCGCAAATGTCCGGGGCATATGACCTGGGATAAAGCAGCGGTGATATCCTGGGTCATATCCCCCGGATATCTGCTGATATCCCTGGTATGTAGCAAATCATCAAATTTGTAGATTAATCACCGCGAACAACAGAATCACCAAGGGTTGTGACCAATCAATGAAACCGCCTTTCCGAGGCGGTTCCAATGAGCTAAGGAAGAGAAGGCCTCTAATAGTGCCACTTTGTCACCAAAGCGTGAGGTCGTGTGTGTTCGCATCAGTCCAGTCAAAGTGGAGAAGAAACGGAAGGATAGGACACCTTCTCCATCCTCTCGGAAGATCGTCATTGATGTAACAACGGAGGAGGAGTATGCCACCTTTTCATTGACACAATTGAGTGAGAAAGAACCTTCTATATATGTGCTCAATGAGAAAGAGAGCATTGTATATGAACGTGAGATGTATCGTTCTCGTGCATGGGCTGCCCCAGCAACACCTGCCAAGGCCCTAGTAAGTCAAGATTTGTCCAGTATTCTCCTTTTGCCCAGGCTGCATTTGAAGAGCAACCCGAAAAAAAGGTGAAAAGGGAAGTGCAAGTGAAAAAGGAAATGCAATGTTACCGTTGTGGTTATGCCATTAACAAGAATGCAGTTGGTGTCCAACGATGAGTCACGTGTGACATTTGCCATGCTGTGTACCATATGTCTTGTGCCAAGCTTAGGTTTCCGCCGAAGTTTGAGGTTTGAGGTTTGATTTTGCGGGTACTAGACGCCTTTCGGCCCTGGGGGGCCACCTAGTCGGGCCAGGTGATATCCTCCCCAGCAGGTCCTAGTGGGGGGCCCTCCAAGACGCACCTCCTGCCTGGTGGCGGAGTCCTCCGGGTTCACAGGGCTCGGAGCCCCGTCCCTCCCCGGCTTCCCCGTTTCGCCACTCCCCGGTCAGTGCATCAATTCGCAGCCGTGGCTGCGGGCGCTTACCCACCGCGTCTCCCCCCTAATGCGTGGTCGCCCGGGGCGCCGGCGCCGCCGGGCCCGTGCTACTGGCTTGTCGCCAGTGGGACCCCCTTGGGCTGGCGCGGAGGCTGCCTAGCCTAAAGGTTGGGGCGTGGCGCAGTGCGCCACTACTGCCTTGGCGGGTGCAGTGCCCCGTCCGTGTGTGCGCGGCGCTCCCGGCCGGTTCGGGGGGCTGGGGCCGGTACCTGGCGTTGTGTCTCTCCCGTTTCCCCCTTCCCGCCCCGCGTGTCCCGCGCTGCGTGTGGCGGGCCGTCCCGTCCGGGTGTCCCTTACCCTCGCTCGCTGGTACGCCATTCGACGCGGTCTGTGCGTTCCGCGAGCTTGGTCCGGTTGCCCTTCTGGTAGTCCCCGCCTGCCCTTTGCGTTTGTGTGCGCTCGCGCTCCCGCGGCGTCCGCTCCCCCCCCCCCCTGGGTGGTGTGGCTTGCGCACCTCGTGTGGTCCCGGCACTAGGCGCTGGTAGGGCCGTTCCACGTGGTCCGTGCCCCTCCGCGTGTCCTGCCCCGGTCCCTTGCTCCGTCTGGCTTGCTTGGGGGGGGGCGGTCCGGTCCCGGTTCCCCCCTACCTGACTTGGGGCTGTGGGCCCCCCTGGGGCGGGTCCATGGCGTTCGTGTGCCGGGGGGCAGGTTTGGGGGGGTGGGGGGGGGGCGGCCCGTGCGCGGTGCCCCCCGTTTGTGCGGCCGGGGGGGCCAGTAGGGCGGGGGGTCGCTCTGCCTTGTTCCGTCCCTCTGCCTTCCCTGGGCAGGCAACAAAGCGGGTGTTACTGGCGTTGTTCTGGTCATGGGGGGCGTGGTCCCCATACCACTCCGGTTCGTGCTCGCCTGCCTTCTCTGGGCGCGATCTGTGCGGCGTCCCTGCGCATTGGCGTGGGCTCACTTGTTCCCTGCGGTTCCTGTGGGAGCCGGCGGCTGGGGCGGGGGGGTGGGCCGCGCTCCGGCTCCTCTCTCGGGCGGGGGCAGGAACGATCATCCCCCCTGCCTCGGGGGGTGGGAGCCGGCGCCCCCGCGGCTTGCAGGCCGGTGGGGGGGGTGGGGGTGGGGGATCGCGCCGCGGCCTCCCTGCTCCCCCTCTGGGGGGCGGCCCGCGGTTCCCTACCCTGGCCCCCCTCTTGTCGTCGGCGCACTCCCCCCTGGCGTGCGCTTTCAGTCGGGGTCGCGGGGCCGCCACGGGGGGGGGGGGGGATGAGGGGCGGCCCGTGGACCGCTCTGCCGGGGGCCCCTTTAGACCTGAACCCCCCCTCTGCCCTCCCCGAGTGGGCAATGGTCATGGGGGGGGTCATGGGGGGCGCGGCCCCCATACTGTTCTGGTGCGCCGCCGTGCGCCGGCCCCAGGCTTGGTCTGCGCGCCGCTCCGGCGCGCTGGTTCGGGCTCGCCCGTCAGCCGCGCCCCCCGCGGGAGCAGGCGGTTGGGGGCGCTGGGGCGCGCGGTGTGCAGGTCCAGCCGCATCCCCCCCCCCCGCGTCGCGGTCCCTTCTGGAGGAGGGGGGGCGTCCCCTCGGCTCCCGGGGGGCAGAGGGTTGCTCCTGTGGCCCTCAAGCTGGGGGGGGAGCGGGGGGGGGGGGGCTGGGGGGGCCGCTCCGCCGCCCCCCGCCCCCCTGCCGCGTCGGGCGTTGGCCTGCCATCCGTTGTCTCCGGCGCGCCCTCCCGGGGTATACTCGTGCCGTGGGGGTTGCCGGGTGGCCGCGGGCGTCGGGCGCGGCCCGGTCGGCCACCAATGGGTCAGTGTGGCGGGGGCGGGAGGGCGGGGGGGGGAACCCCCCCGCACTGGTTCGCGCCCCCGCCTTCCCCAGGCCGGCCTCTGAAGGGGTCGCTCCGTTTGCGCTGTCCTGGACGCCGCCGGTCCGCCGTCGGTCGGCAGCGGGCAGGGCGGGAGCGCGCGGGCGGTTCACCGGGGGCGCTTGCCTTGGCCGCGGTGCCCCCTCACCCCGGGTGCAGCGGCCTCTTTGCGTGGGGTGCGGGGCCGCCGTCTCTTCGGTCTGCCTCCGTCCGCTCTTGGGCCTGAGGGGGGGGGGGGGGGGAGTGGGGGGGGCCCTCTGGTCCCCTGGCGCCGCCCCCTGACGGCCGAGGGGGGGCGGCCCGGAGGTCCCCGCCCCGGGGGCCAGCCGTCGGCTCGGGGGTCGCACTCTTCCCCCGCCCCCCTCTACCTACAGCCGGACCCTCGTGCAGGCCCTCGCTGGGGTCCCTTGTTGCCCCCGCCGTCGCCGCGCGGCGCTGGCCGGCCGGGGGCGGCTGTGAGGGTTAGCGGTCAGCGGTTAGCGGGCTGCGGGGCAGTAGGTTCCCCCCCGCGCTTGTTGTCTCCGCCCTCCCTCCCGCGGGAGGTGGCGCGCGCTCCTCCGTCACGCCGTATCGTTGGGGGGGCGTGGGTCGGGGGGCCCAGCCCCCCCCCCCCACTCTCTTGCGTCCGCCGTCTGGGCCGTCACCTGCGCCGCCGCTTATGTGGGGGCTGGGGCTCTGGCGGTGGCGGGTTGCGCCGGCGGTAGCGCCAGTGGGCGAGGGCGCTGCGAAAGGCCCGGGGGAGCCAGTTGTTGGCGTCCGCGTCCGTGATGCGGAGCACCGCCCCCCCTTCCAGGAAGGCCGGCCACGTCTGCCCCCTGTCGGGCCACGCCGCCCGGATCACTGACCTGAGGACCCTCTCGTGGTCCTCTGGGGCTGCCGGCCCCCCCGGGGGTACCTCCCGGTTTCCTCCGTCCCTCGGGAGGAGCACGGCATCGAAAGGCCAGTTCCTCATCCCCTTGGTGGTCCCCTGGCTGGCCCAGCTCAACCACCCGTACACCTCCCCGGCCAGGGGGAGGGCCTCATCCCCCAGAGGGTCCGGGACCGTGCCCGAGTCCCGGTCCCCGGGCCGGGCCCCCCGTGCCCCTCGCGCCGGCTCCCCCTGCGGCCCCTGTGCCTGCGGCGCAGGTGCCGCGCCCCGCCCCCCCCCCTGCCGAGGCCATCCGCGCCGGCTCCGCTCTCGGTGCGGGGGGGGCTGGCTGGTGCTGGGGTCGTGGGGGTTGGGGGGGGATGAGCTCTCCGGCGTCAGGGTCAATGTTGTAGAGGTGGTGGTTGTGGTGGTGGTGGTGGTGGGTGTGGTGCGCCGGCATCTGTTGGATGCCGGGGGGGATGCACCTCACCGGCTGCACGTCCGGCTGCGGGGGCGCCCCGCCCCCCGCCCCCCTCCCTGCGACCAGCCCTCCCCCCCGGGCTCCCATGCCCCGTCCCGCCTGTCCCTGGGGGCCCGTGGCGCCCTTTCCCTTGCACTTGGGCCCCCTTCCTGCCCCCACGCCTCTGTCCCCCTGCCTGTGCCGTGGGTCCCGCCCCCTGTCACCCACGCCCTGGCCTGCCTGCTCGCCCACCGTCCCTCGCTCCGCTCCATGCACCTGGGCGCCCTGCCCGCGCCCCTGCGCGCCCTTCCCGTGCCCTGGCCCCTTCCCGGCTCCCTGCCCTGTGTCGCGCCGCCCGCTGCCCGCGCTCTGTCCTCCTCTGCTGCTGCTGGCCTCGGTGCCCCGTCCGTGTTTCCGCCCTTGCTCCTTGCCGCATGTGCACTGGCCCGCTCCCTGCGCGTGCCCCTGGGCACTTCCCCTGCCGCCTCCTGTCCCCCGCTCCGCGCTCCCGTGGCTGGCACGCAGCTCTGCCTGCGCGCCGTCCCCTCCTTCCTGGATCATGCGCCGGGCGTCCCGCTGCCTTTGCAGCTGCGGCAGCGTGACGCACGGCGGCGAGCGCTCGGGCGCTGGGGGGCGGACGTGCGGCGTCCGCCCCGGGGGGAAGGGCTTGGGGGGAAACGGCTTGGGGGGGCTGGTGTGGGTGTGGGTGGGTTTGGCGTGGGCGCGGTACTTCGCGCCCTCCCTGCCCACTGCTGCTGCTGCGGCGGCCCCCGCGAGGTGCCCGTGGCCCTTGCGGGCTCCATCCCCCGCTTTCGTGGCGTGCTGGGGGCCGCGGCGTGGCCGGCCGAGGCGGTGGCGCGGCTCGCCGGGGCCGCGGTCGCAACCCCTCGCGCACCCTGCCCGCTCCCTTCTGCGGCTGCGAAAGCCCTCGGCGATGCTCCCGATTCCTGCGCCGGGGCTGCCCCCCGTGTTGTCGGCGTGCCGGGGGCCGCGGTTGGGGCCGGGGCGTGGCTCGCTGGGGCTGCGGTCTCCGCTCCCCGCGCGTCTGGGGCCCCCTCCCGGGGCGGGGCGGCAGGGCTTGCTGTTTGGGCGGTCACGTCGGATGGCTCAGGCCCCTGGGTCTACGGTCCAGTGTCAGCGGAGGCCGCCTGGGGCTGTCCAGCCGGCGGCCCGACCGGCACCGCCGCCTCCGCCAGCCTCCGCTCCCCGCGCTCCGCGGGGGTGTCCCCCGCCCATTCTGGGGAGACGGGGGAGCGGGAGCGGAACCGGCGGTCGTGGCGGTCATCCCGCTGAGGGGAGCCATCGGCGTCTGACATCACTGTTATCCTGGTAGGCATGCGTGGTGGCAGGTGCGCCCTTCCCATTACCTCCTGGTGCATCAGTGTCGTGCCGTGGGCAGTGCTGTGCAGTGCTCTGCGGGGGGGAGGGGGGAAGGGGGTGGGGGGCCGGCTGTGGCGTCAACCCCGTGCGGGCGGGGGCCGGCGGCCATCCATCGGCATTGGGAGGGGAGGCGGGGGAGCCACGCGGCCCAGGCGTCGCGCCACAGCTCCCAGTCTGGGGCGGGGCTCAGGGCCCTGGGCCCCCGGGGGTCGTCGGGTGGTGCCGGGGGGAGCCGCACTAGGTGGACCCCCGTAACGGCGGTGACCTCCTATGTTCGCAGGAAGGTGTGTACCCCGTCCCGTGCCGCGGCCGACGGGAGGAGGGGGCGGGGTACGCGTGCTGGCCCATAGAGGTGGGTGGGGGTGATCCCCAGGACCCGTTCCGGGTCCCCGCAGGTCGCGACGACGAGGAGGAGCAGGGGGGTGCCAGGGCGCTCTTGCCAGAGGACCTGCCCCCGGTGGTGGGCACTCCTGGTTCTGGAGAGGGGGGGGGGACAGGTCTGGGTTGGCCCAGCAGCGGGGCGCGTGCGTCGCCGGCGGGAGGGCGGGGCACCAGTTGGGCTCCCTGGGGAACGCCTCACACACGATGGCGTACGGGGGGGTCGGCCTGGTGCTGTCGTACACCGGGTTGGTCGGCCGGGGGCGAATGGGCGTCTCGTTCGTGCCTTCCACAAACACCATGATTTCGCCCACCTCCAGGTCCTCGTCCGGTGGGTGTAGAAGGTGGGGCGCCGCATCCAGCTCGGACACCCCCCCCGGGTATGTGGCCCGCGCCTGGTTCAGGTACGGGGCCGTGTCCCCGGGGTAGCGCATCCTGAGGGCGTGCAGCAGGGCTTGGGCGCTGCTGCGGAGGGACATGGCCGACCCCGCTCCTCTCAGCCGCAGGGTGTCCCCCATGGACAGGGGCCGGCCCGACCGGTTGGACTCGCGCCACTCCATCCAGTGCCCGTAGAGGGCCGCCTCCGGGCCGATGAGCAGCGGCTGGATGGCGTTCATGATCCGGTGCATCGCTGGGAGTAGCGTAGGGGCCCCTGCTCCGTTCAGGGCGCGGACGACCGGCAGGGCGGTCTCGTTGAGGAAAGCCCTCGCACTGCCCGTCGAGTCACGTCGACCGGCAGCGTGCGCCTCATTCGCCTCTGCCACCGCGTCCGCTACCAGGCCCCGGACGGTCGCCTCCTGCGCTTGGCGGCGGGCCCTGGCGTGTCCCGGATCATCCCCCCGTCGGCGTGGCATGGTACTGCGGGCTCTGCAAAGGGTGGCGGCGGGTGGGGGTCAGGGCGCGAACACGTGCGACAGGTGCGCAACGAATGTGGGGTCCCGCAGGTGCACGTGGATCCACAGAAGGGCAGCGCCCGCGGGGCCCGCGCGTTCGTGTGAGGGGGCGTGTGCCCCCTCGATGCGCCGGTGCAAGGCCTCCTCCTCCGTGCGCCTGCGCGGGCCCGCGGGAGGTTCGGGCCAGGGGCACGCGGCCACCTGGGCGCACCGCGCGCACCTGTTGGCGCCTGTCGACGCTGCGGAGGACACCGTGTCGCATTCCCAGCAGAGTCGGCAGGTGTGCCGGAGGTGGGAGGGCGGCGACCAAGGGTCGAGATGGCGGAGCCAGAGGTCGTCCCACCTCTGTCGGAGGGGGTCCCGGATCTCCAGCAGGCGGGCGCGGACGCGGCACCGGTAGTCCCTGCCGAGCATCTTCCGCTGGACCTCCCGCCACGTGTCGTCGGGGAGAATCCAGTGGTCGTGGAAGGCGGCGATGAGGTTGTCCCACGCCGGGCGGGGGTGCCCCTGGGAGGGGGTTGCCATGTACACGTGGCGCCCGGTGAGGTGGGGCGACAGCGTATCCCATTGGCACCCGTTTGCGGCTTCCGGGTGGAGGAGGGCCAGCAGGGTGCCATCCGCGACTGCCTCCCACCCCACTCGCAGCCCTTCGCAGCCGTCCAGCTCCTGGCGCAGCGCGGCTGCAAGGTCGGTGGGGAGCATGAGGAGCAAGGGCCCCTGGGTGTCGCCCTGCTGGGACAGGGCGTCGTTGTATACCGGCCCCCCAGTTTTGAAGTGCGCCACGGCGAGCTGGGCGTCCCCGTCCTCCGGGGCGTGCCATCGGACGGTGGCCGTGTCGTGTCCCCATTTGCATATCTCCGTAGCCCGGAGTACGTTGGCGGCGTCAAGGACAATGCGGGGGGGGATGGGCGTTCTGACGAGTGAGGACACGTCCCAAGTCCATCCTGTTTGCGGCCCAAGGGCTGCTTGCAGCCATTCCCCCGTCGCCGCGTCTCACGGGTGGTCAGGTCCCGCCCTGCGGATCACGGTGGGTCTCGGCCGGGTGTCCGTCCTCCATCCCTCGAGCGGGATGGCGGCGTATCGTTGCGGAGGGGTCTCCGGGGCGCGGTCATGGAGCCGCGCCCGATGATCCACGGTGGGAAGAGGGTGTCTTGTAGGTGCTTCGAGAACCCGCCCGGCAGGTCCCGGTACGGGTGGGGGCCCTCTTGTGGCGGGTACTCCAGAGTGCCATTCACGACACGGAGGGAGGCTACGAAGTCCTTGTCAGGGCGCGGGGGAGGGGGGGGGTGGTCGCCCTCTGCCGCGGTGAGCCATCGGTGCACCCGGGCCGCCGCGCTTAGGGGCTCGCGGAGGAGTTGCTCCAGCCGGTGGTTGCGAAGCTCCCATGCAAAGTCCCCCAGCCGGAGCATGTGGTGGAGGAAATTGTCCACAGAGGTTCCTCCAGGCGGGTCATAGCGGGCTATGGCGCGGAGCTGCGCCTCTGCGTCCTCAGGCACCAGCCCAGAGCAGAAAACTTCCGTCCATGTGGCACCTGCGGAGCGCCACGAGGCCACCCACAGGGCTTTGTCCCCGGCCGGGAGGCGGCGGGCCGCCTCGTGTACCGCTTGGCGGTAGTGGGGCCAGAGGAGCCGTGAGTGGGCGCACCCCACGTGCATGTGCACCGGGGTCTCCTCCGGGCCGCCGCATAGGAGGCACGGTTGTGGGAGGACGGCGACGCCGGAGAGCCGCTCCTTACGGACGCCGAGCCTGCGCTGCACCGGCGTGTGGCCGTCTCTGGCCCGCAGCGCCCGGCGGTTGGTGGCCGTCGCGGTGAGGTCCCGGGTGTGGACATAGGCTGTGGCGTGGGCCGCGCCCAGAGGTGGGTGTCCTCGGTGCGTCAGCGCATGGTCCGTATGTGCCCGCTGCGCGACCTCGCCGAGCGTCCGCATCGTGGGGGGCCGTAGATTGAGGTGGCCGTCATGACAGGCGACCATGAGTTGGGCGTGGCCAGGGTCCGGGGGCGTTTTCTGCAGGACGGTGTCCTGGATGCCGCCCAGTCCGCCTTGTGCAGTAGGGCGTCAGTGTGGTGCGAGGTGGCTCGGACGTACCAGAACGGGTGCCCGGCGTGTCGCCCTCGCGCGCACAGGCCGTCCCGGAGCCACCGTAGGGGCATCTGGTTGACCACCTTCGCCGCGCCCGCGGGGACCCCCGTAGTCCGCTCGCGATCCGCGTGTCGCAGGAGGTGGAGGATGACTACAGCGTCGACCGTGTGGACCCACGGTCGGTGGGCGCCGTATTGCAGGGGGAGGGAGGCGGCCACCCCCTCCCCGTCGGGCACCGTGCCCGAGATGGCCACCGCCCACGTGCGGGTGAGGTCGGCAGCGAGAGCGACCCTGGTGGCGTGTTTGCAGGGTCCGCCCCCCGACGCGTCAGAAGAGGTGTGGCCCCAGGCCTCCGGGATCCAGTAGTACCCGGTGGGGCTGAGCCGGCCCGCCTTGAGGTCGGCGGAGTGCCACCGGACGTCGGGGTGGCTGGGGGTCAGTTGGTGCACGCTCAGCGCCCTGGTGTCGCCGGGGCTGATCGCCGGGTGGTTGTGCAGCCGGATTTCCGCTCCGGCGATCGTGCTTGCCCAGGACCGGAGTGCCGTCACATGTTCCTTG
Source organism: Eutreptiella sp. 'Long Island Sound 2002' (assembly GCA_964036045.1). NCBI lineage: Eukaryota > Euglenozoa > Euglenophyceae > Eutreptiales > Eutreptiaceae > Eutreptiella > Eutreptiella sp. 'Long Island Sound 2002'. Next base: position 43,061,713 of record OZ038379.1, on the reverse strand, counting down.
AGCCACGCCGGGCCTCCGCACTGGTGCACCACCAGGTGTCCTGTGTCCTCCAGCTGGTCCTCCAGCGCGTGCACTGCCATGTGTGGGTCGTGCGGCACCCCCGTAGCTACCAGCAGGGCGGTGCCACGGGGGAGTCCACAGGGCCTGGGCTGGCCTGCCCCCACCTGCACCATTACCCACTCGGCCTGGAGCTGCGCTTGCCCCGCCGCTCAGGTGCATTGGTCGTCCGTGGTCACCAACCACACCGGCGTCGGCGCGTGGGGCCGGGGGCGCAGGGGCTCGGGCCACGCCACATGCGCGGTAGGTTCTCGGTGCTCGCTTTCCGCGAGTACGTCGTGGAGGATGTACATGAGGGCCGCCGGCGGGTGGTACGCTGCGCCCTGAGTCGGGGGGGATACGCCGCCCCGGCGGCGGTAGCCCGCGACGTGGAGGTGCAGGCCGTCCGGGGTCACCCCTGGGCCGGTGTGGGCGTCCTGCTTAGCCCTCGTGGGGTGGACGAGTCTCAGGCGGGGGTCCCGTGTGCCGGTGGTGTGGAAGAGGTTGACCAAGGCGTCGCGCCACCCGGGGTGGTTGGTGGGCTCCTGCTCGCGGCGGCAATAGTGGAGGTGTTCATCGGCGCATTGGTTGAGGCATTCCCGCACCGCCGTCGGCCACCGGTCGTCGTTGTCGGGGAAGGGGTGGCGTGGCCCGTGGTGCCCATGCCACGGCGTCTTTAGCGGCACCGTCAGGCGGCACGTGTCGCGGTGTGGCAACTTGACGGTGCGCAGCGTGACGATGTTGCCTGGTGGGGACTGTAGTTGGACGTGGGCCGCCCTGGGGCACGCGATGGGGTTGTAGAGCCCCACTCCCAGGGCGGCCAGGGCCCGGGGTATGCGATGGACCCAGTCACCTCCCGCTAGAGTTGCGAACTCCGGGACGGGGTAGTGCACCTCGGGACATATTCCGTGCGCGCCCGCTATTTCCCAGAACATCTTGGTGACCTCGGTGCGCACGGAGGTTGAACGGTGGTGGACGAGTGTACCCACGACGGCCACCGCTGCCTGCTGGCACCGGGTTGGTACCCGTATGAGCCCCAGGGTCCGGTCATCCTGCAGGCTGTCCCGCGAGGCGTCGAAGGCGTACCGCGCCCTGTCCTTCGCAACCTGGACCGTGATGTGGTCCAGGTGGCGCGCGGTGTCGGAGTCGTCGGCGATGAAAGGGGCGACGTACTGTGTCACCCCCCCGGGGATCGCCAGGATGACGTCCTGCACCACTTTTGGTGGCGCGAGGGTGTTGAGGCACCACTGGTGCACCGCCGCCAGGCGTAGCCGGTGCTTGCGCTGCAGGGAGAACTCCCCGTCCGGCTGCAGCTGGAGTCCCAGGTAGGGGACGGAGTCCGCCGCTGGTACCCAGTGCCATGGGTTTTCCAGGTGCGGACAGAGGCGCAGCTGCAGGCCCGGGACCCCCTCCGTGGTGGCCATGGCGCACTTGCGTGGGTTGAGCTCCATGCCCATTATCCCCAGGTACGCGGCCACCGCCTCCACGCCCTCGACGAAATGCTGCAGCGTGTGGGCCACTACCAGCAGGTCGTCGATGTAGGCCTGGATGAGGCCTTGCTCGGCCCCTCCCGGCGGGCGCAGGCGGTGCGCCTGCGCCCTGAGCAGGGGCTCCGGGAGGAGTCCGTACAGCAGGGGGCTCTCGGGGTTGCCCTGCCGGACGCCGCGCAGCATGTGGACGGGCTGCGTTACCCCGTGTGCGGTGACGATGCGCAGCCTGGCGCACGTGTGGAGGAAGAGCAGGAGGTCGATGACCTCCGGCGGCACGGAGATGTGGCGCAGCATGAGGTGGAGGGCGCCGTGCGGGGCGGTGTCGAAGGCCTTGCGGGCGTCGAAGGAGAAAACGTAGTTGGGCCTTCCCCGCTGGTGAAGCGGTACCCAGAACCTATGGCCCATGGCCCGTAGGCCTGTGAGCCGTCACACCCGTGTGGAAGCCGTTGACACTGGCTGTCAGCGGGAAATCCCTGTTCTCTAATCCGCGAAATCTGGAATCCGATTTCTAACCATTAAATGGATGTAGAATTACCATAATATTATTGTCTTGGTCGATTTTTGGTCAGAAATCGGTGAAATACCCGATTTCTACCGCGATTTCTAATTGTCGTAAAAATGCCGCCTGATGTCACCTGTTCGCGCGCTTTCGTTGCTTCTCCGTGGCGAGTTTTGTGAGGAATTTTTCTCGAGTACCTTTGAGGTTCTAAGAGAACTTAAGGGCTGGATCTATCGGGTTTTTCTTGTACTTTCATCTGGTGTCTTCACCAGAATTTTTCGCCGTTGCGTCTGAGAGAAAATCAGCGCGCAAGCTTTTGTGTCGATCGCTCGAACTCATGGCTCTCAAGGACCTTGAGTTCGGACGGAACCCTACATTCCCCCCCTATGCCTTTCATCCATGCCCCTTTCACATGGGCATATCACTTTGAATAGGGAAGAGGGCAATAGGGATGTTTTAGGCAGCCTATGGGTTTCGCAAACCCAAGTCGTTTGCGTGCGCAAACGCTAACTTTGTGGCCTTGTGAG